>OX422219.1:90810224-91510224 GCA_949130495.1 Sambucus nigra | reverse complement strand
TCCATCAAAGAACTTCCAATGATATAGTTATTAAAATCTGCACTGTCAAGAGCATTAATCTCATTACCTCCTGCTCTTTCCTCGGAATGACTTACTACATTGAAATCGCCAATTGTCAAAAAAAGACTATTAGAATAGGTAAGGGATATATCCTTAATAGATTCCATAAAGCGAATCTTTCAAGCCTAGTGCATTTAGCATACACTATGTTTAACATCACTGAGACTGCTATAAGAGAATGATTAATCTTAATAAGGATATTTTGGTTATTGTTTAAAATAACTTCCCCTACTACACCGTGTCTCCAAAAACACCATATTTTGTTTGAGGTGTTAACTATACCTCCTTCAAAATTAATGGATATTCTAAATTGTTCAAGTTTATTAACTCCAATCATGGGTTCAAGGACTAGGAAAGATAGATTGTGAGTTTTGATTAACATTTTGATCCTTTTTTTAGTAGGTTTATTACCTACTCCTCTGGCATTCCATATGAGAGAATTAATCATTGGAGAATCTTGGATTAAAATTTTAAGTTTACTTGACCTGAGTACCTTGTATTCCTTTTAATTGTACCTGCAGAGTTAAAAGTCTGCTTAGAAATGTTCCTCTTCTTCTTAACCACCGTTTGAAAACATTTCTCTTCTAAACCTCTTTTTGAAGTTGCATTCTGATATTGCTTGGCCCTCCTGTATCCTTCCATTTTTTCTTCGATATTTTTGGAGAAAATAATCAACTCTTCAATGAGAGGTGGATGATCTCCCTTTCTTCTTCATTATCTAACAGAAATAACTTCTTTTAACTTTCCTTATTTTTCCTAATGTTATCATCTGAGTCAGAATTGTATATCACCTCTATGATACCTAGATTATCTTTTAGATTAGAAATTATAGCATCATAGTCTTCATCTTGATCTTCTATTTCTCCTTCTTCAATATCTCCTTGTTTGTCCTTCCTTTCCTCATTTTCTTCTGCTACATTAGTAAGCAGCATAGTCCCTTCCTTTCCATTGTCTAGATATTCTAAAGCTTTATGTTCTTCTAAATCTTCTTGATCTTCCTGAATTCCTCCAGTATGATCTTCTATTTGAGGCCTTATCCTTTCATCCATTGACCTCTCATTTGAATTATTGGAAGCTTTAATATGGTAAACTTGTTTAGCACATTTCACCTTTTCTTTCTTGCTTCCATTATCCATATTTTCTTTCATCCCCACCGGTCCCTTACGATTCGAAAACATGCATTGATCTTCTTTGTGCCCCATCTTAAAGCAGTTGAAACAATATTTAGGAAGAGATTCATAAATGATTGGCTGCCAGAATCCAAAGTTTCCACATGAAATCCATATCCTATTTAGAAGTTCCTTCAACACATCCACTTCAACGCACACACGAGCCATGCTAGGTCTTGAAACATTAGTTGTTGCATTATCAAGCTTTAGAGGGTACCTACCACTTGAGGCAAAGAATATATGGCTTTTTTTGCAAATAAATGAATAGGTAATCCTGGTAAGGAGATCCAAACAGGAGCTAATGAGCTTTCTTGATCTGGCCGAAATTTAGGAGACCATTTAAAAGTCCTTATTGGGCTTCTCCCAATATACCATTAGTCACGTATCCATAATCTGATGAAGTCTTCTTCGGAATGAACTTTGAGGAGAATATGTTTGTGATTTATCAAATCTATCTCAACACAAGTTTTTAACCAAAAGGTTTTAAAAAAAAATCCCTATAAACTCCATGGAAGGTTTACCATGAGAAAACTTTCCCACAATTGCGTATTTGCAAGGCTTTGAAAGGGAGTCTATTTGATCTTAGCTGAAAGAAATTGCAGGCTCACCTATATATTTCATTAAGGGTTGTATATCGATTGTTGGGGATGAATTATTCCCTTTAAGGACATATGCAAAGAATCGGTTCGAAGGGTTGATAGGATCGGGAGGTTTAGTTGTGTTTGGAGAGGGATAAAAAGTGTTTGAATAGGGGTTTGAGGTGGCGCTCATGGTCATGCAACCCCTAGGAAGGGTTTACGTGTGTGTGTGTGTGTGATATATATATATATATATATAGAGAGAGAGAGAGAGAGAGTGTCAACATATATCTCATTTAATTTAAAACACTCTATTGTGATGTTTATTATGTATAACGCTATTGTTCAGGTTCACGGACCCTAATAATATTTCAGCTACAATGTTGAAATAGTTGCACAAGAGTGATTGGAGATATTTTGGGAGTGCAGATGAAGATTTATTTTTTCTCTTTTAGTAGTTTAGATTTACTTTCCATTCCGTCGCTTTTATTATGAGAGGTTCATTTATAGATTTGGCAGGCCAATCGGTTCCACGGTTGTTTATGATTTCAGCCAAATACTTATAATTAGATTATTTCATTTGGGTTTTATATTTAAATTGAAGTTGGACTTATTTTGGAGATTCGCATTGTGATGGATATTATTGGTTGGACTTTTATATATTCGTTGGATTTAATTGCATTATATTTTGTGAATTAAAGCTTTAAATGTCTCATATTTCTGTCACATGCTAGGAATGGTATTTAATTTAGTGATACCCGACGTAGTTTAGTGGCGACCGATGCCAGAATGTGTGGGGTGTTACACTGCCACCCTCCCTTAAATCCATCACTGAACTCTGCCACCTTTCTATTTAGAATTAATAGTGAGACACAACGGCTCGTTTTCTCTTTTGAGCAAATATGTCGATGTGTTTTTAGTCTTTATGGATCACGTTGTACATTTTTCATTGAAACTTTGAACGAGAGAGTGGAATAGGTGAATTAACTCGAAGACGTGGTTTGTTGCTTATGTATTGGACTATAAACTATCAATTATGAGCTACTGTAGGGATTCCTTATTATTTCTATAATGCAAAATTGAAATAGGTTGTGTTTAGCTTAAAAAGTATGTTGACTCATTTGTAGATCTAATTGATATGACATAGACTTATTATTATATGATATGTGCATATTATTGTATCATATATAAAATGGGATTCAAGACGGGAGAGAGAACTACCAAGGTACATAACAATATAGAGAAAATTTGTGTCATCAATTAAGTTTTAGTTTCATATTTTCAAAGATCATAAGAAGATCATTACAACGTTCCTTATTACATGGGGATGAAAGGTGATTAGAATACTAGGAAAAAATTATGTAAAACATAAAAAATCTGGTAACATAATGAAAATATACACACATTTTTATGAAAGTACACTTATTCTTAGTTAAGTACACATAATAACAAGGTATGAATGTTTTTATGTAAGAATAAAACTATGTGGACACTCTTTCATACACATTTTGCATACACAATGCATTAAAACCTTATAGTTTATTGTAGTGGGTCCCGTCAGAGCACAAGGTACAAGTTTCCATTGTCTTGTCTTATATGATGTGTATGAAAGTATGTATGGAAGTGTGTATGTGTAGTTGAACTCTTTTTGTGTGTACTTGCCCGTCTAAGGGACATTAACATTTATTTTTAAGAATCCCGGATTTAAGCGTAATAAAAAGTGACTGAAAACTAAATAGTAACAATCCCTTAAAGATTTAACACGTTTTCAACCAAAAGAATTAAATTTATTATTATTATCCTTACATGGCATCAGCATATAAATCAAACATAAAAGTTGATAGGAGATATTTTGAGCATACTCAACAAGCCACACTACTAATCCTCATAGGCTGATGTGTCATCGAGGTGATTGACACTCTAATTAAAAAGCATCCCCGGTGTCACCCTGACAGGTGCTTCAAAGGGCCTCAGACTTTGAAGGACCCCAACCTAAGGAGGCCTCATTTGTCCACACAAAGAAACCTCGATCCCAAGGGTACGCATAGAGAGTGGCGGAGCCAGGATTATAGATCAGGACGGGCTAAGAAGCAACTTACATATTATTTAAATGAAGCAAATGCAAATACTAAAAATTTTAGACAATAACATACCAAAATTTTTCGCTATATTTAGTCACTTGTGACATAAAAAATACATCATATCAGCTAATGAAGTTGAACCCTACGATCCTTTCGTGAATCAAAATCATCTATCAGCAAATCCAAATCAATGTCTTCAGCAATCTCTCTTTTTATTGTGAGTATCGTGCAATCTTCTAGGTAATCATCACCCATCTTGTTGCGGAGAGTTGTTTTTACAAGTTTCATAGCTAAAAAGGCACGTTCTGTTGATGTTGTGGATACGGGAAGAGTCAATACAAGACGAATCAATCTATCAATTAATGAATAGACGTCCCTTTTCCTTGTTTCAGCTAATGTTCTACACAATTCAGAGATTCTGGACAAATTTTGAAAACTAGGATGATTTGGAATATCAAGCTCATAGTGTTGCAACTGACGCCTTAATGTGCATATATCATAATTGTAAAAATCACGAGGATAAAATGTTTCTGCAAGCTTGCATATATCATCAATGTTAAATGACTTATAAGCATCACGAGGATCCAAAGCAGAGCTAAGAGTAAGAATTTCCATTTCCCCCTCGAAAAATCTACAATTTAACTCCATTATTTGAAAATCGATCGCCGTATTGAAAGTATCGACTTGGTAATGATGATAAATTGTTATATTATCACGTTGCTGATAAGAACACCACGTGCCCACTTTATAAGAAGCGTCCATATTTGGGATCTCAATGCCATGCCTTTCGCAAAACAACGCACTTTATCAAAGAAGGAATTCCAACCAGCTTCCCTTAACTTTTAAAGAAGCTTTTTTGTTGTTGAAACAAGTTGAATAGCATTCACAATGTCTTGAGACTTTTGCTGAAGTGCTTGACAAAGTATATCAGTGATCCCCATGATCTCATTCAATAAATGTAAGATAAATGCAAATTCAAAAGAGATCATCGCATCATAAGCACCTTTAGACTCAGAGCGTATAGGATGAGTAGGACCATTTAACCAAATATTTTCAACAATTTCACAAGATGGACCAAACAAATCAATCAAACTGCAAACAGAACTCAAGTGAGAGCTCCAACGAGTGGCTATCGCACGATGTATTGTCTTCCTTTGATTAATGCCTCTTCCCATTTGAAGTTCACCAAGTGCCACCTTATTTGCAGCTTCAGCAACTTGTCTCGACTGTAATTCACTTTGACGTTTTGGAGAAGCACCAATAATATTCATAATAACATTCAACTTTGATAAGAACAACCATATATCTTGCACATCTCTCGATTCCGAAACTAATGCAAGTTATAACTGGTGGGCAAAGCAATGCACGTAATACGCATATGGACACTCCTTAAGAAAGAGCGCTTGCAATCCATTCCAAGCTCCCCGCATATTACTAGCTCCATCATACCTTTGACCCCGCATTTTATCAATATGAAGATCATAACAAGAAAGTACCCCAACAATTTCTTTTTTGAGTGTCAAAGCAGTGGTGTCTTCTACACTCACAATACCAAAAAATCGTTCACGTACCACCCCTCCCTCATCAACAAATCTTATGACAATGGCCATTTTCTCTTTAATAGAGACATCTTGTGATTCATCAACCAATATACAATAACTCCCATCACCAATTTCTTTACGGATCTTACTTCTCACATTATCACCAAGAACATTCAAGATTTCTTTTTGAATCATTGGAGAGGTATACTTCGCATTTCCAGGAGCGTTTTTTAAGACAACCTCAGCAACTTTCTCATCATGATTCGTTGTGTGTTTTATCAATTCAATGAAATTTTCGACATGTAGTGCGTCGGGAGTTTCATCATGAGCTCTAAATGCACATGCTTGAAATGCAAGCCAACGTGCACATTCAATTGATGTCTTTAATCGCAATCGATTCTTTTTAACAACTTCTTTAGACTGTGAATTCAAAACCCGTCGAATGTGTTGAAAAGGATTTATCAAATCTTCAGCTGACTGGATAGCACTCATATGGACTGAAGGTATACAACCTATGTGTTTTAAAAAGGAACATTTGGGGCAACCAATCCTTTTTCAACTTTGGAACCCTTCAACAGTAAATGCCGGCCGAGTGGGTGGATTAGTTTCAAATAAGAAACAATAAAAACAATATGCTTTATTTTTTTCAATAGAATACTCAAGCCAAGGGTATCTTTGAAACCAACCACTTTGAAAGCGACGAATTTGTTTTCTGTCTTGAATGGGTGGATATTCTTGAAGTATGGGTTGATAAGGCCCCATTTTTAGGTATTTCTTTCACATCTCATCCCGGTCATCAACTGTGTGTTGTCATATTTGTAGACGCAACCCAAGATCTCGAATGAAAGTGTTGTCTTCTTCAATAGGTTCAACCCTTTGAATTTTAGGAGGTGGCTCGGGATAGATTAAACGAGTATCATTTGTCAATATATGCGCATGTGAATCATTTTTTGGTTTGAAAAATGGTAACAAAGTTTTTCTTGACGTTAGAACCTAAAAAAATGAAAAAAGAATTAAAAGCCCTAATTTCAGCAATAAATGAAAAAAATATGGAGCAATAAAAATTCTAATTACAACAATAAAAAGCCCCAAAATTGATAAGAAGCCCTAATTTCAACATTTAAAATTATAGTGATAAAAAGCCTAAAATAAATAGGATCAAATACCAAAAAGTTCTTCAAACATTTTTTATTCCACATTTAGTCCAAACCTTTTATTTTGTACCAAAAAGTCACTCAAACACCCATTTAACTAATATTCTCTTGTTTTTAAAGGTTCGCGCCAGCGGTATGATGAAGGACTTTTTGTAGTAAAATAAAAAAATTGGAATAAGCATGTATTAAAAAATGTTCAAGTGACTATTTGGTATATACCCCAAATAAATATGCAGTAAAAATAAATGTGATTTATTCTTGATAAAGGCCCTAATTAAAAATTACCTTACCAAAAGCCCTAATTAAATATTACAAGTTATAGCTATTAGTGTGTGTGTACAGTGTATCTAACAATATATTATTTATTTCTATACTAAGTGTGGTCGGTAAGAGATAAGATGAAATAATATATTATTTCTATATCAGCAGGCTCGCTATCACATTTGGAGTCTTGGAGATAAGATGTTAAAGTGTAAAAAATTACCTCTCGAGAGCAGGGAACCAGAGGAGAGAAGACGGGAGGCGGCGCAACGGGCACAGCGGGGCAGCAGAGGAGGTCTCGTGAGCAAGGGGAGGTCTCGCCTCTCGTGTTTTTTGGACGAAAGGGCTAGCGGGTAGGTAAGGGTTTGCGTGTTTGTTTTAAATTTTAATGTTTAGGGTATTTACAGTTTTTTCCCCTCAATTTAAAATTATAGTAAAACATTACCTGAGATTTTAAAAACAGGGGGAAGGCTGAACTGTTATTACTATTTTAAATCATCACTATTTTTTTTTCCCGAGCCGGGCTGGCGCCCCCCAGCCCTATCATGGCTCCGCCCCTGCGCATAGAAAGCTAAGTTGCCTAAATGTCATAATCTTTATTTAGACATAACATAATTAGGAAAGTTTCTTATAAAACTCATTGCGCATTAATATAGTTGTGAAAAACTAAAAATAATTTACACTATGGGTACGCATAGAAAGTTATATTACCCAATTCTGTAAAATACAAAAAAATTATAGGAAAAATTAAGGGGTTGTTTAGTTGTGGAAAACATTTTTCTGTTTTCTGTTTTTAGTTTCCATCTCTATTTCCACTTTTCATTTTCTGCGAAAAATTTTGGAAAACTAGAAAACGCGTTCATTCGTTAAAAATATGAAATCATTTTCTACACGTTAACATTCAAAAACTAGAAAATATATATAAAAAACATAATAAATATAAAAATACCAGAAAATCAATAAAAATAACCAAAAAAATTAAAAAAACAACACAAAAAATGAAAAAAAATAAAAAAATAAAAATACAGAAAATGAATAAAAAAACCAGAAAATAATTATTAACCCCAAAATGATTTTTAAAAAACAAATAGAAAAAATGTACTAAGTGTTGATGTAAAAAATTATATTATCTCTAATTATTTAATCACAGATAAAAAATAAATAAGACAAGAGATTTTTAAAGTGGTTCAGCCTTGAAAGAATGGCTTACGTCCATTATTTGTGTTATTGCTGACTGTTTGCAGAATTCTCAATAATGGGTTTACCAAGAAATTCCGAGTCCCCTGCTAATGAGGAGGTTACAATGTATTTATAGCCTTGAGGTTGTACATCCAATCAGCGTGTACATCTGTATGATAATAATCATCATTTAATGCGCATTCAATCCTCTTAATTATTCGGTTATAAATGCTCTGTACGAGGTGCAGCTCGGACCGTCTAAGCCGCTCGGACCGCCTAAGTAGCTCGGTATAATAAAGTTTCTCGGAGAACACTTGCTGCTCGGAGCGCCTGAGTTGGTCGGGGAGGTTGAGTTCCTCGGAGTCAAGGTGTTGTCAAAAATATTCTCGGGTGCCATGTAGATTGACACGTGTCTCCACATAATTGGTCCACGTCAGCAAGTTAAATTTGGTATCAACAGAAGCCCCCAATGTTTCGCGGTTTGATGTTGAAGAAAAGTATGGAACATTGATGCCGCCTAAACTTTATGAATTTTAGACAATAGTTCGTTGTACATAACTCCTTTTCTGAGTACATAGTATCAGGCTTTTTAAAGTGTTTCGAATTTCAATAATCGCTTTGTGTTTCGTGCTTTTTTCTTCTTTTTAGCCGCCGGATACGCAATCGTCCATCTTGGTAATCATTGCTTTTCTCCATTCTCGAGGTAAATTATTTAAACACTTCAGAAAACTCGATCATCTTTTACTTTTTCAAATCTGCATCTTTAGAACTTCTTCTCCGTCTTGTGCGTTCGTTTCTTCCATTGTTCGTTGTCACCTGATTCATCTTTTTCCTGTAAGATCTTCTTCCTTCTCTTTTATTTCTTTTGTTCATCATGGTTTACCTTATTGAGTTGCTTGATAAATTTCGCTCTGATTTTTCTATTCCTTCCTGGGTCATATTGGAAGAGCTTTCTGAGCCTTCTGACTATTTTCGTTTGGCTGAGGGACATTGGTTCCCCAGTCTCTTTGTAGCTGAATGTGGCTTTTCTTTTCCTCCAAACCCCTTATGTTTGGAATTCTGTCAATAATTTGATGTGGTACCTGCAAAAATAGCTCCCAATACCTGGAGAATAGTTAATAGAGTCCATAGGTTAAATCAGATTCATGGAACCCGTTTAGGAATTCCAGAAATTATATTTTGCTATAGATGGGTTGTTAGTGATAGCACTTTTTATTTAAAAACTAGGTTTTTAAATAGGGCTTTAGTTGACAATCTCCCCGATGCCAACAGGGATTACTTCGAGCATGGGGTTGTTATGAAAAATTGGCAACATGATCCATTAAATGGAGATGATGTGTATCAGGGTCCTAGATGCCCTCCTTATGTCAAAGGGATGGGTTGTTTTTATTTTATTTTATTTTTGAAATTATGTTTTCTTTGTGTTTGATAAAATGCGTCATTGACATTTTAATTTTTGTTTATTTGCAGTTGATAGCAAAAAGAAATCCCCTAAAGAAACTGATGTCAATTTGAGGCACTTGAAACTTATCTGGAGTTTGCACCAAACTGTTGCTGACGAACATATCAGATCAGCCTCGTACTTATTGCAGTAAAA
The DNA here is from genome assembly GCA_949130495.1 of Sambucus nigra. Lineage (NCBI taxonomy): Eukaryota > Viridiplantae > Streptophyta > Magnoliopsida > Dipsacales > Adoxaceae > Sambucus > Sambucus nigra. Next base: position 91,500,604 of record OX422219.1, on the reverse strand, counting down.
GAGTTACACTTCTTCTTTTACTGCTCGTCCAGTAATAAGTGACATAGAACCAGCACCAGCTTCTGAAGGTTCCTCTCCTGAATTAAATATTCCTCTCAGTGACAGAATGAAGAGAAGAAGAACTCCCTCATACTTTGACAAATCAGACTCTGTTAATGTAGAGGCAAAGAGAAATAAGCAGGATGTCCCAGAGGAAGGGACAAGAAAAGTTTATGCACCCCCTCCTGCTGCTGCTAAGAAAGTTGCTGAGAAGCCCCCTGTGGCTCCGAGCAAGGTTGTAGCTGTTTCTCCTCCCATCGAGGTTATAGTTATATCACCGACCAAGACAACATCCTTGGTCGAGAATGTTCCTGCTCCCACGAGGAAATTGAAGAAAAGCTCCTCGGATAAATTGGCTGAGTCCATCTCTCAGCCTCTAACTGCTGGAAGTGGTGTTCCCACTTTTGTTGCTCCGAGCTCTGCCATGGGCTCTGTGAAGTCTTGGGTTATCCCAGAAATTCAAGGCCTTGAAGACACTCTTTCTTGAGATAGGGTTACCACCTTGGCAGCTCAACATATTGCCTCAGTAAGTATTACTAATCTAAACTTTCATTTTTCAATGTTCTATTCTTGTACTGACTCAAAGTTATTTTTCTTATCAGCTGGTAACACGTTTCAATACTATTTTGAAAAAGGATGAAGCTCTTAAATCTTAAAGCTCCTCGTGATGTGTGGAGGAGGCTTTTGTAGGTCTGACTCAATCCTTAAAGGATTCTCATCAGAAGTATGAAGAAGATAAGGTTGCTTGGGAGAAGCAACTGAAGTCCGTCGAGAAAGAGAGAGAAAAAGCTGTGGAGGCCTCTCAGGAGTTGGAGAGGAAAATGAAAGAGTTTAAGAAGAAAAATGAAGAGCTTGAAGATAAGCTCAAGAATGCTGGAGAGCTTGAGACCAGGCTCAAAAATGGTGAAGAGGAACTGGGCAGACTCCGTGAAGCTATTCGTCAGAAGGAAGAGGAAGAAAGGAAATTGAAAGCTGTCGAGGAACTTCTATCTGAGAAGATTTCCTTGGAGAAGGTGAAGAGGAAACTGGCCGTTAAAAAGTCCTTCAGTGCTGGATGGGATAAAGGTTGGAACAAAGGCCTAGCTGCCATGTCCTCTCAGTTGGATTTTACTAGCCTCAAATTCTTCAGGGACTGATGGATTGCTGCTCTGCAGGAGTTAAAGGTCTCAGAGAGTTCTGAACTTTTTTAGCGCCATGTTCATGGTCCTCCTCCCTCTCTTGGAGAAGAAGAAGAGGATGAAGTTGCCTCTGAAGAGTCTTCAATGATGGTTGGGAATCAAGTCCCTACTGTTGAACTTCGCTACGAGCAGCCCCAACCAACTATTACTCCTACCGAGCAGCTTCAATCTACCAGTACCTTTGTCGAGCAACTGCCAATATTTTTCGAGCAACCATCCTCCTCATCTCAGCCTTCAGAGGAAGTCGCAAAACACAAGGAGAAGGTGTAGAGTTGCTCGGGTTTTAATTTTATTATTTCTTTTGAATGTAACCCTGAACCTTGTACTTGTCTTTTGATGAATAAAAAATTGAGTTTTTGTTGTTCATGTTGACTTTCTTTGTCTTGCTCTGCCTTTATCATTTATTAATCCTTTTTATTGCTTCTCTTTGATAGTTTATAGCCAAGATGGAACTCTTGTCAGCTCACGATACTGAGTTGATGAAAAAATGTAATAAATATTTCAAAGTTGGCCATACAGACTTGGATGAGTCATAAATTTTTGATATCCTGGGCTCAGACGCCTCTGAACGAGCAGTGGAAGCTTACCAATATCTGAAATGCTTATTCGATCGAGCCGTTGCCAATAATGTGCCTTATTACGAGATGATTGAAGATCTCCAGGGTACCATCGAGGAACTTCAGCAACAATACAAGGAATCCTCTGCCCTTTTGCATCAGGGGTATAAGAAAAAGTATCAGCAGCTAAATGTTGACAAAGGCTATGATAAGTAAGTCGCTGCTTATGATTTTAAGGAGAGGACTTTGAAGACAGAAGTTGAAGAGCATAAGAAGATCGCAAAACTGCTGGAGCAGGAAAATAATAACTTGCGAGGAGAAATATCCCAACTAAAATCTGCAGCATCGACCTCGAGATCCTTGGTCCCTGTCAATGACGAAGGTTTCTCGTTTCTGGAGGTTGAAAATGCCAATTTGAGAGACGAGTTGGAAACTTTAAAGAGGTTGGGACCTTCTACATCTGCTCGCGGACGAGCAAGAGCTTCTCGGGGATGAGCAAGGGCTGCTCGGGTAACTATTGAAGAAGCTAGAACACAGGCAGCCTTGGAGAATCAAGCATTCCAATTGATGGCGAAGAATCAAGCATTAGTTGAGATGTCCAAGAAGATTCAGACCTTCGATGAGCAACTTGCTGCCCAAAATTCTACCTTGGAGAATAAGACAAATCTGGTGAAGAATCTTCATGAGCAATTAGAGAGGTTGACCTATCGATTCCACAAGCAGCCCAGAGAATTTTGGATGGCTGGTTATAATGAAGCCCTTTACCACCTTGATGACCGGATCCAACAGTCGAACAACGAGGGGTACAAGTAAGGATGGCTGAATGCCTTGGGTGTGCCACAGTTGGAACAGGGTCACTATTTGTGGAACTATTATGATCCTAGTTTGCTCGATTTACCAGTGCCTCCATTTAAGCTTGACATGAGTTGGATTCCTGCTCGGGCCATTCCTCAGTGCCTGATCTCAAAGTATCTTGGTGACTACAATCTTCATTCAAATTTTGAGATATCTCGGACAGAGCACCTGCTTGCTCGTCCTTCTGTGATGAATATTCGAATGTTGAACGACATAAACTTCATAAACTCCCCCTATGCCTTAGATGATCCTCCTACCAGAATGGAACCTACTTCAAAGGCAGAGGGAAAGAAACCCATAGAATAGGATTGTATGTAATGACTTGTACTTTTCGCCAGTTATGTAATTCTATTTAATTTGAATGAAAAATTTTGGTAATACATTTGTAATTTTATTTAGTATGAATGAAAATTTGTCTTTTGTCATTTTCTTTTAAATACTTTGTAGAATGTTTTTGCTTGCTGGTTGTTTATTTCATTGCAGTGATTTATCAATCTTTGATCTTTATGTGATAAAATATCCTTTATCTCATGATCCTGTTTAATTTAAAAAACTGGAGATGATTGTAATTGGCTTACTGACCAACTAGAGTTTATTAAGATATTTGTTTCCGACCAACCGGAGTTGGTGAACTTTTATTCCCCGACCAACCGTAGTTGGTGGGATTTTATTTATCGAACAACCGTAGTTGGTAGACCGACCAACCGTAGTTGGTAGACCAACCAACCGTAGTTGGTGGGATTTTATTTATCGAATAACCGTAGTTGGTGGGATTTTTATTTATCGACCAACCGTAGTTGGTAGGGTTTTATATTTATCGACCAACCGTAGTTGGTAGACCGACCAACCGTAGTTGGTAGGGTTTTATTTATCGACCAACCATAGTTGGTAGACTGACCAACCGTAGTTGGTGGGATTTTTATTTATCGACCAACCGTAGTTGGTAGACCGACCAACCGTAGTTGGTAGGGTTTTATTTATCGACCAACCGTAGTTGGTAGACCGACCAACCATAGTTGGTGGGATTTTTATTTATCGACCAACCGTAGTTGGTAGACCGACCAACCGTAGTTGGTAGACCGACCAACTGTAGTTGGTAGGGTTTTATTTATCGTCCAACCGTAGTTAGTAGACCGACCAACCGTAGTTGGTGGGATTTTTATTTTGAACTTTATGCATAGTGTGTAGCAGTAATACTCCGAAAAAATTTCATCAAAATGAAATAATTGGATAAAAACTTCAACATTTTATTCATACTGAAGAAAACTTCATTTATTCATTTACATAGGATTCCCTACTACTGATAATACTTGCGTAGATGCTCTGCATTCCATGCATTCTTAAATTCTTCCCCCTCCAAGGTTTCAATCATGTAAGTTCCTGGGAGAACGACTTTTGTTACTCTATAGGGTCCATGCCAGTTAGCTTCCAATTTGTTATGTTTTTGAATCACTTTCTTTAGCACATAGTCCCCTTCTTTCAAATCACATTTCTTTACTCTCTTGTTGTAGAACAGAGTTGTTCGTTGCTGGTAAGCAGCATTCCTGATTGCTGCTTCTTCTCTAACTTCCTCGAGTATATCCAAATCTAATCTTCTCATCAAATCGCTGACAGGAGAATTGAAATTCAGCACTCTGTGTGTTGGGAGGCCCAGCTCGGCAGGTATAACAGCTTCACTTCCAAATGCCAGCATGTACGGAGATTCTCTTGTTGCTTCTCGTGGTGTAGTACGATAAGCCCACGGTACAGAATGTAGCTCGTTGATCCAATTTGCCTTCGCATCATCCAGTCTTTTCTTCAAATCGTTCAGCAGCGTTGTATTCGTCACCTCAGTTTGTCCATTGCTCTGGGGATGGCCTGGTGCCGAGTGGGTTTTCAAAATGTTTAACTGATGACAATATGCAGCGAACTCCTCATTATCAAATTGGGTTCCATAATCAGTAATGAATGCATGGGGAAGACCATATCTGCAAATGATATTCTTCCAAATAAATTGATATACCTTCTCATAAGTCATATCAATTAGAGGTTCAGCTTCCACCCATTTAGTAAAATAATCCACAGCGATGACGAGGTATTTGAACCTTCCTCTTGTCGTCGGGAGTGGCCCGACCAAGTCTATTCCCCACATGGCAAATGGCCAAGGGGATTTTATGGGTGTTAGCAATGCTTAGGGAGTTCTTCGAATAGAGGACAAGCGTTGATATTTATCACATTTTTTGGCATAGGCTATACAATCAGCCCTCATTGTTAGCCAATAGTATCCTTGCGTCATTACTCTTTGCAAAAGCGTTCGACCTACTACATGAGCTCCACAGGACCCTTCATGGACTTCTTCAACCAAATCCTTTACCTCGGAGGGATGCACACATCTTTGCAGTCCTGCTATAATTCCTCGTCTATATAAAATGCCATTAGTTAATACATAACGAGCAGCTTTAAACTTCAGTTTCTTGGCTGCGAGCTTATCAGTTGGCAAAATCCCTTCTTCAATATATGTCCTGATGGAATCCATCCAAGATGGTCCTAAATCAAGGGTAATAAAGTTCATCATCAGATCTTCGTCGATGCCCCTGCTAGTCAAAACCTCTATTGGAATTGTTCTTCGTAGCTTGGTGCGCGTGGCTGAGGCTAATCGAGCTAAAGCATCTGCTCTTGCATTCTCCAATCTTGGTGTTCTAATTAATTGCACAGCGTTAAAGCTTGATAAAACCTCCATTGCTTTTGCGTGATACCTGATCATTAATTCTCCTTTGGCTGCATATACTCCCAGCATTTTATTTACGATCAATTGCGAGTCACTGAATACGATAACCTGCTCTGCCCCCATGGTTTTAGCCAAACTAAGTCCTGCAATCATAGCTTCGTATTCAGCCTCATTATTAGAAGCCTTGAATTGGAAGCGCAAAGCATACTCCACATCGATTTCATCCGGGCTGCTTAAAACAATCCCTGCTCCACAGCTTGTACTGCAAGATGAACCATCCACATATAGATTCCATATAGGTACCTCATCCTCAAGTTTTTGATCGGACAAAGTTCCTCGGTGGAATATTTGTTGCTTCCTTTTATCCTCCTCTAGTACTTTTTAATGCTCGTCGACCATCTCCCCCTGATCGTCAACTGACTTAAGTTGATCGAGGTTTAAATTTGATGATCCTGTAACATCCACAGGTTGGTCGGTATTCAGCTTTTGCTCCTCGGAGGTGTCAGGATAAGTGAATTCTGCGATAAAATCTGCTACTGCTTGCCCTTTAAGTGACGACCTAGGCTCATAAATTATATCATATTCACCAAGTTCTAATGCCCAGTACATCAATCTCCCTGATTTTTCTGGTTTATGAAGAGCTTGCCTCAATGGCATATCGGTATACACTACTATGGTATGAGCTTGGAAGTACGGCCTCATTCTTCTACTGGCTTCGATCAACGCTAGTGCTCTAGTCTTGGATATCTGATCTCTGCTCCTCGGAAGGCCTTGATAGTGTAATAAATTAGTTTTTGCACTCCATCCTCCATTCTTATCAATGCCGAGCTAACTGTATTCTCTGAAACTGCCAGATACAAGTACAATCTTTCTCCCATCACTGGCCTGGACAACAGTGGGGGTACTCCCAAGTATTTATTTAACTCTTGAAATCCCTTCTCGCATTTATCATTCCATTCAAACATTTTTCAGAGTGTTTTGAAAAATGGGAGGCATCAATCAGTTGCTCGTGATACGAATCTATTAAGTGCTGCAACTCGCCCTGTGAGACTTTGCACTTCCTTCTTCGTCGTTGGAGATCGTAGCCCCAATAGAGCCTTGATCTTTTCTGGGTTTGCTTCAATACCTCGTTGGTTGACAATATACCCGAGGAACATGCCTTCTCGTACTCCGAATATGCACTTAGTAGGGTTCAACTTCATTTGATATTTATTTAATTGATCAAAGGTTTGACCTAGATTAATTAGATGGTCAGCAGCTTTCTTGCTCTCTGTCAGCATATCATCAACATAAACCTCCATATTATGACTGATTTGCTCTGCAAACACCTTATTCATCAACCGCTGATATGTTGCACCTGCATTTTTTAAACCAAAAAGCATAACATTATAACAGTAAGTTCCCTTAGGGGTAATAAAAGAGATACTCTCCCTGTCTTCAGGTTTCATTTTAATCTGGTTGTAACCAGAATAAGCATCAAGCTTAACATCTCGTGTCCCGAGGTAGCGTCCACTAATTGATCAATTCGGGGTAAAGGAAAATGATCCTTTAGGCATGCTTTGTTGAGGTCGGTGAAGTCTACACACATCTTCCACTTATTGTTCTTCTTCTTCACCATCACCACATTAGATAACCAATCTGGATATTTGACATCTTCAATAAAACAAGATTTTTGGAGCTTATCGACCTCCTCTTGTATAGCTTGGTTCTTCTCGGGGCTGAACACACTTCTTCGCTGCTTCACAGGTTTGATTTCCCTGTTCACATTAAGTTCGTGACATAAGAAATTTGGGCCTATTCCTAGCATATCTTCGTGGCTCCATGCAAAAGTTTGTTTTCTGCTTTTTAGTAAGGCTATCAATTCCTATTTTAATGGGGTATCCAATAATGAACCGATTTGAGTTGTTCGTTCTGGGTGTTTTTCGTCCAAAATGACATTTTCAGTAGCTTCCATCACCTGACCTTTTACGAGCTGCAACTCGTCTCTAGGATCTAACGTTTCAATTTATGCACCTTCATCCACTTGATAGGTGGTAGTCTTTCTCCTGGATTCATCCAGTTCTTCTTGCTCGGCCGATGAATAGTAGCATTCCTGAGCTACTTTTTGGTCACCCTTCACAATTCCTACTCCAAAGTTGGTTGGAAATTTTAGGCATTGATGTAAAGTAGATGGTACTGCTTCGAACTTCTTTAATCCTACCCTTCCCATGATGATATTGTAAGCTGATTGAACATTTTTATCCATCACAAAAAAGCGCACTCTTTCTGTTCGACAAGCAGGCCATGTACTGATGAACATATCCAACTTGATCGTCCCAAGTGGAAAAACTTTCTCGCCAGCAAAATCGAGGAGGGGCCGATGATATGGCTCCAACTGGGATAGCTTTAGGTTCAAACTATCGAAACATGGGTAGAACATAATATCTGTCGAGCTGCCATTATCCATCAAGACTCTTGAGATCATTACTTCCTTCATCCTCATTTTGATCACCAATGGATCATCATGAGGATGTAACACACCTGCGAGGTCGTTCTTGGAGAATCCGATGACTAGTTTTTCTTTGTTCACCTTTCTCGGGCGATCATCCTCAGCTAGATTTATTCGTTGAATATATGAACAAGCTTGAACCTCATTAAGGTATGCTTTCCTCTCTGCAGTAAGGTCTCCACCTCCTGCATCTCCACCTGTAATAACATTACAATCAAATGATCCAAAATAAATTGAAAATACCTCATGCTCTGATTGTCTTGGTCTTTTGGGGAGATCAGGGTCGTCTTCTAGATTATCTTCATGATCTCTTTTCTTGTTTTCTTCTGCTCGACGAGGAGATCTAGATCTCTGTCTTTCTCGGTCGTTGTTTTTTCCTTCATTTCTACGATCAACATACTTGGCCAGCTTTCCTCGTCTGATGAGCGCTTCAATTTCATTCTGAAGAGCTATGAAATTTTTGGTCGTATGACCATGGTTTTTATGGAACTCGCAATATTTGGCCTTATTCCTTTTATCAGGATCTGTCTTCATTTTCTGTGTCCAATTTAACTCCTCGCTATTCTTGATCTCTTCTAGAACGTGGTTTATATCTACCTTCAAAGGAGTATAGTTTTCAAATTTCTTTAACTGTTCCAACTCTTGCTTTGCTTTTGACTGCTTGTTACCACCATTATTCTTCTGATCCTTCTTCTCAATCTTCTCGGCCTCAACTTTGGTTTCCTTAGTGTCCATGCTCTTCTTTGCAGCCATAGCTTCCTCGGCATTCATGATTTTGGATGCTTTTGCCATTAATTCTGACATGGTCCTAGGTGGATCTTTGGCCAAAGTATAGTACAATTTATTTGGTAATAATCCACTCATCAGAGCAGTGATTGTTGTCTTTTCCTCGTAGTCAATAACTTCGAGCTTCTCGTTATTGAAACGAGTAATAATCCCTGGTGCTCTCACCTGCTTTTTGTCTAACGCTTACAAGTGTGCTACTCGCTTAACTGGTTTTTCTCCAAAACAGAAGTTTCTAATAAAGAGCTCGGCCAGTTGAAAGAAAGTTGCAATCTTCCCCCGAGGAAGATTGTTGTACCATATTTGAGTAGATCCAGTGAGAGTTCCTGAAAATGCCCTACATCGCATCTCGTCTGGAATAGCATAGATATCAGCATCTGCCTGATATTGTTCTATATGTAGAACAGGATCAGTTTTTCCATCATATTTTGGTGTTATCACTGGGGCTTTGAACTTTGATGGTGTGGGAAAATCCACAATTGCTTGGATAAAAGGTGTCCCTTGGACAAAAGTTCTTTGTAGAGGATTTTTGGCCTTAGCCATTTCCCCTAGTCTATCCTCCAACCTCTGAATAGAGTCTTTCCATGCGTCATTTGCCCCCTCGGGCCTGTTGGTCCGAGCAACTGATCGTGTTGAATTTGCCTCTTGGGATCTTTCACGACGAGCAACTGGTCGGGATTGGGCAGAACCTTCCTTTAATTCGGGGAATCGTTGAGAGTTCCTCGACACCATCCTAGGGGGAATTTTATTCCTCCTAGGACCCAAACGATCAAAGGGAGAGACTCTACTCAATCTTTCGAGAGCACTGGTCCTTTCTGGAGATAAAGTGACGTTTTGTTCAGTATCTGTGGCTCGTACTGATGAAGTTCGGCCAGGTTGATAAGAAAAATCATTAGATCTATCAGTGCGATATGAATCGGCATGTCTAGATTGAGATTCCCCTGGGAGTAATGTTCGTCTAGTTCGTGAGGAAGGCAATTGGGTATTTCTCTGAATGCTTCGTTGTCCTGACTGGGCAGGTGCTCCACCCTGGATAGTTTGCATGAGTTGTCGCATGGTTTCTTGTATAGGGGTCTAGCCCTGAGCTAAATTAGCCATTATTCTAGCCAGATCTTGGACACTTGGAGGAGTGGATGGATTTGGGGGGTTTCCAGCGTTTCGATTACTGGATTCAGGATTATCAGCCATTGGAGATGAATTGTTTTGGTGAAAAACGATAGTTTCAGTCGCTTCCCACATACGGCGCCAATCTGTTGATGTAAAAAATTATATTATCTCTAATTATTTAATCACAGGTAAAAAATAAATAAGACAAGAGATTTTTAAAGTGGTTCAGCCTTGAAAGAATGGCCTACGTCCACTGTTTGTGTTATTGCTGATTGTTTGCAGAATTCTCAATAATGGGTTTACCAAGAAATTCCGAGTCCCCTGCTAATGAGGAAGTTACAATGTATTTATAGCCTTGAGGTTGTACATGCAAGAGAATATTACATAGTTGTCCAATCGGCGTGTACATCTGCATGATAATAATCAGCATTTAATGCGCATTCAATCATCTTAATTATTCGGTTATAAATGCTCTGTACGAGGTGTAGCTCGGACCGCCTAAGTAGCTCGGTACAATAAAGTTCCTCGGAGAACACTTGCTGCTCGGAGCGCCTGAGTTGGTCGGGGAGGTTGAATTCCTCGGAGTCAAGGTATTGTCAAAAATGTTCTCGGGTGCCATGTAGATTGATACGTGTCTCCACATAATTGGTCCACGTCAGCAGGTTAAATTTGGTATCAACATTAAGAGTATTAAGAAAAAATATAAAATGAATAAAAACCAAATCCACCACGCCCACACCCCAACCCCTAACTGTTTCGTCCCCCCTATCGCCAGGTCTATTTGTTTTTTTCTAACTCTCTTATTATTATTTTTTTTCTAATAGCTGCATTTTTATTAGTTTTCTAGGGTATTAATTCATTTCCATTTTTTAATTTCTTGAGCGCATTTTTATTTTATTTTATTTTTTTACTTAATTAATAAGTTTCTGTCTTTTTAATAAACTTATGGGTGTTTTTTAAATTAATTCAGGGGATCATATTTATTTTCTATTCTTTTATTCATTTTCTGCATTTTTCATTATTTTTGTTGATTTCTCTTTCTTCTTTTATTTCCCGAGCTTTTTATTTTTATTTTTTGGTGTTTTTAAATTAATTCTGGGACTAATATTTATTTTATATATTTTTTCATCATTTTTTTTTATTTTTTTTATTTTTTAATTTTCTGAGCGTATTTTTCATTTTCTGTTATTTGTTTTCTTAATTAATAAGTTTCTTACTTTTTAATAAATTTCTAGGTGTTTTCTTAAATTAATTCCGAGTTTAATATTTATTTTCTTTTTTATCCACTTTTTGGATTTTTTTCATTATTTTTGAGATTTTATTCACTCTCTGTATTTTTTTCATTATTTATTTTTTTCACTTTCTTGATTTTTTTTCATTATTTTTGGGGTTTTAATCACTTTCTGTATTTTTTTAGTCTTTTTTTGGGTTTTTATTCACTTTTTGGATTTTTTTCATTATTTTTGGGGTTTTATCCATTTTCTGGATTATTTTCATTATTTTTGGTGCTTTATTCACTTTCTGTTTTGTTTTCATTATTTTTTTGTTTTTATTCACTTTCTGGATTTTTCTCTTTATTTTTGGGGTTTTATTCATTTTTTTGGGTTTTTATCCATTTTCTGGATTGTTTTCATTATTTTTGGTGCTTTATTCACATTCTGTTTTGTTTTCATTATTTTTATGTTTTTATTCACTTTCTGGATTTTTCTCATTATTTTTGGGTTTTTATTCACTTTCTGTTTTTTTTTTTCTTCATTTTTTTGGGTTTTATTCATTTTCTGGATTTTTTTCATTATTTTGGGGGGTTTTATTCACTTTTTGTATTTTTTTCATTATCTTTGGGTTTTATTCATTTTATGATTTTTTCCCATTATTTTTGGGGTTTTATTCACTTTTTGTATTGTTTTCATTATTTTTGAGTTTTTATTCACTTTCTATATTTTTTTCATTATTTTTGGGTTTTTAACTTTTTATTCACTTTCTGTATTTTTTTCATTATTTTTTGGGGTTTATTCACTCTTTGGATTTTTTTTCTATATTTTCCCGACTTTTTATCATTTTTTTAGGTGTGACAATTCTTTTCCACAATCTGAGTGTAAATGTGATACAAACAGGAAAGATGAGAGAAATGTAGTGAGAGAAATGGGTCTCCATGTGTATGTTGAATGAGAGATATAGAATATATGATCCCCATTTTTAAAAGAGGATGAGAAAAATGGATCCCTCTTTTAAAACAGAAAAATAGAAAACATAAAAAAAACGTTTTTCATTTTTGTGGATTAATAGAAAAATAGAAAATTATTTTTCAATTTGAAAAAATACCTTATTTGAACACATTCTCTATTTTTCTATTTCCATAAAAAATGTTTTCTAGAAAACACCTACATTTTTTCACAATTAAACAGCGCCTAAACTTTGCAACTTATCATCTTTTCAATATTTTTAGTGATGGTCCAGCCCATGTCCTAGCTCAAAATGCCAAGAATGTAAACAGTTAATGTGTGTGGACTGACTTCTCTCCATCTTTTTTGGAGGCTTTAATTTTGTTCTATGGTAATGTTTTTTTTCCTCAAAAAAATAATATGTTTCCGAAACACTTTCTGAAAAGTTTCAACCTTCTAGACAGGCTAAACACATAATAACAAAGCTTTAAACCATGGTCCAGCATAACATTATATTAGTTTTGGACTTTGAACTATATAATGTTGTTTTATTTAAAAAAAAAAAAGAGAAAAAAAAACTGTATAAAGGCTTCTCCATTTCCCAACAGAACACTTTCCCATGCCACTCAGAGCCTGTATGAATATTTGCTGATCTAAACCGCCTATTGACACCGTGTCCAAAATATTCTTGTGATGTGTCATGTCTGTTGGAAACATGATTCAAAAATATGAATTATCACCCCTAATTTTATTTATGTGTATATATACTCTCAAGCTCTTCTGAGGTCCTTGTAAAATGACCTCAAATGCGAACCAATTTTTTATAAATAATCTTTTAAAAAAAATTCTTTTTTTGTTTTTTTGCATTTCGCCCACTAGCGCTAAATCATATCTTTTACATCTCTCATTTCGGAGATCATCTCCAAAATAAAATCAAAAAATAAAATACTATTTGAAAACAATTGATCCGCATTTATAGTCCTCATTTAAGGACCTCACATGAGTGTGTGTGTGTGTGTGTGTGTGTGTGTGTGTGTATGTGTGTGTGTGTGTGTGTGCTCGCGCATATATATATATATATATATATATATATATAATATAACACCATATGGGGATGCCAAAATTTCATGTATGATATTTTTGACATTTCATGCTCATGCATGAAATGTCATGCTAAAAGTAGTTTTTTTTTTTTTTTTTTAACTCTTTGTTTTCTTTTTTGTTTCTTTTTTTATGGGTTGGGTCTTATCACGGAGGCATTTTTTTATGGCCTGAATTTTATCACGGGAGCAAATTTATCGCCGTGCCCTCGACACGGGTATCCGCTAGTATATATATATAGAGAGAGAGAGAGAGAAAGAAGTTCATAAGTGATCTAAAAGATAAACATTTTAAGGAATCTTAACAAAAAACACCTAACAACAACCCATTAATTTTAATTCATATGTTATAATTGATCCGCGTCAACGACAACGAACACGCGTGTAACAGACACGCATTTTTTTTTAATATACACACACACCCTACCCCCTACCCCACCCTCCACCCATCTGCCATTAGAAGCTCCTTTAATCGAGAAACCGTATGTGACAAATTGGCAGGTCAGCAAACCGGGCAGCTACATAAGTCGTGTGATTAAATATCAAGGGTTGACAAGTAGCCCGTAACATAACCGGACAAATGTGGTTGCCTTTAAATAGGCGGTGTTGTCCTTCTCTTTGTTCACCGTTTACTATAATTGTCTGAATATGATCACAGATCTAGTTTAGAGGGTTTCCCACACCCTAGTCTCCTTCCCTTTTATCAATGTGAGGCTAATCTCTAAAAACCCTCATATATATGGATGTCGTAAAACTCAATTTGTCATGTGTGTGTATTAAAAAAAAATCGATCGACACGCGTGTCCGTTACGGCTGGTGCCGATCAATTACAACATAAGAATTAAAATTAATGAATTTTTAGGTGATTTTTGTTAAAGTTCATTAAAATGTTCACTTGTGAATCTCTCCTATATATATATATATATATATATATACGGGACGTCTCTCCGACGGGCTTATTTAACGGGCTTAAATGACGGGCTTAATATCAACCACATGATTTTAGGACCGCTATCATTGTCTTGGACCACCTGGGGGGACCGTTTTGTCTTTTCTCTATATTTCTGGGAATATAACTTTCTACCCTAATGGTTTCTAAGGTCTTTTAAGCTTATTTTTAACGCTTAATTAATCTGGAAGTCTAAGTGTAGAAGTTTCAGGGCTGCTGCTACTTCTTAAGCTTCTTCTGTCACTATCGTACTGGAATTCTGAATAGCGAGGATTATCTATATAAACAGTTTCTTCAGGGAGTCTAGAAATTGAAATAGGTTTCGATGGAAAATATTCTAGTCTTAAATACCTTATACGGTATCGTGGATTTATCTGTCTAGTTTCTTTATATATTTGATTAACAATATCAATTATATCGTTATCTATAAATTCGTCTAAATTATTATCAACATAAGATGACAAAAATCTACGGTATGTTCTAGGGGCAGCTGTCTCTACGTTTTTAATAAGAGGGCGGATTCCTCCAGCTCTAATTAAAGTTGCCTTTGTTTCAGCTAACCTTTTACGTCTAACAAATTTTAATACGTCTATACTATCTTCAAGTATCCTAGTGTATTCTTGATACTTTTCAGGTCTTGACAATTCTTCTGCAAATTCTTCAGTTCTTAATTTTTGTCTAAAGAGATCTCGGATCCCTGTTCTAATTATCTATTCTAGGTACTTCTCTTCCTAACCACTCAATAATCTGGTCTATGTATTTAAACGTACCACCTGCGTATATTAAAACAGATTCTATAAGTTCTTTGTCTTTAGGGTCTGTAAGAGTCCAGTCTTGAATTTCTCTAGTTAGGTCTAAACTTGTTTGATTAACAAATTCTAAAAAGTCTTTAGTGATTTGTAAGCTCATATAAGATTTTTCTTAAAACAATATTATGTAAGATAGTTAAGGGTTTGGTTCGAGTTATACCTTCCTTCTGGTCTGTAATAACTTTATCTTCTTCCCTTTGTCTCTTCAGCTTTGTCACTATTCTTCTCCGGTCTCGGCCTCCTACAACTCTCTCTTTATGTGTCGCACCTCAATCCACTATTTTGGCGGTTGACCCGTTTCCTGCCTGTACGCCTTCACGCCTAACGCCCACCTGGCTAACGGCTCACGGCTAATCGGCACCTGACGGCGGTTCACCAGTATAACACCTTGTGTGCTACACCAGAGGTTCCACACAATAGTCCTCTATGAACAGAAAGTTGGAGACAATTTGGAAAATAATAACAACTTAACATAAGAGATTTCTGGAAAAGAAAACACTTTTATTGCAAATCATAGATAATTACAACTCTCCCCTCTCCCCTAACTATGAGAGGTTTACTCACTCATATACATAACATTTATTACAAGCAGTCTAGCTATCACTCACTCTCTCTCTCTAACTCTCGATATCCATTACAGCTCCTACTACTCCCTTTTATAGATCAAGGGAACATACAATGACTGGCAACCGGTAAGTAAAAGAGATCCGGTTTGAAAACAACAATTATTAAAGGTCTACAGTCTTCGAATCGTTTGCCAAAAGCAGATTTGGCGTCTTGCAATCAGTCTTGACTTCTTCTCCATTCTTCGTCTTCTTTTTCTGAAAAGCAGCTATCTGGGTTCGTCTGGGACCGGTCTGTCTTTATCGGTGTCTCCTTGTAATAATGGAAGGATATTAATGCAGAGCATCCTCAATCTCTAATAATTCCTCCTTTATCAAGGGTCCCATCCTCATCTTATCTGTGACTTCTTCATCCTTATCTTCGCTCAGTAGGGTATTGTTGAAGAATTCATCAATGAGACCTACAGTTTTAAGGCTGGCTGGCAAAGCTATCTCTACCATTTCCTTGGATTCTTTCTTGAGCCTTCCATTGAATGGCTCGTCTGCTTGGATTATTAGGTCTTCTTTGTGGTAGGCAGTGTACCACCTGTCTTCTCCTGTTAATGACTCCATAATTTCTATAGTCTCTAAAGCTTGGGCAATCTGGAGCTTGGATTTATTAACAATTAATTCTTTAGTCTCGTCTTCATATAAAATCTCTATGTCTTCAAATATGTAACTGGAAAATCTAACAAGTCTAAATCCTTCGACTCTCATTCCTCTACAGGAACTTGGAGCAATCTGATAACATCTAGCAAATAGGGGAAGGAAATCTTCAACTTTCTTGATATATTCATGGACTATTTTTCCAAGAACAATAGAGTCTTCAATGTCTTTTATCTGGACGAGTCCAATGAACCCGTGGTCTGCAAGAGTTATATGTGTCATTTCTGATTTTCCAAAAAGATATATTTTTGGAACGTCTTTGAAGAGGCCTTTAACTATTAAGGCATCTCCATTTATTCCTGATAATAACATATTAAAATGATCAATAATGTTATTAGATTCTTTTTTAAAGTCTTCAGTTAATGGGAGATTATTATGACCAAATGGTATAACAATCTTTGTCTTAAATGTCTTTTTCTGATAACAAAAATCAGTAGGTCTAGTTTTGGAGGTTTCTCCAAGAGTCTGAGCATAAGTCTGAATCTGAGGTCTAGGCACAGTATTACCACTGAGTTGGGTAACTGCGAGTCTTTGAGTTCTCATAAATCTGGCCATAGCTACCAAATTTTGTTTAAACTCAATCCAAAGTCTATTCTTTACATTCCACCATATGGCATCTATAAGGGTATTTTCGTCTTCTGAGAATTCTCGTCTAAATTTGATCAAGTCTGGGTATCTTTGATCGGGTCTATATTGGGGAAAATACATCTTTCCAATGAGTCTATTTTGAGAAATAATCTCTTGTCTTGATTTTCCAGGAGGAACTAAGATATCATCAAAGTTCTCTAGGATTGGTCTTTCTTGAGAGTCTTGAATATGAGTCTGTCTTTGCGTTACACTAGCATTTGGTCTTATGCGTCTAAGATAGTCTGCAACATCGTCTTTGTTCAGTCTATTTGCTCCAGAGGAACTCATGTCTTCTAAGTCTTCTGTTTGCAACATAAAACATGAAATTATATTAGTGTTAGCAAACATAGGTTCTCGTGATATAATGTCTGGAATGGTATTTTTACTTCCTTTAATATGAATAACGGAGAAGTCATAACCATTAAGCAATTGTTGCCATCTAATAAGTCTATTAGTCCTTGATTTGGATAAATTTAAGTCTCTGAATTTTACTGCATAAGAAGAGTCTGTATAAACAGTAAAATGTTTAGGTCTAAGAAACAACATGTATTTTTTATTGCCCTTACTATTGCTAAAACTTCCTTTTCATGGGCAGTGTATCTTGTTTCTGGGTCTGTGAAGGTTCCAGAACTATGTCTACATAATTTCTTCTTTTTCGTCTGATGATCAATGGCAAAGTATACTGCTCCCCATTGTTTATCCGAGGCATCTGTTTCTACTATAAACTGATCTTCTGCATTAGGCAGCTCAAGTAAAGGAATGTTCTTGACTGCATCTTTAATTTGTCTTATGACTTCAAAATCATCTTTAGTCCAATAAAAGGGATTGGTTTTGTCTGTTCCTTTTAATTTGGATGTTAAGCTTTGTCTTTTTGAAGCAAGGTCTTTAATAAAGTCTGCAGCACAATTAAGCAATCCTAAAAATGACTGTAATTGTTTTCTATCTTTGAGTTGGTCTGGAAACTCAAGAATCTTTTTAGTTATGTGTTCTGCCAAGGATAATTTTCCTTTATTAATATGCATTCCCACAAAGTCTATCTCAGTCTGAAATAGTTGCATTTTCCTTTCGGAAATGACAATACCATGTTTATCTAATTCTAAAATAATCTTTTTAAGATGGTCTACATGCTCTATCTCAGTCTTACTTGCTACAAGAATATCATCTATGTAAACAAGGCAAAATTCTGAATAAGGTCTAAATATGTTATCCATTCTTCTTTGGAAAACTTGAGGAGCATTCAAGTATCCAAATGGCATGACTAGCCATTCGTATTTTCCTTGGGGCACACTAAAGGTTGTCCAAGTAATACTGTCTGGATGCATCTTAATTTGCCAGAAGCCTGATTTGCAATCAAACTTACTGAATATTATTCTATCTTCGATTAAATTAATCAAATTATTCTTGTCTGGTATCTTATAAGAATCAAATTCACAATTCTTATTTAATTGTCTGTAATCTATAACCATGCGTCTTTTTCCTCTTTTACGTTCAGATTCATTTTGAACATAAAAGGCCAAACTATTATGTCTACTTTTACTTTCTCTAATAATGCCTAACTTAAGCATTTCGTCTATGTCTTTCTTAAATTCTTCCCTATCTTCTTGTGAGTATCCTTTCTTATAGGTTCCACCATTTATAATGGCGGCTGGGTTAATAGGGATAATTTCACAATAACTTTGGTCTTTATCCCACTTAGCAATGGGATTTTCTCCTAAAGTAGGCTCAGCTAGTTGCCTAATCTTCTCTTTTTCTACTTCTATATCCATTTTCTTCTGTTTGGATATGGCTTGAATCTGCAATAAGGTCTGCTGGGCTTGATCTAAAATGTCTTGTTGTATAAGCGCTATTTGCTTATAACACTTTAGGTCTGGACACTTACACTCTTTTTATAAGGGTTTGGTAATATCTAGGGCTTCTTGTTGGGTTGTAGGTCTAGGTTCACCATGCTCAGCTGAAGAACTCTGATGTTTTAAGGGTTTATAATTGGGCTTGACCTGCATAAGGTCAAAGGCAGTCTTATGATCTATTAGAGGAGCTTTAATATTAAATTCCTCTTGGTCACTAATTAATATCTTATCGTTATACTGAGTATAAGGATGATATTTACTAATAAAGTCTTGTCCTAAAATAAGGTTTCCTGTGAAACTAGGACGAGGATCCATTATCCAAAACCGATGATTAACGGTTTTGTTGGTCTGATTTCCTAATTTAAAGTAAATAGGAATAGTCTGGAAATATAAGGTAAATGGATCTCCATTAGCCACTTTACCATAGATTTCTTGAGTACTTTCTAAAAAGTAGTCTTCAGGGAAGGCATTAGCCTCACAAATACTCTGAGAGCACCCTGTATCGATAAAGGCTGAAAGTCTTTTAGGATAGTCTTTATGTTGAACAAATAATTCTACCAAACAAGCATGTGGTTTAGTAGAAATTCCTAAATTATTCTTTTCTAAAATAGATATTCCTTTCTGGGGTTTATCTATAAAATCTAAGGGTATTTGTTCTTCTGAACTATCATCAGAATGGTATTCGTCTAAGTCATAGGAAATTCCTTTTCCTTTGAAGTCTTCATTTTCTTGCAATCTTTTGGCTATATTCCTATCAATATCTTGATAATAGGTTTTAATATCTAAGTCTATTTGAGCGTCATACTGGTTAGTATAAATTGCTCTAAATCTAGTTCTCCAACAGTCTTCATGGTAGTGTAGTTGACAAACAATACAAACCATAAATAATTCTGTTTGTATAGTCACAAAACATTCTACACATCTAAAGTCTTTCTTGCAACACTTCATCTCAAACGTGCAATAATGTCTTTCATCAAAGTAACATCTAGGTATATAGGTTAGTAGCTCTGGATTACTAAGAGTCCATCTTTTCTTCAAAAAGGGGCTTAATATACACTTATACCAAGCGTCTTCAAAGTCTATATATTCATTATCTAGATCGTCTTGATCAGTTTGCATCATATATAAGTCTAGGGTATCCTGAGAGTCTTCGTACTCATCAGTATCACTATAGTCTTCAGAATCGCTGTTTGTGTAAACACTATAGATACTAGTGTTATCATCATCTTCTATGTCTGATATTTCTATAGCATATAGGATATCTAATTCTTGTTGATCTGCATAGTCTAATATTGTATTAATAATTTTAATACTTTCTTTATCTTTCTTATTAGGGCAGTCTTTAGCAAAGTGTCCTTCTTTGCCGCAAGTCCAACACTCTTTGGTGGCAGTCTTAGATTGAGCTACGTCTTTTTCTTTCCTGTAATTAGGAACCTTCTTATATTTACTAGTATTCTTTTTAAAGTATCTTCTTTGATTAAATCTATTTTTCTTAGTCTTAGGATTCTTTTCCCTAAAGGTAGTAGATTGTCTAAATTTATATTTCTTTGGAAATCCTAAAGGTCTAGTCTTAAACTTCCTATGTTTCCATTCTACCTTCTTTTTGAATTTCTTAGATTCACTTCCACATCCCCATTGGATTGGAGCAATGTCTCTTTCGTCTTTGATTGGAGGGATCTGCTTGAAAGTCTCTTCTATCAACTTTCCTTGAGTTATATCACGTCTCTTAGATATGATATAGTCTTTGGCAAAATTGATTCTTTCACTAAGGGAGTTATTCTTAACTCCAGATACTCCTGGCCAATTCCTATATTCATTAATTAGGATTTGTCCTATGGCTGGTATCTTTCTAAAGTATTCATCTTTTAAGGTCTCTCCAAATTCTTTAATTTGGTAATATAGTTGCTCGTAATTATTGCTATATTCATTTATCTTATCTAACTTGCAAATGCTAAGGAGGGCTAACTTAGTCTTTGCTAGGTCTTGTTCATTGATCTGAGCTAGATGTCCGGCTCCAATGAATTCTGCAGTGAACAATTGAATATATTCTTCAATTGATCGTTCTTCTAAGTTTTCCTTTATCTTCTCGATCTTAGCTAAGGAGTCTTCATCTGTAGCCTTTCTTAAACTATCTAAGTAGTCTTTTGCAATACCTCTAATGGATTGCTCAGCGTACTGCTTACATGAACTTGCATCCCATTGTTCATTAGATGCAAAACACATGTTCATCTGATTACGCCATTCGTCTAAGGCTTTCTTCCTATCTTGAACATTGTCTATGTTGAGGTATATACCTACTGGATTTATGGCTTGGTTGGCCATAGTCTTGACCGGAGTGAAACTCTTGTCACTAGTTGGGAAGTCTTTTATATAATCAGGTTTAGTCTTAACTACGGTGCTAGAGTATATAGGAATATTTATTCCTATTGGTTTACTAAAAAGTCTAGGAGCATCTTCTAGCCTACTACTCTTTCCTATCTCTTGCTTACTAGGTTCTACTTGTGTAGCTGGCATTAGTCTTTGTTCTCCTTCTTCTATTAGTCTTAAGTTTCTTAGAAGTTCTTTAGTGTTCTTAGATTCTTTTAATTTTAATATGCGGTCTTGGGCTATCATATTAAATCTTTCTCTTTCTTGAAACCTAACAGAATGACTTTTCTTAAGGTTATCTTTAAATGTCTTCATATCCAATTCTGAGGGTTCATGTCCAAAGTTTTGGATCCTAGCTTTTTCTTTAACTAAGTCTTTTTGTTCAAATGATCTTCTAGGTCTAATTATCGGAGCTTGTCTAAGTAAACTAGCACTAGTCTTACTACTACATTCTCCTTCTGAAGGATCATTGATTATGGCTTCTCCCATATTCCTAAATCTAATTTCTTCGGTCTGGATATTCTTATTGACAATCTTAGGGGGACCAAACTGGATGGTAACATTTCCAGTGACGTCGTCTTGATTAATAAACAAGGGTTTATTTTGTATGGTCTTAGTTTCTTGAAATTCTGGCAATTGCCAGAGAGTCTTAGCTTTCTCTTTCATAGGTCCAGTATTCCTAATACTGTAAGTATGATTATAGTCTGATACATTAGTTCTAACTAAGATTTCTTCATTAAGTCTACCGCTAGGAATTCCTGACTGCATTCCTTCATAAGGAAATTGGGAGAACTTCACATAGCTTTGAAATTCTATATTTATATTAGCGTCTGGGATAATATAGTCTTCATAACCACTAGCATATAAGATTAACTTAAAATGCTTGGCTGTGTCTACGGTTACTGTAAATGCCGGAATGACATTAAAGTATCCTATGTTGTCTGACATTTCTAATTGGGCTATTCCAATAAGACTCTTCTCAAAGTCTTTCCATCTTTTGTCTACTAAACAGCATAATATGTTGATATTATTCTGGGGTCTATGTAATCCTTGGATTCTTGCTTGAAAGAGTCCAAAGGTTAGGAATTGGAACTTCCTATCAGTTCCTCTAGATCTAAGCCATTCTGAGTCAAATACTTGGAGCTCAGTATAGGATTTGTCTAACACATGATTTCTACAATGGTAGGTCATGTTATAATTGGGAGTCTTAGGAGTGGCACCTTCCTTAAACAAGTCTATATATCTAACAGCTGGAAGTTGTCCATTATGGATGGAATCTTCCACGATCTTCCAGTCCACTTCACCCCACTCTTTCTATTGGAGAGGGTTGGTGAAATTTCTTTCTTTCCACCATGTCCTAACATTGGAGGATGAATCCTTAAGTCTTTGGAGCATATGGTTACTCTGTCCAATATTAGGGATAGAGCTAACTACCTTGCTAGTCTTATCTAATCCGTCATTTATGACTCGTCTACCTATGGTATTCTTTTCTCTAGTTTCTATGGAGGATGATTCTTTAAACTTACAAGTGGTTACCTGTTTTTGTTCAAGTCTTTTTTCAATTCTTTCTAAAAAGTCTGAATAATCTTTTTGTCTTTTTACCTGATTAAGGATTTCTTCTTTAAAATTCTTATTCTATTTTCTAGTCTTTTCAGAAGTTTCTTCACTATGTCTAGCTAGAGAATTAACGATGGTTTTACCAACGTTAGTGATATAGTCTTTTACTTCATTATCTTTTTCTAGTTGTTGCATAGTTCTAACTTCTATGGCTTCTACAGTCTTTTCAATTTTATCTAACCTAGTTAGAATAAAAGGAGAGTCTATTTCTGCTTGGGAAGGTTTATTATATACGGCCTTAATTCCGTTTATAATTTCACCGTATTTTTCTTCTACTTGGGCCATGTCTAGTCTAAGTTCATTAATAATGCTATCCATTTTAGATAGATTATGTCTTTCCATATTATTAAGGTAATTTGCTAAATTTTGTTGGAATTTAACAAAGTCTGTGTAGAAGGTAGTTAATCCTTCTGTTTTAGCTTTTAAGTCTAGATGCAAGTCTTTAACAAAGCTACTATTATAGTCTTGGGTAGCTGCTATAGATGTAGAAATTAAATTTAATCTTTCAAGTATAAGTCAAGTTGCCTTAGCTGCGTTGGCAATCTCATTTTCATTTATCTTGTAATAAAATCTATCATCATTTATCTTTTCTAAAATTCTTTGATAGAATTCGGATAAGGTCTGAATGGAGAGGTCTTTTGATACCTCATTCCAGTCTGATCTAACTATCTCCATTAGGAAGATAACTATCAAGTCTAGGGATAAGCTTAGCTTGTTCTTTAGTAAGTTTAATTAACTCACTGTCTTGATTTTTAATTAAAGTCTTAATTTCTAAAATGTCTTTGTTAATGACTTCTATATGATTAGTCTTAATATTTATTTCTTGTAACACGTGGACTAAGTCTATAGGAATTTGATTATCGATGTCTAATAATCTTTTAGAGATATTTTTTATCTCTGTTTCTAAGGTATGAGTGTCTTTTATTAATTGTCTTAATATAAGCAATATACACTTATTTTGGTCTATTATGCTATTAATAGCACTAGCAGTGACTTGTTTACTGTCTGCGTGTTTGGCTGGGATATGTTCAATATGTGAACAACCGTCTATGTGTGTGGTTAAACAACCTTCTGAGTCTAAATCAGTTATGGGTATAGGTTGGTAGTCTGGGTTGGTTCCAAAAATATCTTGGTAAATGCGAGGGATAAATCCCAAGGGCATTAAAGTTTTTCAATCGTATGTCTAAAAGGAACGTCTTATGGCTCTGATACCAGAATTGGGTTTTGGTCGGAATTTGGTGAGTTTCTAAATTTCTTATTGTCTTAATACTAATTTGGGTCTAAATTACAAATCTTTTAAATGTATAGTCTTAAAATAGGGTTTAGTGTAAGACAAGGAGGAGACCTTCTGGGGAAAATGACAAAGGGTCTAGGGGACCACGAGGGGACCACAGCCGGATAAGGACAAAAGTCCGTAAATCCGTTCTTTAAGGGAGTCCGCTTAAGAGAATGGCTCTCTCTCTCTCTCTCTCTCTCTCTCTCTATATATATATATATATATATATATATATATACAGAAAGTCTCATGTGAGGACTCCTTACGGTACAGACCCCAGTACATACCATTTTTTTAAAATAGTAAAAAAATGATTTTTTTTTATGAAACTTCATAGATATAATCTCCACGTTAAGAAGATCTTCTTCAATTTTTTTCGTCAAAAAATTCAATAAAAAAACCGTTGAGATGAGGTGATATGTAAAAAAATGGTATCAATATGCATTTTCAACCGTTGAAATGTTTGGTCCGCACCAGCCGCTTTATTGATTGAATTTTTTTATGAAACTTCATGGATACGAGATCATATCCATGAAGTTTCATAAAAAAATTCAATTAAAAAGTGAGTGATATGATTGCCAACATTTCAACAGCAAAAAATGCATATTTATACAATTTTTTTACATATCACCTCAACTCAACGATTTTTTTCTTGAATTTTTTGATTAAAAAAATTGGAGATGATATTCCCATGGAGATCATATCCAGGAAGTTTCATCAAAAAATTCATTTTTTTACTATTTAAAAAAAAATTGTATGTACCAAAGCCTACACCATAAGAAGTTCTTACAGGAGAGAACCTCTCTCTCTCTCTCTCTCTCTCTCTCTCTCTCTATATATATATATATATACGAATAAGAATGTTACAGTGCATGAGCATGGCCGACCCTAAGCATGTGCCTTGTAAGCAACTACACAAGGCGCATATTTTCAAGTGATCTTAGTATGCTTTGATAGGGGCCCAAAAAGAAAAAATGTTCCAATTGTTTAAGATCATAAAACTGGACATTGGCAACAATTTTGATGCGATTGATTAAACAAAACAAGATAATGATCCCTTAAAAATGGTAAAAGTGGTCTCTGTTTATTCCATTTTTCTCACCTCAACTAATTTCTTTTCAAGATCAATTCTATCTGGATTTGTCATAACAGTTCCTATGTAGCAAGACCATGTTTTTCATTGAAAATCTATCAAGATTAAGCTAAAGTATATCTAGCATTCTGACTATTTTCCTAAACTCCACAGAAATCAAGTGTTTTTTTTTTCAAATTTGAATTTGATTTAACCTTTGTTGTGTGTTTAATTTTATTATAAATTTATCGTGTAAAAAAATTATTTCAAAACAACCACGTGGATATGAATTATCAAGTATAAATTACGTAAATTACGATCATATGATAATGATTTAGACAAAAAAATTAGTATAAAGCAAGGTTCTAAAAAGCGCGGGGCACGATCGAGACGTGTAGACCACGCCTTAATCTTTAGAAGCCTATGCGAGCTTTATGGGTAAAAAGGCGTTTAGACCTTCTTAATATATTTTAATATTTTTTAACCATAACAAGGGTATTAAAATACTAAAATTGTACATATCATAAAAATATATCATAATATATGCAAATTAAAATGGATCAAATACCAAAAAATCCCTCAAACATTTTTTAATACACATTTAGTACAAGCCTTTTATTTTGTACCAAAATGTCCCTTATTCTCTTATCTTTAAAGACCCGCATCCGCTACATAATAAAGCTTTTTTAGCATGGTGAAGGACTTTTTGGCAAAAAATATAAAGTCTTGGAATATACATGTATTAAAAGAAGTTCAAGAGACTATTTGGTATATGCCCCAATTAAAATACTATTTGATTATTTTGAATGAGATAATACTCCGGTTAGTAAAAAAATTCTTTAAAAGGTTAAAATACTAAAATTGTACATATCATAAAAATATGTCAGAATATATGCAAATTAAAATGGATCAAATACCAAAAAGTCTATCAAACATTTTTTAATACACATTTAGTCCAAGCCTTTTATTTTGTACCAAAAAGTCTCCTATTCTCTTATCTTTAAAGGCGCGCGCCAGCGGCATAATAAAGCATATTTGGCATGGTGAAAGACTTTTTGGCTCAAAATAAAAAGTTTTGGACTATACATGTATTAAAAGAAGTTCAAGGGACTATTTGGTATATGCCCCAATTAAAATACTATTTGATTATTTTGGATGAAATAATAGTCCGGTTAGGAAAACAATTCTTTAAAAGGCGATATCGTTTCACTAAAGCTTTGTTATTTTTAGAAAAAAGTGCGCCTTAAGGGTTTTACCAAGAATAAGGCGTAAAAAACTTAAAGCGGGACGTTTCTCCCAATCATTAAGCTTAGGCGTGCCTAGACGGATTTTTTAGAACAGTAATATAAAGTGAGTAAATAAAAATGAGTCTTATTTTATTTTTATTTCGCACCGAGCCCTATAAGTTATAGGACCGGCCCAGCTCATGAGGATCAACAATTTACGACTCACAAGGATGACCAAGTGAAGCACAACTTCAACCTCACAAATGAACAGCCACGTTAATTGCGTGTGCGTGCACACGCGCGCGCGCAGGCGAGAGAGAGAGAGAGAGAGAGTGAGAGTGAGTTACAGTTACTGATCACATACAAAACACAAAAGGAAAAATTACCACAAATTGCATATGCATCTGTCTAGTCATTTTCTTGACGGCAAAATAAAAAAACAAGGCAAAACAATAGGAGGTTGCAGTGTTATGGGACTAGATGACCATGCACCCTAGCCAACAAGCACTGGCATCACAAGCCTCATCCACAAGAACCCCACACAAAAACTGTGCCCCAACTGTTGGGAGGACCACATGTGACCTCACTGTCCTAAACTATTAAGTCCCATGTGATCAGCTAACCTGGCCATGCATCTATATCCAATTATTTATATCTAATACATTTCGATTTCGCTTTTATATCACCTGAGTGTGAATGATTGTGTGTACAATTATCATTATACTAACATACAAACTGCAAAGTTTATTATTTTTATGAATCAGATCAATATTTGCATGCAAACTACGTAATCATTATTAGTCCCATGTTCAAGTAGGGGAACCAAATTACATTTAACTATTAATTACTTTGATTTCAAATCACCCACTACTCTGTGCTTATATATTCCATGTCCTTGATCAGTGTTGTATACAGTAATTTATGTTATACTTGGATCTCAGGAAGTGTAGTGGAACACGTGAGATGAATATAAAATTCAAAATAAATTGTAGCTTAATTTTTCTTTCCTCGACATTTTTTGTTTTTTTCCCTCAAGACCCAAACATAATGTAAATGACAATTATGACAAGAAAAAATCGTATATGGCTTACCATAGTAACAAGAACAATAAATTGAAGCATATTTTGCGGATATCAAAACATAGCAAAAATAAATAATTAAATTCCAACACAAACTAATTATACAGCAAGGATCCAAATACAATCCTTGTTATTTTATGAAAGCGATCCATATCATTTGTGTTTTAGCAACAAGGTCTTATCAGTGTCAAGCTGCCTCAATAATGGGATATAAGTAGGACTAGACACAAATAGGAGAGAGCAACAACTATCAAATCAGACCCCAGCCATTAATTACAAAACCTGTATGTGCTAAAATCATCACACATAAATGGGACAACAAACATGTAGGTGCAGTTCCAAAATTTTACACCAAAAATATTTCCACAATTT
This sequence comes from Sambucus nigra, assembly GCA_949130495.1. Lineage (NCBI taxonomy): Eukaryota > Viridiplantae > Streptophyta > Magnoliopsida > Dipsacales > Adoxaceae > Sambucus > Sambucus nigra. The sequence continues at coordinate 91,473,119 of OX422219.1, read as the reverse complement.
TCAATATCTACGCATATATCATACACAACTAATCACACAATTATGGGAAGAGGGGGGGGGGGGGGGGGGGGGGGGGGGGAAACCAACGGTGCTAACACGAGAGAACATTCGCCAGATGATACTTTTTTAATGTGGCCCATAAGCGAATCCACAAAGCTGGAAGAGACAAACACACACACACACATATATATATATATATATACATGAAATGTGAATAATGGACATGGGTACCTAACTGCAATACAAAGAGAAGAAGAAGAATGTGGGAGTGTCTGAGATATGTGTTGAATATCAATCCCATGCCTAGTTGGTGAAAAGTCTAAATCCACATCAGGGATGGGTACCCATTGCTGCTACCTAGCATGTTCTATGATCAAGATCCTTAGTTGTCATTTAGCAAGATAAAACATTATCGGAACTACTAGGAATTTATACACATATTCCCAACTTCTAAGGTGTGTTTCTTCTAAAATCATCTCATTTATGCTGGCTACATTCAAGGATGGCGACCATAGTTACCACAAACCGCCAATACTCACGATCATGTTTTGATTTATGGGTCGTCTATGTTCCTACACTTGGCGATTCAAGAATCCACCTCAGATTTTTTCTACGAGAATAGCATAATAAATTGTAATTTCATAATATACTACAATCTAATGTCAAATGTCTTAGGTTCTTAGAGGATGCATCAACAACAAAACTTGGATTGCTTATTTGATGTTCTTAAAAGAATAATTCCAACATACAAAATTTCAATTGTTAGTCCATACACGATGTTAATTATTTGTACATTTTAGGAAGTCTTGAATTTAAATGTAGGTCAACTCATTTTAACAATATGTACTAAAATTCTAAATATGCCCACCCCCATCGTGACACATTTTTCTGTGTATGACGTACTGAGTTCTCATTCCCGTTCTACATAACGAAAACTGTGTTACTATCGGGGGGTAAGGAAAAACGATGATAATTACAGGGTGTTGGCCCCGCTTATGCAAGGGAGTAGGAGGAATGAGACTGGATGAAGAAATAACATTGACGTTATTAGCAGAAGTGACTCATACTTAAAGCTGCTTGTGTCATGCTTGGCAATAAGATCTCGACATCATACCTAAATGGTCCTCATAGTTCATGATATCAATAGACGCGAAGCACGGTGAAAATGGAGAACTTTAACATTAATACATACATGGCTAATCTTTCGATTAAGTTACATCCACGGACAATTGAACCAATGGATGTATTTGAATTGAACTTCTCAGAGCTAGAGTTGGACTATAGAGCTGAATATCCAACAACAGTGTTAGATCTATGTCCTTCAGAGTTCTTAATTAGTTCCTATGTTTTATTTTAATTTATTTTTGAAAGGCAAATTAAATAGTTCTCATACTACATGATGTCATTATAACATTTTGGGCAATTATGAAATGATATACATGACGTCTTTTCTATTATAACTGGCATTGGCATCAATATCAACATCAGTACCAAATCATAAAGACATTATATTCTCTCTCTCTCTCTCTCTCTCTCTCTCTCTCTCACACACACACATATTTACCATTCAATGCGCCAAGAGAATTTCATTACATATGGTGTTTCCTAGGGTGAAATTAATTCGTAGACCTTCCATTCATCAAACATGCATGGTGGCATGCAACAGAGGTAATCTTTAGAAGTATAAAATAAAATACAAAATAGTGAAGATTTAAGAATTCAGAAATTTGAAAAAAAAAAAAAAAAAGGCAGAGCAGAGAGGAGTGTTGTGTATGTAATCGGATCCCATCCTATATATGCATTACAATATTGTCATATGTAAGTAGAAATCATGTGGTGGTACAATTCTAATACTTAAAATACTCGAACTAGGCCTATCAATGGACCCGACCCGGACCCGATCAGTATAATAGGGTCTGAGCATATATTTTTTGGACCCGAGACCCGAATACCCGTTTGTTACACTGGTAGAGTCTGGATCTTATACAAATCCGGACCCGAAGACCCGACCCGAATTGTACATTATTATTTTTTAGATATATATATATATATATATATATATATATATATATAGAGAGAGAGAGAGAGAGAGAGAGAGAGAGTCAGGCTATAGTACATCATGCTCTATACATCATCCGTGCATCACACCTAATTCTACACCCTAAAAAACTTTTTTTTCAAATTTTATATTTTTCCCTTAAAATTAACCTTCCAATCAACACATGTAAAAAATTAGGTCAAAATACATTTTGTAGCTATATTTAAAAAATCCACAAAAAACTGCTGGCGCAGATCCTTATAAATAAGGTATTTTTAGCAGTTTTTTATGAATTTTTTAAAAATAACTACAAAATGTATTTTGACCTAATTTTTTGCATATGGGTTGATTGGAAAGTTGATTTCAAGGGAAAAATATAAAATTTGAAAAAAAAGTTTTATAGGGCCTAGAATTAGGTGTGATGTACGGTGTGATGTATAGTGCATGATGTAGGTGAGCCTTCATCTATATATATATATATATATATATGGAGCCATATGGGGATGGCAAAAATGCATGTATGATATTTTTGACATTTCATGCCCATGCATGAAATGTCATACTAATAGTTTTTTCTTTTTTTTTTCTTTTTTCTTTTTTTTTTAACTATTTGTTTTCTTTATTTTTTTTTTTTTTTTTATGGGTTGAATTTTATCACGGGGGCATTTTTTTATGGCTTGGGTTTTATCACGGGAGCAAATTTATCGCCGTGCCCTCGGCACGGGTATCCACTAGTATATATATATATATAACAAGTATTATATATAAAAATATATATTTATGTATATAATAAATATAAGTAATATATGTTTTATTTATACTAATCATATACTATAATACATTACAAAATATTTCAATCTAAGATTAAAAAATAAAAAATAAAGGATAAAGGATAAAATAAAAATAAATATAAAATAAATGCATATATCTGGTCAGACCCGGAGCCGAACCCGAAGACCCGTCAGATCCGGATCCGGATTTGGATCCAATATTGTAGACCCGAACCAGATGAAGACCCGATTAAACGGATCTGGATCTCCTTAAATCCAACCCGGCTCCGACCCGTTGACAGGCCTAACTCGAACCAAGCATATCCATAAACCCACAAATCATAGATAAATATGACTCCACACTCCTTCTCAGGGTGACGAACAAAAAGAGAAAATGTCTGGGTTGGAGCAAACTCAAAAAATGACGCCGAACTGGTCATAAGACTAAATACGAAGTGACGTAAACTACATGTCAATGGCTAAAAATAAAACCAAAATATTTTTTTGAGGGAGAAACAAAAGATTTCTTATATTTAAAATGGAGTGTACCTCAAATTAGGCTTACATAGGTATTTATAAGGAGGTTATTACTTGCTAGCCAAGTAATAGCCTAAAATGACCAAAAAGAACAAATACTAACAAAACTATACTCAATTAGTCCCAAACATACTTGGAGACCAATTAAACGTGGAAAAAGGGCTAAATTAAAAATAGAAAAATACAGGGAAAAAAAATAAGGGAAAATACATGGATTCCCACCACTCTCTTTCCCTCAAAAAGAGTTCGCCCATAAACTCAAAGGGGAAGACTCACCGAGTCATCCTCCAAAACAGTAATCAAAGCATGCTGGGGAAGCTCCTCGGATGCATCAAGGTACTCTGGCGGGTGCTCCATTGCTAAAAGGGCACGATGACGCGGGAGAGAGCACTCAGAAGCTCAATTGCCAATACTGCCACAATTGTAGCACCGGAATGTAGGAGGACCAGGAGGTGGCACAGCAGAAGTAGTAGTGGAAGAGACTGAAGCCAAGACTGGAGGAGGAGCTGGAGCAAGAATCGATGTAGGTGGTGCTCGCGGAGCAGGAAGAGCTGTTGGTGCCGCGTGATAGGCCTCAACCTTAATCGAGTACTCTACCGCCTTCAGAAAGGTCGGTATCTCCCTCAATCCAAAGTCATATTGAATGTATGGCTTCTGTCCTAAAATATAGCGGTAGATTTGTTGATCCTCAATCTCAAGGAGGCGAGCCCAGGTGCACAGGAGATGGAACTGCTCCGTATGCTTCACTACTGTCAATGTAGCCTGCCGGAGGGACTAGATCCGAGTAAAAAGGTCGCGCTCGTAGGTCGGTGGTAGGAATGAAGCCTGAAGAGCGGCCTTTAGCTGGGCCAGGCTTGGATGGGAGTTAGTCCAGCCGATGTCCGGCGGTAGCAAAGATCGTTCCACCAAACTCGAGCGAATCCCTGAAATTTGGTGGCGGCGAGAACACAAGAGCGGGTCCTGAACCCACTTGTAGTAAAAATTCGTCTCCATAGCAGCCAAATAATCAATCACGTCATCGGGATCTGTCGAACATAGGAACATCAATGCGTATATCCCCATGGAGACTCTGAGAAAGTAACTGAAGTTCCGTAGATAGGGGGTCTCCATCCTTACGAGCATCAAGGCCCATCACATCACCCGGCGCAGGTGCAACATAATCAGCATGAATTGGTGGCATCTGGGCAGGTGGTGGACGAAGAGGGTAAACATGTGGGGCCACAGGAAGTGCAGGGGGACCGCGATGGGGACACGTGCCAATCAGGTGGCCATGCTCTCCACAATAAAAGCATTGGCAGTCTCATAGTGGTACGAAGCAAGGAGCACCGGATGGGGGAGGAGGTATCCACTCCAAGACGCTGCAGTGAGTACCCCCAGCATCGAAGGATGAAGAGGAGTCGGTGTAGAGCTGAGAAAGGTCATGATGTGAAAGGGTGTGATGTGATGATGGAGGAGGTGGGCGTACAGTTGTGGATAAGGGTGTATAAGTGGGGGTGGAGGGAGTGGGTTCGCAAAACACCCACAAAAGTCATAGGATTGCCTCTGAGGGGCTAATGGGTTAATAGAGTTGTGTGGGTGGTGTGGACCGGGGTCGGGATGAAGGTCAAGGATCTCAATATGATGGTTGAGGGTCCCGAGGAGGCGGGTTTAAAGTGGTTTGTAGGGCCAGTAGGGGGAGTGGATGGAGGAGGGTTGGGGAGGTAGGGCTAGAGCAGCAAGGTTGCGGGCGGTGGCAGAGGAAGGCCATAGTCTGAAACGGGTAGGTGGAAGGGGTATCTGGTCAGGGAGTGGGTCGGGTAGGGTGGGTATAGGGTTTTGGCTAGAGTCAGTCGGGTAAGGGTTTTTTTGGGGTCGGACAGACGGGGAAGGGGGTCGGAGGCAGGGAAGTAAGGGTGGGGGTAGACTAGAGCAACGGGGTGGTCGGCAGGGTGGGGAATAGTGGTGGGAGGTTGTGTCGAGGAGAAGAGTTGACAGAGGGCTTCAAATTTTTGGGTTAGAATTAGGGTTTGTTGTTTTTGTTGTTGTGCCATCTCTTCCATTTGTTGTTTCAATTCTTGAATCCCCTCATGTTGTTGCTTGGATTTCTTTAGAGCCACTGAAAAGTGGTGTATGATTTTGAATACCTACACACCAATATACCACTTGGGGAACAACACCTCACTCTGATACCAATTTGACGTAAACTACACGTCAATGGCCAAAAATAAAACCAAAAAAAAATTTAGAGAGAAACAAAAGATTTCTTATATTCAAAATGGAGTCTACCTCAAATGAGGCTTACATAGGTATTTATATGGGGATTATTACTTGCTAGCCAAGTAATAGCCTAAAATGACCAAAAAGGACAAATATTAACAAAACTATAACCAATTAGTCCCAATCATGCTTGGAGACCAATTAAAGGTGGAAAAGGGGCTAAAATAAATTAAGAAAAAAACAGAAAAAAGAAAAAAGAAAAATTAAGGGAAAATACATGAATTCCCATCACGAAGTAACAATTTGCTTCCTCATCAGGAGATCCCATATGAAATGAATAAACATTGTGTTTCGTGCATTGATGAAACAAAAATTACTAGCAATAAAATTGGCGGCTTGATTGCAAGTGCATTTGCATAAAAGAAGACAGCTCAACACCCATTTCAGAGAAGAGGTATTGAAAGCACAAAACTACAATGGTCATATGTGTCGATATTTGAGCTTCAACTTGAGCCTCAACTCAAACGAGAAACTACATTACATTTTTTGCTACACATTGTTACAAAATTACCACCAACAAAAGTGCAGTAAGCAGAAGTAAAGCATCTATAATTAACACTACCAACCCAAATGGCATCTAAAAAACCGATGATATCCATATGTCACAAGGGACAATTCATAAGACAACAATTAAGAACACCTTTGAGAAACGGATATGAATAGTAGCATCCCAATGGTAATAAGTCACTCCAAATAATAGTGTTACTATTAGTATCATACAATATGTTACCAAAAAGATACGTATCGCATCGTTTTATTGCAAGTAGCATTGTATCGTAGCCATATCGGTCTTTTGTAGTTTTTTTCCTTATAAAAAGACAAAAGAATATTCATTTTATTTATTGTATTCTTATTATCTGATGCGACATGCATCAATGTCATCAAAAAAGAATAACTAGGCATAACTCTCACAAAATATACTAATTGTCTCCTTAATGGGGAATGGGAATATTTAAAGGGCTATGAAGGGGAATATTCCCAAAGGTACTAATTAATTAGAGAAGCTTCTAGTATTAGTAATGTCATGGTGATGTTGGCTATGACATCATTAATAGATTGCTCCAGATGCCCCAATACAAACATAATATACAACTAATAAAAGCAACAAAATAAAATAGTACAATATAGAGATATTACAAGCAAGTCCCATGCACTCTAAATTCACATCACACTCCCCCCTCGCACCTAAGAAAGTGATGTGTGCAGGTACCTGGGATCACATCTTGCGCCTCTGGGCTGCTATCACTATCCAAGAAGACACTCGAAACTAGAAGGATAAACAAACCCATCCGGTGAACTGCTGAGCTACAAGTCCTACGACACAGGAGCGGGATTCTCCAAAAAAACCAAGGTCGTGGGTGGCCAAGAGGGCCCACTTGGAAACTGGGGATCTCAGTAGGAGATGCGAAGGTGCCTGACCTTTCGCTTCAAGGGACCGTAGATCGGAAAGCACCTTCTAAACCACCCCATTCATCCAAAAGAGGGCCAAGGAAAATGGATATTTTAAATTGAAATTATTGTTATTATCTTTTTATTATTGGAAAACTTAACAATATTTTTGGAATGTTCTAAAATAGGTTAGTTAGGATAGTGATATCACCCGAGATATCTTTCTTAGCTTGCACCAACTTTTTTGGGCTAATAAATACCAATGGATCCTCTCAATTTGCATTAGACAGTCACTATGAATATATTAAAACGAGTGAGAGATACATGTGATTATTTCCTCGTGTGTGTATATATTATGTTGTGTTCACATCAAATTGGTATTACAGCGATGGTCGCTTGTGGTGTGTTTTCATACTAATTGGTGCATAAAGCTCAAGGTCCAAGTTATGGCTTCAATTCGGAACATCCGACGAACTAAAAGAGTGGCTTTGCTAATAAACGTTCCAAAGATGGTCGAGTTTGTGATATAACGAATTGTTGCAATAGCTCTATTCAACCCCGAATCCCCGAAGAAACTGTTACACTAATAAGAGGGCTCGAGTTCAACCCAGTCTCACAGCCACTAACCAACTGTGGTTCCCCTTATTCGTCATGATTTGAGGAAGAATACGAATTTGATGACGAAATGGAAGGTCACAAAGGTTTGGAGGAAGAAAACGGCGATGAACTCTACCATTACCAGTCCCTTGACAATCTCCCTTGCATCCATCATCGTCATTTCAAACGTAGAGGTGTCAATTGCCCACGATGTCACGAAACCTTATCCTAATGGGGCCTGACTACAGATGTCAACAACATTGTCATCGATGGAGGGGTCACCGATGATCTCGAAGGGAATCGCGACGAGGTTAACAAACTTGCTAAGGTTCCATCTCTTAAGGAGGAAGCGTACCTCGATCTCGTCGAAGGTAACATCAGGACGATAGAGGAATTGACAAGGATCGAGGAGCAGTCGTAACGAGTTTCAACAGCTAGTTTGCAATAACGAGGAAGCCGAAGTCACAATCAAAGTTGAACGAGGGATAAAGGAGATGACAAGCATGGTCCTTGAGGTAACCGTCACAAGCGTCAACGATAGGACCAGAAACGATGAGGAGAGAAAGAAGGTCGCAGGTGAGGATCGGCGCAAGGTTTGCAACATAGAGGCCTATCATATTATGGCAAGGGTTTGCTTTTAAAACCCTAAAGCTTTGTTTGGCAATAGGGTTAGGTATGAGCTTTGAGGACTACTTGATATGGGGGTTGATTTGGGCCTATTTTAAGTATAAGTTAATTAAGTTAATTTAGGGTAAGAAGATACGCCTAAATACGGGGCCATGGTTGGATAACAAATACGGGTTGTCGCTTTAGTGAGGAACAAGCTGAAATGGGTTTCAAACTCAAATGGGGCTTGGATATTCTAAGTCTAAACTTCACTAGCCATTAGAAAATGGAAATTAAAGAGGAAATGAACCTCATTACAGACCCAACCCATTTACAAGGTTCAAAAATACTTGAGATGGGGGTTAGAACTTTTATGGCAATAATTTTGGGTCCACGGTGGTGAAAAAAATTGTTCAAATACTTGTCCGTGGGGTTCAGGCGATCCCAATTCACCCCTTAAGCACGGGGCCGAACTTTCTCCTACCCAGGGAGAATGATGTGTGCGGGTAAGTGGCACACGCATTGGATCAAGCCGAGGATAACAAATATTTTTAATTATAATTATTTTTTCTTTTTATTATAAGAATAAATAAACAGTTCATTTGTAATGTTATAGAATAGGTTAGTTGTGATAGTGATGTCACACATGACATCATTCTTAGCTTGCCCACCAAGTATTGGGGGCTTGTATATACCCATTTATCCTCGTTTTGTAATAGACAATTACTATGAATGCGTGAGAATGAGTGAGGGAATCTTTGATTAGTTCCCCTGTCTATGTATCAATATTTCGTTGCGCTCACATCAAAAGCTCTTCCATGAAATTTAGAAGTCCATTCCGCGTGGGTGAACTGCGTGAACAATTTTAATTGTGGACCAAAACTGACTTTATTAAATTTTATTGTGGCCCAAAATTAAACTCACATAAACTGAAAACGTGGAATAATCATATCTGCTTCAGACCCAACCAACAGTATTTCATACATGGAAGTGGTCCAAATTATTTTTTGGTGGGGAAGGGGAGCACAATTTGTTGCAACCATCGTCATTCTAGTCCTCAATGTCATTGGGCAAAATCAATGACGGTCCCCCTTTACCTGTACCTAGTGGCTTCATCAATGGTTGAACCAGAGCACAACGAAGTTCGTCGAATCTGGTGTAGACTGGGCCATAGAAGTTCAACGAGGACCACATCTCTAGTTGCTGCCAAGCCCAGGTCGATAATGAGGTTTTGTTCTGCCTAGGTCGAAAATTGGAACCACAAATCCAGAGCCCTAAGGCTACCATTTGAAATCATAACTATCTAAAATTTCGTTGGGTGTATAGTAGGTTCGCTGAAGTTGAATCGGCTAACGGTAACGGCTCAACGACTTTCTTGCACGAGACGTTCCTCATTTTCATCTCTCTTTTCGAACTCAACAAGATTCAACACCTCCCTGGTCAAAATTCATCTGAGGGCTGCACAACGCCAGTCAAGCTCTTCATAGCCACTAGCGACTTGTTTCGCCATGGCCGGAGCTCACCGAGGCACTAGGGATCTGTAGAAGATATATCGGTGTCGGAGTTGATCGACACAAGAAAGTGCTCGCTCTCTTCTTATCTCCCTCCTGTTTCTTCGTAAGCCTTAGGAGCTGAATGGGGCTGCGAACCAGAGAGTTTCATCCCCACTCTTTTCTTATTCTTTTTAATCGTAGCCCTAAAGCTACAAAGGGGTTGCAGTGAAGTTTCTTCTTGAAACAGTGGGATTTGGTAAGGGAGTGAACACGGGGGTTAGGCTCTGTTTTGAGCACCGAAAGACTTGGGGGTAGCGTGGGACTGCTTTTACAATGGTAATGGGGGTGGTTGGGGATACGAGTGAGGCCATAGAGGCAGATGTAGAGAGGAAGACGACAGTGAGAGAACTAACTTGGACCATCGAATCTTCTAAGGAAGCTTTGATCTTGGCGGTCAACGTTCCAAGTCGGGGTTGCGAACCTCTCCTTGGAGTCATTGGTGGTGTGATGATTTGAGTTCTATACAATGATTAGAGCGAACCTCGTTCTGATACCAATTAATGTGACACGCATCAATGGCACCAAGAAAGACAAAACTACCCAGCACCAACTCTCATAAATGTATTAATTGTCTTCCCTAATGGAAAATTGGTACATTTATACTTCTACGGAGAGGGGAATATTCCATAAAGTGTTAACTAATTGGGGACACTTCCGGTATTAATGATGTCACATATGGGTGATGTCGGCCATGACATCACCAATAGGAGGCTTTAGATTCCCAAAACTACCTAACATAATATCTAACAAATAAAAGCAAGAAAATAAAAGAATACAATTGAGAGAGATTGCAATTCATTCCCTTGTGCTCTCAATTCACATAACTTTCTTTCTCTTTTACTATAATATTCTTATAATAACAGGATTACAGTGGAATCCAAACACTTTTTATCATAACGGTAACTCTTACTGTTAAGATGTAATTATGCCCAAAAAGATTGGTTTAGACTATAATAACTTTTGCTCTTTATCATAATGCGTTATTTACGCATTAATTTATTTATTACAGTATAAAAATACGTTATGCACTATATGTAACGATACGATACCCAATACACGATACAAAGGTTTTCCATACGCGATAAGATACAAGATCTGAGAAATATGGTCATAGACATAAAATAATATCAAGGCAATGACACCAAAATGGAAAAGACAGACTGATGTGATGTGTATGAGGCCCTGTGGGCTAATTGTATTTTTTCTTTAGTTTCCTTAAAATGCCGACATGCTAGTAGAATAATAGAATATTCTCTACGAATACTATAAAATATAGGCTAGTTTAACTAGTGATGCCATGGTTTAAGTCACCAAGTCTATGATATCACAGTTTAGCTTGGACACCAAGTATAAAGTGCCTATAGATATCATTGTAATCTCTCATACTGGAGGATTAACGAATTATTTTGACTGCTAAATGAGAATGAGTTGAGAGAAATCCTTGATTATTGCTGTGCATGTTCCACTGCATTTACATCATGAACAAACACGTAAGGATCATAGACAGTGCGTTGAAAAAACTGAAACACAACTGAACTGAATTTGCCAAACCAAGCTCAAGGTGACTACATCATCCCATAACTAACCTTCTACAATGGGCAAACTAAATCCACTTACCCCGCAACAACATACCCTGAGGCCATATCAATACATACTTCTTGTGACTCACCATGCAAAAATGTGTTCTTGTTGTCTAAAGGATAAAGAGGTCAATCAAACCTACTTACAACCAAGGATATAATTTGGATAGAATTCAATCTGGCAATAAAAGAAAAAGTCTCCATATAGTTGACATATTAATTGAAGCCGTTAGCCACCAAACGGGATTTATATCGCACAACTAATTCATCTAACGGAAACTTTACAAATTACAGTGTACACATACCTACACCACAGAAAACAGGAAGATGAGTTCCACAGCCAAGTCTTATTCTGATCAAGAGCTTATATCGCATCCTCTATAGCCGACTTCCATCCATAGGGAAGATAAAGTCCGTCTCTGTCTTAGGAAAAAACACAGAAAGCAGTGAAATTCGATGCAAGGATGGTTGCCTCTGCCATACTCAATTTTTAGATATGTTGTCTGCTTGTTGCCCAAAACTGTTATATAGAATGGTTGGTTTAATGGCCACCTATAGAACTTTCCCTTCAAATTTACAAGTTTACAGCTGTCACATAATAGGTTTCACTTATCCACTTGACCCAACATGCTGTAATAATATAGGTAACATTATCATCAATATAACAAAAATGATCACTTTTAGATATCTCTTGACCCTCAACCCTCGAACTTGACTACATTCACATTTGTGCTCTTATCATTACTTTTACTGCACTTCATAACTTAGTTTTTTTTAGAATGATAGATAAATAAAAGTAATATAGTAAAATTAATCATATTGGATAAATTATTGTATATTTTCCATTATTGTTGAGCATTTTTTCATAATTTCCTTTATTAAAAGAATTTAATAAAGTTCACATCATTGTTGTGAGAACCGAGCCCAAGTCCTCTCCGTGGAGAGGACAGTCTTCACAGCGCATATGTCTGCCTTTTGTTGTCTCATTATTGTTTAAGAGTAACCAGTCTATTTTACATAAATTAGATAGAAGATAGGGCAGGACTCCATAGAGGTCTATCAAGTCAACAGTCAATATAACCAAGAATAATAGATTTGGGGTGTGAGTAACGAAGAGGTTAGATCTGATGTGTGTGCATGGCAAAATATATCTTAAAGACGCTACGATGTGTATTCTAAATATCACATTTCTTAGAATAGCATGGTATGCAGAATCACTGAATAATGAACAACAATTTTTAGAAGGTTGGGCAAGATCTCAGGGGGGAGGCCTAGAGATCATACGTACACGCACAGAACAAAATCAAAGTCTGACATTACTTATTTACTTGCCTTATGAGATGTACATTTTTCTGAACTAGAAGACTAGGATTTATGCTCTTGTGATCTCCCCTCCACTTCTGGACGGATTAAGGGATTGGTAGGGGTATCTATTTATCGGATAAGTGAACCGAGGGAAAAAGACATAGTTGTCCTCCAAACTATGGCCTGACGACTATGGATAGTGGCCGATTGACCCAAAATGTTGGTTTTCAGAGCCTTTCTTTGAGACGTCAAATGGCCGGCCATGAAACTTTTGTCGTAAAGTACTACCTTATGGTTCGCCTACAGCATAGACCAAAGTATAAAGTATTGTCCGGATCCCATCCAGTCACGGTGGGCCCATGGTATGATCGTCCCATCTTATTAGGGAGCCTTGATTCTTATAGGTTTCGGACTATTCCTTGCACCGTGTTTGGGTGTCCGGAGGTTGTGGTGTTTCAAAGAGTGGCTAACTAAGTGAACTCACGTCAAAAGGATGGGAGAATTCCTACCTCAAAAGATTCGCATCGAAAGGATGTGAGAATGGTCACCTCAAGGTATATAGGCTTGAAGAATTAAATCACTTTACCTCATAGGATTGATGCATCCTAAGTCCTCTTATGATGTGTTTTTGATTGCATCGATTGTCCTATAGGGACTTCTAGAGTTCGTGCCTCATATGGGCTTCCAAGGGTTGCAACTCTGTGAGTGTCGCAAAATGGAATTGACTTTTGATTACTCTAATCGTAGGTGTGTACGACCTTTCATCACCACCTTCAGTGTTACATGGCCTGTTCACCTTGCTCGCGGATTCTAGTGATGAGTTTGGAATAGTCCTGTCACACATGTACGACCTTCCGTCAACACATTGTAAGGACGCAAATTTTCAATTGAGTCCTTTGTAGTTTTGGCTCAATTCCGGACAAAAACGTTTGAGTCATAGGATAGAGTATATTGATCATCTTTCAAGCTTATGACGTGTTTGTTGAAGACGTAGCGGCCAAGTGTATAAAGCTTCATCAAAATGCCATGTTTAAGTGCCTCGTTTCTACGTCATCAATAGTGGTTCCATGCTCCCAAGGTATGAATGCATTACATATATATATATAGGAGCTTGGAACAGTTTATATTGGATGTTAGGTTTTTAAAACTGTGTTGTGTTTTCAGATGTTTTCTATTAAAACTTTTATAAAAAGTACATAAAGTTTCTGGGCTTAAAAAGGAATTTTTGAACATTCTGTGAGTTCGTTCGAAGTGTCGTTCGAGCGAGATTGTCGTTCGAACCACAAGTCGTTCGAACGAGTTTGCCAACGAGTTCCCAGTATAGGCCTTTGAAATGCCGTTCGATATGTCGTTCGAACGAACATTATGTTCGAACGAGATATCAAACGAGATTTCTAACGAGTTCAATCTGGAACTTCGTTAGAAGTCTTGTTCGAACGAGATTTCGTTCGAACGAAATGTCGTTCGAACGAGATGTCAGACGGGAACAGTTTTTGACAGTTTTTAACCCATGTTCCCCACTTCTTTCCCCACTATCGTTTCACAGCATATCTAAGTGCGGAAATTATTATTGAAATTTGATCTTTTTCATATCCTTCTAACTCCTAGAGAGGGTCTTGAGAGCAAAATCATAAAGAGAAAAAGATCATGTTTTGAGTGAGAATTTTCAAAGACAAAATCATCTACCACTCTAGTTTTCACCTATAGTTTTATTTATCCAAGTTCATATATATACATCTTGCTTGGAGTTTGGCACCGGGTTTATCTCTACATCGAATTGAAGAGATTGTTTGGGTTTTCTTCTACATTCCTTAAAGAAGAAGAGTTCGTTTTGCTGCGGCATTCTCATGTGGTAAAAAACACCACGTGTGGTTGACGGTGTACCTATTGTCCGATTGGTGAGTCCAAGATCGCGGTGGAGCTCCGTAGTTATCCGCTAGGAAGAGGTGGTTACAAGAAGACGCGTCAAGGCTTGAGAGGGTTCGAGTTGAGGAAGTAAGTCATCTGTCTTGTAAATGTAATTCCGTACTTAGTGAATTTGAGGCTAGGATCGTCCGAGGTTGTTTCCCGTTGTGGGTTTTTCCTCGTACGTCGCGGCGTAGTGTGATTGATTTACTTTTAACTTGCATAATAACTTAGAACTCAGTCATGTTTAATTTGGTACTACATAATTATTTGGGGTAAATGTAGTTAATTCAAGTCATTAATTTAATGTGTTAAAATTGGTTTGGCCTAATTTGTTAAAATAGAGAAATATGACTTAGGCAAATTCTAGGACTTGGATTAAATTAATTATGTTTAAGTGAAAATGCTTTTAATGGATTAATTAAATGTCACTTGTGTTTAATTTTAATTTGAAGAAGAAATTAAAATCTGGTCTGGTATTTAAGTTTGAATCATCACCTTTTACGCTTCCGTATCTATTTCATAAAAAGGAAATATATTATAATTTTTTTTAAAGTAAGAAATTAAAAATCGGGGGGACCTTCGGGCGACTTCAAATTGGTATCAGAGCCAAAGCGATAAATTATTTCGTTAAGATCCTTTAAATAATTTTTGGCTAAAATGGAATTTTTCCCCATTTTCAAAATTTCCTATTTTCGATGGTTCTAACTACGCGTATTGGAAAGCGCAAATGAAATCGGCACTTAAATCTATCGATGAGAGGGTTTGGATGTCTGTAGTTAACGGGTGGTCTCCACCTACTCATTTAGTAGATAATGAGCGAGTTCCCAAACCTGCCGATAGATGGAGTAAGGGTGAATTTAAACTTTCTAACTTTAATTCCCGAGGTTTGAATGCCTTGTTTAGCGCTGTCACACCGGATGAATTCCAACGCATTATGACGTGTGAGACCGCTAAAGAAGCTTGGGATATTTTATAACTCACTCACGAAGGTACAAGTGTCGTTAAAGCTTCGAAACTCCAAAATCTCACCACACAATTCGAAACTATCAAAATGAATGGAAAAAAAACTTTTGATGAATTTTATGCTAGACTTTCCGATATTGTTAATTCATCTTTTAACTTGGGAGAGAAAATACCCGACAACCGAGTAGTAAAGAAAATTTTAAGGTCCCTACCCGATAGATTTATACCAAAAGTGACCGTTTTAAATTCTTTACCAACTTTAGCCTCCATGAAATTAGAAGAGCTCGTAGGTGATTTACAAACCTATGAACTAGACATGTTTCCCTCTAAAACTGAAAAGAAAATTGAAAAGGGCGTTGCTTTAAAACCCCAAAAGAGGTCAAACAAGTAGCAGAGAGCGAGAGTGATAGTGACTCGGAAGACATGGCTTTGTTTGCTCGTAAATTTAGAAAATTTCTTAAATTTAACAAAGATAAATTTAAAAATGATTTTAAGAAATTTGAAACTTCTAAGCATGACAAAGCCGAGAAGATCCCCTAAACCTATTAATGAAAATTTAAATAGGGACGAGTCAAATAGGTGTTTTGGTTGTGAGGGTTATGGCCATAGGGCTTCTGAGTGCCCCACTAAACTAAGGAAAGAGGGTAAACGACCCATTTCATATAATGCAACCCTCAGTGATAGTGATAAGGAAGAGGTACCCGATTCCCCCACTACGCCAAATTTTGTGGCTTTTATGGCTAGTCATGTGAGCACCGAAAGTGAATCTTCTCATGAAGATATTCAAACACATGAAGCTTCCGAGGTCAAAGTTTTTTATTCCCTTGTTTTTTATGATAGTGAGAGTGGAGAAGAAAGAGAGAGTGAAAATGAAGAAGAGGTTAATGTGAGTGAACTTCAAAATGCTTTTCAAGAACTTTATAAAGAATCTATTAAATTGAAAAGAGCTAATTTGAAGTTAGAAGCTAGTTTAAGAGAGAGTGTCAAGGTCGTTGATGATAGTATGTTGGTTGAAGACCTTAAGACACGAGAGAAAGCTCTTCTAGAGAAGCTTGAATATATAGAAGGCGAGAGAGAGAGCCTTAGGGGTTTAATGGAATCCTTGAAAAAGGAGCTTCTTGCTTTTGAAGAGCGAAATATTTTATTAGAGTCTAACATTTTAGAATTGCAAAATAAATTAAAAGACTCTAGTAATGTCAATTTTGATTTGGAGTGTCGTTCGGAAAAATTAGATAAAATCTTAGGAACGGTCCAAATTAAAAATGACATGTGTGGTTTACGCTTCAATACTTGTAATGAATCTACTCAGAAAGCCAAAACCAATGTTTTAGGAGAATCTACTAGGAAAGCTTTTAGAGATCACTCCATAGGTAAATCTTTTCAACATGTTTTTACTTGTACACATTGTGGTCGAAAAGGTCATCTTAGGAAATTTTGTTTTGATCTTAAACGAATTCCTATAAAATCCCAACGTAAAGCAACCAATGTATTTAGAACTCCTACACCCCAAGATAGTCATTCTTCATTAATTTGGGTTAGGAAATCCGACTTAGTAGCCTTGCAAAATAGGGTTTTTGATTCTCATTTACTTTCACATGTTTCCTCCCTTACTAAATCTAAAGGATAAATGTGTTAGTATTTGCATACTTTAGCTTTTGTGCTTCATGCTATATTATCATGCTAAATGTATGCTTGTTTAATCATTTTCTAGTTTATGCCCCATGCTTAATCACATGCTAGAATAATGATTTCTGTTTATCTTTTGTATTTTATTTCTTCATTTTGTTTGCATTAAATGAAAAATACAAAAAGATTTTTGTTTATCATTTGGGTTTTTATCTATTGGAATTTAAGCTTAATAAAAAATTCAAATGATTTTTGTTTGTCTTTTGAGTATATATTTTTATTTTTGGTTAAAAATTTCAAAAACTCAAAAAGATTTTATTTTGTGTGTATTTTAGTTTGACACACTTTATGTGGAATACACTTGTGTTTGAATCCCATCTTTTACGCTCTCATGTGGCTAGAACTTTTGGTTTAGATTGTCAATCCGTAAAATGTTCTTTACCATATTTTTTATGGAGTAGTTGGATTTTGTGTTGATTAAATGGTTCTATTTTTATATGCCTCTATTCACACATGCACGAGCTCTTTTGAAATTTAACTTCATATGTATATTTGAGCTTTGTGAGGTGTTCTCCTTCCAATCTTGTCATCTACATATTTGTGACTTAGGAGGACTAGTGCATGTCAAAATCCGTTGCACGTGAAATTTGTGTGAAAAATGAAAACATGATAAATATAAATGTGCACGGGGAAGGGCTCTGAAAGACTTAGTGATCCTTTGCGATTGTAAGCAACCGTTTTGAATGGACCTAAAAGAAATACGTGGTCCAAAGGCCTAAAAAGAGAAAATATGGCATTAAAAAGTAAAATAATTGCCAAGGCCTATGTTTGATTGATATATTCATTCAAAATTAATAAATGCTTATTGAGGGAGATTTGATGGTATATCAACGGTTTGCACAATGTCCGTTTATCCTAGTTGCGTATCTCATGTCATGACTCTATTGGTTTGTGGAATAATCAATATGCTAGGCTTGTATGCATTGGTGTATGTTTGTTCATTGAGTTCATCCTATATTCTCACATGAGGTTATATTCAAATGTGATGAAGTTTGCAATCAATTGAGAACTCCGTGAACATGTTTTAAGTGATTGGGTCTAAATTTAATCGTTACTAGTTCACACCCCAACACTTCCGTTTCCATATGACACATTTTTGCCATATGAGTGTGAAAGACTCCTATTATATTTTGTGTGTGTCATTTGTGTGTTTATAGCTATATATGTGTATACTTGAGTCTATTTGATTTATATTATGTATACATATATTTGATATTTTTGTTTAGTCTTTGCTTTGTTTTCTAATCCATATATACTTTAATTCATACTTGGTATCCATCTTATTGCATTCTTTGTTGATATCACATGCTTAATAATTTATATATCATATTGGTATCATTTTACTGCATCCTAGTTGGTATCCGATGTTATTATTTGGATTAGTTGAACTGTTGTTGCCCATATGCTTTAAACGTTCTCATCACTATATGCACAATTACATGTTTTAGCCTGTTATCCCATTCTTTTATCCCTTGCTAAGTTTAGAGGGTGTATATGCTTTATTTGGCGGAGATAAGTTACTGTTTTGATTCTTTAGCCTTTGTCTATTCCTGAACAAAAAGGGGGAGAATGGTATCTAATCCTATTATTATCGTATCTTAGTTTGGGGGAGATTTATCTTAGGGGGAGACGCTTTTCTAAGTAGGTCATTTGTTTGATAAAGGGGAGAACTAATTTCGGGGGAGTAATTATTTAATTGCATTAAATATTTTGATATTCCCTATGCGTGTAATGTGTTTGCTTAAGTGTGCAGGAATTATTTAATAAAGCGACAATTTTCAACAGCAAAGATTGTTGATCCTTTGGGTTGTTTGAGTCAAGCATTGTATTTTTATTTTGGGTGGGACTTTCTATTAGTCTAGTAGAGCTTGACGGCCCTTTAGGATTTTTGTTGGGTTTTGTCCCTGAATAGCCAAAGGGGGAGATTTGTAAGGACGCAAATTTCCAATTGAGTCCTTTGTAGTTTTGGTTCAATTCCGGACAAAAACGTTTGAGTCATAGGATAGAGTATATTGATCATCTTTCAAGCCTATGACGTGTTTGTTGAAAACGTAGCGGCCAAGTGTATAAAGCTTCATCAAAATGCCATGTTTAAGTGCCTCGTTTCTACGTCATCAACAGTGGTTCCATGCTCCCAAGGTATGAATGCATTACATATATATATAGGAGCTTGGAACAGTTAATATTGGATGTTAGGTTTTTAAAACTGTGTTATGTTTTCAGATGTTTTCTATTAAAACTTTTATAAAAAGTATATAAAGTTTCTGGGCTTAAAAAGGAATTTTTGAACTTTCTGTGAGTTCGTTCGAAGTGTCGTTCGAACGAGATTGTCGTTCGAACGAGTTTGCCAACGAGTTCCCAGTATAGGCCTTTGAAATGTCGTTCGATATGTCGTTCGAACGAACATTATTTTCGAACGAGATATCAAAAGAGATTTCTAATTAGTTCAATCTGAAACTTCGTTAGAAGTCTCGTTCGAACGAGATTTCGTTCGAACGAAATGTCGTTCGAACGAGATGTCAGGCGGGAACAGTTTTTGACAGTTTTTAACCCATGTTCCCCACTTCTTTCCCCACTATCGTTTCACAGCATATCTAAGTGCGGAAATTATTATTGAAATTTGATCTTTTTCATATCCTTCTAACTCCGAAAGAGGGTTTTGAGAGCAAAATCATAAAGAGAAAAAGATCATGTATTGAGTGAGAATTTTCAAAGACAATCATCTACCACTCTAGTTTCCACCTATAGTTTTATTTATCCAAGTTCATATATATACATCTTGCTTGGAGTTTGGCACCGGGTTTATCTCTACACCGAATTGAAGAGATTGTTTGGGTTTTCTTCTACATTCCTTAAAGAAGAAGAGTTCGTTTTGCTGCGGCATTCTCATGTGGTAAAAGACACCACGTGTGGTTGACGGTGTACCTATTATCCGATTGGTGAGTCCAAGATCGCGGTGGAGCTCCGTAGTTATCCGCTAGGAAGAGGTGGTTACAAGAAGACGCGTCAAGGCTTGAGAGGGTTCAAGTTGAGGAAGTAAGTCATCTGTCTTGTAAATGTAATTCCGTACTTAGTGAATTTGAGGCTAGGGTCGTCCGAGGTTGTTTCCCGTTGTGGGTTTTTCCTCGTACGTCGCGGCGTAGTGTGATTGATTTACTTTTAACTTGCATAATAACTTAGAACTCATGCTTAGGCTAATTCAAGATAAAATTGGGTTTTAATCACTACTCATGTTTAATTTGGTACTACATAATTATTTGGGGTAAATGTAGTTAATTCAAGTCATTAATTTAATGTGTTAAAATTGGTTTGGCCTAATTTGTTAAAATAGAGAAATATGACTTAGGCAAATTCTAGGACTTGGATTAAATTAATTATGTTCAAGTGAAAATGCTTTAATGGATTAATTAAATGTCACTTGTGTTTAATTTTAATTTGAAGAAATTAAAATCTGGTCTGGTATTTAAGTTGAACCATCACCTTTTACGCTTCCGCATCTATTTCATAAAAAGGAAATATATTATAATTTTTTTTAAAGTAAGAAATTAAAAATCGGGGGGACCTTCGGGCAACTTCAAACATGCAAGCCTTTGGGGCATGGTCGCCTCGCATGGGGATTCCAGTGAAGAATTTGGTTTGCTTTAGTCACAAGTGTATGCCTTTTGTCTGCATGTACCAAATTCTGGGCATGGCCACCTCACTCGGGGCTTTCAGTTATGAATTCGGATTGCTAAGTAGTAAACACTAGCACAACGTTTCGTTTGCACGTTCAGGCTCCCGGAGCATTGGCCTTGCTTGGGGTACCAGTAATGAATTTGAATTGCTTCGGTCACGTGTATGGCCTTTTGTGAGAACATATTATTCCGATGGTGTAATTAGATTGCTTTGGTCACACTCAACACGTACAGGCATCCAGGGCCCAATCTCCTAGCTCGGGTTTCTAGTGATGAATTCGGATCGCACTAGTCACACACTACCTTTTGTCAGCACGTGCAATCCCAGTACGAGCTTTCGAGGCCTGGTCCCTAGATCAGGGTTCCCACACTAATACGACCTTCAGTCAAAGGTCGTCATACTCGGAGTTCAAGCGATAAATTTGAATTGCTCCGGACACACTCGGAGTTCTAGTGATGAATTTGAATTGCTCATAGTGACGAGAAAGTTATCAACTGAATTTTCATTATCGTATCAGCTTTTTTAGTACGACACAATGAACCGACGAAGATAATAACAGGCTTTCCCCGCAACCGAAGGCAAGGTTGACATATACGACGACTTATGGGGCTATACTTTCTCTTCGCATTTGATTACACATACTGAATACTTGGCAAATACTTCCGACGTTTACGTAACCACCAAGTATAGTAGTCCATGAAATAATAAATTCCTCATTTATGTTATTAAAAATATAGGTGGCATAGTTAATGAGACCAAATGTACATGCTCATAACCGAATTTAATAAGGGTAACTTAGAGTAGAGTCCGATTTTAATACATAAAGGCTTTCAAGCTTCCAAAGCCTAGTTACCACGCTTTTGGGTTTCAATGATAAATTTAGATTACTCCAGTCATACTTGTGACAGGTGTGCAGAAAGACCGACATCCCGAAAAACCGGGCCGAACCGGGCCAAAACCACCGGTTTTATTAGGCTGGTTCGTGTGTCGGTTTTGTGTTCAAAGAACTGAGGGTCATCGAATAGGCCAGCAATTTTTAAAATAAAAAAAAAAGTATTAAACCAAACCGAACTGAGAGCTGGTATACAAGGCCAGATCGTTTATTTGTTTTAACTCTGAGCATTTCAAAGATGGTCTTCACCTGGGTTCAAAAAATTAAAAAAGCTAGTCTTCACTGGACCAGACCCTTTGTTCTCTCTTTCTCTTCAGGTCTAAAAAGTGATAGCCAACAAAAAAAAAACGATTGATGGAATGGATGAAGGAAGTAGGCATGGACCATTGAATTAAAGGCCAAAAATGAACCAAACAAAGCCTTATGTATCACAAATCGAACCAAATGAATCCCTTTGTATCTATTTCAAACGGAAGCAAATGAAGCCCCAAAGGCAGAAATTGAATCTAAGGTATGAACAGTTATTCTGTGTTTGTGATTTAATCCGTGACTAAAGGTTATCTCAAATTGTTGCCCAAATTTGATGTTTTGTACTTTTTATTTGATTTGTTTGATTTAACAATAGCCTTCTTTGATGTATGGGCTTCCGGGGACTGGCCGCCTCGCTAGGGGCTTTCAATAATGAATTCTCATTATTCCAATCACATAATAATGAATATACCATCATTTGGGTACCGCGATCAATACCGCATGACCCAAACATGGAAGACTTGTGAAATGCAAACTTGTTTTCGAATATCACATAAACACGCTGTGTTTTTTACATCATCAGTTAGTGATTACCATACATATGGAAATCTGGAAAGGTGTGAATCAAGGAGACGCGTAGAATGTAACAAGTCAATTTAAACAAAATTATCTCATTTGGGAAAGATCGGGGTTCAACTTTAGCTCATTTACATATAAATGTGTGGTAATTAAGGTCCAAGATGATTTAGAGTTCATACGGTGAATGGTTGTGGAATTAAAACACAAGCTGATATGTTTTCTCTTAGTTTATTCAATACTAAGGGTATTTTAGTGATTTTAATACAACTCAAAGTCATCTGGATTTAGGGGCATTTTTTTAAACGGTGTCAATAGCACTCGAATAAAACACTAAAAAAAACTCTTGAAATATCTATCAATTGTATGCTTTACCCCAAATGGGGTATACAGTATTAAATATTTACGGGGATACACTTAAAGTAACTAGAGGGCCCATTACTTGCTTCTAAAGGAATATGCTAGCATCCATGAGATGTCATGAGTGACATCACAGGAGTATGGTCCCCACCATGATATCGCATGGTCTAGCATATTCTTATTTACAAAATACCCTAAACAGTCCTAGTATTTCTAATAGCTCCTAATGAAACAACAAAGGGAAATTACATGAAAGGGCAATAAAAATATAAAAAGTGACAATTACGCCTCTTCTTGATTGAAATCTCCCTCCCCCTTTGAGAAGAGTTCGTCCTCAAACTCATAGGGGGACACCGTCGGTATCTCGCTCAATCGACGTGTGCGATATATGCCCTCCTGTTGCACCGCATTCCCTTCCTCCTCGGTGGGTTCCATGTTGTTGGTCACAAGAACGGCCTTCTTCCTCCCTTTAGGGCACTATAAAGTTCGGTGTTCAAACACGCCACAAGTGAAGCATTTCACGGCAATAGTAGGACCATCGGCTGCCTTAGTAGGCAAAGCAGGGGTTGGAGCTCGGGGAAAGGTGGTTGAACTCCACTCTGCTGGTGTTCCTCAACCTTGAGTTGCGTATTCCACGGCTTTGACAAAGATTGGAATCTCTTGGAGGCTCAAATCGCTACGATCTATACGCCGTGACTATAGCGACCTTTTTTAGAGGATATGCAATCGAGTGTGCCGGAATCTAAAAATGGCAAACCCGTGCACGAGGCTCCGACCACTGCGGGGTACTGGGAGAGTTAGATGTACGCAGCCTTACACCCCTGTATATGCAAAGAGGCTGTTTCTAGAGGTGTTAATGATTCGGTTCGGTTCGGTTCGGTTTTGCAAGAAGTCAAACCGCAACCGAACCAACAATGAGAAAAACTATCGGTTTTAAGCCACATCGGTTTCGGGCCATATTGGTTTCGGGTCGGTTTTCGGGTTTTGTCGATTTTTAAGGTGGGTTAATGGTTTTTGGATATAAAGATTGAAGTCATTTAAGGGTTTTTAAATATAAATATTGATGTCGGTTTGGTTCGGTTCGATTCAAGTCGAGTCGGTTTTTTGGTGTCTAAACCGTCGATCAAACCGGCATGGTCGCTTTTCTAAATCCTTCAACCGTAGGCCGAATCAGGCTTAAAAAAAAGTCGGCTTCGGGCCGGTTCGGTTTGGTTTTCCATTCAGTCGATTATTTTGCATACTCCTCGTTATTTCCGCGACTCGAACCTGTGATCACCTAGTTACAATGGGGCACCTTACCGTTTCTCCAGGTTCACCTCTTGTCGACTTCCAGAATCTGCTATACAAAAATGCACCTTTTAACTAGAGTACCTGGTATGCAGTGGACTGAGAAAAGCAAAAGTCAGACTACCAGACACCTGCTACACAAAAAACTTACCTACTGTCTAAGTATTTACGCAGCCTAAACAGGCTTCAAATAAGGTAACCCAAACTTGTTCGTGTGGGCAAAACCTCATGAAATTGTAGGTAGTTCCATATATTGGTTGTACACTGAGGTGGATCTAAATTGCACTCCCTCATTTGCAAGGAAATCAGTTACGAAATTGCATTATATGTGACAGTGGGCAAAAGAAATTGATGCCATAGAAGATAGATCTTTTATGAGCTTAACCTCATTTGAAATTCTCCAAAAGGTTTACCCCTCTTGTTGATTATATTTATGAGGACTAGAGAGTCAGATTCAATTGCAAGCGAGCACGATTACACGACCTGAAACTCCTCCGTATAGGTCGCTACTGAAGATATTCCTTCGCGGAGGCCCTGTCACCTGAACACGAGCAAAGAGATCAGTGGTATGAAAAAGGCCAGCATCTCCACCTTCATTCGTGGCCATGTGGTTATTAGAGGGTGGTGAACTAGCATACACCTCTGAACTGTGCCCTTTCACCACACCTTGGCGAAACCCTGAAGTTTTGTGACGGTGAGCTGAACACACTTGCGGCCGAAGATATGCTTGTACGAAAATACCTTTGCCATCAAGTTAAGTTAATCCATGACTTGTCAAAGGTTAAAATGGCCATCAAACATCAGTACATCGACATGGATATCACCATAGATGCTCTTGGCAAAAATCCGTAGCACGAATGACAAGTGATCCACCCCTCGGTGGGTTCTCCAAAGGGTCCTCTTCCTCGTCATCATAAATTGGAGGTCGGTCATCCTTTCAATGAAGGGCGTCGAAACATGGCTCTCCCTAATCGGAGGAGATTCGGGCTCCTCTTTACGCTTCAAGGAGAAATCATTCATTTAGTGGCCTTTCTCATAGCAAAATAAAAAAATTGTACATCTCAACGGGAACAAATGGAGTTACCTTTAGGCTTAATGACTCAAAAGGAGACGAGTCAGAACGCCACTCATCGGGAATCGGTCATCGACCATCCTCGTGCAATGACATGTGCATTGGGGGCAATTCCTCTCCCCTAATAAACTGCCCAAACTGGATGGTGGTTGAAACATGAGTGGTTGTTGAAGTCATTCACAAACTTTTTGTTTGTAGCCCCTTCTCACATTTAATGGATCAATTGGGCCTTTGGAAGCTTAGCTGGAGCCTAACCAACCACCAAATGAACATCGGTGGCTAGGGGCCACCGGGGATGTTTTGGGAGAGGCCTGGGACAGTGGGGAGGCCGTATGAGATGGTAATACGGGTCGCAACTATGGTGGAGTGGTTGGGTAGGGTTGCCAACTGTCGAGTGTTGTTCCAAAGGGGTTAGGGTGTGTTGCGGTAGCTGTTAGTTAGGGTGGGTAGTGCAATGAGTTAGGGTAGGTGGTGCAATGGGTTAGGGTTTGTTGTCGGTGGATTTGATTTTGGTTTGCCCCTTGCTAAATGGGTTCTTTTACATCGCCTGACCAAAAATGATGGTCGGAGGTGGTCGCCTGATAGTTCAACTGGGCTGGGTTGGAGGCAAACCAGTGTTGGACCCACAGGATACCATGGTAGAGGCACGAGGGTCTGTGGGGGCGGTGGGAGCTAGTGTAGGTGGGGCCGAGAAGACGGCAATGGTGAGATACTTCGACTTGTCCAAGATAGACTCGACGGACTCATCAAGATGAGCGGTGCAAAGCTCAATTCCGGAATGAGTGTTCTTCGGCTCCATCGTAGCTTTGATTACGATTTCTACATAACAACAACAACAATTGACATAAACACTCAAACACAAGAGACAACTCTCAAAATATCTATTAATTGAATGCTTATTAACCCCAAATGGGGTGTACAAGGGATAGTTGTTCCTAAAGGAATATGCTAGTATCCATGTGAAGTCATGGGTGACATCACAGAGTCCCCACCATACCGCGTGGTGTAGCATATTCTTATTTACCAAATACCCTAAACAGCCCTAACTATTCCTAATACCTACAAATATAACAACAAAGGAATAATGACATGAAAGGACGACAAAAATATAAAAAATTGACTATTATGCCCCTTCTTGATTCACATCACATTTAATTAGGTATCAATCCATGACCCGTGTTTTTTTATTAATTTAGATAAATATTTGTATTGCAGCCAAACTCATATCAAAATTGCTTGGCAAACATATTTATCTTATGGTCATTTGTGTGTGAGAGTGTGATGTCATAGATAAAAATTATGGGAGTTCTGAGTAAAACAAAAACTCAAATTGTGTTTCCTTAGATCTTTTTACCTGTATATTTTGGAGACTAATAGCTCATGGATTTGAATCCTGCTACTTTGCTAGAAAATCTTAGATTTCTGGTTATTCATTTGCTGGAAATCGATAGCTGTGGCCTTTCTCGACACACATAAAAGTTACTTTCAAGCCATAGTTCGATTGTTATCAGGTCCACCCACATGCTCTTCTAATGCTTCTAACATCAGGTTAACTACTCTGGGCTTACAGCATGGATGCAGCACTTTGAGGTGAGCATATAATTTAGCATCTAACTACAAAATTGTTCATGGATAAATATTAAAAGTAATGCAGAATCTTGTCCTCTTTTGAAGCATACAGGTAACAAAAAACTTTAAGTTGAAAATAATGATAAGAACAATAATAATCCATACACTTTAACACCATTCATTCAAACCGCCTTATTTGGAATAGGCATGTGATCAAGATATATAAGCACAATAAGAACGATTTCACAGTACCGTCTTCACTATAAAAACTTTTTTCGCGCTACAAACAAGCAAATGCATACCTCGAGGAACCAATGGCCTCAACATCTGGAATTCAAAAGGCTTGACCACAAATTGCGATCTTCTTTGCAACCCAGGCTGCATACAAAAGAAACGTCATTTATAAAATATATGAGAACAGACTACAGTGAGATTAGACATTGTAGAATGTACTTGAGCGGTAGAACAAGAGCAAGAGATCACTCTTCTACAAAATGACCAAATATATAAGATGTATGTGACCCACGCAAGGGATCCACTAGCCCTTAAGCCATGAATGCTTTTCCCTTACAAGGGATATGCAACTCCTTCAACTAACAGAGTTGTCGATGATAATTTGACTCTTATTAAAATTAAAGGGATTATATCGCTGTGTATGTTAATAAAACCTCTAATGTTACAGGGGCTGAAAACAAACCACCCCTAGTACTATAAAGAGCAATGCTACTTGTCTTAAAGATATCATAAAAGTCCATCCCAAATGCACATGAACCATATATAAGCATTGGAGAGAGAGAGAGCGATTTGTAACTCGCATGCATTTGGGATATCTTTTTGAAATCAGCTTTATTATACCATAAATTAACCAAGATAAGTCCAAGGCCTAAAATATCTAATGTGCTAAAATCACAATATATAAAACTAACTTAATCCTAAATATAGTATAAAAATCAAAAATATTCTCCATGACTAAATTCCAAGCCATGGGCAATGAGGCAACATTAATCGAAGCCTTGGAGTCCCATATTGTATGTGGGCACAGTCTGGATTTAGGTGAAACAGGATAGAATATCAAGCTTTGCACCAAATCAAAAAAGCCATCGAGAAACTGAACTGAATAGGCGTAAACACACACAAAATCAAATGCTCACAACACAACCAAAGAGAAGAAGCTCTCGCAAAATTTCTATATAGTCTAATTGGCAAATGAGGAGATATTACGTCAATATATATAGGTAAAGTCCTAAAGGGTCAAAAGGACAAAAATTAACACTATCGGACACAATTACCAACAAAGACAGAAGTAAACCGCATCTCCGTCAGTTATATCTCCCCCCCCCCCCCCCCAAGGTGACCAAAGGCGCCATATCAAAAGAACTTGAACGCAGCATGGATTGGCTTGGCGGACTTAGATGGACCGGAAGTAGTGGCGGTAGTTGGAGCTCCCTGACAAAAATCATGCTGTTGGGAATACCTCTACACTTTCAAATCATAATCTATCATCATATCCACATGACGAGTTTCTCTCAATTCCAGCTCGGCTCAAATAGAAAATATCAATCAATGTGTTTCTCCTCGGTAATTGTTCATAGCAGTCGATCACCCACATAGAGCCCTGCCTCACACCCTGATCCTGAGCAAACAAATCAAGCTCGTAGTTACTCTGAACAACCCTAAGCCTCAAATACTTCATCTCGCCCAAAGTCTGAATTGCTTGCTTCCTATCAAGTTCCGCTTCAAGTTCAACTTATTCCACCAAGCTTTAGTACACCCCTCATGTCTGTTATCACCAAAGGAACACACTTCTCACTCCATTGATACCCTTGTAATCAAAGATTTTCTCAATTGAATCCAACCGATCAACATATTTGCTAGCGGCTTAGTGTCCGTACGCCCATGACAAAAACATTGTAAAATCAACCTGAACGTCACCGTGTATGCTTTTCTCTAAAAACCTCGCTACCCTAGTTAAATGGTAACATTAAAAAAAAGTAATAAAAACATGATCAAACCCTTAAATCCACAAGATACATGCTCAATATAGAAAGAAATCCCCTTTATATTAAGAAATTAATTAATTTAATCCGCATACACACATCCCTTTAGATAGGTCAAAAACCGACTTAAAATAAGTCTTGGCAAACAATTAGTTAATTTTATAATCAAACGATAAAAAGTAAATAAAATATTCCTAAAATACCGTCCCAAAACCTACTGAACAGAACTGACGGAACATATCGAAAGCTGGTACCAACCTAGAGAGAAAGTTGACATCTAGTAGAGAAAGTTGACGTCTAAAGTGTAATCTTGGCGCAAAGTGAAGAAAACTTGGCATACGATAGTGATAAATTGGTGCCTATAAAGGATCGCTGACGGTAGAGAAAAGTTGGCTTCTAGAGAGAAAAGATGACATGGAGTATAAAAACGTTGCGCCTGATAAAGAGAAGTTGGCCCCTATAAAGAAAAGAATGCGCCTAGTAAAGATAATTTGTCGTCAAGTGGAGTCCATAACCTACTACGCACTCTACTTCCCTTTCTTGTGATGATCCTGTGTAACCATGTATTGATCTGTCAGTTGTTCTTGCTCTGATCAATTCCCACAGCCCCAAAAGAACTCTCGCCGAGTTTCCTGAATCTGACAGATAGTACTCGATTATGTCAGCAACACTGAAGGGAAGAAATGGCCATGTAAGCAGGAAAATAAAGCACATAGGCAATGTTGTTGATTTTCAGCAAAAGCTGACAGGACTCGTATTTCATGGCCTTCAATTTGTTGCAAGTGCCCACTCAAAACACTCAGATACACTATCATAAGGTCCCCTTATCAGTTATCGCCTTGTACTTACGATGACCTCCTCTAAATGCTTCTTGGCACTCTCACGAACGGTCTTAATGTTCTCAGCCATGTTTTCTGCAGGTAAAGTGATGTGTACGCAAGGCCAGGGGACTTAATTGTATATTTTTCTCATTTTATTTTCATGTCCTGTTTGGTCCTTTTCTCTAGGGTAATATTCCATTGGAATATTCTCGTGTGACCCTTTTATTCTTTTTACCTTCTAGGATTATCTTGGCTATCAAGATAACTTAGCCTATAAATAAGGTCCTTGGCCACCCATTGTAATAACTACTATTTTGATGAATGAGAATTAGAGAGAGAAATGCGCAATTTACCTTTAAAATATGTCATCGTTGTTGTGTAGTTTAAATTAATCGATTCCGCTCCCCACTACATATCAAATTGGTATCACACTCGCGTGGTTTGCTCCTAATGTGAACACTATAATTGTTGTTGTAGACCATGAGTAAGGTTCAGAGGAACTACCGAGCCACTTCACCAAACCAACCCGCCGCCGTCCGCGGGAAGGCTTGGGTAGAGAGACCAAATCCAAGGCAACCTTAGGAGGACAGCAATACACAACTACAAAAGGGTATTTTCCTGAGGTTCGGATAATCATGCAGTTGGCAAATTGTGCTTGTGCGAGGGAACTGTTTTGGTTTTCCCTGAAATACAACGAATCAGGTTGCCGAGTGTCATGTTAACCACCTCGATTTGGCAATCGGTCTAGGAGGCTTGTGCTACTAAAATTAAGAGGTTCCAAATCTATTTCAAATTTGCCAAAAGTGAGACAAGAAATTGGTTTCACAACCTAAGGTAACGGACCGTGGCGCATCATGCAAACGAGCCATCTCCTTTAAACAGATTAGTCGTCTGAATTGCATCATTCGCCTTCTTGCAAGCAATAAAATTAGCCATCTTTGAAAATTGATCGAACACCACAAAATAATGAACCTGCTCCTCACTGAGTTCTCGACAACCCTAGAACAAAATCCAAGTATAGATCTTAAAGAGTGTTCTGAGATTTGTCTTTGCTGGTCCACCGTGGTACATGGTTCTCAACGTCCCATTTGAGTTGTGCTACTAGTAAAACCACTCTTCTACTAGCTCTCGCGTCTTGCCTTTCCCCGAGTGAATTCATGTCATTCATGTACAACGTGCTCAAGAAAAGAACCGCTTCTGGGAATGCAAAACTGGTAGTCGCTAAAAACAATATGCAACCTTTCGAAGGGCTGAGCCTGTTTACAAACTGCCCATGCTTGACCAAAATCTTCATTGGCCTCATTTAACTCCTTCAAGCAACCAAACCATATGATTTCAGCGATCATGGCTACTACACCAGCTGTTCTCCGACTCGGTGCATCTGCCGCATTGTTCCGCTGACCCGACTTGTGTTTTAGCGAAAAGACATAAGCCACTCCAGTGACCGTGCATCCAATTAACATGATTTTGACTGTTAATGGATTTCAACGTCTGATTATGAGTAAATCGCACGAACTTTTGTTCGATAAGATAATGCTCTCATCCATGCAAAGCTTGTACTGCGGAATAAAACTACAGCTCCTACGTGCTTCACTCAGCTAGTCACTGTAAAATGCCACTGAGGAGTCCCACTCCACCTAGTTCTCAAAATCCGAAATGACTGGGACGTGAATTGCCTCTCTTCATTGAAACTTCCCTTTCTTCATGCATTCTATAATGGGGGCTACAATACTATTGAAGTTTTTGATAAACCTCCGGTAGAATGCAGCTAGGCCATCGAAACTGCACCCTTTCCACCAATTCTTTGGTGTAGGTAGGCCCAATGGCTCTCACCTCTTCGTCCACCTGAATAGCATCACCACTAACCGTAAAGCCCAAGAGCAACAGGCTCGGCGCAACAAAAATACACTTTCCAAGTTAATGTACAGCTTATTGTCGGCAAGGTTGTTAGGAATTTTCTGCTTCTGTGAACATCGTTAAATAAATAACTACAGATGAACCAACAGATGGTTTTAGTACCTGATCCACGAACCGCATATAAGTGTTAAGCTCATTGGATAACCCGAATGGAATAACATGCCACTCGCGCAGCCCCTCCTTTTTTTTAATCTCATTTTTCACTCTAATCATTGATGGATTCTAATCTAATGGTATCCGCTCTTAAGGTCCACTTTGGTAAAGACATTCCATCCCACCACCATGTCTAGCAGATATCCCAATCATGGAATGGGAAATCTATATTAAAAAAATGATCTGATGAATTGAATGATACGTTTGCCAAACGCCATCTTTATTAGTACTAGCAAGCCCAAAAGACAGGCACTCATGCTTTCCTGTATCAATCTCTTCTACGATAATTCATCCACTTGCTCATGTCGAATCAGTCTCACTAGTTCAAGGCAGTTATTCCGACACCAAATCGTAGACTCCTCCAATAAAGATTGCACTGCACCGTAGGGTTATTCTACTACTTCCCCCTTATGCACAAGGGCAAAGATCTCAGGGGTTGTCTTCACTTCATTCATCCAGAAACTCTTCTCGATTAATTAGCAGCACTGAAGTTCCTTGGTAAGGTAGTCTTAGAATACGCCTCACCTTTCAACGGACCAGGAACAATACGGGACATAGACATTATCTCTACCACAGTGAGTGGCATCAAAATCAAACTGTCAAGGCCTTTCCAAGATTATATGACATGCATACGTATCCACAACATCACAGCTTATCTTTTATAGCATAAATCTTCTTAATTGGGAACGAGGTACCATTTCGTTACATATTGGAGCATCTAACCCAAGTCCAATTGACAATGGGTGGAGTGGACCCATGAATCTTATATAGTGTGGTTCAAGGCTCCAATTTTCTCATGTGGGACTTTATGTCTCAACACACATCCTCAAGCATGGTGTTACTTGAGCCCTAACACGTGTACATATTTATATAGGGTGACATGGAGCAACTAGGTCGTTGGGCCATTTATAGCTTCCTCTGATACCATGTTAAATATTGGAGCATCCAACCCATAAACCAATTGGCAATGGGTGGAGTGGCCCTAGGATCTTATATACTATGGTGCAAGGCTCTAATTTTCCCATATGGGACTTTATGTTTCAAAACATTCACTTTCGTTTATGATCCATCCAATCCTGTAAAGATGGAGATGCTTTTTTAATTTCAATCCCAATTTTGAACCAATATGGAGGAAACGATGTTCTCACTACTACCACTATTATTAATAATGTCATATACCTTTCAATTGATAGTGTACCACGTACAAAACACGTTATGACGTTATGGTTGTTCTTGCACTTACATTAAATTCCTTACCATGAAAGAATGGGACGGCAATTCACCTTAATTCCTTGGAATCACTTCTTCCTCAAGGGTGGAGTCGTATTCGTCTTCTCTGTCCACAGCCTCCTCCTTTTACTGTTGGTCGCTTGAGACAGATGTTGCATTCGAAATTTCCACCTCAAAAATATTTTCCCACTCTGGCGTGGATAAGCAAACTCTCTTGTTGCAGGGGTTCATCTTTTAGAGGTTGCTGTTGTATTATTTACCATTGTCCTGTGTGGGTCGTGGAGTATTACCATGGGACTGACTCCTGGCCTTCTCCAGCAGCAACTTTTATTTTTTTTGCAAGCGCTATGGAGACATCAGGCACCCGAAACAATGGTTGCAGTGTCACTCTCTGCAATATCCCACAATAATGCGCCCTTAAAGACAGTCAACATACTAAACGCGTGTTACAGGACAATAACCAAAAAAATCATCAACATGCTCAGTGATCAATTTGTTTCTGTTTGCAGGTCCGGTCCGATACTTCCGAAAACGAACTTATTCGTAGTGAGTGGTTTCTTGCAACAGGTAGTCTAAACCTGGTCCCACCACGCAGATACGTTGCCCTTCAACTTTTAGGTCACCAATATGACTTTGCTTCTCCTGAATCTTCTTGTATCAAATAAACGCTCAACTTCTGTAATCTAGACAGAACTCCTCAACGCAAAGATGACCCTTAAAAATTAGACAGGTCAATCTTCATACGAACATCCCTTAAATCATCATCCATACAGCCAAATGCCAGTAAAGCCCCATTGATACAGAAACTGTGGGTTGGCTGCTAATTCAGGGGGTTTTGGATAAGGACATCCATAATCACCTTGTTGGGCACCCTATTGTTTTCGCAGTTGAGTTCCACAATTGTCATTCTCACTAAGACTTGGCGTATCTTATCATGCAGATCGTGCAAGGTCTGATTAACGTTAGTTTGGAACTCAGTAGATTCAGCCCTCAAAAGAGTGATTCCATCACGATCACCACCGTTGGAGGTGTTTCTTCCATCTCACGAATTAGCCATCAAACAATAGCGAATTAGGGATTTGGAACATAGATCTCATACCAACTAACATAGCAGAAACGAATAAGAGTGTGATATACTAATATATAACAAGAAACGAGATGATTTAAAAAATGTAGACCAGAAGTCCACCAAGCAAAAAGTTACAAAAGGATACAAAAAACAAAACTATAACAAAAAAGAGGATAAACGGAAAGAAAAAAGGCAAGGGTCGGGCAGCAACAAATCATGCCAAAATCTCAACCCACCGACGAATCCCAACAACATCAAAACAATGCCTCTACCTAGTTGTTAATAATAAATTAATGGGTCGATCCTTTAAGGTGCTTTAAAATGGAAATCCAAAGGAAGGCCATGAATTTAATTATTTCCCACAAGTCCTCCTTCAACATCTCCTTGTTCTAAAAAATCCTCTCATTCCTTTCATTCCAAGCACACCAAGACACGCACAAAGAAATGCAAGACCACATGCTATTCCTCTTCTTAATATTCCCTATGCCCAATAGATTCAGACCGTGATTGGGGCAAAACACCAACAATATCAAGCTCGAAAGATATTAATCCCAAAAAAATTTGGTCAGGTCAGAATGTAGGAGGTTGTCAATATCTTCACCCTTACTTTTGCAAAGGATACACCAAAAGAGGGATAAACAAGTGTTTGGTTCTTTATAGAAAACCAAATTTGTGTCGAGGAATGAATTAATTTTAACTGCATAACTTTAAATAGGATGATTTCTCATGTTTTGTAAGTTCAAGAATTTGGTTGAAAGGTGAAGGGGTTTTTATTATGAGTTGGTGTTTGAGTGAAAGTCCAAAGAGCTTGGTGCGTGGTTTGTGAAGTGGAGTAAGTTTATTGGGTTATGAATATAATTTTGGTTGAAAGGTGAAGTGTTGTTTTGTAAGTTTAAGAAGTTGGTTGAAAGGTGAAGGGGTATTCATTACAAGTTGGTGTTTGAGTGAAAGTCCAAAGAGGTTGGGGCATGGTTTGTTTAGTGGTGAAAGGTTATCGGGTTATGAATATAATTTTGGTAAAGAGTTTGAAGCTTAATATAGTGGAAGTCCTCATTAAGAACACCAAGTGGACGTGGGTAAGGGCAATACAATCAACATAATGAAAGATTGGTGGAGTGGGAATGCACCTCTTGCTTCTAGAGGGGACATAAGCCCCATGTGCAATGTTAGTACCCTCTTAACTGATAATGGTGACTAGGACCTTAATAGGATTCGTCAGGGTTTCTATGCCAAAATTGTGGATGAAATTATTAATACGTCGCTCCCTAAAAGGGGGTTAGGGAGGACAAACCTTCTTGGCATGCCTGCAGCAAAGGTAAGTTCTCTATCCACTCTTACTATAATAAAACCTCTTTGGGAGAGGATTCCACCCCCCCGGAATGGGTGGGAGAATATTTGGAAGCTTGGTATTCCTCCCAAATTAAAGCACTTTGTTTGGACCCTCCTTCATGGCAAATTGCTCACTAATGCTCATAGAGAGAGATGAGGCCTCACAATCCTAGATGCTCTTACAAGGAAGATCTCAACCACCTTTCAAAGATTGCTTTTTTCTACCCAAGTTTGGCAAAATCTCAATACTCCCCTCAATCACATCCAAGGTATGTACACTGATTTTAATTCTAGGTTGATTGCAAGTGTGTGGAGCAATGCGGACAATAATTGGTATGTGACTTTCATCTCTTACCTTTGGTGTATTTGGAAAACTCGTAACCAACTTGTTTTTGATAATGTTAGTACTACCCCTTCTACGGTTAATAAGCTTATTTTGAATCTTAATTGCGATATCTTCGAAGCTCAAAATAAGATTACTAACCACGAAGGGGAAAGTTCTACTACTCCCACTAATGCTAGGGCTTGTATTTCAGGTACTTATTTCATCCAGACGGACGAGAGTTTTGACACCAATAGCGGGACGGGAGTTTTTGGAGGTATTATGTGGGATGAGGAATGGAGATGAATTGTTGTCTTCACTGGTCGTATTCAAGGAACGGCAAGCCCCCGTAGAGCACAATTGGAAGGTGTTTTTCATGGTCTGAACATTGCCACCAGGGAAATATAAGGGTGTCTGTCTCGAGTCTGATTGTCTCGAAGCCGTCCAGCTTCTGGAGTCGAAGAACAGGGGGAACCACCCCTTTGCTAATAGTGAGCTCGTCAGTTGTCTCAAACCCAAGGTCATCCACATTCCGAGAGAGAAGAATATACAAGCGGACCGCATGGCCAGAATTGCAAAAGACTCTCAAAAGCTATATTTGGAGTGCAAGCATACCCCGGAGCAGCTCCTTGTGTTGCTTGAACGTGCCGAACTTGATAACCCCATGATTTAGTCCTCTTGTTGTTGTTTTGTTTCTATTCCTTTTGTAACCAAAAAAAAATATTCAGTGGAAGGCATGGGCTAATATGGCTAAAGAGTCCTAACCGCAAGATGTTTGGAGTTGGGTCAGTGGGTTTATTGCGTAAGTGGAGTTGGGTAAAGGCAACTCAATGCTACGCAATATAGAGATTTAGGAAACCTAATTAAATGCTACTCAATTTAGAGAACTCAAGTAGAGGCTGCATCTTCTAGCCCAGCTTCTTTCTATCCATTAGATCATAACTTTAGTTGGATATATCCAGTGTACAAATGAAGATAACTACTCTTTCAATCATGTGCATGTCCTCTATGATGGTCTTTTGTTTTGGAGATGATATATAGTTAACCAATAGTGGGATGGTGAGTAAAAATACTCCCTCCGGTCCAATAGTCTGTTTTCCTTTTGGGGGCATCCCAAATTAATAGTACACTTACCTTTTTTGGACGTAATTAACGAACCAAATTTCACTATAGTCAACAAGCCTTCATCTTTATCATTGATTTGTGCATCCGTAAATTTCACTATAGTCAACAAGCCTTCATCTTTATCATTGATTTATGCATCCTTAAAAAACGTCGTTTCTAAAGACTGACTATTAATTTGAGACGAAGGCAGTATAAATGTGCATGCCATTGTGGTCCCAAGTGAAATCTCAAAACTGAAGAAAGAAATAATTTATTAAAAATAAATGAAGAGAGAAATAGCTCACCTTGATCACTCACCCATAAACCACCTCATATTAAAGGGTCGCATTCCACGTTGAAACGCCCTTCATTGCTCCATACCCATCTTATAACCCTTGCCAACCGGATGCTTCTAAAGTCAAAAATGGCTATCTGCTATATAATTTTTATATGAATATACATCATATCAATACAAAGGAGTTTAATCTCATCTTCAGTTCTGAAAATTAACATCAAAGTGCAGCTAAATATCAATCAATTGCTACAAGACCACATGTAAAAACTTGAGACGCAAAATCAAATTCCACTGTTAAATTAAATTAAACCCAAAATATATGTAAGCAAGAGTCTTCAACCTATTACAAAAAATCACTGTTCTAAAAAACCCGCCTAGGCTTGAGGCTTGGGAGCAACGTCCCGCATTGAGATTTTTACGCCTTATTCTTGCTAAAACCCTTAAGGCGCACTTTTTTCTAAAAACAACAATGCTTTAGTGAAACGATATCGCCCTTTAAAGAATTTTTTTACAAACCGGACCGTTATCTCATCCAAAATAATCAAATAGTATTTTAATTTGCAAATATTCAGACATATTTCTATGATATGTACAATTTTAGTATTTTAATAGCCTTGTTATGGTTAAAAAATATTAAAATATATTAAAAAGGCCTAAACGCCTTTTCACG
The DNA here is from genome assembly GCA_949130495.1 of Sambucus nigra. NCBI lineage: Eukaryota > Viridiplantae > Streptophyta > Magnoliopsida > Dipsacales > Adoxaceae > Sambucus > Sambucus nigra. The sequence goes on along the minus strand of OX422219.1, from coordinate 91,435,344 downwards.
CCTAAGGCCCGCCTAGGCTTCTTAGGCTTGAGGCTCAAGGCTTGGCCTCCACGCCTCGATCACGCCCCGCGTTTTTTTAGAACCTTGCAAAAAATAGAGATATTTTTATTTATAATCACCCATGTACCCTTACACTCCTCAAAACCCACCCTTAGCGAGCATGAGGTCTTTGGGTAGCCATCATACTCCAACTTAACATTCAATGTGGCACAAAAAGCCCTAAACTTCAACTTCAAGGAGTCCATTATATCACTAACAGACTCATTTTCTGGGTCAGAGATTGGGTAACTTTTTACCAACCTATCCATTTGCTTGATGGTTTTCTGAAAATTATTTGGAGCGCCTCCCAACTACTCAAATTTACATTTCAACTTCCCAAACCCCCAATACAAGCTCAACTTCATTCCCCAATAACTATTCCCGTTTCGATATGTTGTGGAATGAAGGTGGTGATGTTGATTATGTGTATAATATGGAAGTTTGGCCTAATTTGAGCGGTTTGGGTCGTATCGTCATCGAAGAACTCCTAGATCGCATCGACCGATTGAACCGGTTGAGTGACACTCTACATAAGGAGCTTCGAAGCTTTCAATTCAGCATTATCTCCATCGAGGAGCGCCACCACCTAATCCATCAACCGCATAGAAGTGTTGAGCGCATTGAATAACCCGAATTGTATAACATGTCACTTGCGCAGCCCTTCCTTTATCTTGAATGTCATTTTCCACTCTTATTATGGCTGGAATCTAATCTAATGGTATCCACTCTTAAGGTTCACTTTGGCAAAGGCATTCCATCCCACCAACATGTCTAGCATATCTTCCAATCATGGAATGGAAAATTTGTAATTAACAATGATCTAATAAATTGAATGACACAGACACCAATCTCCATCTTTCTTAGCACTAGCAAAAGCCCGAACAACGCACGAACTCATGCTTTACTGGATCTGGAACTCTTCTACAATTATTCATCCACTTGCTCATGTAGAATCTGTCTTACTGGATCTGGGACTCATCATGTAATGGGGCGAGTTTAGCAGAATTCCCCCAGGCCCTAAATCAATGTGGTTTTGGATATCCCTGATGGACAGGAGATTATTAGGCTGTTATTCCAACACCAAATCATTGAACTCCTAAAATAAAGATTGCGGTTATTCTACTACCCCCATCCCTTAGGCACAAGGGTAGAGATCTCAGGTCCCTGAGTCAGAGGTTATCTTCACTTCATCCAGAAACTCTTCTCAGCTGATTAACATTGAATTTTTTAGGTAGGGTAGACTTAGGATACTCCTCGCCCTTCAACAAACCAAGAGACATATTTTGACCATTCTTATATGGGACATAAAACATTATCTCTACCATAGTTAGTGGCATCAAAATCAAACTTCCAGGGCCTTCCCAAGATCATATGACATGCATCCATATCCACAACATCACAATGTAACTTTTCTATATAAACCTACTTAATTGGGAACCGAAATGAAGGTTTCATTCACTTCCATTTACGATCCATCCAAAATTGTAAGTATGGGATGACATTTTTGTTTTCAATTATAATTTTTGAACCATTATCAAGGAAACGATGTTCTCCCTAGTACCCTACCACTTTTAATACCTTTCGATTGATAGTGCACAACGTACGAAACACGTTATGACGTTGCGTTATCCTTGCACGTAAATCAATCTCCTTACTAAGAAAGAATGGGATCCACGTCCTCCTCCTGCTCTGCTCTACCAGATTTACTGTTGATTGCTTGGGACAGATGTTTCATTCAAGATTTCCACCTCAAAATTATTTGCCCACACTTTGGTGTGAATAAGCAAACTCTCTTGTTGCAGGGGCTCAATCTTTGTGGGGGTTGCTTGTACTATAGTATTTACCCTTAATGATCCAATTCCAGCGTCTCACTGTTGACGAATTGGCATTCATCGGGATCTTCTTAACATTGTCCTGTGTGGGTCATGGGGAATTACCATGGGACTTACTCCTGGCATTCTCCAGCAACTATTATTCCTTTGCAAGCAATAAGGCGACATCAGGCAACCTAAACAATGGTTCAAGTGTAAACACATGTTCCACCACATTGTTACGGGACAACAACCATTAAAACTCATCAACATTCTCAGTGACCAATCTGCTCTCTGTGTATAGTGCTGATAAAGAATCTATTCGTAGTTATGGATTGTTTTGTTACCCTGGAGTGCACAAGTAGTATAAATCTATCCCACCACGCAAATGCGCCGCCTAGTGACCAATTTGGCTTGCTTCTCATGAATCTTCTTATATCAAACAATCAACTTCTGTAATCTAAACTAAGAACTCTTCAACGCAAAGATGGCCATGAAAAGTGGGCAGGGCAATCTTCAAACAAAAATCCCTTAAATCATCTTCAACCCAACCAAACACCAATACAGCCCAGTTGTTACTGAAGCTTCCATTTTCCTCATCAGGACTTAGTGTATCGTACCATGCAGATCGTGCAAGGTGTGATTGATGTTGGTTTAAAACTCAGTAAACTCAGCCCTTAAAAGAGTGATTCCATCACGATCACTGTTGTTGGAGGTGTTTATTCCATCTCGCAAATTAGCCATCAAACAACACCAAATTTTGGATTCAGAACATAGCTCTAATACCAACATAACAGAAACGGATAAGAACAAGAACGAGCCCTTCAATTCACAAGGAGCGCACTCAATATAAAATAAATAAATAAATTGTGTTAAGGAATGCATTAAATTAGAATGAAGTGCCAAAATTCAACTTAAAAATAGAATTAGTAAGCAAGATTACTAATTAAAGTAATAACCAAAAGATAAACAAGGAGATAAAATATACTTATAAAAAATCATCAAAAATCTTGGTTGGCCTTGTCGGATCTCGACAGAGTCTGACGGAACCTGACAGTAACTGACAAAACCTTCCTACACCGCCTGTTAAAAAGCTAGCACCTATAGAGAAATCTTGGGGAGTAAAAAGATTTCCAGGTAGAGAAGTTAGCACCTTGTAGAGAAAAGTCGGTGCCTCATAGAGAAAAATTGGAGTCAAGTGAACTCCAAACAATGCTAAAATGAAACAAAGGGGATGGGTTAATACCTCAAGCCGTCAGGGATGTGTGACAACCCGCCTACTAAAATAATAGGTAGCCAGCCCAATATTCTAATATTAACAGGAATCATAGATGGTCATTCTCAGTATCACTGTCAATTAATATAATAGTACGAGATAACCACCAATCATTTTAGAAAACGGACTGTCAATGTAAAAGAATTTGCAAATAAAAGAAAAACACTTAGACAATCCCATTTGTAAAAACGGTGGATATCAAAAATCAAAGAATAAAGAGTGACAATATAATAAATAATCACCTAATAAGCTGTCGGTGAACAAACCAATAAAAAATAATTACACCGAGTAGTACATTTCAATATTTACAATATAATAAAAGAGTGCAACACTTGGGCAACACGCCCGAATAATTAAACTGAACATAACTAGAGTACAATAGATAGAGGCGTCTAAAACAAATAACCTACAAAATCCGCAAAGTGTTGTAGCTCCATGACAACCGGAATGGAAATGTAAACATGGGTGTCCATGCGGTAGAGCACCTGTAACGGCGGTTTGATATGATTCCCATGTGACTAAAATGCATGACAGTTAAGTGCGTATTCTCTCGCAATTAACAATAATATTTCTCACCTCTCAGTCTAAAAGCAACCTAGCGCAATATCAATGAGATGCTCTATTTAACCCAAGTACTAAGGGCTAACTTCTCCCCAGTCTCAACACTATGCCCTATTCGTGCGTGGGGTGTCTCGCAAAGCGAAATCCAAATAAGGAACCCCCCCGATACACTACTATTTAGGCAAGGTTGATCGTTGAGATCCATTAGACTCTCAGTACGAAATCAATATATGTATATATGTGTGTGCACATGATCTACAGCTACTCAAGAAAACTTAATTTATTCCATTCGCCGTCTAAAAGCAGAATTCCTAATTCTTTCTTTAGGAATATATATAAATGGTACAACATTTTATCAAATGTTTACCAATTAATCTCATAACTTTATATGTGCTATTCCTATTTCTTTCTTAGGAATATACATAAATGGTACAACATTTTATCAAATGTTTACCAATTAATCTCATTTATACAAATTCTTTACCAATTTTATTTCATTTCTTCCATCCAGGAAGAATACATTTTTAAAGCAAGTTTTATTAACATAAAAATGCTTTAGCCTTGTTCATAAAATCCCACTTCCTTTCTTCCAGCCAGGAAGTGTAAATCAAAAGTCATTTTTATTAGCATAAAAATACTTTTGTACCATATATCCCATTTCCCTTCTTCCATCCAGGAAATGTAATTAAAGACAATTCATTATCATGAATTTGCTTTAATAATCTAAGACTGTCCCACCGGGTTTCCCCACTGGACGCGCCCCTCAATGGCTATCATCTTCCAGGGCCTATCTATACAAGACAACCTGGGAACCTACCAACGTCGGGAAGCGGCCATATTGCCTGCGGGAAAGTCAAGACCACACTCAGAATCTCCTAACCAGCGCAGTATAATAAATGCCCATATGGCCTAGGGATTATATCCGCCCTGCGTTCATTAGACAGGGGGCTTCACCACACGTACGCAACTTCCCTTATGATAGCGATTTAGGGAGGTGTGTAATCATAAATTAACATTTATGAAACCATCACTTTTTCCTTTTTGAAAACTTCCAATTTTACATTCTCAAGATCATTTGTACTTATTCATTTAATACCACATATTAGCATATGTTTTTCTTTTTTCTTATTCTTAGTGTCATATTTTATTAATCATTTAAGACCCGAAGTGCCATAAACCTCAAACTAATCTCCAAGAGTTCATAGCATTTCATAAACCCTCAAAGCGAGTCTCCCTCATGGAGTATCTCCCAAAAGTTTCAACATAAATATTATATCTCCAATTTTCTTTAGGTTAACTTCCTATATCATTCCGGCATTAACCTATACAAACTAACCCTCGGGGGAAGCCCAATCATCCTATTTTAGCCTAGGACATTAGTCTACCCAAAACAACCCTTTAGGACTCTTAATTACTTCCCAAAGGAAGGTTCCTAAGCTCCTATCATAAATTAAATAAGCTAGAAGAAACTAAGGAAAATAAAAGTGAAATATAGGGGACCGATCGACCAGTAAGGGGACCGCGGTCGACCGCCCCTTAAGGATTTTGCCTATCAAAGAAAGCAGTAAGCTCGTTTTGGCATGACCGGTCGACCGGTCATGGGACCGCGGTCGACCGCACCTATCAGGTCCTCGAAAATTCCTTTTTCTTCAAAGCCAAAACCGAAACCTACACCCTTTATTCTTACAATTCCTTTACTCTAATCACCCCACAACCTAACCCCCACAATTATACACCAAAATAAACCCTTGTAATCACTTAAATCACAACAACAACAAGATCCAAGGTTAAAACATCAAAATCTTACAAAACCTAGCATTTTCTCCAAATTTTCCATTTACTTAACAATCACACAATTTATTCACATAAAATCATATACTAGCAAGTAAGAAACTTGCCTCGAGGTCGTAGTCTCTGATCCTCCTTCGGTAGAGACGAATTCCGGCTCAAATCTTCCATTTTCTCCCTTTTTCTCCATTTCTCCCAACTCTCTCTTCTCTCTCTCTCTCTCTCTCTCTCTCTCTTGGCCTCTAACATGAAAAATGAGAAAATAAGAGGGGTGAGGGAACTTATACGGGTTTTAAAACATAATTCCCCACTTTTAATTTCTAATACACCATTAAAATGACTCATATCCACATAATTGAGTTATAACACCCCAAAAGTGCCTGAAACTCAAAAATACAACGTGGCACTTATTTCGACTATCTCGACTATTTTAAAAACAACCGCACCACCTATTTTGGCATTCGGGATAGCGTGAACAAATTTTATGTTCTATATTCATTTTATTTCATTAATTGTACTCCAAATTAAATATGAGTCATAACCGTCGTTTTACATATAACGACGCAATAATACACAATATGATGCTATTTACCTTCTCATACAGTAAATAGACAAAACATAGTAAATATTATCCCTTATTATTACGGGAAACAATATTTACTCCAACATCCCCTATTTTATAAAATTATCCCATCGGGCGAAATAATATAAAATAGTCGTTCAAAAATCTGGGTTGTTACAGGATGTTCTTAGCGTCGTCTTCCGATTCATACAAATTTTTCACCTTCGAAGTATTAGGAGTGGCGGCTAGTTGGTAGAGTTCTTTTTTTGTTTCCATTTTGTTTTTTTGTTTTTTTTTTAATTATTAACTTTTCATGTTTTTTGTAATTTTGGGAAGCTGGTTTAAAGCTGAAGGAGTTTATATCACAAGTTGTGAGTGAAAAGTGGCGTGGTTTGTGAAGGGAGTGGTGAAAGGTTATCGGGTTATGGATGTAATTTTGAGAAAGATTGAAGCTTAATATAGTGGCAGGCTTGGGCTGATACGGCTAAAAAGTACTAACCATAAGGAGGAGTTATTTGAGGTCGGATCAGTGGGCTTTATTAGGTAAGTGGGGCTGGGTAAAGGCAACATATGGATTGGATCTTAGGTCAGTACTAGGTCATGTATGCATCAACTTCTTCCCTTCTCTCTTCTCTAGCCGAGCTTGTGGGTCTAAAGAGCGCTTGGCGATAAAAGGGAGGGGAAGCCCTTTCAACAGTTTTATTTTTCTAATATAAATTTAAAATATTTCAGAAACAATACAAAAAGGAAATATATAATTTGGAGTTATATAGTTATAAACAGTACTATGCCATAGAGAATAGAGATATACATGCACAGAGGGAGGCACGTGAACTCAAACAGAGCTTGGGAGTTGAGAGATGACTGGTTAAGTGAGTGCAGGAGTCGAAAGTCAAGATAGATAGAGAGATGTATCCTCTTCATTTTGTAGGTGAATTTTTTTTTAAACTATTAAAGGTCAAACATTGTCAGGGAAAATGCCCAACCCAAGTTTTTCGACTAGGCGGATTATTCTCCGCCTAAACCTCCCCAATCAATAGCCGTAAGACCGCCTTGGATTAGTAGCCACCTAAGCTGGTTTTCGACACAAATTATGCCTTGGGCGGTGCGGTGGACGGCTGATAAGCGCCGCCTGTGCTGCTTTTTAGACCATGACCTCGCCGGGAACAAAGAGTACGCATTCATTGAGTTGTAGAAGATCTCCAAGGTCTCAATGGCTGTGAGTACAAAATTTGATCCCGCCTCCCTTCGACCTCCTTGTGCGACCCACATGATACTGATCCGAGACGGCAACAAGTCATCATGATCGTTATCGGCAGGTTGTCACTGATGAGGGATTTAAATCTGATGTGAATAAGGGCCTTTTTATCATTTTTTTAGTATTTCTTCTATTTTTAGTATTCATTGTATTTTTCCTTTTATTTAGTATTTAGAGGTAGGAAGGTTAATTAGCACTTAAGGGCATAATTATTATTAGATACTTAGCTTAGAGGCCAAGCAACCTTCTTCTTATACCCATATGTATCCTCATTTGAGGCATTCTTCCATTTTGGGATATTTTTATTAGAGAGAGTTTAGACGAGAGTTATTTTCTTCTCGATTCCATTTGACGTCTTTTACGTCAATTGGTATCAAAGTCTCGTTGGTTCTACCCATTGTTGTCGTTGTTGTCGTTGTTGTGTAAACAAAATCGTAAACAACGCCAAATGGGACCGAGAAGAAGATACGCGCCCGTGGAGACTCGTGTCGATCGTTTCAAGGAGGTTCTCAACCAGTTAGTGGCTCGGATTGATGCCATTGATCCCCGCCTACCATCACCGAAAACAACCGTCGACCGCCCTCGCACCGCCCCCACACCCTCTCAAAACCCTAACCCTAGTTCCCCAAATATTATCCATTCAACCCCTCTACCACAAAAAAAACAAGTCAAAACCCTAATACCCAACCCGGAACCACCATTGGTGTTAGGATCCCACCACCACTACCGCCGGCTTCCTCTCAGTTTGTTTCAGCCGCTACTGACCACCACACAGCAAGGCGAGACCCTACCAAGCAAGTCGGCCGCCCCTATCCAACTCCTCAGGCGCCGACCATCACCTCCCGACCACCTGTCGCCACTTAAAAACCCCCTCCGACACCACCTGTCCTTTACAAACCCTCGACTGAAACAGAAATCCAATTTTTAGTGCAAACCCCTTCAAGAAACATGGTCGATCCTACTCGATCAGGCCTTACAACACTGAACAGCAGACCAAACACTCATACAATGGCCGGCGAGCATTCAGTGACAGAGGCACAACCCAACAGAAACCACCGACCGCTGGATTTAGTCCCAGCGGCGCGGATCCATCCTCCGAGCATGATGGACGATCAGAATGTTCTGATCCGAAGCCAAAACCACCAGTCAACGCTATTGAAACCCGCCCAAGGCCGGACGGTCAGTACCCTGCCTCTCCGATGCAATCATCTTTCCTGGGTTCAAACTACTCCCCAACAATCGCAGAGATCATCTGTAATCTCCGACGTCCAGAGAGGGCAAATGCAACCCGGTTACAATCAACCGACGGTGTCCAACGATGTTCCGACCTCAATCCGGTGTTAGATGACTCTGTAAGGGTCATTGACAAAGAGTTTGAACAAGAAACCCTGGGGTTTCAACTCCCACATGTCCAAGAAAGTTTAAACACAAACCCTAATCTCCACCAACATACCCCCAACCTCCAAAATCATCAAGAATCACCCAAAAACCCTCCACCACCACCCAATTTACCATTACACCACCATCATCTCCCACCCCCACACCTTACCCTGCCTCGCACTCTTGTCCCACTCCATTTACCCCCATAAATTCACCACGCCTATCCCACAACCCCTCATCATGACCACCCCTTACCTCCTATCTCTATTTACCCTCGCCATCACCCACGAAAACACCTCGAACCTCCCCATCTTCCCCCCATACCCCCCTCCATCCGTTACCACACACCCCCATCCACCCCACATCGCCTTCCCACGCTTCCGACCCCACCAATTCTCCACACCACACCACCACCTGGTCACCCCACACATGTACCCCACCATCATTCTAAATGGGATGCCCATTTTATTCGTTCTGCACCCGTTGACTCCCATGAGCGGGTATGGGAGTGGATTAGTCTCCCTCCACCTGACGGACCACCCTCACCCCAACCCCACTCTCTCCCAAACATTAGGCCCCCACCCCCCGCCTAGTGGCGCACCGATATGTCCCCTTTTGACTCATTGATTCCGAAGGTCCCATATGTGCCTATCACTGAGAGGCATTGCTTTTTGTGCTACCAGAGAGTGCACCTGATGGACCACTGCCCCCACCGACAGCCTACGGTTCCTGCTCCACCTCATTCCCCACCTAGGGAGGTCGTACCACCCTATATTCCTCCACCTTCACCAGTCCCTCTAGAGACACCACCACCAGCTCCTAATCCTCCGTGCCCACTGCCTCGGAGATCGCGACAGAGAGCCCAGATTGTTGAGCCTTCGCCAGGCGATGATGATCTTGATAACGATGCCCTGTCCCTACAGGAAGGAGATGCCATCACACATTTAGCCCTTCAGTTACTGTCGAGGAGTATACAGGGCGATATTCAGGTGGATGTCCGGAGGTTCGATGGCCACCTTCAGCCCGAAGCTTTTATTGATTGGCTTGCCGCGATGGAGCGGATTTTTTAGTATAAACGGCTGACGGGTCGTCAATGTGTTCTGCTAGCAGCGACCAAGTTTCAAGGCTATGCCAGTGCTTAGTGGAATGATTTGGAGCAACGACGTATTCTTGAGGGCTTACCTCCTATCCAATGAGCACAGTTGATGGTCGCCTTTGTTCCCGTTGCCTACGAGCGCGACCTCTTCCTCCGAGTACAGTCTCTCCGATAGGACACTTCAGTTTTAGACTACACGGAGCGCTTCCAGCTTTTGTGTACTCGTGCCCGTCTCGACGAGAGTGAGGAGCAGGGGATTAATCGTTATATCCACGGGCTGCAGAGTTATATTCAGCGAGATCTCGCTTTACATTACGTCACCTCGTTTGCGAAGGCGGTCGAGTACGCCACTGCAGTAGAGTCCTTCCATCAGACTGCCCCTCGTCTCGTGGCCGCGCCACTCCAGCCACTCCAGTCCTTGTGGTTTCTAGTGCTCCTGTGGCCCCACCTACTTCAGTTGCTCCGGCATCCACTGTTCCACCTCCTGCACCCTCTCATCCGGTAACATTTAAATGTTACAATTGTGGAGTGATTGGCCACAGAGCTTCGGATTGTTCCCTTCTCCGCCATCGTGCTCTCCTCGCTTCGGGCGATCCTGAGTATCTTGAGGAGTGACAGAGATTCCACCCCAGTCAACTCTCGTTACGATCCTCGATGATGATACGGAAGGCCTTCCCCTCTGAGTTCGAGGACGAACTTTTTCAAGGGAGGGGAGGGATCTGAATAAGGGCCTTTTCGTCATTTTTGTCATTTTTTTAGTATTTCTTCTATTTTTAGTATTCATTGTATTTTTCATTTTGTTTAGTATTTAGAGAAAGAAAGGTTAATTGGCACTTAAGGGCATTAATATAATTAGATACTTATCTTAGAGGCCAAGCAACCTCCTTCCTATAAATACCCATACGTAGCCTTATTTGAGGCATTCTTCCAATTTGAGATATTGATATTAGAGAGAGTTTAGACGAGAGTTATTTTCTTCTTGCTTCTATTTGACGTCTTTTACGTCAAAATCCCTGGTGTTGGTTGGTTGCACATGGATGGAGGATCCCATATGGCAATGCCGATGAAACAAAAAAAAACTAAGGGAGTTGTTGATTGCGACTGCTCTTGGCTATGACCTCCGTTATACGTGACTTCATAAAGTTGCCCTACGTTTGAAGTCGATAGTCAACTTTGAGAGTAGGATAATTGATTGAGAAATGTTTTTATTTTCACCAATCATATCCCTCATTCAAGTTCAATTTGGGATATGTCTAGTTCGCGTTGGGATTTTCTGACACGAAGTCATGTCGTGTCAGAAAATGCAATTGAATGCTATATAATTGAGAGAACCCAGCAGAGGCTACATCTACTAACCAAGCTCCTTTTTTACCATTAGATTAAGACTTAAGATATATTCAATCATGCCATGTCCTCTATAGTGGTTTATAGTTTGGGGAATGATATATAGTTAATCTAGTAGTGAGACGATAAGTAAAAACACGCCCTCCGGCCCAATAGTTTGTTTCCTTTTTGGGACGTCCCAAATTAATAGTACACTTACCTTTTTGGACGTAATCAACGAACCAAATTTCACTATAGTAAAAAAGTCTTGATCTTTGTCATTGATTTAGTGTATCCTTAAAAACCGTCATTTTAAATAATGACTATTAATTCGGGATGGAGCTAGTGCGTGTATGTATAGATAGATAAATAGACAGACAGATAGATAGAGAGAGAGAGAGAGAGAGAGAAGAAGAAGGCTCGCCTACATCATGATGTATATACATCACACCTAGTTGTAGGCCCTGAAAAACTTTTTTTCCAAATTTTTTATTTTTCTCTTGAAATTAACCTTCCAATCAACTCATATTCAAAAAATTAGGTCAAAATACATTTTGTGATTATTTTTAAAAAAAAACTGATGGCGCAGACCCTTATTAATAAGATATTTTGAGCAGTTTTTTGTGAATTTTTAAAAAATAGCTACAAAATGTATTTTGACCTAATTTTTTAAACATGGGTTTATCGAAAGGTTAATTTCAAGGAAAAAAATAAAAATAGAAAATAAGTTTTTTTGGGCCTACAACTAGGTGTGATGTATGGATGATATATAGAGTATGATGTTGTAACAACCCGTACTTTGGGGAGATAATTAAATTCCATAATTGGGTATAAATTGGAAAATTGAGGAATTTCTCGGAATAGTGATTTTTGGGATTTTCAAGGATTTGATGATTTTCGATGGATAGTATATTTACTTTTGGGATTAAGTAAATGAATTGGAGTATTTTAATAATATATCGCCGCTTGGTAAAGCGACAGAAGATAATATTTTAATGGGAATACCGCATTTATTTGTTTTGGGCTGAAATAGTGATTTGCGGTCAAGTACCTCGGATGGAATTTTCGACTGCGCCGTGAGTCTCGGAATGGCCGAGATAGTCAGAAAAGAGTGTCTGATGGTCGAAATTGAGTTTCGAAAAATTTTAGAGTTAAAAGGGCTCGTAATTGAGTAAACGAGTCGTTTTTGGGTTTTAAGGGGTATAAACCCTTTTCTCCCTATATAAGGAGTATGAGAGGGAGAGAATAGAAAGGAAAGAGAGAAGAGAGAGAGGAAGGAAGAAAAAGGAGAGAAAAGGGAGATTTCGGGCCAAACTCCGCCGGACTCGACTCGGGATCGTCGGATTTTATCCACGAGGCAAGTGTTTACTTGCTTTATTTACTTTTGAGCATAAATCTCATATCGTAGTTTGGTAAAAACAAACCCTAAAGATTTTAGGTTGAGTTTTCGTGGATAAAATGGGTTTTCGGGAGTTAAAACGAAAAAACCCCAATAATTTTCTAATCGGAGAAACTTAGGAATTAATCGAAATTAATTGTTGGTTATGGGTTCTAGGATGTTTAGAACCCATTTTATATACGTGTATGTAGTTAGTTGAGGTTGTAGGACGTTGGATGCGAAGATAAAAGCTTAGGAGAAGCTTTCATGGCCGAAACAGCTTCTCGGAGAAGAAGTCCGTCATGATTGATCGATCGAGCGTGGGGGATCGATCGATCGATCGAGGGCCATGGGTCGATCGATCGACCCTTCAGGAAGTTTGGCAATTTTTCCTAGGGTTAATTGGATGGGATGAATTCCAATTTTAATTGATTCAAGATTATTTAAGAAAGGAATTAAGTAATCTTTTAAGAGTAAATAGACATCAAATGGAGGGAATCTATGGGAACTAAGTGAGTGTTTTATGTGTGTGACACAAACTATATTTTCGAGGAAAATAGAATAGTTGATAAATCAGGAGGTTGGGGTTCCTAAAATAGGGTGGGGACCTCTAAATGATTGTTTGGACGAGATGTAGTCCATGGGTTTGTGGGAAGGAAATCCACAACCTATTAAATTTTAGGGTATTGTGGGCTTATGTTAGGGAGTCAAATATCCTAGACTAGCATGGGGTTAATTGGGTTTATTCTAAGGATGTTTTATAGAGGTTAAAGTTCCATATGATATAGGAAGTTAACCTAGAATTAATAGAAGGTAGAGGGTGATGTTTTGGATTATTGGGAGACTAGTGTGAGGACAATTACACTTCGGGTCCTAGGTCATTAATAAAATATGACCATGAGAATAAGAAATGCACATTATAAAGTTGGTACTTAATCATTGAGAATAAATGATTTTGAGAAGGTAAAATATGAATGTTTTCAAATTGGAAAAAGAAATGATTTTCGTAAATGATAATTTACGTAAACACACCTCTCTAAATCGCTATCATAAGGGAAGTTGCGCGCGTGAGGTGAAGTCCCCTGGCTAATGAATGCAGGGTGAATATAGTCCTCGGCCATATGAGCGATTATTATATGTTTTTCTGCGATGGTGAGGAAATTCTGGGTGTGGTTATGACTCACCCGCGGGCATATGGTCACTTCCCGACGTCTTGCGTTGTAGGATCCCAGGTTGTCTTGATTGATAAACCCTGGAAGATGATAGCCATTTAGGGGCGCGCACAATGGGGAAACCCGGACGGGCGGTCTTAGAAACGTTATATGACATGTAATATAACTATTCTTAATAATGTGGGACATTATTGATGTTAAAGCAATTTATGATAATGAATTGGCTTTAAATACATTTCCTGGATGGAAGAAGGGAAATGGGATAAATGAATTGGCTTTAAATACATTTCCTGGATAGAAGAAAGGAAATGGAAAGTTTTGAGGAAAAAAAAATGATGAATGAAAATTGAATTGGTAAACATTTTGTAAATGAATCCTCAATCCGGGAGATAGATCCGGATGTGTATTATAAAGATGAATATACAGTAAACCTCAATCCGGGAGATAGATCTGGATGTGTATTATAAAGATGAATATACAGCAAACCTCATTCCGGGAGATAGATCTGGATGTATATTGTAAGATGTATATTAGAGTAAGTATGTTATGTATAACATTATATAGTATGTATATACGTTGGGTATTGAGGGTCTAATGGATCTCGACGATCGACCTTGCCGCGTAGTAGTGTATAGGGGGGTTCCTTGTTTAGATTTCGCTCTGCGAGACACCCCACGCACGAACTTGGCATAGTGTTGAGACTGGGGAGAAGTTTAGCCCTTAGTACTTGGAATACCTAGGGTTGTTAGAAGATGGGTGACGGGTTAGCTCGGTAGCGTAGCTTGACTAGGATGTATAGAGGGATGCGCTAGGTGTGCACTATTAGAAGAGAGGTGAGGGGTATCTCATGGGAGTGCGATATCAAATTTAAATATGAGATAAAACATATTTTCAAAAATAAAGCATTTATGCACTTGCTAAATATTTTCACAACTCGGGCTCTGGCCCGTTTATCTACTTTTCCCTCTCTTGCTATATATATATATATATATATATATTATATAGGTGTCCAGAGACAGGGACGCCTGGATGACACTTCTTTCGAGTCAGATGTCTGCTGCAGCAGCTGTGGATGTATGCAGGTTCTCGATAGACGCTTCTATCCTTGTACTCTAGATAGGAGGTACTGTCTAAATATTCGAGCCACTGGCCCAATTGCATCTATTTATTCTTTTCCGCCTTTTTAGTGCGGCATTCGATTTGGTTGTATCATATTTGAACCGAGTGTTCGGTTATTTTATTTCATTTCAGTTTCATTCATATAAACTGTGTGGATGTTTTAAATTGCAGTGGTTCAAAAAGAGTAGTTAAGTAAAATTTTGACGTCAGCCTAATAGGTTATTAGTAAATAAAAATGGATTTTCGACAGTGATGTTAAGAATGATCCATATGCGACTCCTATTTTGATTTGATATAGGAGTGATCGCCCGGTATTTTATTAGGTGGGTTGTCACATATATATGTAAGAATTTTCATATATATATATATATATATATAAAGAGAGAGTGAGGATCACATAAGGGAGGCTCAAATAAAGGCAATTTATGGGATTTAAAAAAAAATTGTCCTTTTTTTTTTATAAATATTTCAGGGTACGCAAAAAAAAGCAAGCCAAAATGATTTATTTTGGTATTTTAAAAAAATGGGTCAATATTTAACCGTTTTAACTAGATTAAGTCAACCGCTTAAAGTGTCAAATATTGACCCATTTAAAATATCAAAACAAATCATTTTGGCTAAATTTTTTTAGGAGTACCCTGAAATGTTTAGAAAAAAAATCCCTTATGGGTGGGGGGTGAGGGGTGATGGCCGTATGGGATCCTCCCCCCCACCCCCTTATATATATATATATATATATATATAGGCAAATGTGCATGCTGTAGTGATTTTAGTGAAATCTCAAAATTGAAGAGAGAAATAGCTGACCTGGATCAGTCACCCATAAATCACCTCATAGTAAAGGGTTGCAATCCAGACCCATATTGTTTGTACCCTTGCCAACCCAATGCTTCTATGGTCCAAAATGGCTATCTACTAAAAAAAAATCCTATAAATACACATTCTATCCATACAGAAGAATTCAATCTCGTCTTGAGTTCTGAACAAACATCAAACTCCTTCTAAACATCAAGCAATTGCTACAAGACCACAAGAAATACCTTGAGACCCAAAATCAAATTCCACTCTTAAGTTAAATTAAATTGAACCCACAATACATGCAAGCAAGAGTCTTCCACCTATTAAAAAAAACAAAGATAAGAAAACATATTCCTATTTATAAAATCAGCCACTTACACACCTCAAAACCCAGCCTGGGAGGGTGAGGTCTTTGGGTAGCCATCATAGTCCAACTTAACATTGAACGTGGCACAAACAGCCCTAAACTTCAACCTCAAAGAGTCCATTATATCACTAACAGACTCATTTTCTGGGTCAGACACTGGGTAACTTTTGACCAACTCATCCATTTGTTTGATGGTTTTCTGAATCCTTGAAGAAAAACATGTGGAATCAAATTGAATAGCGGAGTTCCAAATATCAATACAGCCTCTGTAAAAGCCCAGTTCTTGGCCAATTTCGAAACCTTGTTTGAGACCCACTTGGCGGCCCTCGTCTTTGCCGGAGGATATGCCGTCGTTGTAGCCTTCTTTGAAGCCGTCGCTGAAGTGGGTTTCTTCCAGATTTAGTGAAGAGTCAAAGATGTCTTCGATGGAGTTGGGATTGTGAGATTCCATGAAGGGAGGGGTTGAGTTGGGAGAGACAAAACGAAGAGAGTTTTGCGCCAAAGATAATTAGAGAGTAAACGACCCGTTAGTTCTCCACTTTTTCATTTATTTTAATTTCGTTCCTATTTTTTTTTTTTTTATCCTATATATTTTATTTTAAGAGCACTAGTTGTGCCCACGTGCGTTGCACGTGTGGCTGATCCAGATATTTGATTTGACAGGTTCGTAATTTTAGAGAGGTGATTGACACATGTAAACTAATTGATCTCGGTTTTAAGGCTATGAATTTAAATGGTATAGAGGGCTGAAAAATGGGGAGTGGTTGGAGGAAAGACTTATTAGAATGTTTGCAAATTAATAATGGAGTTTTATCTATAAATATATTTTATGAAGAGTTGGTTGTGGTGATTACTGGAATTTAATTGTTTGATTCTCATAGTTTGAAGTATATTGTGACTAATCTTGATTATATAATTGTTCATCACTTTATTATTTCGTTTACTTTAGTTCATTTGTGATATTTAAAGACTACTTTATTTATGAATAAGGTGTATTTCAAGAAAGATCATAATTAAAATTATGATTATAGTGTATGTACATATGTTGTCATTAACCAAAATATGTGGAATTGAAATTACAATTTAATATTCATTATATATATTAAAGTAAATAAATGTAGTTACTCTATAAATATAAGACTTAAAATCTTTATTGTAGGCAAATTGATTAGGCAGATCGCTACCAAGAATCTCATCATGCTTAGCAGTATGTATATTTATCAGATGTGTTTGGGAGTTCCCCCCAAACACTTCAGCAGAGACTATTTCACTAAATCTTAATAATGAAATTGAGTCCCCAATGAAGTGGTCAAGGGAACTCTAGAAGACAACTTATGTTTCTTCAATATTCTTAATTATTTTATTTTCTTGTTTACTACTATTAACATACCCTACTATTCAAAGTATGTTGATTTATTTGTTTCAAGTTCTAAATATTAGCTTAACAGAGGACACAAATGTAAAAGAATAAAGGCATGGGCAGTGAACGTAGTCCCAAATGTGTGTTATATGATAGGTGGAGAATATTTGTTACTAAATGTAGTAGTGACATCCACGAACCAAGCAGTAACATCTACAGATACTGATTGACATAATGGATCCACTACATATCCAAATTCAGTGGATGTTATCTCCATTTTAATAGAAGAAGGAAATTATTTGCCTATATTGAGCTTTTTCATCCTCAAACAGTTGGAGGCTAATGTTATAGAACCGAAATCTGATCGAATACAACAAAAAAAGAAACCAATGGGAATGAAGCAGTCCACATTGACCCTATAAACCCAACTTTGAACACTCATAAACCAGTTGAGTATTCCAACACAATAAGTACAGATATGACCAATGGGAAACTACAGGTTACATTGATTTATATAAAACTATAATAGATAGTTCATAAGTTAATTTAGTACACTTATTATTAATTGCAACCAGAAATTGTAAACTGAATTCATACTAATCAAGCTAGACTTCATGGAATTTTGGTTGGGATTTATTTCTTCATTTACGGATTTTTTAAAACTAAGGTTAAGAAGATCAAGCTTTCATTTCTTTCTTCGTTTGTCCATGTAATAAATAAAAAGGTGGAGTATATAAGATTACAGCGAGATCTCAAACCAGGGAAAAACTGATGCAGTATTGAATTTGTCTAAGGTATGCCCAAGCCCACGTCTAACAAAGCTTCATTTGTTGCGATTCACCTCAAATCGGGAGAGGCTCCTTCATTAAGGCCTATGCCTTGCGGGGGTAGGCGGTAGGCGGAAGCATGGCTTAGGCTCACCTCATTATACATTTCGAATAAAGTATAAAATTTTAATGAACGTGATTCGCCACATTTACGTTACAATAGATGTTTATGTCCTACGAATGATTTTGTCTACGATCATCTATTCAATGACACATAGTTTTATCGAATCCTATATAAGAAAAACTATCTCAATTATTTGGCTTAGGATAAGGAGGTGAATGCCTATTCTAGCCCATAAAACAACACTGACAGATGTTTCTTTTTCGTTTTTGGGAACATAAGACAATCTTACATAGATCAGTTTTTCGTCAACTGGTTTCCAATTGGTCCTAAATACTATTGGATAGGGAATGCAAGAAATTGGTACTTTGTTTCAGTCCCATAATACCATTAACATATCCTTGGAGTCAACTACTATATTGATAGTTCACCTATAGGACTGAGATCCATCTTAAATTAGGACTCCGAGAATAATGAATTTAATTTAGGGAAGGTCTATAATTTTATTTTAAAATTTTCAAGTAGATTAGTATCTTTATTCTTTTTCCTATCACCTTGTATACATTTCAAAATCAATACAACAACAACAATAAAACCTAATTACAGCTTGATGACATGTCAAATGAATGGAATTAAAGACAAGAATACGTAAGTTTTAAGTTAAAAAAATATAATGAAAATATTTTGAAAAAATTAAGTTAAAAAAGCATATATTTGGCTAATATAAAAAAAAATATGTGTGAATACGTAAGTTCTGTCATTTTAAACTTAGTGGTCCAAAAATTTCACTCACTGAGTACCCAATTGCTCCAAAAAAGCACACCAAATAATGAATCATCACAGACTTTGATTCTTTTGGTTCATAGGTTGTTTCATTCATCATGATATCAAAACGTTAAATATGTATATTGCAATGACTTAATTTTATTTATCCAAACAATTATGTTATTCATTAGTTTATAAAGATTTTGGTTTCTACTTGGTTCTACTCTACAATTTGTTATACATGCGTAGTTTGTATTTCATATCGTTCAATTGATATGATGTAATTTGTTTCCTAACTCTTTAATTTTTTTTCTTTTCCATAACAAAGGAAAAAAAGCTACAAATTACAAATTGTAAAGCGTATGAATTTTTTTAGCTCATCTACATATTTCTTCAATTGGTTTCATGATGGCCAGTAAATTAAATAAAAAATGATAAGTAAATTCGCAATCATACATTAATCAATTGCAATTACCTCGTAAATAAAATTAAGATTTCTTCACTATGAGATTGAAAGTCCAAAATTTTATAAGAAATACTGACAATATCCTATAAAAATCCAAACGAAATATATTACCATCTCTAATATAAATTATACAAAATAGTTTCAATATGGTATTAAGTACTTCACATACCATGTAAACAAAAGTAAAATTCCTTCACTCTCAGATTCACAATTCGAGCTTGTACCACCAATGTTGACAATATCCTACAAGAATTAACAATTACTTACGAAAAAGTGAAATGATAATAATTTCTTACGAACTATCAAATTACATTCCTACTATTATTAACATACTTGTAAAGAGTAAGAACATCGTATTATATAACAATGACAATAAACCCCAAAAGTAAATAGTTGTCTTAGTGCCATCAACTAATGTATGTAATAGTGAACTTCCACCATACGATTTTTTTTTGTTATCATGAGTGAAATTTTCGTAATTAGAAATTATATAATAATGAAAATATACCATAAATTTAAGTACTTGTCTTATCTGTAGTACCAAAATATTGAGCTTCCACCTTGTGAAAATAATAAAAAAATTTATTACCATGAGTGAAATTTTCGTAATTAGAAATTATATAAGAATGACAATAAATCATAAATTAAGTACTTGTCTTAGTTCCATCAATTATTGTAGTAGTGAACTTTCACCTTACGAAAGTAATAATTTTTTTTTATCATGAGTGAAATTTTCGTAATTAGAAGAAAATCACAAAAAATAAGCACAATCTTTAGTATTGGAAAAGTTTATATCAGTATGCATAATTTTCAAATTATTAACATTTAAAACAGTAGGCATATGTGAATGTATATAATTGCTTTAAAATTAACATTAAATTTAGAATATGTAATAAGTGCACATATCTAAAAACATGAAAAAAAATAAAAATGGAAAATACAAACTCTAATCACAAATGAGAGACAAAATTCTTCAATGAGATATATATATAATTATAAAATTTATGTAATTGTCTTCATCTTCAAATTAACAAATGCATACTTTGTTGACATAATAAACAATTATAGACGGAATTAGGAGTATTGATCTTAATTTTGGCAGAAGAATGATAGCAATGAAGCAAAGAAAAGCAAAGAAACGATGGAATTTCAATTAAATAGTTATTTGAGCATCCATTTGTAAAGATGAATTTCTAGGGTTGAAAGATGAATGTCTTTTGATGGTTGATATGCGTGAATGAATAGGAGAGAGATAGGATGCATGAATGTGAGTGAATTGGAAAATGAAATTTGAGGCAATTGAATTTGAATTTCCTGGGTTGGAACATGAATGTATTTGGATGCTTGGTATGTGTGAATGAATATGAGAAATATGAGATGAAACGAACCTGGTTATTTCGTAGGAGCCAATGAATTGGGGAAATATAATTGACTATTATTAAGGGTATAATAGAAATTTTAAATTTAATGAGGGTAGTTTAGTCTTTTAACTATCGAAGAGGAAGTTCCCTCTTTTTAAGTAGTAGAGATATATCAAATAATTCCTCAAATATTTTTTAATACATATTTAATTTAAATATTTTTATTTGTTCCAAAAAGTTCTTGAACAAAATAAAAACGTTTCGACTAAGTATGAATTAAAAAATATTTGAGAGACTTTTTGATATTTGGTTATTTATTTTATCTCAATTTAATATTTTTATTAAAAAATAATAAAATGAGTAACATAAGAATTAAAAAATAACAATTTTATTTTTATTATTATTTAAGAATATAAATAATTTTTTATTCGAGAATAATAAAAAAAATGTTTTTATTTTTGATTTCATTCCAGTTATTTTTAATTTTTTAACAGAAAAACGGTAATAATCCCAAAACAAAATTTTGTATTTCCACTTTTCTATTAAAAATTTGTTTTTATATATTTTTAATTGAAAAATGATAAACATTTCCAAAACATTTTTACGATTAAAGCAAAGCAAAAACGAAAAAAATATTATTTTTCGGATTTTTTTACATTCTTGTTTCATTTTCTTTATTTAAAAAAACTCTGATTTTTTTTTCAATTTTTTACAAGGAATGGTTACAGTCCCAAAATAGTTTTTCTTTTATTTCCACTTTTTCTATTAAAGCATAGAAAAATGGTAAAAATATTCACTCGGATTTTTTAAAATTCTTATTTCATTTTCTTTATTAAAAAAATCAAATGGGTGTTATAAAATTTGACAAAAAATGTTTTTTTTTATAAAAAAGGGAATAAAAAATATTTTTTTATCAAATTTATAACACTCATTTGGTTTTTTTAATAAAGTAAATGAAACAAGAATTAAAAAAAATACGAGAATAAATATTTTTGTTGTTTTTCTTTGCTTTTATAGAAAAAATATTTTGAAAATGTTGATCTTTTTTATTTAAAAATATCTTAAAAAATTAATAGAAAAACTTGAAATAAAATAAAAGACCGTTTTGGGATTGTCATCAATTTTTCTATTAGAAAATTATAAACAACTAGGATAAAAAAAAAAAAAAAAACAGTTTTTTTTTATTATTCTCAGATCAAAAAATGTTTTTTATTTCCTCATAATAATAATAAAATAGTTTATTTTTCAAATTTTACAATACGCATTTTATTATTTTTCAATAAATATGGGTAAAATAGTCAAATGTATCCAAAATAGTTACAGATGGACTAAATTGAGACAAAATGAATGGTTGAGGACAAAATTGAAACAAAAAAAAGGACATGGATGAAATTGAGATAAATGGAAAGGTAGATGACTAACGGGATAGTTTACTCATAATTTTATTTTTACATAATTCATTCTTATATACGCACTCTCCAATGGGTCGGGTCAACCCGACTCGTTTAAAATTAGCCTATGGGCTCTAACAGATCACGCCTGATGGGTCCTTGAGTGTTAAAGGGTCGATCGACCCCGCCCATAAGGTAAATATCATGGCCCAAGCCCTACCCGGTTGTGACACCCCGCCTAATTAAATATCGGGTGATCAGTCATTTATTAAATTATAACCAAGGTGAACGGTTGGTTCATTCTTAGCATCACTGTCGCAAAAATAACTTTTCAAATTAAACACCCTAAATGATTAAACTAAATGACAAAACTATTTTTTTAAGACATCAATTCCAAATTTAATTGAAAACCAACATTTAAAACCTTTCATAATCCATAGTTTAAAAATCACACAACAACTAGATTGGAAAAGATAATCCAAGTAATTTAATCATCAACTAATTAATTCCAACTCTAAAACTTCAAGGAAAAACATCCTGACAGTAATCCCAAAGTATAAATACTGGAAATAAACGAATCACAATCTCTGATAAAACCAATTGAATAATGGAAAAGGGCGACACATGCCAATTGGATAAAATAAAACTAGAAGTGCAATCAATAATGAAGTCGTCTAAGCAAAAGTCCTGCAACTCCCACCTAAGTTGCAGCACGTTCCTTCCAAAGGATCCTATGCAAGACGCCCCTGTGACTGGGCACCTATAATATATACATATATATACAAGGGAGAAGAGAAAATAGGAAACGGGTCAGAGCCCGATTGTAAAACAGTTTAAAATTAGTTTAGCAAGTATTTAAAATGCTTACCAGCTAACGCAACAATCATATTAGTGTGCGGCACTCTCTTGAGAAATTCTCACCTCTCTTCTAATGTGCACACCTACCGCACTACTAATCCCAACAGTTTAGCTTATCTTAAGTTACTCACAAGGTTTCATGCTGACAATTTCTAGTGTTAAGAAAATTAATTTTATTTAAAACAAAGTTCTCACATAAGCCTCACTTGATTATAAAGTTTCTCAATATTGCCTCAAACTTTTCAAACACTTATATCCAAGTTGAAATAATTATTCATTACTTACCTACCTTTAGTCACAATAGATAGTTCCCAAATTTCAAGTTTATATATATATATATATATATATATATATATATATATATATATATATATATATATATATATATATATATATATATATATATATATATATACACACTATCAGCACCCCACATAAAATTTATGGTGCTGGCATACTCTGCTATCAAGTCCCCGTATCAATCGTACTAAGTGAAATACTAGTTCGGGATCACTCTCGAAATGTATTAATACAAAACACATACAAATTGAGGCGAAGCATAGTTCCAAGTCACTAAGAGGTCAGCACATACCCTCACGTCTCTTAGGACCGTCTGACTATCGATCTGATAGCCTGTACTAAGGATTCCTATGTTCTAGGGTACAAGTTAATATCCCACATAAAGGTCCCATCGAGATAAGACTGTCCCAGCGCGGTAACCTCAGTGATAGTAAGTAGCGCGGGCATGATTTTTACACGTATATAGTATATGCACAAACACAGTCATATATGTATACTACCATTCCCATTTCAAATTTAGGTACACCCACGACCCATACTTATGATATTTATTCTTATTGCACATTATTAGATTATCCCGTATAATGGTTCGTCTCTTATTATTATTTATGGGATTATTCCAAACCTTCTTCGTAACACTAGTGAAATCCTATCTCCCTAAGTGTAATTTCAGTAGGTACTGTTTTACTTTACGACGTAACTTCCTTACGAGTCTCACCCTTTAGACACACGTTCCCATTGTTCCTTAAGTGTAAAACACCTCCGTTAAATGTTAATCTCGTCTTACATTAAAGATTCCATTTTTATAAAGTCCTACTGGTCTTCTTTATATCCCAAAATGTTCTAACAATAATGTCCCAGAATTTCTATTCCTTTAAGTTGGAACAACATATTTAAAAAGAGGAATTTGAGTTTTTCAGGAGGGGTCAATCGATCAATGGATGGCAGGTTCTCGATCGATCGATGTGTCGATCGATCGATGCTCTGGGGTCGATCGATCGATCAAGCAGGTATGGCGAAACTGCAGAATTTCCAGTTACGGGGATGCTATTCCAAAATCATTCAAATCATCATATTTGATTTCCAAACTTCCAACAAATTATACCACAAGTTTTATATCCCCAAATAATGAATATTCTACGTAAGACATGCGAGTTTTCATCAATTATAACGAATTAAAAGGGTTAAAATCCAGAAAAATTACAAGAACCCTAATACTTTCTTTAACTTAGTTCTTCCCATTCTTTTCCCAGATTTTTTACTCCTAACTCAATGAATTTCGTGGTTCAACCTCTACATATGAATTAGATTTCCAGAACACGTCTTTTATCTATACATCATGCAAATTCGAGTCTCCAACATATGTTTTCTTTAACAAAAACTAGTTCTAATAAATTCTAGGCTAATATCATTAAAGCATTAACTAATATAGAGCAAGATAGATACTTGCCTGGAAATATTTGGCTCATATTTGTGGAAAATATTGGTGTGGTTGTGATCCTCGTTGCGCGATCTAAAGTTTGGCGACGACGGCGGTGCAAACGGTGGAGTTCTTGGCCTAGAACTCCTTGGAAAGCTTCTCCTCTTCCTCTTCAATGGTCTTCTTTAGTTATTGGTTATGCTAACCCTAGAAGACAATCCCTAACATCTGATAAAGCCTTAGAAATTCGTGGGTTTCCATGCCCAAAAATACGAAATGTCTAAAACGCCCTCTCGGGATGTTAATTAGGCCCAGAAACGCCCCGAGATCCAAACTAAACCCCCGAGTACATTATTTTGACTATCTCGACCCTTCCGAACATATTGACGTACTCAAAATGACCATACAGGTGACTTATAATTTATTCACTTCTAATATTACGAATTTAATCCCGACAGACACAAGCGCGTCCCGATAAATTTTCAAAAATATCAAATTAGATTCTTGTGATAATTTTTCTAAATACAATTACACCTTTTACTTTATCCATAAAGTAACTTAAAACAAAATTCCAATAATTACTAACTCTCATCACGCTAGTAAGTATTTAAATGATTTTCCGAATTAATATTAAATTAATATCTCTAATTAAATTTAATAAATTCCCAAAATTAAAAGTCATAAAAATACGGGGGATTACACCGGTACCCGATACATGTCGAGTTTATTGGACGGGTTGACCTTAATGGGCTTAACGGGCCGAGCCTAACGAGTCGAATTAAAAAAATAAAATAAAAACAAAACTCAAATTCTCGTTCGAGTATAATAAATGTTTTTATTAAATAACTTTATAGCATTATAGATAACAAAACAAGTAACAAATGTAATTAAATGTGAGAAATGAAGAGGATAAGTGTGGTCTTTATAAGTAAATAAAAAAATTAAATATATTTAAAATTTAAATGGGTTAAACGGGCTAAACGGGATGGGTTAACGGGCTTCATAAATGGGTCGGGTCGAGCCCGACCGATCGAGTTAAACCAGAAAGATGTGGAGCCCATGGCCCTACCCATTAAGATACCGGGTTACCTATGGTCCTTTTATTAAACGGGTCGGGTCAGGCTCAGCCCACTTGGGCCAAGCCGAATTGACCGGGCTGATGAGCCCGCGTGCTTTTTGGAGAGGCCTATTCATATATTTAAATAGATCGTTAAATTTATTATTGTATATCTAAATACATAAATTATTCATTTTAATTTATATATTTAAATAGGCCTATTCTTCTTTATTGAAGAAAATTTTTGAATAAATTTAGACATATCACCTATGATATACATGTCTGGTGTGTTTTGTTGAAGTTATTTCCTTAAAACTATTCATTTTAATATGTGCTTTAGTTGTGTTTGATTGCAAGTATATTTTATCTTGACAATAATCTTAAGTATGGCTAAATTCAAGGATTCTCTTAGTAAGAACCATTTTACTATCCCTGAATTCCATGATTATTGAGTTATTTAAAAAAAAACATTTCTTATACATGTGTGTGTGTGTGTGTAATGCAAGAAATCTCCATATTTTAGTAAATTAATTCAAGTTACTACATTAAACTAAAGGGGATGATAATAGAGAATTAAAATCGTGGTTGAGATGAACGTGCTTGGAAAAAACTAAAAATACTTGATCAATCAAGATCATCTCCACTATTGCAACTAAAATATCATATTGTTTCTTAGTAATTTGGATAAATTGTGGCAATATAAATCACTATCACTTGTCTTAGGTGTGACATGTCACGGGTAATATTCACTTGGGCGCGGTTCATTCGCATTATAACATTCCCCCGATAAATACTTATTTCCACCTGTTAGGCTCATTTGAAAACAAATGGTGACATTTGGTATGTGAGGCCACCTTAAGAATAAAAAGGTAATAATGAATGTACTTTTCATAAGATACATAGGTATAAAAATAGCGAGAGAGGGAGAGAGAGAGGGAGTGAGTGATGAAAAATGGTTGAGATATTGAAAATGAGTCTTACATGGAACATTTGAGTGTGTTGGGGGGGGGGGGGGGGGGAATTTAAAATAATAAAAATAGATAATATATAAAGATCCCCACTAAGATAAATAAATAGAATTATGGGGAGGGC
Source organism: Sambucus nigra (assembly GCA_949130495.1). Classification (NCBI taxonomy): domain Eukaryota; kingdom Viridiplantae; phylum Streptophyta; class Magnoliopsida; order Dipsacales; family Adoxaceae; genus Sambucus; species Sambucus nigra. Next base: position 91,408,458 of record OX422219.1, on the reverse strand, counting down.
GAGAAAGAGAGAGATAGATTAAAATTGTGCCTTATGTGGAAACATAAAGACAACAACAACAATAATAATAATTTAGATATATATGGCCCCTAAACTCTAGAGTTTGTAGCGATTTGACCTCTAAATATTTTTATAACGATTTAGCCCTTAGACTATTTTAACTTTTCATCATTAAAGAGAAGTTTGATATAGCCCATTCCTTAAAATTCTAATGTCTACCTTAAAGGGCCAATTTTTTTAAACCCTGAAAATCATCCATCTAAATGAAGATTTTGTGTTAACGACACTTCAAACGAATGGGGCAAGGTATTCGAGATAGTCCTTATAACATCACAAGGGTATATAATTAAGTAAGCTGCTTGAATTGGGTTCAAGGGATAAATAATAAAATTGAATAAGAAGCCCTGATAATCAACCTACAAAGAAAAATTGTGATGGGGATAAGAGATGTCACCAATCATTACGATTCGTGAATGATTATGAAATAACTAAATAACGAACATAAAGCAAGGAATCATAGGATGGTGTCATGCTGAGATACTATAAGAAGACTACACAAGACTCTAAATTAGTAACAGTTGAATAGTCGTCGCGAAATTGCAACAGTCGTGTTAACGCCTAGGTCACTTTGGCCTCGGCCATTGATAATAACCTAAACGAGACCATTGGAGTGGAATGCCCATAATGATTAAGCATTGAGGAATGTGATTTAGGATCCATAATGATGAAATTCGACCAGACACTAAAATAGATGGACCTGATTACAGCCTACCTAAAGAATTGATAACTTTATGTTAACAATAAGGAAGCTCACAAGTTGAAGGCTAAGTTAGCCAAGTTTTGTCTTAACTCGATCGGACATCTTTATACGATATATTTCACAAAACAACTCCTAAGATGTGTGCACTCAAATAAAGTAAAGTAATTATTGATACCAAAATTAGTCTGCTGACATGGCCCAATTATATGAAGACACGTGGCAATCTACACGGCAACTACAAGGACTTCCGAGGAACTCATCCGCTCCGAGGAACTCATACGCTCCGAGGAACAAGACCTCACCGAGGAACTCTTGAACACCGAGAATCTTAGGCGGTCCGATCAACTCAGGCAGTCCGAGCTGCACCTCGAAACAGGATACCAACAGTTTAATTGCTCATTAAATGCTTATCATTCAGACGCACACGCTAAAAGGGCATTAAATGTATTACCCTTTCATATGTATATCATTTAATGTATTACCCTTTCACATGGCAGCCTCAGGGCTATAAATACATTATATAATCCTCATTGTAAAAGGACCCTGAATCCAGACCCTGGAATCGAGAGAGGAATTTCTTGAGAACTTGTAATCAAGAATTCCTAAACACTCAGCAATAACACAACAGTGGACGTAGGCCATTCTTATAAGGCTGAACCACTTTAAAAATCTTTTGTCTCATTTATTCATCTGTGATTGAATAATTAGAGTGATATAATTTTTTACATCAACAGATTGGCGCCATCTGTGGGAAACGACTGGTAATATCGTTTTCTCACCAAAAACAATTCATTAGAAATGGCTGATATGCCTGAATCCAGCAATCGAAACGTTGGAACCCCTCCAAATCCATCTGCTCCGCCTAATATTCCAGATCTGATTGGAATAATGGCAAATCTGGCTCAGGGCCAGAACGTCATGCAAGAAACGATGCGACAACTCATTTAAACCCTCCATGGTGGTGCATCAGCCCATTCCGGACCACGAAGCATTCAAAGAAATACCCGTGCACTTTATTCGCGTACTAGGCGTACTAATTCATATCGCAATGAGGAATCTGAAGATTTCTCTTATCAACCTAGGCGAACTTCATCAGTGCGAGCCACAGATACTGAACAACGTGTCACCCTCTCCCCAGAAAGGGCCAGCGCATTGGAAAGATTAAGTAGAGTTTCTCCTTTCGACCGATTAGGCACTAGGAGGAACAAAAGTCCTCTTAACGCAACGTCGAGGAGTTTTCGACGACCATCAGATTTGAGGGAAGGATCTGCCCAGTCGCGACCAGCTGCTCGTCAAGATAAATCCCAGGAAGCCCCTTCAACGCGATCAGTTGCTCGAACCAATAGGCCCGAGGAAGGAAATGATGCATGGAAAGGATCTATTCAAAGGCTGGATGATAGATTAGGGGAAATGGCCAAGGCCAAGAACCCTTTACAACGAACCTTTGTTCGAGGAACACCTTTTGTCCAGGACATTGTTGATTTTCCAACACCATCAAAGTTCAAAGCATCTGTTGTGACTCCCAAGTATGATGGGAAGACTGACCCCGTCCTTCATATAGAACAATATCAAGTTGCTGCCGACATCTATGCTGTCCCAGACGAGATGAGATGCAGGGCATTATCGGGAACTCTTACCGGATCTGCTCAAATATGGTATAATAATCTTCCTCGGGGTAAGATTTTAACTTTTCTTCAACTGGCCGAGTTATTCATTGGGAATTTCTGCTTTGGAGCAAATCCAGTTAAACGAGTAGCACATTTGTTAAGTGTTTGACAAAAGGCTGGTGAGAGTATCAGAGATTATATAACTCGTTTTAATAACGAAAAACTCGAAGTCATTGATTATGAGGAGAAGACAGCGATTACCGCTTTGATGAGTGGACTGCTGCCAAACAAGTTGTACTACACTTTGGCCAAAGATCCACCTCGAACCATGTCGGACCTGATGGGAAAAGCGTCCAAGATTATGAATGCCGAGGAAGCTATGTCTGCGAAGAAGAATATGGACGCTAAAGAAACCAAGGTGGAAGGTGATAAAGCTAAGAAGAAAGAGCATAAGAACAATGGAGGTGACAAACATTCCAAAAATAGGTCGTCATGGGAAGTCTTGAAGAAATTTAATAGTTACACACCTTTGAAGGCAAATATCAACCACGTCCTGGAAGAAATTAAGAACAACGAGGAGTTAAACTGGCCAAAGAAAATGAAGGCAGACCCTGACACGAGGAATAGGGAAAAATATTACGAGTTCCATAAGGATCATGGCCATATGACCAAAAATTGCATAGCTCTTCAGAGCGAGATTGAAACACTCATCCGACGAGAAAAGATAGCAAAGTATGTTAATCGGAGAGGCGAAAAAAGAAATAACGACCGAACTAAAGAGAGGTCTAGATCTCCTCGTCGAGCAGAGGAGAACAAGAAGAGAAACCATGAAGTTGATCCAGATGATGACCCCGATCTTCCCAAGAAACCAAGGCAGCCAGAACGAGAGGTATTTTCAATACGCTTTGGGTCATTTGATTGTAATGTTATTACAGGAGGAGATGCAGGAGGAGGAGACCTTACTGCAAAAAGAAAAGCTTACCTCGGTGAAGCTCAAGCTTGCTCGTACATTCAGCGAATAAATTTAGTTGAAGAGGATCGCCCGAGAAAGGTGAACAAAGAAAATTTGGTCATTTGGTTTTCAAAAAATGACCTTGCAGGTGTTTTATATCCTCACGATGATCCACTGGTGATCAAGATGAGAATGAAGGAGGTCATGATTTTAAGAGTGCTGGTCGATAATGGTAGCTCGGCAGACATTATGTTCTACTCGTGTTTCGACAGTTTAAATCTAAAGCTATCTCAACTGGAGCCTTACCACAGACCCCTCGTCGGTTTTGCTGGCGAGAAAGTATTTCCACTTGGGACGATCAAGTTGGATATATTCATTGGTACATGGACTGCTTGTCGGACAGAAATAATATGTTTGTTCGTGATGGATAAGAATGTCCAATCTTCGTACAATATCATCATGGGAAGAGTAGGATTGAAGAAGTTCGAGGCCGTACCATCTACAGTGCCTAAAATTTCCAACAAACTTTGGAGTAGGAGTTGTGAAAGGTGATCAGAAAGTAGCTCGGGAATGCTATTATTCATCCGTCGAGCAAGAGGAACTGGAAGAATCAAAGAAAAAGACTACTACCTATCAAGTGGATGAAGGTGCAGAGATTGAAACATTGGATCCTAGAGATGAGTCGCAACTCGTGAAGGGTCTGGTGGTGGAAGCTATTGAAAACATCATTCTGGACGATGAGCACCCTGAACGAACTACTCAAATAGGTTCATCATTGGAAGCCTCACTAAAACAGGAATTGATAACTTTCCTTAAAAGCCGAAGACAAACTTTTGCGTGGAGTCATGAAGATATGCCTGGGATAGACCCAAACTTCTTATGTCACGAGCTCAATGTGAATAAGGAGATCAAGCTTGTGAAGCAGAGAAGAAGAATATTCAGTCCCGAGAAGAACTAAGCTATACAGGAGGAAGTCGAGAAGCTCCAGAAAGATTGTTTCATTGAAGATGTTAAATATCCAGATTGGTTAGCCAATGTGGTGATGGTAAAGAAGAAGAACAACAAGTGGATGATGTGTGTAGACTTCACCGACCTCAACAAAGCATGCCCAAAGGATCACTTTCCATTGCCCCGAATTGATCAACTGGTGGATGCTACCTCGGGACACGAGTTGCTGAGCTTCATGGATGCTTATTCTGGTTACAATCAGATAAAAATGAAACCTGAAGACAGGGAAAGTACTTCTTCTATTACCCATAGGGGAACTTATTGTTATAATGTTATGCCTTTTGGTTTGAAAAATGCAGGTGCGACATATCAGAGGCTGATGAATAAGGTCTTTGCTGAACAAATCAGTGACAATATGGAAGCCTATGTTGACGATATGCTGGCGAAAAGCAAGAAAGCTGCCGATCATCTAGTTGACTTAAGTCAGACTTTTGATCAACTAGATAAATATCAAATGAAGATGAACCCGACGAAGTGCATCTTTGGAGTACGAGAAGGCATGTTCCTCGGGTACATTGTCAATCAACGAGGCATTGAAGCAAATCCTGAAAAGATCAAAGCTCTGTTAGGGCTGCGATCTCCAACAACGAAGAAGGAAGTGCAGAGTCTCACTAGACGAGTAGCGGCACTCAACAGATTTGTGTCACAAGCAACTGATAGATGTATCCCATTCTTCAAGACACTCAGAAAGACTTTTGAGTGGAATGATGAATGTGAGAAGGCTTTTCAAGAATTGAAGAAATACTTGGGAGCACCTCCACTGTTGTCCAGGTCGGTGATGGGAGAAAAATTATATTTGTACCTTGCAGCGTTCGAGAATGCAGTTAGCTCGGCGTTGATCAGAGTGGAAAATGGAGTACAAAAGCCAATTTACTACACAAGTAAGGCCTTTCGAGGAGCAGAGATCAGATATCCAAGACTAGAGAAATTGGCACTGGCGCTGATTGGGGCGAGTAGGAGGATGAGGCCATACTTCCAAGCTCATACGATAGTAGTATATACCGATATGCCATTGAGACAAGCCCTTCATAAGCCAGAAAAATCAGAGAGATTGATGTACTGGGCAATAGAACTCGGTGAATATGATATAATTTATGAACCCAGATCATCATTAAAAGGGCAGGCGGTAGCAGATTTTATAGTGGAGTTCACCTATCCTGATACCCCCGAGGAGCACAAGTTGCTCGCTGATCAACCTGTGGATGTTACAGGATCAACAAACACTAACTCAGACCAACTTCGGTTGGTAAAAGGGATAATGGATGTTACAGGATCATTAAATTCGAGCTCGGACCAACTCCGGTTGGTAAAAGGGCAAGAAAAGATGATCGACGAAGAGCGAGAAATATCCAGCGAAGATGAAAGGAAGCAAAAAATATTTCACCGAGGAACTCTGACTGATCGAGAATTTGAATACGAGTTACCTATATGGAGGCAATATGTAGATGGCTCATCTTGCACTGCAGGATGTGGCGCGGGGATAGTTTTGAGCACTCCGGACGAAGTAGACATGGAATACGCCTTGCGTTTCCAATTCAAAGCCTCCAACAATGAAGCTGAGTATGAGGCCATGATTGCAGGGCTTAGTTTGGCAAAAATTATGGAGGTGCAGCAGATCATTGTTTTCAGTGATTCTCAGTTGATCGTCAACCAAATGATGGGAGTATATGCAGTGAAAGGAGAATTGATGATCAGATATCATGCAAAGGGAAATGAGCTAGTATCAGAATTTACCGCAATTCAGTTGGTCAGAATACCAAGAATGGAGAATGCGAGAGCAGACGCCCTAACTCGACTAGCATCAGCTACTCGCACCGAGCTACGACGAACAATCCCAATTGAAGTGTTAGTTGGTCGGAGCATAGATGAAAATCTGACGATGAACTTTATCACCATTGAATTAGGACCATCTTGGATGGATCCCATCAGGGCATATATTGAGGAGGGAGAATTACCAATTTACAAACTCGCGACCAAGAAATTGAAGTTTAAAGCTGCTCGGTATGTATTAATTAATGGTATTTTATATAGACGAGGAATTATGGCAAGTTTGCATAGATGTGTACATCCCACCGAGGTGAAAGATTTGATTGAAGAGATCCATGAAGGGTCTTGTGGAGCACATGTAGCAGGTCAGACTCTTTTACAAAGGGTGATAACGCAGGGATACTACTGGCCGACGATGAGGGCAGATTGTATAGCCTATGCCAAGAGATGTGACAAATGCCAGCGCTTTTCCTCTATCCGAAGAGCTCCACAAGCATTGTTGACACCCATAACTTCCCCTTGGCCATTTGCTATGTGGGGAATTGACCTGGTTGGACCACTGCCAACAACCCGAGGAAGGTTCAAGTACCTTGTCGTCGCAGTGGATTATTTTACTAAGTGGGTAGAAGCTGAGCCACTCATTGATATGACGTACGAGAAGGTGTACCAATTTATTTGGAAGAACATCATTTGACGATATGGTCTCCCTCATGCCTTCATCACAGACCATGAAACACAATTTGATAACGAGGAGTTCGCTGCCTACTGTCATCAATCAAATATTTTGAAGGTCCACTCAGCACCAGGCCATCCTCAAAGCAATGGACAAACTGAAGTGACAAACAGAACGCTGCTGAACGGTTTGAAGAAAAGATTAGATGATGCGAAAGCGAACTGGATCAACGAGTTACAATCAGTACTCTGGGCTTACCGAACTACTCCCCGAGTAGCAACTGGAGAATCACCATACATGCTGGCGTTTGGAAGTGAAGATGTCATACCTGCCGAGTTGGGTCTCCCAACACACAGGGTATTGAATTTTAATTCCCCTGTCAGCGACTTAATGAGAAGACTGGATTTAAACATGCTCGAGGAAGTTAGAGAAGAAGCAGCCATTAGAAATGCTGCTTACCAGCAGCGAACAACTTTATTTTACAACAAGAGGGTGAAGAAGTGCAACCTGAAAGAAGGAGACTATGTGCATAAGAAAGTCATTCAAAAGCACAACAAACTGGAGGCAAACTGGCATGGACCATACCGAGTTACAGAAGTTGTTCGACCAGGAACTTACCGAATAGCAACTCTAGAAGGCGAGGAGTTTAAAAATACATGGAACGCAGAACATCTGCGCAAGTATTATCAGTGATGTATATGTAACACAGTTCCATCAGTATGAATAAAATGAAAGTATTCTGCAAGTCTCTCTGTTTAATTAAAAATTTTCGGGAATACTAGTGCTACGCACTACTCGAAAAAGCTCGGCAGACTACTCAACGAAATATTCCAAACTGTACCAAGTATGGTTGGTCGGGGATAAAAACCCACTAACTGTAGTTGGTCGACGAGGAGAAATATTTCTAAAAATGCCAACCTGTTTGGCTAGGAAACGAAATATTCCAAACTGTACCAAGTATGGTTGGTCGGGGATAAAAACCCACTAACTGTAGTTGGTCGACGAGGAGAAATATTCCTAAAAATGCCAACTTGTTTGGCTAGGAAACGAAATATTCCAAACTGTACCAAGTATGGTTGGTCGGGGATAAAAACCCACTAACTGTAGTTGGTCGACGAGGAGAAATATTCCTAAAAATGCCAATCTGTTTGGCTAGGAAACGAAATATTCCAAACTGTACCAAGTATGGTTGGTCGGGGATAGAAACCCACTAACTGTAGTTGGTCGACGAGGAGAAATATTCCTAAAAATGCCAACCTGTTTGGCTAGGAAACGAAATATTCCAAACTGTACCAAGTATGGTTGGTCGGGGATAAAAACCCACTAACTGTAGTTGGTCGACGAGGAGAAATATTCCTAAAAATGCCAACCTGTTTGGCTAAGAAACGAAATATTCCAAACTGAACCAAGTATGGTTGGTCGGGGATAAAAACCCACTAACTGTAGTTGGTCGACGAGGAGAAATATTCCTAAAAAGGCCAACCTGTTTGGCTTGGAAACAAAATATTCCAAACTGTACCAAGTATGGTTGGTCGGGGATAAAAACCCGCTAACTGTAGTTGGTCGACGAGGAGAAATATTCCTAAAAATGCCAACCTGTTTGGCTAGGAAACGAAATATTCCAAACTGTACCAAGTATGGTTGGTCGGGGATAAAAACCCATTAACTGTAGTTGGTCGATGAGTAGAATTTATCGACCTTGGTTGGTCGGACACATTTTATAAAAAAAATAAAAGTCTACCAAGTATGGCTAGTCGGAGATAAAAACCCACTAACTGTAGTTGGTCGACAAACATAATTTAACAACCTTGGTTGGTTGGAAACATTTTAAACATTTTTTATACTCGTGACTTTATTATTAAGTGATCGAGCAATATTATTGAAACTTGGAACTTTTTAATTATTACTGAGTTGGTCGACGAACATCACAATATTGTTATTTTTAACAGATATGCATAAATGTAAAGTGTTGATATTTACAAGACAATAGCAATTAAGATTTACAAACAGAAATGAAAGTTTTTCATTAAATTCGAAATAAATTACATTGATAATAAAATAAAAATTACATTGATATGTATACTAACTGTTACATCAAAAAATTCCTATTCTACTGGTCTTTTCCCCTCAGCTTTTGATACAGGTTCCTTGCCAGCAGGCGGATCATTTAAAGACTGAGGAGAATTGATGAAGTTCAAATCCTTCAACATCCTGACGTTCATCACAGAAGGTCGATCTAAAAGATGCTCGGGACGAGATACCTCAATTTGAGAATGTAAATTGTAGTCACCGAGGTATTTTAAAATTAAGCTCCGAGGAATGGCACGAGCTGGGATCCATTCCATGTCCAAATTGTACGGTGGCACAGGCAAGTCGAGCAACCCGGGATCATGGTAGTCCCACGGATAGTGTCCTTGTTCGAGCTTCAGCACACATAAGGCATTCAGCCAGCCTTGTTTGTAGCCCTCATTGTTGGCATTCTGGATACGATCGTCCAAGTGGAATAGTGCTTCGTTGTATCCAGCCATCCAGAATTCCCTGGGCTATTTGTGGAATTGATATGTTAGCCTTTCCAGCTACTCGTGGAGATTCTTGATGAAAAGCTCCTTATTCTCCAAGACAGACTTCTGCGCGGAGAGCTATTTTTCCAGGCCCCTAATCTTCTTTGACATATCAGACAAAGCCTGGTTCTTCGCCATTAGTTGGAAGGCCTGGTTCTCTAAGGCAGACGATGTCCTCTGTTCCTCGACAAGAACTCGAGCTGCTCTTGCTCGTCCCCGAGGAGATGTGGAAGGGCCCGACCTCCTCAAGGTGTCCAATTCGTCCCTTAACTTAGCATTCTCAACCTCTAAGAATGAAAATCCCTCGTCAGTCACTGGGATTAGGGTTGTTGAAGAAGAGGCTGCAGACTTCAACTGTGATAGCTCTTTCTGCAAGTTGTTGTTTTCCTTTTCCAGCAGCTCGGCAATCTGTCTACATTCTTCAACTTCACCTCTTAGGGTTCTCTCCCTGACATCGTACCCAGCAAAGAGCTTCTCGTAGCCCTTCTCGGCAGAAAGCTGCTGATACTTCTTCTCATACCCCTCATGCAACAGGGCAGTGGATTCTTTGTATTGAAGCTGAAGGTCTTCAAGTGTGCTTTGTAGATCTTCAATCATTTCGTAGTAAGCCACGTTATTGGCCACCGCTCGATCAAGCAGGCACTTCAGGTACTGATACGCTTCCACTGCTTATTCTGAAGCATCCTGGCCAAGGATGTCGACAACTTGTGCAGGACTCAAGTCTGTGTGGCTAGCCTTAAAGTACTCATTACATTGTCGCAGTAATTTTGAATCATGAGCAGATAGCAGGTCCATCCTGGCCAGAAACTAGCAGAAAAAGAAGAATAATCAATAAGCGTTACAAGCAGAATATGGATAGAAAAGAGACAACAGTATGGAAAAAAGTTCAAGTTTTATTAGATCATAGTTCATGGTTACATTTGATAAAGAGAAAGAAAAACATAAAGATAAACATGAACAACTTTAAACCTTATCCTTGTCTCCCAAAACCTTCTCGGGAGGCTGGGATGAAGAGGTAGGTTGTTCGGGGAGAATGGATTATTGCTCGGGGAGAGTAGATAGCTGCTCGAAAGAAGAAATGATTTGCTGGTTTTCTTCGGCAACAGGCTGGATGGCTAGGGAATGATCTCCCATCACCATTGAAGATTCCTCAGAGGCAGCTTCGTCCTCTTCGAGATCTTCCGGGGTTGGAGGGGGACTAGGGATGTGCTGCTGGAATAGCTCGGAAGACTCGTCGACCCTCATCTCCTGAAGGGCAGCAACCCATCCATCCCTAAAGTATTTGAGGCTGCCATAATCCACTTGTGACACCATGGCAGCCAACCCCTTATTCCACCCTTTGTCCCAGCCAGCGCTGAAGGACTTCTTTACAACAGCTTTTCTCTTCAACTTTTCCGAGGAGAGCTGCTTGGACAGCAGGTCCTCAGCAGCCTTCAACTTATTTTCTGCTTGCGGACTTACTTCCTGAAGCCGAACCAACTCCTCCTCAGCCGTCTTGAGTTTATTTTCAAACTCCCCAGCAGTCTTGAGCTTCACTTCGAGCTCTTTATTGGCCTTCTCCAAGGCATTCACTTTCCTCTCCAACTCCCTGGAGGCATCAGCAGCCCGAGCTTTCTCCTGCTCGGAGGAAGCAAGCTTCTTCTCCCAGACCGCCTTATCAGTAGCATACTTCTGGCGAGATTCTTCAAGGACTTGGTAGCTTCTTCCAGAGCTCCCTCCACACTGGACGAGGAGCAAGAAGCTTTGATTGCTTCATCCTTCTTCAGGATTATGTTGAAGCAGCTCGTCAACTGTGAACAGAAAAAGAAAGCAAGTAAGAAATAGAAATGACAAGGTAAATATGAAAAGTTGAAAGTAAAAAGACTTACTGAAGCGAGATGACGAGCAGCTAAAGAAGTAACCATGTCCCGAGTAAGGTTATCTTCATTACTTTGGACCTCGGGAATGGTCCAGGACTTCACTAAGCTCATGGCAGAGCTCGGGGGAACAAAAGTGGGAACTCCAGTCCCAGCAGCTGGGGACTGAATGGTAGTGTCAGCCAAAATTACCGAGGAACTCTTCTTCAGCCTCCTCGGGGGAACAGGTACAGATTCAACCAAGGAAGAATCCTTGGTCGGTGATATCACAATCACTTCTCCAGGAGCAGCAGAGCTGCTCGGAGCCATTGCGAGCTTCTTGGTAATCTTTGCAGGAGCAGCTGGAGGAGCTGCATCAGTTTTCTTTGTCCCCTCCCTTGGGACCTCAATCCTACTCCTCTTTGCCTCCCCAGAACCGGAGGCAGTTTTCTCAAATAGGGTGGGAGGTCTTCTCTTCTTCATCCTCTCGCTTAAAGGGACGTGAGATTCTGGCGAAGAACTTGCAGAGGCTGGTACTGGCTCTGCTTCACTGATCACTAGACGAGCAGTGAAAGAAGTTGTGTAGCTCTTGTATTGGAGCAGATAGGAGGCTGACCGAATGTGCTCGTCAGTAACCCTTTGATGCAGACCCCAGATAAGTCCCAAATGCCTTATATTGACATCTGTTTCTTTTGGGCACCTTCTCTTGCTATCAACTGCAAATAAACAAACATTGTTATCAGTGACACATTTTATCAAACACAAAACAAACATGATTTCAAAATAAATAAAATAAAATAAAAATAACCTATCCCATTGCCATAAGGAGGGCATCTGGGACCCTGGTAAACCTCATCTCCGGTTAAAGGATGGTGTTGCCAATTTTTTACAACAACCCCATGTTCAAAATAATCTCTGTTGGCATCAGGGAGATTGACTACTAATGCTCTATTTATAAACCTAGTTTTTAAATAATAAATATTATCATTAACTGCCCATCTATAGCAGTACATGATTTCTGGAATTCCTATACGAGTTCCATGCACTTGATTTAATTTATGCACCCCATTAACTATTCTCCATGTGTTGGGGGCTATTCGTGCAGGAACAACATCAAAGTACTGACAGAATTCCAGACACAGAGGATTTGGTGGAAAAGAAAATCCACACTCAGCAAAAAAAATACTGGGGAACCAATGTCCCTCAGCCAAATCGAAATAATTAGAAGGCTCAGAAAGCTCTTCCAAGACAACCCAAGAGGGAATGGAAAAATCAGATCGAAATTTGTCAAGAGATTCAACAGGGTAAACCATGGTGATTAAAAGAAATGAAGAAGAAAGAAGAAGATCTTACAGGAAAATAGTAGAGTTGATGACGACAGACGATGGAAGAGATGAATACACGAGAGAGTAGAAGACAATGAAAAACTCGAAGATGAAAATTTGAAAAGATAGAAGACAATTGGAGTGTCTATGAAGTTTAAATACCTTGCCTTGGGAACTGGCGAAGTAATGATTACAAAAAGGATGATTACGTTACCGACGGCTAAAAAGTGGCGCGGGAACCAAAGCGGGCAACAGCGACCAAAAAGACGAAAAGTAACGCGGGAATCGAAGCACACAAAAAAGTCCAAAAAAGCATGATTCTACGAATTTGGAAGAAGAAAATAAATACAAGGGAAACGCTCCTAAAAATTAGGAAGACTATTTAAAGCTACCGTATTCCGAGAAAGAATGTTCCATACTCCTCAAATTTCGAACTATGAAATATTGGGGGCTTCTGTTGATACCAAAATTAGTCTGCTGACATGGCCCAATTATATGAAGACACGTGGAAATCTACACGGAAACTATAAGGACTTCCGAGGAACTCATCCGCTCCAAGGAACAAGACCTCTTCGAGGAGCAAGACCTCTCCGAGGAACTCATACGCTCCGAGGAACAAGACCTCACCGAGGAACTCTTGAACACTGAGAAGCTTAGGCGGTCCGAGCAACTCAGGCGGTCCGAGCCGCACCTCGAAACAGGATACCAACAGTTTAATTGCTCATTAAATGCTTATCATTCAGACGCACACGCTAAAAGGGCATTAAATGTATTACCCTTTCATATGTATATCATTTAATGTATTACCCTTTCACATGGCAGCCTCAGGGCTATAAATACATTGTATAATCCTCATTGTAAAAGGACCCCGAATCCAGACCCTGGAATCAAGGGAGGAATTTCTTGAGAACTTGTAATCGAGAATTCCTAAACACTCAGCAATAACACAACAGTGGACGTAGGCCATTCTTATAAGGCTGAACCACTTTAAAAATCTTTTGTCTCATTTATTCATCTGTGATTGAATAATTAGAGTGATCTAATTTTTTACATCAACAGTAATTATAAGGAAAATATATGAAGGGAGATATGACTCCCATACTAGTGGATGATCATTGGCTTATAAGGTGATTTTGTAGGGATATTGGCGGTCAATTATGTAGACGAGTGCAGTGAAGTATGTTCAGAAATGTGTTAAGTGTCAGTAATTCTCCCTAATAAGAAGATAACCAATTAGGGACTTGAATCCCCTAATAAGTCCTTGGTCACATCTTAGAAAATGATGCAAAAATTATTCGCATGGAGGAACATTACTATTCAATTTGAGATTTTATGGGTCTTGTTATTAAATAATGGAACCTGGTTTGATAACAATGCGTTCATAGAATTTTTTAGTATGGAATTTGAAACCACCAAGTCTCTGTTATATTCCGTCTTAGAAATGGTTAAGTTGAAATATCAAATAAAATAATCCTAGCCGTTAACAAGAAGAGACTATAGAAAGCCAAAGGAAAGTGGATCGGGAAACTGCCCAATGTCCTTTGGATAAGGATATCTTTTTAAAATGTATGATATAATGGTATTATGATCCTTAGAAAATATAATTATATAATGGGGATATTTTTTGCCAGCCTGATCGAGTTAAACCAAAAGGATGTGGAGCCCATGTCCCTACCCATTAAGGTACCGGATTACCTATGGCCCATTTATCAAATAGGCCGAGCGGGGCTTAGCCCACTTGGGCTGAGCCAGATTGACCGAGCTAATGAGCCTGTGACTTTTTGGTGAGGCCTATTCATATATTTAAATAGATTGTAAACTGTATTATTGTATATCTAAATACATAAGTTATGCATAAATAAATTACATTTTTTATTGCTGTTGAAATTTTTTAAATAATGTCAGACATATCACCTATGGTATACAAGTATGGCGTGTTTCGTTGAAATTATTTCCTTACAACTATTCATTCTAATTTGTGTTTTTGTGGTGTTTGATTGCAAGTATATTTTATCTTGACAATAATGTTAAGTATAGCTAAATTTAAGGATTCTTTTAGTAAGAACAATTTTCCTATCCCTGAATTCCACGAATATTGAGTTATTTAAAAAAAACATTTCTTTTATATATATATATATATATATATATATATATATATATATATATATATATTATTAGATAATGCAAGAAATCTCCACATTTTAGTAAATTAATTCAAGTGACTACATGTGACAGCCCACCCAATTAAATACCGGTGGCCAGTCCTTTATAAAATTTAAAACAGAATATCCGATTGGTTCATTCTTAGCATCAGTGTCGAAAATAATTTTCTTATTAACCACCTAATAATTAATTAAGCTAGTGTCAAAACATTTTTCCCATTAGTAAATATTATTTAATTTAAATCATTAACATATCCAACATTTTCACGAACAAATGAATAATGAATAAAACACCATCTGACTGAATGTAAAGAAAACGAAATAATCATCTCAGTTAAATAGAAATCCAAACCATCAAAATGTAATAATACTAAATTCGAATGAATACTGAATATTTAAATGAAATGTGTACAATGTCTCTCTGACATACAAAAATGAGAATGGGCGACACCTGTCCTGACTGAAAAGTCTAAGTAATAGAGCTGAGATAATAGAAATAGAGGCGTCTAAATATGAGGACCTGCAACTCCCACAATAGCTGGAGCACGTCGAATGGTCCGACAGTCTAAGCTTGGCGTCCTTGTGGTTGGACACCTAAAAAAAATACAACAAGAGAAAATAGATTTTGCAAAAGACGGGTCAGAGCCGGAGTGTAAAATATTTTAAAATAGTTTAGCAAGTATTTAAAATTCGGTAAAATAAATAATATATACATGCTGGCTTCTCGAGCTACCACTTAAGATTCTCACCTCTCAACTATTGTGCATGCCTAACGTACCTTTAAACCATCCTAATCATCGTCATCACATCTAACTAGATTGTAGACATAAACCTTCTAATTATC
Organism: Sambucus nigra; assembly: GCA_949130495.1. Classification (NCBI taxonomy): domain Eukaryota; kingdom Viridiplantae; phylum Streptophyta; class Magnoliopsida; order Dipsacales; family Adoxaceae; genus Sambucus; species Sambucus nigra. The sequence goes on along the minus strand of OX422219.1, from coordinate 91,392,964 downwards.
ACCATAGTAAAAACCCGTATTTCCCTCATACTTATTATTATTAAACGCTCTTGCAGTTACTATTCCGAGTACAATAAGGTTAAGTGTTCACGTCCTTAAATTTTATAAGAATTTATCATCATTCGTATCTACGAATTTCACACAGTAGCTATCAACAAGCATGCATATATATCCATCACTATAAAATATATATAAATAGGGCACCTCAATACTCAGTTATGGTGCAATGCATACTCTACTATTGAGTCCAGGTACATCTCGTACTCAAACAAGGACAATTGATTCAGAAATCTCCCACGAACAATAAATACAAATCACACATATTGGAGGCGAACATAGTTCCAGGTCTATGGGCTACGCACATACCTACGCACCCACATGACCGTCAACACTATCATATCTTGGATAGCCCGTACCAAGGTTCTATGCTCTGAGGTACGAATTCTAAAATCCCCCCAAAGGCTCATCAGGATAAGACTGTCCTCTATCACTTTCAAAACCTCCCGTGATAGTAAGCAGCGTAGGTATGTCATACACATAATTAATCACGTAATAGGCATTCACACATCCCATTAATATCAATAGGTATTCACACAAACCGAATATATATATTCCATGCGTAGTATTCTCTCATTACTACTTTCAATATATATATTAAATTACGAATTTTCTCTCACTCATAATTTTCGAGGTTAACTCACCGATCCATATACTTAAAGTATTATACCTAAATAATTACCAATAGTTCTGCACTATACTGAATTCATCATATATTTATTTTTCCTCACTCAAATTAACTGTGTCGCACTAATTGGGACAAGCCACAAATTTAACAAAATTTAGACTTGTCGCTCAAACCAAGGTTGAATCTCGCTTGAACGAGATCAGCATGTCGCTTGAGCGACTTCGTGCAAGATGCCTATCTCGCTTGAACGACTTCGGCGACATCGCATGACCTGGACAGTTCGTCTTCAACCTCTAACATATGCGTTTTCCCACCATTTTTATCCTAAAACCTCTACAGATCAGTCTTAAACTCCCAACAATCAATTATGATTATTATCCTAGCATATAAGTATGATTTCTAATATTCCAGAATCATTAAATTATAATAAATCATTAATTAAATTCGAAATCCCCAATATTCATCATAAGACCCTAGTTCAATTTTTCAGATTATGAACACAATTAACCCAGATTCGTTCATCAATATTAATCAAAATTTCATGGGTTCTAATCTACATACATGAAGGAATTAAACTACTATTAATTCAATTCTCAATCATAAATTAATTCTTTCAAATTTCACCAAATTTTATATGCAATTCATGAGTAATTTTCACCCACACTAACATGGACATAATTATTGCTAAAAGTTTGCAAGTTTTAACACTTGCCTCCAGATTGAAGGTCTGGTCCGTTGGAAAAGATGATATAGGTGCGATACCCTCTCTTCGATCTATGCGATGGTGGTGATTATGGTGTAAACGGTGTAGCAATAGAGGTTCTAGCCTTAAAAACCTCTCCTCACTCTTCCTCCTTAGGCCTCTATGTGGTTAACAACTGATAACCCTAACGTCTTCCCCGTACATGATATATTAACCCTTTAATTTTTGTCATTAATAATACTTTAAAAATACAAATTACCAAAATGCCCTCCTGTGATGCCGGTTTGGCCTAAAACTATCCCGGGACCCAAACTAAATCCCTGGGTAGACTCTTTTTACTATCTCGACCTTTACGGACATATTGGCGCACTCAAAATGACTATTTGGACAACTTATAAATATTTTACTTTTTATTCCATTAATTTAGTCCTGACACGACCGACACGTGCGTCCCAACTTAATTACCGTAATTGTCGTATTTCTCACTCGTGACAATTTTCATAAATTTTCAATCATATTCATAATCATATATTACTTTATTCTCTCAGTAATATTCAATATAACTCTCATCAATAAATACCAACCATTATCTCGCTATTTAATATTTATTTTAATCCGAATTAATTATCAATTATTTTTCCATATTTAATTTAATTAATCCAATATTTAAAATCATTAAAAAAGTACTGGGTGTTACACTACATTAAATTTAAGTGGATGGTAATAGAAAATTAAAATTGTGGCTGAGATGAACGTGCTTGGAAAAAACTGAAAATACTTGAACAATCGAGATCATCTCCACTATTAACCAAAATATCATATTGCTTGTTAGTAATTTGGATAAATTATGGCAATATAAATGACTATCACTTATCTTGGGTGCAACATGTCACGAGTGATATTCACTTGGGTGCGGTTCATTCGCATTGTAACATTCCCCGATAAGTACTTATTTCCACCTGTTAGGGTCATCTAAAAACAAAATGGTGATATTTGGTATGTGAGGCCATCTTGAGAATAAAAAGGTAATAATGAATATACTTTCCATAAGATATAGCGGTAGAAAAAACGCGAGAGGGGGAGAAAGAGAAGGAGTGAGAGATGAAAAATGGTTGAGATATTAAAAATGAGTTTTGTATGAAAAATTAGGGGGGGGGGGGGGGTTCAAAATAATAATAATAAATAATGTATAAAGATCCCCACAAAAAGAAATAAATAAAATTATAAGGAGGGCGAGAGAGAGAGAGAGAAAAAGAGATTAAAAATGTGCCTTGTGTGAAAACATAAATATGATGATGATGATGATAATAATAATAATAATAATAATAATAATAATAATAATAATAATAATAATAATATTAATAATAATAATAATAATAATAATAATAATAATATTAATAATAATTTATATATGTATATGGCCCAAGACTCTGGAGTTTGTAGCGATTTGACCTCTAAATATTTTTACAACGATCTAGCCCTTAAACTATCATAGCTTTACATCATTTAAGAAAAGTTTGATATAGCTGATTCTTTAAACTCCTTAGGTTGTTTGACATAGGCTTCTTCCTTCAATAGTCCAATGAGGAATCCATGTTTCACGTCCATTGGTTAAAACATGAAGCAAACTGACATGCCATAACCAAAAAAATATGTATAGAGTCTAGACGAGAAATTAGCGCAAAAGTCTCATTCAAATCTACACCTTCTACTTGTGTGTAGCCTTGAGCTATAAGCCTAGCTTTATTTCTAATAATTAAACCATTCTCACCCATCTTATTTTTATGTACCCATTTAGTGCCTATCACATTGATGTTTCTATGATAGGCTATAAGTTCCTAAACACCATGATTCTCGAATTGAAGCACTCCTCTTGCAATTTAAGGATATGTTGTTTGTTTTCGAGTAATTACTTCACCTTCTTGGGTTAAATTATGGAGATATAGCAAAAGTAACTAATCTAACTCATAACTTTATAGGGTGTCATAACACATTTACTTGGATTTTTAATAATGCTAGAGGTATCATGAAAATGCTTAACCCAAGATGGTGGATCTTTGTGACACCCCGTAAAATTTAATAATAGATTGATCGGGTCTAATACAAACTCACGAGAATCCAACAATTGAAAATCATTTTAAGCATGACTGTAATAAAAACTAAATGCATAAAAATAAATGACTGAAACATATTATAAGTGAACCACATAACTTTGACACTGAACCAACTAAAAGTACTACTACCATCATGTAAGTACAACTGTATAAACACAAGTCAAACTACTGAAATGATCTCAGGGTGGAGACAACACAACTGCCCATATCCTGAAAAATAATAACGCGAGACGTTAACAACAAGTTTAAGTTGTATAACAATGTAATTGATATTGGGCTAAAATACAACAACACATCCTCTTATAGTCTTTTAGTTGATTTTAAGTTGAGCCAAACCAAAACAACCATAGCTATCACACGTGTTTACTGTCAAACCCATATGTTTCCCATGATTAAGTCTTATTCCTCATTATAGACTTTTATGTAACAATTCCATCATCAACCTTTTATTCTTCACAATTATATAATGTCACAGAGGGAAGTAGTATCTACATCTATAATCACATAAGATGATATAAGTACTCGATACATCTATATCAACATAATGTAGGTACGGTTCAACACACATACCTCATAAAAGGTCTCATCACAAGCCCAAACAAAATAAAGGCCTATCTTACTGCCTTTGGGGATCGCTCGCACGTACTAGGTATTTGATTAGGTTATCCCACACCTATAACAATCAAATCATATTCAAAGGGATAATCATTACGCCTTGACACTGGTCATATAGCCCCATACCCAAAGCTACATGAAAGGATCATCCTAAGCAACTTACTCTAGGCACAATGGGAATTTTTGCACGTAGTGTCCGGGGTAAATATAGCCAAGTCAAACCCGTCATCATTGCATTAGGGTAACGATATCCGTTGATCACATCCCTATAAGGATATGACCTCTAGTATATATCCCACGAGTACACACACCCGGTATATTGCACTTAACACACCAATCAAATAATCCTATACAATTAAGGGTTACACAACTTATCTCAATCTTATTTCTTCATTAACTTTTATTAGTTAAGACCATTATCCAATTCATAATTCTCATAATTCTATGTTAATTTACTACATGTATATCCCATCCCAAAAGTAGGCTCGTAACTCAACCAATTAAACCCGTAACCAAACTTGGGCAAAAATAAAGGAGTGTCGATCAATCGACTCCAAACATCGATTGTCCTAGACTCCTCATCTTCTTCCTTACGAACTTTGCATCTCCAAAGCTCCATTAACGAATATCCCAAGATCCTAAAACATCAATACAGAGTACAATAATCATATACACATAACCTAATATCATTCCCAACATAAAGCAGTGGTTTTCTCAATTTCTCAATGTGAAATTTAAAGGATAATTCATAATTCATTCAAAACCCCTAGATTCATAATTCTAATCAATTCAATCCACACACACACACACACAAAGATACAATTTATATATATATATCCAAAATCAAAGGGCTTTTAACATAATTCCAGTACCAAAACGTATTCTAATAATTCTAATCCGCTTAAATCCAATTTCATGAAGAATTTATCTCAAATGCTTAATGATTTCATTTCAGAAGTAATAACTTAATTGATAAGCATCCAAAAGTGTCTATTATATACCCCAAATATATGCATTTTAGTCGCTCATTTTTAATAAAATTGGCTTTATGTTCGTATTTATCTATATTGCAGGTCAATATGCAATCGCGACATCAAATAGTTCTAAATCAAGCTAATTGCGACAAAGTAACGGTTAAATGAATTAAATGAAGAAAATCAAAGCAATCGTGAAGTCAAAAGTCACGTTTGAGCTTGCCCGATGAGTTTCGATGCCCTAAGCCCAGTCTCGTACGAAACATAAACCTAATCCGAGCCAGAGCCATCACCCAAGCCTCGCGTGTGTTTAGTTTGTAATTTTATTTATTTTCTAGATTTTTATTTGAGTATTGTATATTTTTAGGATTTTTTATATTTTATTTGCGTGCGTATAATTGTAAAAATTAGGAACCGTTATTGTGCATCGAGTGTTTTTATATTTTTATGTAAATATGGTAGACGTGTTTATTTTAGTAGTTTTTTCTTTATTTTATTTTATTTTGAGCCTTAATTTTATTTTATTATTAGGTGTATATATTTTATTAGATTTTCATTTGTTTATTTTATTTATTTTTAGTTTTTAGTTAATTTGATTTTATTATTATTTTAATCTTTTATTTTTAGTTTATAAATTTAATTTTTTAATTTAGTAATCTTTAATTTTTTAGTTTTAGATTTACTTTTTTAGGTTGTAAATATTTTTATTTTATTTTTTTACAATCTAAACACACTCACACCTTAATAGTATACACCCACACATATCTCATCAACTCTCTCTCCTTCTCCTTCTCCACCTCACCCTCTTTTTTTCCTCTCAAGACTAAAACCCCACAAACTCAAACCAACCCCTTATCCCTAAAAAAAACCGGCAGCCTTACTTCGACCCTTATCCCTCCAGACCCGAGCTTCCCAAATCGCAGCTCCGGCCATAACCCGGAGCTAAATCTGACCACTTTCTTAGCCTCAACACCTGCAAAATTCGGCGACCTCCATCTGCTTAACCCGACTTCCACTCGTCGAAAAATACTAAATCCGACCACTGCCTTTATCCTTCCACCGACCAGAAACCTTACCAACACCCAACTCCTACTCTGACTCCGGCAGCCAACTTCATACTCGATGACACAAAGCCGATAACATCACACCTGAACCAAAATGGATCTACTGCCCCGACCCAGCTGACCATTAACCCACTTCGACCAAAAAGAAATCTCGAAACCCAGCACCCGCCTCTTACCCGACCTGCTACCTACCTACACCCCAAACCCAATTCCAACTAACCGCCATAACCTCCAACCCATATCCTTCACCCACTTGTCATATTCTTTAAATGAGGAACAAAACAAACCGCGCGTTTTTTACTTGGCCAAAACGAATCCCTCAAATCTCTCATCTACCAAAGAACGAAGTTAAAAAAAAAGGGAGGACTCTCCCCCACTACAGAATAAGAGAGAAAAGTTGTGTAGTTTTGTGCATTTTAGAAATAAAAAAAAAAGTCAGAAAAATACACGCATGTGAGGACACATTTCAAGATCGTGATTCGACAGAAAAACTTACGTATCTTATTTTTTTCCCTAATTTCAGTTTATACTGTTCTTGACATGTATTTGATTGTTGTGTTATGTTCTAATATGAGAATTTTAGGCTAAATACCCCGTTCAAGAGGTGGGATGAAATACATAGGATGTTAGTTTAATTAATTGTTATATTTTTAGGAAAATTTATTATCAATTGTCACTAATGAATTTACTTATTGAGAGATAGTTAATTAATTTTGTTTCAATATTTGATTTTGGAATCGAACTAGAGATACGTTTTTTCTAAAATTTGAATATGAACTCGGATTTGCGATTCTCGGATTCATATTTTTTTTATAAATCGATCTTAGTGGATGATTTCTTTAAAGAGAGTATAAATCCATTTTGCAGAGTAGTGTCATTTTTAAATGAGTGTACTGAAAAAGACATTATTGAATTTATGATTGTAACGAGAGTTAAATTGTAAATTTAGTATTATCTCGAAATATTCCAATTCAATAAATTAAGAAATTAAAAATAACGGAACACGCAGTGTAATTCCATATCTTAAATCTTCTCACATTTATCACACTTGGTTACGTATTATTTTTAGTTTATTTAATCATTTTAGATTTTTAGCATTAATTAGTCAATTCTTCCTTGAAATTGTTTAAAAGAAAATAAAAAAAGTTTTAATAAAAAAATTGGAAATTGCAAGTGTTCACACTATTTGTTTCACCTTGTAAGTTGGATTGATACCCGTACTTACCACAATACAAGTTATTTAACAAGTTTTGTAGGTATTCAAGGGATTTTGAGACTACGCTTCTGAAGACAACGACGAATATATACAAAAAGCCAGTTATAATTAATCTTTTCTATAATTTCAAATTAATTCAATTATATTCAGAATCAAATACATAATCTTACTAATCACAATTATATATATATATATATATATATATAGTTAGTTAGTTAGTTAGTTAGACTAAAGAAACTTGCCTTCAAACAAGATGTGAATTCCAAATTATCCTAATTCTTCTTCTCAAAGGGTCCGTTTGGCAACCCAATTTCAAGTCATGGATATGGAATTGAAAAACCAATTTTAATTCCACGGAATTGAAATTGGCCTTCCAATTCCAATTCCTGGCCTTGGAATTAAGTTGCCAAACGGACCCTAAGTTGCTCCTTCTCTCTAGTCTCTAGGATTTTCTCTCAAATGATATAATATGTGTTTAGGTTAAGTCTAACCATTTAATAACCTAGCATCCACGAAACTAGGCTTATGACTAATCTAAACCCTAACCAAGTGAGCCCAATTACAACTTTAAACGACCGAATACCTAGCCCAAGTCATATACCAACCCATAAGCTTAAACTCCAACAATATAAGTCATAAGCATTCCACATGTCCCAAAAGTCAGTCTGAAGTACTCAACTAACATTAGTTTTCTTACCGATTATGAGTTAAGATTAATAATAATATATTTATTCATTTAATCCTTATTAATTCAATACTGTGTCTTAGGTTAAATTTCCAATTTCTGATTTCAAAGAGCATGCATACATAACATATATAAGAACAATTATAATTAGTGACATCACTAGTCACTGCAGAGAATCAAAATTTATTAATTAAATAATGCCTAAAATCATGCAGTATTACATTCTTTCCCCCTAAAATAAGGAATTTCGCCATCGAAATTGATTTGTTTCTTATACTATTATTCGGAAGTCTAAGAACATCTCGCCTGTAATGTACCCACCTTACTATAAGAAATCTACTTATCTGTGACCTAATACATCTATGTATCTTGTGTCGTAGTTTAAGTTCGGTCACTATTTTAACCCAACTAATCTTTTTACCGTACTCCTTATTTCTCTTGTCGGCATGGCTCTTCTGCAGCTTCTGCGATGTCTTCCTCTGTTCTCGGTTGTGCATCACCTTCTCTCAGGTGTTGGAATAATATTAGTTCCAAACATCTTGCAATATCCTGACTCCAGTCAGAGGTAGATGTTTATTCCCCATGTCCTTGAGATCCATCATACACGCTTTGAGCATATCCTTAAAGATCTGATTCACACGCTCTGTTTTCCCGTCAGACTGAGGGTAAAAAATTATGGTCAGCTCAATGCGCTCCTATATCATTATGAAGACGCCTCCAGAACTGAGAAATAAACATATTGTTCCAGTCGAACACACTGTTACACGGTACCCTATGAATTCACACCATCTCAGATATAAACAATTTGACATACTACTCAATTGTGAAATATTTTTAAAATAGAAGGAACTGACACACATTTATCAATCATATTAACGATGACCCAAATAAAATTGATGACCTCTCTAGAACAACAGTATTCCCACTATGAAGTCCATGGATATATTCTTCTACTTCCACTCTGAAATCCCCAAGGGCTATAAATCCCCCGTCGGTCTTTAGTGTTCCACCTTACTAGCTGCAGGTGGCACACTTAGACATAATTATGCAATATCCTTCTTTATCCTGGTGCACTAATACATTACGCGCATGTCTTGATACATCTTGCCCCCTTCGAGACGTATCGTGAAACGTGATATGTGAGCTTAGGATAAAACTTCTCTCCTTAAATCAAAATTCTCCGGCACAACCAACCGACCATAAATATCAACCCACCATCCAAACTGATCGAGAATAAAGGAACTCCGCTTAATAACCACCATCCAAATAGGGGAAGACTATCCTGATTAACCCATGTTACCATCACTGAAGTAAGGGTCACTAATCCAAAAAAGGCAGCCGATAAATCTAAAGCTTCGGTAGACTTCCACTATGCTATCCATATATCTAGTAAGTCATCCCCCTATTTGGCCCGTAACACTGCCAATATAACTATCGATTGTTAACTCAATGCATATACCATCACATTCGCCTTCCCTGGGTGGTATTGGATCAATAAATGATAATCTTTCCCAAACTCTATCCATCTCCCGTGTCTCATATTCAATTCTCTATGTGTGAACAAATATTGGAGACTCTAGTGAGAGAAAAACAACGTGAACCTCTCACCCACCAGTTAGTGTCTCCAAATACGAAGGGAAAATACTACCGCTGTTAACTCTAAATCATGGGTGGGGTAATTACCCTCATAAGGCTTTGGATTTTGGGACACATAAGCTATCCTACTCTCCTCCTACATCAGCACACCACACTGCCCTTTGGTAACGCAAGGACATCTGTGATGCTAATCTTATCCTTGAGCTCCTCAAAAGATCTTTGGCCATCCTTATTCCACACAAATAATACTCCCTTTTCGAGTGAGATGTGTCAGTGGTACAAAAATATTTAAGAACCCTTTGAATGAATCTTCCGTAGTACCCTGTTAGATAAAAAAAAAACTCTTAAACCCTGTAGGCATTGTGGGATGTCCCCACTATACAACTGCATAAACCTTACTAGAATCCACTGAAATCCCAGCTACGGATACAACATGGCCCAAGAGTTGTACCTCTCTAAGATAAAACCCACACTTAGAGAACTTAACATATAATTTACGTTCCCTTAGTGTATGTAAAATCAATCACAATTTCTCTTCATGCTCCTCTATTGACCTTGAGTATATCAAGATATCATCATTAAACATAATGATGAACTTATTTTGAAATGCTTGAATTACCCGATTCATCGTACCCATGAACACTGTTTTTACGTTGGTCAACATAAACAACATAACCCTTAGCTTATACGATTTATAACGTGTCAAAAAAGGTCTTTGGAACATCCTATTTTCGAATACGTAATTGGTGATACCCTAAACACAAATTAATCTTGTAAAGGAATAATGAACCCCTCAACTAATCAAATAGGTTATCAATAAATGAAAACAAATACTTGTTTCATATCGTGAATTTGTTCAACTCCCTATAATCCATGCATAATCGGAGTGAACTATGCCTTTTATTCACAAACTACTCTAAGGTTCTCCACAGATATATACTCCTCCATATTTACCCTTGGCTCAACAACTGTTAAATCTTTTCGTGTACTCCTTATCTCTAATGGAGCCATTCACTACAGTTCCCTCACAATGGGCCCAACACTCATCATCGAATTTATACAATTTACCCTAAAAAGGTTTCATGATGTTAGCACCAATGCTAAAGTGCAAGTGATAACTCTGTAACTCTTCACCCATAGTAAAAATCGTGACTACTGGTAACGTCTTAAAGAAACTATAATCCTTTTGATGTACGCACTAAAATCTTCCTCAGTCTTATATGTAAATCATAACAACTCCTGCTCAAAACGGCAATCATTATAGTCCATCCCTAGAAATCGATATAAACATATATTATAGCTACTAACCAATGATATATAAAAATATGATCTCTTATCCAAGAGATAAGAAAGCGAAGAAACGTCAAACCACCCAATCACATTGCTACGTCTCCATAATCACAACGTAAGTGATCATCCTTCCCTCCTGGGATATCTACATATACCGAAATCAGTGAGATACACATCTATAACTCAAAATTATATTGAACCTACTACTAACAAAAGAATAAGAATTCCTCGGTATAAAATCAGGACTCGTACGTGTGAGCCATAAATATAATCGTACCCATATACCGATGGTACCCTCAGTAATATGGGTTGCCATATGACATCAACTAACTAAGTGGCCTCATTTTCCATAAACCTAATACTTTCCTCTAATGGTACTATTAAAATGGAGACCCCTCTGGTAGCCCTATTGACCATGTCTTTATGGTCGATATTGCTCATACTAGTCTCATCGGCCCTGCTCTCATTGGCCTTGACTCGACTGGTAATTCTTGGTTCTATTAACCAAAACATACCTTATTATCAATTCTTCGAAATATATCGGGGTCTGCTTGCACCCCTTAATGCGATTTTTTATGCTAGTGAGGTCTTCCTTATCCGGGTTGATGCTAACCTACCTCTATTCCTTGGGGCCCGCGCTAGCCTTAGTTTTCACAATCTCCTGAATTTCTATCCTTCAAACAATTATGACGGTCCTACTGATGCAATAATGTAATTTCCACTACCTGAGCGCAAGTGATGAAGAATAGTTACCAATTACACTTGCAATACCTTTCACGTAAAGTTTTTGCTAATGTAAAAAATCTTTGCGCGCTGTAATAAAAAATGCAAAAATCCTCATTTTCTTTCGTATTATTCTTTCCCGACGTAGAAAGAGAATAATAGTTGAACTCCTCCTCATCCAAACTACATGTGATAGTTGAACTCCTCCGCATAGATTAGGTCTTCAAAAACCCATTTAAAACACCATTACTGATGGCGAGTGAAACATTTCCCTTAGAACCATATGCTAATCAAATTCCAAAGGTCTCAAGTCTAATGGTCCTTTATTATCGATCGAAAGAGACTTCATGCATGGGACGTCTCGCGATCGAAATCTAAATAAGGAACGTCCTGACACACATTGATCACTTAGAGTCAATCGTCTGGAATAATGGAACAACATACCATTGGTGATCATCATTATAGAAAGTATAAATTCTAAATTATAAAGCTCTAAAGAAATCAGAGAACGCAATGCGAAAAAGTGATGGTCGCACTCAATATCTCTAGGACACTAGAACCAGGAATGATCTGATAATAATTATGACAACCCATAAATTTTAATAATAGATTTTTCAGGTCTACTCCCCCGGACCCTTATGTCTTCCGTGATTAAGTCTTATTCCTCATTATAGACCGTTATGCAATAATTCCATCATTAACCTTTTATTCTTCACAATTGTATAATGCCATAGGGGGAAAGCAGTATCTACATATATATCCACATAATACAATAGAAGTAGTCAATATATCTACATCCACATAATACAGGTAAATTTCAACCCACATACCTCATAAAAGTCCTCATCACAAGCCCACACAAACGAAGGCCTATTCTACCGCCTTCGGGGATCACTCGTGCGTAATAGGCATATTCATAGGTTGTACCACTCCTATAACCATCAAATAATATCCAAAGGGATAATCACTACGCCTTTACCCCAGTCATATAGGCCCATACCCAAAGCTATATGAAAGGATCAACCAGAGCATCTTACCCTAGAAACAACTAGAATTTCTACACGTAGTGTTGGGGTAAATATAGTCAAGTCAAACTCGGCATCATCCTCACATCAGGGTACCGATATCCTTCGATTGCATTCCAAAAAGGATATCCCCTTTAGTTCATATTCCATGAGTATACACACCTAATATGTTGCATTGAATACACCAATTAAGTAATCCTACACATTTAAGGTTATGAAACTTATCTCAATATTATTTCTTCATTAACTTCTACTAATTAAGACCATCATCTAAAATTGTCATAATTATATATCATACATGTAAATACCATCCCAAAAATAGGCTCACAAACTAACCAATCAAACCCCTAACTTAAATTGGGTAAAACTGAAGGGGCCGATTGATAGACCACTATCGATTGATCGATGGAATCAGTCACTTAACTCCAAACATCGATTGATCGACTATTCTAGATTCTTCATCTTCATTTTTACCTACTTTGCATAACTGAACCTCAATTAACGAATACCAAGCCCCCAAATCATTAATAAAAAGTACAATAAGCATATATACAAAACCCAATATCATTCCCAACATATAACAACAGTTTTCTCAATTTTTTAACTGAAGTTCAAAGGATAATTCATAATTCATTCAAGAACCCTAGATTCATAATTCTAATCAATTTAATTCTTTATATATATATATATATATATATATATATATCAATTATCTCCAAAATCAAAAGGATTTTAACATAATTCCAGTACCAAAATGAATTCTAATCATTCTAATCCGTTTAAATCCAATTTCATAAAGAATTTATTACAAAGAATTAATAATTTTATTATAGAACTAATAACTTAATTAGTTGATTAATCTTTACTACAATTTTAGATTAATTCAAGTATATTAAGAATCAAATACATAATCATACTATAATCTCAATTTCAGTTATAACCCAAGTCATATACCAACCCATATGCCTGAAACCCAACATTAGTAGTTATAACCGGACACTATACATGTCCCCAAAGTTGATCCAAAGTACCCAACTAACATTCTAGTCTTCTTACCAGTTACGAGTTTAAGATTAATAATTTATTTATTTATTTAATCATTATCAATTCATTACCGTGTCTTAGTCCAATCTCTAATTTTATAAAACATGCATACATTATATATAAGAAAACAATTATATTTCGTGATATCACTACATATAATCATAATTTAATTAATTTAAATTATGTCTAAAATTATGGGGTATTATAATCTTCCTCCCTACTTAAATTTGGATCCACTTCTCTTTGATCTCTTTGAGGAGTAATGGGATCATCACCGGAAGATACATCACACTTATGGATATAGTGATATTCATCAATAAATAAGTCCAAAGATTCATCCTTGACCACCACGTTGTATGATTCCAATAATTTAGTACGAGCAGAGGTAGGGTAGATACGGAACATATATGTATATGTTCCGCCATCATGGTGGTTATGTACCTTAGACCATCTAATCCACAACTCATAATATGCCATGTTAGTTCCTAGACAATGATATACCCTATTCATCGTATGGTAGTAGGTATTAATCACCTCTGCCCAACACCTCAAAGGTATATTACTTCATTATAATATGGAATGTGCTATCTCTTGAATCGTTCTATTTTTCCTCTCTACAATTTCATATTTTTAGGTGCAATGACGATGAAAAACTCATGATTAATGACATTTTCTTCATAGCACTAGTCTACTCCTTATTTAATAAACTTTGTACCATTATTATTTTTCAAAAGAACAATAGATCATCCATGAAAGTTTTGAATCAAATGATATTGATTTGCCACAAATTTCAAAGTCTTGGACTTCTCTCTAAGGAATCCAACGATGGCATACCTATAGATGTCATTCACCATCAGTGCATTGTATTTCTTACCCCCATACTCTCCATATGCATAGGCTCCATGAGATCCACGTAGATCAACTTTAGGGCTTGAGAGGTAGTAATAATAACAAGCTTCCTATGTGGGTTTCTTATTTTTCTACCCATTTGACATATCCCACACACATTCAAGTAATTCTTTATGAGTGATGGTAAGTTGCGAACTACGTCCTTTTTAAGAAGATGATCAAATTACCTATGGTTTACATGACTTAGTCATTGATTACAAAGATCAAAATATGTCACTTTGGCATTATGATAAATAAATGAGAACAAAGGGGTTAACCCATAACGATTGTTAGGCATCCTGACACCATGCAATACCTTATTTCCTTTCTCATTATAAATTTCACAACACTTTTGAAAGAAATTAATAATAAGGTTTTATTTAAACAATTGGCTTATGCTAATAAGATTACATTTTAGAACCTATACAAATAAAACATTTATATATTAGTAAACCCATAAATATCAATGGTTCCTTTACCCAAAATGATAGACGAACTACCATCTTTAAACATGACTCTACCATCCTTGCGATCCTCAAGGTGGCCAAAAATATTTTACCACCGATCATGTGTCTTGAGGAACCACTGCCAAAGTACTACCGGTAGGTACATCCTTCTCTTATAATAGTGTGAAAAATCATGTTCTTATACCTGATAATATTATCTTCTCAGGGACACACCAGTTTTGACCCTATGTTATCATTTTCAACCTTTCCTTCAATAAAAGAAAATGGGTACCTAAAGAGATCCTCAACAACGGTGAGATAATTGGTAACACTTTTCGCTGAAGACTCACTATTATTAGAGTTCGACTCTCTTTCACTGAGAGAGGCATTTTGTAGAGGGAGGTCCAGGCTTAAAGTTTATTAAAACAATGCCAACACTTCACAAGAAAGATTAGGTATGGTTACTCACACAAAGCTGAAGTTGATTGAAGGATCTCTTATAAAGATGGTTACTTGCACAAAACTGAGGTTGCTCGAAAGATCTTTTATAAAGATGGTCACTCGCACAAAGATGAAGCTGCTCGAAGTACCTCTCACAAAGTTCAAGCCCAAGAGATAAACTTGGAAAACACAAATTGTAATAGGAACTTTGATACACTTATATTAAACTCTCTTTGTAAATATAAAGTTCACTTTGTAAAATTATGAGGTTACTCGGTACCCTCGAGGGACCATGTCGGGCAAGGCATGGGAGAGCTTACATGCTCTATCGAACAATATCATTTTGGGTATCTCGCAGGGATTTGGTTTGGAGGATTGGGTGCAAGGCAACTTTGGAAGAGACAAATCCCTTTAGGGTACTTAGGCAAAACCTTGGTTCATACACAACATGGCTCAGCAGTACCTCAAGATACCATCTTTGGGAACCCACTCGTGGGTCCTCAGTCCTAAATAGTTATCCAAAAGGTTAATCTCTAATGTTTACATACACCAAAAGTTTCTCGAACAGTTCTTAGTTGAGTAACCTTGAATTCGATGAACTACCTTTTTGAGTGATGTGATAGTACATCCTTCGAAGGTTACTGTTTACCAACTCTTTGATGTCAGCATGTCTGACATTCAGGAATTCGATAAAATAACACTCAAGTAAAGATGTTCCTAGGACGGTAGGTCCATAGCTGACACATCACATCCTATTTAATGCGTTCACAACTCTGAGAGTATAAACATTGTTCCTGCCAAAATATCATATCTATCTCATTTAATGCAATATCTTTAGCATTAAATGCACAGGATTATTAACATTAAGAGGGGTTAAACGCATTTATTATAGGAAGGTTACTCGAACGATCTTGCTCTCTTATAAATACCTCCAAAGTTATACTATTTAGGAACCACACTTTTCTAGCCTATAACTGTTGCTAAAATACTCCTAGATAAGAGAGTTTACCATGAGAACATTTATTGTGTAACCAATCCTATTTACTCCATTACTGTTTAAGGTTATTACCTTGTCTTTATTGCATTAAAGGTGCTTGCTCTTACTCCCTCCAATCAAGCCAACTGTGGGATTCCCTTTCTCCTTATTGAGTGTAGTGTTATAGCATTTATGTTGTAAGAACATATTTAATACAGGAGTTTATACATTGAATATGCCAATTTGAGACTTATATTTATTACCATTGATGTTTGTTTTGAGGCCCTAACCACCATCTTGATAAAGGGTTACGCCTCCCTTGACATTAGTATCATTTTAATAACTCACCTCCTACATTTGACGACTCTGTTGGGGAGGTATTCTCTTTTTTACAGATGGCTAATGATGATGTGGCAAGGAACATTGATTTTAATGCTATACAACATGAGGAAGAACAAAATCTCATCAACTTGCCAGACGGATAACGAGTATGGTGAAAGGATATTGTTGTGCCCACTGTTAGTGCGACTGCTGATGCAGCTCCTGCACAGATATCAAGACTAATAAGCTTGTTCGTTGAGTTCATCAAGATTTCGATAGCTCAGGAGGTGTTAGGTGCTACAGTGGGGCCTAGTTCATTTGTGACCCCACCAACGACTCTAAAAGCTCCCTTTATCTCAAGGGGAGTGGGTCATACAACTACCAATAGTGTTGCCCCGCCAACGCCACCACTGAACGCTCCCTCCGCCCCAGGAGCAGGGACGCATAGCACCACCATGACAACTTTTCCCCCAGCGGCGTGTCCAGGCAGTGGCACACAGATCACACTACTAACGGCAAACCCACCGGTGATGATTCCTGTGCAGCATAACTCAGCTCCACCTACGATGGAGGAAATGAAAAAGGAGCTTTTGAAAATAATGGTGGCCTCTAAGGTGGGAGGACAAGCTTCTTCAGTATACAATGATTTTTGTACTCCGTACCCAGAGGAATACAATAACGAATCCTACCCGGTGGGGTATATTCCCCTTATCTTAGAAAAATATATAGGAAAATGGGGACTCAAAAGGTTTGTGGAGAACCTTTGGGCCCACTATAACAACAAGAAACTGTGATTGGGAGAATTTTATAAGTCTCTAACCGAGAAGGCTTACACGTGGTACTCCCATCTGGCTCCAGGCACTGTGGCCACATGGGAAGATCTTCACGTTCAGTTTATATATAAATTTTTCTTGGTTGAGGATGAATTCACTCTTACACAACTGGCTCGAGAGAAACAGAATCCCGATGAGGATGTAGTAATGTACATCAAGAGGGTTCGCGAGCACTCGCTAGACGTGAGAGAGGAGACACGAGAAGCTAAGCTTTTACAAGTTTGTACAGAAGGCTTGTTGCCCAAATATATATGCTATTTGATAAATGAAATGCGAGAGGTTACATTTGCTTCATTTCTTAAATCTGTGAGGAACATTGCCTTGGTTGTGAAGCCACTGTCAGCACCCTCGCTAGCCTTGTCAAGCTTGTTACTGAAACCGTCAAATAGCTTGGGGAGAGGGCTACCTCCTCGTGTGAACTATGCCAATGATGAAAGTGGAAAATATGAGGAAGGGAATAGTGGCCAAAGGGGAGGGTAAGTAAGAGGAAATTTGACAATGATGACCCCCTGCAGCTGCTTTGCTCAGTAGAGCAGGCTATTGAAACCTACAATCTCATGATTCGAGATAACATGTGCTAGCCCATTGTGGAGGATACATCACCCATAACTTGAGAAGACAGAGAAGGCCTGAAGTATTGTATGGTACATAACAGAGTGGGACACCCAATGAGCAAGTGTTTTGCTCTTAGGAAAATAATAGACATACATGTCAAGAAAGGAGATATTGAGTTGTCGCGAGATAATGTCAATAACAATATTTTGCCAACACATGGAGCAAACATGGCTAGTGCTTTTGATGAGGAGGTATAATGGTTGATGATGGAGAATAGATTCCAGGAGGAAGATTTTAAAGATACCCTGGAAAAGTGTTTATCTCAAATGTCCTATTTGATGTTGGAAGAGGAAGTGGAATACGAGTGGAGTCCGATCGATGATTTAAGATGCAACTGGAGTCATACTCCTTCGAGGGAGTAAATGTGGTTATAGCATATGATGAATTAGCTTGTAGATATGTGGAGGAGGTGTACGAGCTAGAAGGGGAGCAATTTGACTCCTGGTTGGAATGCGCTATAGTAGCGAGATCACAGAAGTTTAGTTGATTTTTGACCAAGTTGGACTGTCGGAGGATTCTTGACTAGAGGTTACTCGAGCAATTTTAGAAATTGCTAAGAAGAACATGACCCTAAACCTGCGATAGAAAGGGACAATGGCCAAGCTAGTAAAAGAATTACTTTCGTAGGTTAATTTTTCGGAGGCAGGTCGATTGGTTATATACCCCCATAACAGGCCACTTTATGTGACAATGAGCGTGAGCGGGTATAGCTTTAACCGTGTCTTGATGGATAGGGGAGCCTCTATCAACATTATGCCTATGGGGTCATTCTATACCTGCAATATTTCTCAAATAAGTATTGTGTAAAGTCCATTATCCACAGCTGGATATGATAACCAATCGAGCAATTCGATAGGCTATGTAAATGTTGGGACCATAATGGGGAACATCACTTCTCATATTAAATTCCACCTCATGGATTGTGAGTCGTCTTACCAGTTACTTATGGGGAGGGTATGATGCATAATCATGGTTTGGTGCCTTCCACATATCACCAGTGTGTAAAGGCAAATGTCAAAGGGAAGGAGATAGTCATTCGAGCATCCAAGAAGCCTTGCGCGAGGGAGGAAGCTCACTTAGTAGATGCAGCCTTCTAGACAGAGTTAGCTACAGAATCTATCGTGTTCACTCGATATACAGGGGGGATTAAGATCCCTAATACTAGAAAAGGTTACGCGCACCAGCTCGCCCGATAGTGTCTTACGAGGAGTAAGAAAGGGCGCACGAGATAGTTAGGCCTCCTAGCCTTTCGAGACATCTTCGTGAGCGGATGACGCCAAGAATTGATCCAATCTAACACCAAGTCCAGTGGAAAAGTGTGCTCAATATATTTTCAGTGAGAGAGTTAGAAGAAAATGCGGGAAAAAGACCTCTCCAGGAAGAGAAACCCCGTCAATGCAAAAGAGTGGTTTTGGCCAGTGGCAAGATTATCAACAAACTCTGAAGGTGTGATCGGGCTGTCGAAGGCCTGGATAATGAGGCTTCCCGATCTATGAATATTTTTTGGTGGAAAATCTAGGCCAGTACTTGGTAATTGACAACTCCAACATCGAGGAATTTATGGAGGAGATTGAGGAAGAATCGAAATGCATGAGGGATATGCCAAGACCCAAAGTTTAAGAGTTAGAGAAGATAGACTTAGCTGATGAAGGGGATGACCCTAGACTAATGTTTATCTCAAAAGACCTTGATTCCACCGCCAAAGGAGCTCTAGTGGAGTTATTGAGAGAATTCAAAGATATGTTTGCATGAAAATATACTGAAATGCCCATGGTAGACCAAGAGGTAAGCTGCCATAGGTTGAATGTTATACCGTCAATGATACTGGTGAAACAGGCCACTCGAACGTATAAACTGGAGCTGGATTTGAAGATAAAGGAAGAAGTCCAGAGGTTACTCGCTGCAGGTTTTATTACCCCCATCAAACACCCCATTTGGTTGTCTAGCATTATGCCTGTAGGGAAGAAAGACAATAACCAAATCCAAATTTTTGTGGAGTTTAGAGATTTGAATCGATCATGTCCAAAAGATGAGTTCCCCTTACCTTCTATTGATAGCCTGATAGACACAACAACAGGGCACGAGATGTATAGCTTTATGAATGGTTATGTGGGATATAACCAGATCAAAATAAACACGGAAGATGCCGAGAAGATAACCTTTCCCACCCCATTAGGTAACTTTATGTATACTGTTATGCCTTTTGGCCTAAAAAATGCAAGGGCTACCTACCAAAGAACTATGATGGCTATATTCCATGATATCTTTCATGATATTGTAGAGTTTTATGTGGACAATATGGTGATAAAGTCCAAGATAGAGGCCAACCACTTAGCAGATTTGTGGAGAGTGTTCTAGAGGTGCACGAAGTACAAATTAAAGATGAATCCCTTAAAGTGTGCATTTGGAGTAACTAGTGGAAAATTCTTAGGATTTGTAGTGAACAGGAAAGGGGTTCAGGTGGATCTAAATAAGTGAGAAGGTATACTCAACATGGCAAGATCAAAGACAACGAAAGAGTTGAAGAGTTTTCTAGGAAAGGTTTCTTACTTATTTAAGGAGGTTCGTGCCTGGGTTGGCTGAAGTCACTCACCCACTAATGGAGCTTCTACGAGCAAAGGCTAAGTTCATATGGGAGCAGCCATACGAGGTAACTCTTAACTAGTTAAAGAAGTTATTGACATCTCCCCAAATGATGGTTCCCCCTCGAGGAAGTATTCCTTTACACCTCTACCTCACATCCACTAAAAGATCAATAGGGGCATTATTGGCTCAAGAAGTGGAGGGCGTGGAAAAACCTGTGTATTTTTTAAGTCGAATCATACATGGGCCTGAGGCTAAATATACAAGCATTGAGAGACATTATTTATCTCTGGTATTCGTTGCTCAAAATTATAGGCATCATATGTTATCTTTCATGGTTCACCTCATCACTAGATGTGACCCCATAAAATTTTTACTGGCTAGAACATTTTTAATAAGCAGGTTTGCTAAATGGTTCTTAATATTTTCAGAGTATGATGTCAAGTGCGTGGTTCCTCGAGCGATCAAAATTCAAGCTTATGCATATCGGCTGGCCATCTTCCCTTAGGGAATGTTTGAGCCATATATTGAGGAGCTGCCTAAAGATGATCTCTAGGCCAACTATCTCTAGTCAAATCTAGAATAATAAAGCATGCATTTTGACGGCTCTTCAATTGAAGACGCGTGAGGGGCAAGAGTGATTTTACACCAAGGGGAAGAACAAGTCCGATTATCCTTTAAGTTAGATTTTAAATATATAAATAATGAAGCTGAGTACGAGGCTTTATTATTTATGCTGTTAGAGGATCTACGAAGAGGTATCCATGTGCTGACGATAAAAGGGGATTCCAATATGGTAGTGCAGCAGGTGAATGGCAAGTATGCTCTCAAGAACATGACCTTAGCACCTTATCAAATAATTATACAGAGGTTAATTGTCCTGTTCCATAAAGTGAAGATCAAGAGATACCAGAGAATGGTGAATAGACATGTCGATGCTTACACCATGATTGCTCAAAAAATTTCTTTCAATGGAGAATCAATGTTTGTTCGAATAAAAAAGAGAATGGCACCTTCAACTGTAATAAAAATGTTGCCTTCTAATGATAACGATGATTGGAGAGGGGAAACATGAAGACAACTGGAAACTGGTCAAGGGCTACTGACGTTGGTCGAGGTGGCATAATATTTTACCACCTCGGGCAATCTCTACTATAAAAACAAAGGGGGATGTCTGTCTAGATGCGTGGGCCCTGAAGAAGCTAAGAGGCGGTTGCTAGAGATATATGATAAAAGTTGTGAGACAACATAAATCTCTTTGTATCGAAGAATTCAAAAGGGAATGAAACTTTTGGTCAGCGATGAAACAAGATGCTGCATTACTACAAAGAGATTGTGGGAAATGCTTACTGTATTACCAAGCTGCAGAATGTAATTTCATAGATTGGCCATTAGATTGGAGGAAACTATACCTAGACATACTGGTTGATGGGATTATACCCATGGATAAAGATGACGCCATAAGAATAAAATAATGAGTGTCCAGATATTATGTCCAGGAGGGGCGGCTATACTGAAAAGGTTACCATGATAGGCCCCTAAAATGCATCAGACTGGAGGAAGCAGACGAGGTACTAAAGCAAGCACATGAGTTAGGCCATATTAGGGGGGCAAAACTTTATGACCAACTAATAACGTTGGGGTATTTTTGGCCCACCATAGAAAAAGACTTAGCGGAATTTGTCCAAAAATACAAAGCGTGCCAGCTCCATGGTAATATGATTCATGCTCCCTCGGTGGACTTATTACATTCCCTTTCCACCCCTTTTCCATTCCACACATGGGCATTCGATCTAGTAGGGGTAATCAACCCCTCCTCAAGGGGCAAGATCTAGATATTGGTAGCTATAGAGTGCTTCACCAAATGGGTAGAGGCTATATCATTGAAGAAGGCTATGGCTGGGGTAGTGGCCCACTTTATAAATGAGTATATTATTTCGGATTTGGTATCCAAAAGGTGTTCCTATCAGATAATATAACCCCATTTGTTAATAGTGACGTGCGGAGAGGACAACCAGCTAGGGCCATAGGAAAAGAGGCTCAGTCAGATCCACATGTCGCTCAAGGGACGGTGACAGTGATCGAGGTTACCACTATTATTGCACAGACAGTTAATGCCACAATGACCACCATGGAACAATAGTTTTCCTAGGCCCAGCCATAACAACTAGTGACGATAGTCATTTAGGCCCACCCAGTGCCATCGGTGTGAGAAAGAGTCAGAGAGGCCTTTCATAAAGGCCATCGCTCATAGGAAAATACTCCATTATTTACCACAAATGAACAGTGGCCTACCCTAAGTGCAATAGGCAGGCTGAAGCCACAAATAAGAATTTGGTAAATATCCTCTCAAAGATGTTAGAAGATTTCCCAAGAACTTGGGATGATAAAGTACCAGGGGTCTTGTGGGCATATAAAACTACAAAGAGGAGACTTACAGGGTACACCCCTTTCTCCTTGGTGTTGGGCGCTGAGGCAATTCTCCCAGTAGAACTTGAGGTACCTTCTGCGCACTACAATCTATGAAGCGCAATGCTTCCTCATAGTCGTCATGTACAACTGAAAGCATTGCAAGAGAACAGAGAGACTGCGAAAAGGAATTTTGAGATGTATAAAAAGTAGCTGTCCAGGTCTTACGACTAAATGGTAAAGATAAGAAAATTCTAGGAAGGTGATCTAGTTTTGATGGCTTGTGCAAAACACATCTGAGGCCTCTCGCTGCCTAAGTTCGAAGTAAATTGGGAAGGACCTTATGCTGTTCGAAAGGCCCATGATTCAGTATATTGTGAAATATCGAAGGTTGAGGATGAAGAGACTTTTAAACTTAACAACAAATGGCTCAAAATTTATTTTATTTAAGTTGTTAATTTGTTCTAGCATTTTTTTTGGGTTGTAAGCTATAGGTACAAGTAAGTTGAAAAGAGAGCATATTCTCACAACTTGTTAAAATACTTTTTGAGAATTATATAGGTAATATGGGGATAATGTTGATTCAACAACAACTTTATTTTTTTGTTTTTATAGACGATTTGCATGAAAGTAAATGGAAATTCAATCTTGTGCATTAAAAAAAAGTTCATTCAGATATAAAAGATGGTCTACTACCTCGAGATACATGAAAAAAAAAATAAAAACAATCAAGATGTGGCAGTATATTTTTTTAACTCCAAAATCCCTTTAAAAATCACTTGGGTCATTTATAACAAACCAGAAGCTGGAGGAGTCTAAAATCCTATGGTGATAATGGGGTAGAAGAGAGGTCAGAGAAGATTCCTCGTTGGACAAGTCTACCATCTCTTGCTGAAGTTGATCAACCTTCGTCTTAGCCTTAGCCAAAGACTCCTTGATATCCACAACCTCCTCCTTAACATTGGAAATTTTAGAGTTTAAAGTGTCCATCTTCTCAGAAGTGCAGTTTACGAGCGGGTAGTAGCCTGCATCTCCGCATATAAGGAGGGCAGGTCAAGTTTCTTGAAAGATTACAGCAAATTAAAGAGACATTGTAGGGAAAAATACTCGCCCGCAAGGACATTGATTTGGCCCATCATCTCCTTGATCTTTGAGGGACTTAAAGAGGGCAAGGGAGTGTGAAGTACATCTGCTAAAACTGTGGCAAATCCCAAAAGCCTGCAAGCCATCATGACAGGAATGGCTAGAATACAATGAGAGGTAAAGGTGGAAAGGTGGCATTTCAATAACCGCTCAATCAGTTCATTATAAGGAGGGGTTTACGATATAGGTAAAATCCTTCAAAGTCTGCCTCACAATATCAATAAGAGCCAATTCTGGAGGCCGCACACTAAAAGCATTATCATCGACAGAGGGAAAGATAGAATTTAAGGCCCTATCATCTTCTTACAAAATGGGAGTTGGGTCTCCTTCCCCTCCCTCCACATTTTGGGATGTCAGAGGTACAATGTTGTGTTCAACAAAGTTCCCAATAGACTCCGAATGAACATTCTCAAGACGCACTTGCTCGATAGGGGCAACATTATCCACTAAAGTCTTTGGCTGTCTCACTTCAACCTGTGAGAATGAGGAATAAGTTAAGTTGGAAGAAAACATAGTATGGGCATAATATATATTTTTAAGCCTCAGTTTGCCTAAATAACCTTTATAGTTGCTCAATTAGGTAAACTATTATTGCTTCAAAAGTCCCAATATTGCTTAAAGTTCCTTTATGGTCGCTCGACTAAGTAAGACTGGGCAATCTTAAGCCTCAGTTTGCCTAAAGCACCTTTATGGTTGCTCGACTAGGTAAGTTGTTGTCGCTTTAAAGTCTCAATTTTGCGTAAAGTACCTTTATGGTTGCTCAACTAAGTAAACTGTTGTTGCTTCAAAAGTCCCAGTTTTGCTTAAAGCACCTTTATGGTTGCTCGACTAAGTAAAATTGGGCATTCTTAAGCCTCAATTTGCCTAAAGTACCGCTATGGTTGCTCAACTAGGTAAATTGTTGCCGCTTTAAAAGTCCTAGTCTTACTTAAAGCAACTTTATGATTGCTCGACTAAGTAAGACTGGGCATTCTTAAGCCTCAGTTTGCCTAAAGCACCTTTATGATTGCTCGACTAGGTAAATTACTGTCGCTTCAAAGGCCCCAATTATACTTAAAGCACCTTTAGGGTTGCTCGACTAAGTAAGACTGGGCATTCACTACACCAAAAACAACATTTTGGCACACCCTAATATATAAAATCTGGCACAGTTTTAAACTGTGCCAGATTTTGGCACAGTTTAGTGACAATCTGGCACACTTTAAAACAGTGCCAAAATTTGGCACTATTTTGAAGTGTGCCAAAATTAAGTACATTTGATTAAAATATAAAATACCCTAAAATTTTAGCTATGTTTAGTTTCCCTCTTCTCTCTCCTCCCTCGTCTTCAATCTCCCGCTCCCCCTCTCTCTCTCTCGACCAAAAAGCACATCCTCTCTTTCTCTTCGAAGGTCTTCCTCAGCTGGCTCCATCCTCCCCTCTCTCTGCTCTGGCATCAACCTCTCTCTCTCTCTCTCCATCCATGACCAAAACCCGAACCCCTATTCCAAGTTTGATTGACCAGCGGTCTACATTTGCTGGCCAGATCACTTTGAAGGCGATGAACGAGCTTCTCAGGAAGGTTGGCAAAATCACTGATGTTGGTGGAGCCTCCATCATGACCGTCTGCACATAGCTACAAAAATAAGTCACCCATCATTTATCAGGTAATTTCTTACTCATGAATTCTTGTTATGTTTATTCCTTGATTTTGAAAGTTGGTAGATGATTTAACATTATTACGGGATATCTGAATGTGTAACATATCAATGGTATTTCATGAGGAGTTAATATGTTAACGTTGGACTTCAACAACTATTTCATAAGACTTGATTGACTCTGTTAGTAGTTGGATTTTAGTTTATTTTTCAAATTGAAAATGTTATTACCCTCTCTAAACAAAATTGGGGATCAGAGGCAATCTTTCTATATTTTTTCCTATAGATTTCATGATCTTTGAAAATGTTAGTTAAAATTTCCCATAAAGGGTAGAAAATAAATTCCATTCCCCTTTCGTTTTCCCGTCACCAAATCCACGAATTAAGCATACCCCAAAAGTACCTTTGAATTAAGCTTTAATTGATAATGATTTTTGAATGTATTACTTATACAGTTTTGTGCAGGGGAGCTCAGCGAAGAATTTTTCTGATTCCAGTCTCCTAAAATATTTTGAGAGTTTTGGAGAAATGAATGTACTTCTATCCAGTCTCAATGATGTTGATGCCATAGCTGTTTCCCTTCTTCCTACAATTTAAATGTACTACTTAGTTAACACTAATTGTTATATATATGCAGAATACAAAGCGTAGTTAAGATAATTATTTTACTATTTTTTTCTCTCAACTCTTGAAAATCAGAATATGAGCAGAGTATACTAATGTTGTGTTTTTAAGTCATTTGTGGATTCTAACTTGTTCCACTAAGACAAGTGTAACGATTGTCATTGCTCTAGATAATATCATTACAAGTGTAAATTGTAAATAAATTCCCGTGCTTTTACATTGACTGCAATGAAGTAACTGAAGTATCAATACGTCCCCTAACTATGAAAATGTTGCAACGACATCTTTTAAAAACATTGCTGAAAATTCTTTTAATGATACACAGGGACATAATAATTTTTTTTAGATATTTCAAAGAGTTTTTACAAATTTAATAGTTCAGATAGTTAACTGCAATCAGTGTAACAGTTCGAGATTTTATTTGCACATTACTCTTATTATGTCAATTAGTTTATGGACAGGAACATAATGATTTTCTACTCTAGCCAAAAATTAAAAAAATAGTACAAATTTATTTGCATGTGTATACGAGGATACACAACATTAAATGAGCCACTTACATGCATTGGTTCTTGTTAGCGCAGTCGCAGTTGCCACAACTATTGGACACGGTGAGTTATTTGAGAGTTGCCAAGAAGATGAGTATAGGAGCAAAGGATGGTATGAGTATATTGACAAAGTAGACAACGTTGTTATACACAACACTGTCTCAAATCTCTATTTTACCTTTCCATCCTTATTATTAATATTTTTTTTGGGTTTTGATTAATTATTTTATTTTGTTGCAGATGTATCGTGATGTTTACTCTTTGAATATCACGTATCTCCAAACTCTCGCTCACATGTAGTATATCTTAACACGAATAAAATGACCATCGTATTGTAGATATAACTGAACTATTATTCTCCTCTGAAGCAATCAATTTGGGAATATGATTCAGTTAGTTTTCTTCTATGTTAGTACAGGAGCCATTTCAGTAAACTAGGCGTTATTATGATCTTAAGAAGCTTCTTTAGCCTATTCAAAATGTTGCAAGAAAGTTCAAATCAGAGGTTAACTAACCTTATATTGATTCTTCTCATGTTTGTTTTCATGATCTGTTCTAATAGCATATTCTAGTTGTAGATAATGTTGTGTGTGTAAACGTTAAAGAGGAAAACCTCCCGCACTGCGCGCCGCCCCTGTTTCCTGCAGCAGAGGACCTCATTCAGCCCGTGTCTCTCCTCCCGTGCACTGCCCTAGCAGAGGTAAACTTATTTTTGTTTTGTTTTTTCAGTTCGGTTTTTATTTTGTATGTATTGTTTGTATGACTTTGATGTATTGTTACAAACTTTATAAATTCAATATGAATTTATAACTGTTTTTGTCACTTTATAACTGTTAGTACCTATATGCATTCAATGTAACTTGTACGAAATGACCTCGTAGTTGTGGGCCTCCCGGTTTGAGATAATGACAATAATTTCAAAATATGTAGATTAGGCTTGAAAACAGGCCGTTTGAGGGTGAAAACCCAAACCAGTCCCCAAACGGCCCCGTAAGAGGCACAAACACCTCGCACGGGACCAATGTAACTGGTACGAACTAACCGCGTAGCCACGGGTCTCCCGATTTGAGAATGTGACGATAATTTCAAAATATGTAGATTAGGCTTGAAAATAAGCCCTTAAAGGGTGAAAACCCAAACCAGCCCCCAAACGACCCGTAAGAGCCACGAACATCTCGCACGGGACCAATGTAACTTGTACGAACTAACCGTGTAGTCCCGGGTCTCTCGGTTTGAGAATACGGCGATAATTTGCAAAAATAACACTTAGACTTAAAAACAATCCGTTAAAGGGTGAAAACCCAAACCAACCCCAAAAGACCCCGTAGCGGGCATGAACACCTCGCACGGGACCAATGTAACTTGTCGGAACTGACCGTGTAGTCCCGGCTCTCCCGATTCGAGAGTATGACGATAATTTGCAAAAATCACACTTAGACTTAAAAACAAGCCGTTAAAGGGTGAAAACCCAAACCAGCCCCCAAACGACCCCGTAGGAGGCACGAACACCTCGCACGGGACCAATGTAACTTGTAGGAACTGAACGCGTCGTCCCGGGTCTCCTGGTTTGAGAGTATGCCGATAATTTGAAAACATCACACTTAGACTTAAAAATAAGACGTTAAAGGGTGAAAACCCAAACCAACCCCCAAACGACCCCGTAGGAGGCACGAACACCTCGTACGGGACAAATGTAACTTGTAGGAACTGAACGCGTAGTCCCGGGTCTCCCGGTTTGAGAGTATAATGATAATGTGCAAAAATCACACTTAGACTTAAAAACAAGCCGTTAAAGGGTGAAAACCCAAACCAACCCCCAAACCAGCCAGTAGGGGGCACGAACACCTCGCACGGGATCAACGTAACTTGTAGAAACTGACCGCGTAGTCCCGACTCTCCCGATTTGAGAGTATGGCGATAATTTGCAAAAATCACACTTAGACTTAAAAACAAGCCGTTAAAGGGTGAAAACCCAAACCAGCCCCCAAACGACCTCGTAGGAGGCACAAACACCTCGCACGGGACCAATGTAACTTGTAGGAACTGAAAGCGTAGTACCGGGTCTCCCGATTTGTGAGTATGATGATAGTTTAGAAAAAATCACACTTAGACTTAAAAATAAGCCGTTAAAGCGTGAAAACCCAAACCAACCCCCAAACGACCCCGTAGGAGGCATGAACACCTCGTACGGGATGAATGTAACTTGTAGGAAATGAACGCGTAGTCCCGGGTCTCCCAGTTTGAGAGTATGATGATAATGTACAAAAATCACACTTAGACTTAAAAACAAGCCGTTAAAGGGTGAAAACCCAAACCAACCCCCAAACGACCCCATAGGCGGAACGAACACCCCGCACGGTACCAATGTAACTTGTAGGAACTCACCGCGTAGTCCCGGGTATCCCAGTTCGAGAGTATGACGATAATTTGCAAAAATCACACTTAGACTTAAAAACAAACCGTTAAAGGGTGAAAACCCAAACCAGCCCCCAAACGACCCCGTAGGAGGCACGAACACCTCGCACGGGACCAATGTAACTTGTAGGAACTGAACGCGTAGTCCCGGGTCTCCCGGTTTGAGAGTATGCCGATAATTTGCAAAAATCACACTTAGACTTAAAAATAAGCCGTTAAAGGGTGAAAACCCAAACCAACCCCCAAACGACCCTGTAGGAGGCACGAACACCTCGTACGGGACGAATGTAACTTGTAGGAACTGAACGCGTAGTCCCGGGTCTCCCGATTTGAGAGTACGATGATAATGTGCAAAAATCACACTTAAACTTAAAAACAAGCCATTAAAGGGTGAAAACCCAAACCAGCCCCCAAACCAGCCTGTAGGGGGCACGAACACCTCGAACGGGACCAATGTAACTTGTAGGAACTGATTGCGTAGTCCCGGCTCTCCCGATTTGAGAGTATGACGATAATTTACAAAAAATACACTTAGACTTAAAAATAAGCCATTAAAGGGTGAAAACCCAAACCAACCCCAAACAACCTGGTAGGAGGCACAAACACCTCGCACGGAACCAATGTAACTTGTAGGAACTGAAAGCGTAGTCCCGGGTCTCCCGATTTGAGAGTATGATGATAATTTACAAAAAATCACACTTAGACTTAAAAATAAGCCGTTAAAGGGTGAAAACCCAAACCAACCCCCAAACGACCCCGTAGGAGGCACGAACACCTCGTACGGGACGAATGTAACTCTTAGGAACTGAACGCGTAGTCCCGGGTCTCCCGATTTGAGAGTATGATGATAATGTGAAAAAATCACACTTAGACTTAAAAACAAGCCGTTAAAGGGTGAAAACCCAAACCAACCCCCAAACGACCCCTTCGGGGGAATGAACACCCCGCACGGGACCAATGTAACTTGTAAGTACTCACCGCGTAGTCCCGGGTCTCCCGATTTGAGAGTATGACGATAATTTGCAAAAATCACACTTAGACTTAAAAATAAGCCGTTAAAGGGTGAAAACCCAAACTAGCCCCCAAACGACTCCGAAGGAGGCACGAAGACCTCGTACGGGACCAATGTAACTTGTAGGAACCGACCGCGTAGTCCCGGGTCTCCCGATTTGAAAGTATGACGAAAATTTGCAAAAATAACACTTAGACTTAAAAATAAGCCAGTAAAGGGTGAAAACTCAAACCAACCCCCAAATGACCCCGTAGGAGGCACGAACAACTCGCAAGGGACCAATGTAACTTGTAGGAACAGACTGCGTAGTCTCGGGCCTCCCGATTTGAGAGTATGACGATAATTTGCAAAAATCATACTTAGACTTAAAAACAAGCCCTTAAAGGGTGAAAATTAAAACCAACCCCCAAACCAGCCAGTAGGGGGCACGAACACCTCGCACGGGACCCATGTAACTTGTAGGAACTGATTGCGTACTCCCAGCTCTCCCGGTTTGAGAGTATGATGATAATTTGCAAAAATCACACTTAGACTTCAAACCAAGCCGTTAAAGGGTGAAAACCCAAACCAACCCCCAAACGACCTCGTAGGGGGCACGAACACCTCGCACGGGACCAATGTAACTTGTAGGAACTGACGGCGTAGTCCCGGGTCTCCGGGTTTGAGAGTATGATGATAATGTGCAAAAATCTCACTTAGACTTAAAAACTAGTCGTTAAAGGATGAAAACCCAAACCAACCCCCAAACGACCCCGAAGGGGGCACGAACACCTCGCACGGGATCAATATAACTTGTAGGAACTGATCGCGTAGTCCCGGCTGTCCTAATTTGAGAGTATGACGATAATTTGCAAAAATCACACTTAGACTTAAAAACAAGTCGTTAAAGGGTGAAAACCCAAACCAGCCCCCAAACGACCCCGTTGGAGGCACGGACACCTGGCACGGGACCAATGTAACTTGTAGGAACTGAACGCGTGGTCCCGGGTCTCCCAGTTTGAGAGTACGCTGATAATTTGCAAAAATCACACTTAGACTTAAAAATAAGCCGTTAAAGGGTGAAAACCCGAACCAACCCCCAAACGATCCCGTAGGGGGCACGAACACCTCGCACGGGACCAATGTAACTTGTAGGAACTGACAGTGTAGTCCCGAATGTCCCGGTTTGAGAGTATGTCGATAATTAGCAACAATCACACTTAGACTTAAAAATAAGCCGTTAAAGGGTGAAAACCCAAACGAGCCCCCAAGCGACCCCGTAGGAGGCACGAACACCTCGCACGGGACCAATGTAACTTGTAGGAACTGAACGCGTAGTCTCGGGTCACCCGATTTTAGAGTATGACGATAATTTGCAAAAATCACACTTAGACTTAAAAACAAGCCGTTAAAGGGTGAAAACCCAAACTAGCCCCCAAATGACCTCGTTGGAGGCACGAACACCTCGCACGGGACCAATGTAACTTGTCGGAACTAAACGCGTAGTCCCGGGTCTCCCGATTTGAGAGTATGATGATAATGTACAAAAATCACACTTAGACTTAAAAATAAGCCGTTAAAGGGTGAAAACCCAATTCAACCCCGAAACGACCTCGTAGGAGGCACGAACACCTCGCATAGGACCAATGTAACTTATAAGAACTGACCGCGTAGTCCCGGGTCTCCCGGTTTGAGAGTATGATGATAATATGCAAAAATCACACTTAGACTTAAAAACAAGCCGTTAAAGGGTGAAAACCAAAACAATCCCCCAAACGACCTCGTAGGGGGCATGAACACCTCGCACGAGACCAATGTAACTTATAAGAACTGACCGTGTAGTTCCGGGTCTCCCGATTTGAGTGTATGATGATAATTTGTAAAAATCATACTTAGACTTAAAAATAAGCCATTAAAGGGTGAAAACCCAAACCAACCCCCAAACAACCCCGTAGGAGGCACGAACACCTCGCACTGGACCAATGTAACTTATAGGAACTGATCGCATAGTTTCGGGTCTCTCGATTTGAGAGTCTGATGATAACTTGCAAAAATCACAATTAGACTTAAAAATAAGATGCTAAACAGTGAAAACCCAAACCAGCACCCAAACGATCCCGTAGGAGGCACGAACACCTCTCAGGGGACCAATGTAACTTGTTGGAACTGACCGCGTAGTCACGGGTCTCCCAATTTGAGAATATGACGATAATTTGCAAAAATAACACTTAACTTAAAAGCAGGCCATTAAAGGGTGAAAACCTAAACCAACCACCAAACGTCCCCTTAAGAGGAACGAATACTTCGCACGGGACCAATGTAACTTGTAGTAACTGACCGTGTAGTCCCTGATCTCCCAGTTTGAGAGTATGACGATAATTTGCAAAAATTACACTTAGACTTAAAAATAAGTCGTTAAAGGGTGAAAACCCAAACCAGCCCCCAAACGACCCTGTAGGAGGCACGAACACCTCGCACGGAACCAATGTAACTTGTAGGAACTGACCGCGTAGTTTTGAGTCTCCCAGTTTAAGAGTATGACGATAATTTGCAAAAATCACAGTTAGACCTAAAAATAAGCCGTTAAAGGGTGAAAACCCAAACCAGCCCCCAAACGATCCCGTAGGAGGCACGAACACCTCGTACGGGACAAATGTAACTTGTAGGAACAGAACGCGTAGTCCCGGGTCTCCCGGTTTGAGAGTATGATAATAATTTGCAAAAATCACACTTAACTTAAAAATAAGCCGTTAAAGGGTGAAAACCCAAACCAGCCCCAAAACGACCTCGTAGGAGTCACGAACACCTCGCACGGGACCAATGTAACTTATAGGAACTGACCGCGTAGTCCCGGGTCTCCCGGTTTGAGAGTATGATGATAATTTGCAAAAAATCACACTTAGATTTAAAAACATGCCGTTAAAGGGTGAAAACCCAAACAAACCCCCAAACGACCCCGTAGGGGGCACGAACACCTCGCACGGGATCAATGTAACTTGTAGTAACTGACCGCGTAGTCTCGGTTGTCCTGATTTGAGAGTATGCCGATAATTTGCAAAAATCACACTTAGACTTAAAAACAAGCCGTTAAAGGGTGAAAACCCAAACCAGCCCCCAAACGACCCCGTAGGAGGCACGAACACCTGGCACGGGACCAATGTAACTTGTAGGAACTGAATGCGTGGTCACGGGTAGGGGTGTAACCGGTACGGTATGGTCGGTAACGACCCCTTACCAATACCAAAACCACATTCTATATGGTAAAACCGTACCGTACCAATTTACCGACCGGTACATCAAAACAAAAACCAAAACCAAAATCAAAACCAAAACCAAAACCAAAACCAAAACCAAAACCAAAACCAAAACCAAAACCAAAACGACCAGTTTTTTGGTTTTTTTGATATTTTTGGTTTTTTTTGGTTTCGGTAATTTCGTTTTCAATTCGTTTTTTTCTCGGTAAATACCAGAATTTCAAATCGGTTTATGCATTTGGTAAATCTGGTATATATTTCGATATACCCATTTCTAGTTGTTACAATTTCTAGCATTTCTAGATATTACAATTTCTAGCATTTCTAGTTTTTTGGAACAATTAGAAACATACACAAAGAGGTACAATTTCTAGCATTTGGAACAACAGATTTAAACAGATACGAGACCAAACTAATTCATTTTTTTTTGTCGGAGACAGAGGAGAGTGAGACGAGATGAGGGAGCTGGTGCCTGAGGAGAGTGAGCCAAGATGATGAGCCACAAAAAATGAGGGAGTTGTTACCTCAAAAAATGTTCGCCAAAAAGTCAAAATCATCCACACCTCCAACACCGAAAAAACACCTTCGCCGGAAAAGTCAACTCAACGGAAAGGCCAACTCGTCGGGAAAAAAAATCATTGGAAAACACGGAGGGAACTCAGATCTGAATACAGCTAGTGCTGAAAAAATTATCACCGGAAACCCAATCTCAAAACGAAGTAACCACACCAAATCGAAAGCCAAATCTCAAAACAAGAAAAATGGTGTTCTCAAATAAAAGTCCCCAAAAAATTATTTCTCAAAATCAACCCAAGGTTGAAGAAGAAAAGAAAATGAGAGAGAGAGAGCTCAAACAAAAATGACGGCCACACTTTTTAAGAGGGAAAGAGGTAAAAAAATGAAATGGAAACCCTAAGAAGATATCTCTACACAAACCACAATATAAAGCCCAAATGAAATAAGGCCAAAACGGAAATATAGTTAACAAAACAAACGAATCTTTTTATTTTAACAAAATGCTACCTAATTCATTTTGTGTCAAATGTTTGATTAATTAAACAAAATATATGTTTAATTAACTTGATTATTTAACACTTAAACCAAATACACAAATAAATAAACTTAAATTCAAAGAGAATATAAAAACTCACTCGTGAGAAATATAATAAATAGAAGTAGTATGATGCCCAAAATAATTTGACACTGCACAAAAAGTTTGGTACGGTATTTCGGTACGGTAATTTTGGTACGATATCGGTACGGTAAATTCGGTAAATCAGTTTTTTGTATCTAAAAACCAAAACCAACCAAATTTTTTACGGTATTTTCGGTTTCGGTAAAATCGATTTTCGGTATTTCATAATATGAAACCAAAACTATTTTTTTTTGGACCAAAACGGTACGGTAAAGTAAAAACCCGTACCGGTTGCACCCCTAGTCTCCCGGGTCTCCCAGTTTGAGAGCATGCTGATAATTTGCAAAAATCACACTTAGACTTAAAAATAAGCCGTTAAAGGATGAAAACCCAAACCAGCCCCCAAGCGACCCCGTAGGGGGCACGAACACCTCGCACGGGACCAATGTAACTTGTAGGAACTGACCGTGTAGTCTCGGGTCACCCGATTTTAGAGTATGACGATAATTTGCAAAAATCACACTTAGACTTAAAAACAAGCCGTTAAAGGGTGAAAACCCAAACTAGCCCCCAAATGACCCCGTTGGAGGCACGAACAACTCGCACGGGACCAATGTAACTTGTCGGAACTAAACGCGTAGTCCCGGGTCTCCCGATTTGAGAGTATGATGATAATGTACAAAAATCACACTTAGACTTAAAAATAAGCCGTTAAAGGGTGAAAACCCAATTCAACCCCGAAACGACCTCGTAGGAGGCACGAACACCTCGCACAGGACCAATGTAACTTATAAGAACTGACCGCGTAGTCCCGGGTCTCTCGGTTTGAGAGTATGATGATAATATGCAAAAATCACACTTATACTTAAAAACAAGCCGTTAAAGGGTGAAAACCCAAACAATCCCCCAAACGACCTCGTAGGGGGCATGAACACCTCGTACGAGACCAATGTAACTTATAAGAACTGACCGTGTAGTTCTGGGTCTCCCGATTTGAGTGTATGATGATAATTTGTAAAAATCATACTTAGACTTAAAAATAAGCCATTAAAGGGTGAAAACCCAAACCAACCCCCAAACAACCCCGTAGGAGGCACGGACACCTCGCACAGGACCAATGTAACTTATAGGAACTGATCGCATAGTTTCGGATCTCTCGATTTGAGAGTTTGATGATAACTTGCAAAAATCACAATTAGACTTAAAAATAAGATGCTAAACAGTGAAAACCCAAACCAGCACCCAAACGACCCCGTAGGAGGCACGAACACCTCGCAGGGGACCAATGTAACTTGTTGGAACTGACCGCGTAGTCACGGGTCTCCCAATTTGAGAATATGACGATAATTTGCAAAAATAACACTTAACTTAAAAGCAGGCCATTAAAGGGTGAAAACCTAAACCAACCACCAAACGTCCCCTTAAGAGGAACGAATACTTCGCACGGGACCAATGTAACTTGTAGTAACTGACCGTGTAGTCCCTGATCTCCCAGTTTGAGAGTATGACGATAATTTGCAAAAATTACACTTAGACTTAAAAATAAGTCGTTAAAGGGTGAAAACCCAAACCAGCCCCCAAACGACCCTGTAGGAGGCACGAACACCTCACACGGAACCAATGTAACTTGTAGGAACTGACCGCGTAGTTTTGAGTCTCCCAGTTTCAGAGTAAGACGATAATTT
Organism: Sambucus nigra; assembly: GCA_949130495.1. Lineage (NCBI taxonomy): Eukaryota > Viridiplantae > Streptophyta > Magnoliopsida > Dipsacales > Adoxaceae > Sambucus > Sambucus nigra. Next base: position 91,356,286 of record OX422219.1, on the reverse strand, counting down.
GCAAAAATCACAGTTAGACCTAAAAATAAGCCGTTAAAGGGTGAAAACCCAAACCAGCCCCCAAACGATCCCGTAGGAGGCACGAACACCTCGTACGGGACAAATGTAACTTGTAGAAACATAACGCGTAGTCCCGGGTCTCCCGGGTTGAGAGTATGATAATAATTTGCAAAAATCACACTTAGACTTAAAAATAAGCCGTTAAAGGGTGAAAACCCAAACCAGCCCCAAAACGACCTCGTAGGAGTCACGAACACCTCGCACGGGACCAATGTAACTTATAGGAACTGACCGCGTAGTCCCGGGTCTCCCGGTTTGAGAGTATGATGATAATTTGCAAAAATCACACTTAGATTTAAAAACATGCCGTTAAAGGGTGAAAACCCAAACAAACCCCCAAACGACCCCGTAGGGGGCACGAACACCTCGCACGGGATCAATGTAACTTGTAGGAACTGACCGCGTAGTCTCGGTTGTCCTGATTTGAGAGTATGATGATAATTTGCAAAAATCACACTTAGACTTAAAAACAAGCCGTTAAAGGGTGAAAACCTGGCACGGGACCAATGTAACTTGTAGGAACTGAATGCGTGGTCCCGGGTAGGGGTGTAACCGGTACGGTATGGTCGGTAACGACCCCTTACCAATACCAAAACCACATTCTATATGGTAAAACTGTACCGTACCAATTTACCGACCGGTACATCAAAATAAAAACCAAAACCAAAATCAAAACCAAAACCAAAACCAAAACGACCAGTTTTTTGGTTTTTTTGATATTTTTGGGTTTTTTTGGTTTCGGTAATTTCGTTTTCAATTCGTTTTTTTCTCGGTAAATACCAGAATTTCAAATCGGTTTATGCATTCGATAAATCTGGTATATATTTCGATATACCCATTTCTAGTTGTTACAATTTCTAGCATTTCTAGCTATTAGAATTTCTAGCATTTCTAGTTTTTTGGAACAATTAGAAACATACACAAAGAGGTACAATTTCTAGCATTTGGAACAACAGATTTAAACAGATACGAGACCAAACTAATCGATTTTCTTTTGTCGGAGACAGAGGAGAGTGAGACGAGATGAGGAAGCTGGTGCCTGAGGAGAGTGAACCAAGATGATGAGCCACAAAAAATGAGGGAGTTGTTACCTCAAAAAATGTTCGCCAAAAAGTCAAAATCATCCACACCTCCAACATCGAAAAAACACCTTCGCCGGAAAAGCCAACTGAACGGAAAGGCCAACTCGTCGGGAAAAAAAATCATCGGAAAACACGGAGGGAACTCAGATCTGAATACAGCTAGTGCTGAAAAAATTATCACCAGAAATCCAATCTCAAAACGAAGTAACCACACCAAATCGAAAGCCAAATCTCAAAACAAAAAAAATGGTGTTCTCAAATAAAAGTCCCCAAAAAATTATTTCTCAAAATCAACCCAAGGTTGAAGAAGAAAAGAAAATGAGAGAGAGAGAGCTCAAACAAAAATGACGGCCACACTTTTTAAGAGGGAAAGAGGTAAAAAAAATGAAATGGAAACCCTAAGAAGATATCTCTACACAAACCACAATATAAAGCCCAAATGAAATAAGGGCAAAACGGAAATATAGTTAACAAAACAAACGAATCTTTTTATTTTAACAAAATGCTACCTAATTCATTTTGTGTCAAATGTTTGATTAATTAAACAAAATATATGTTTAATTAACTTGATTATTTAACACTTAAACCAAATACACAAATAAATAAACTTAAATTCAAAGAGAATATAAAAACTCACTCGTGAGAAATATAATAAATAGAAGTAGTATGATACCCAAAATAATTTGACACTGCACAAAAAGTTTGGTACGGTATTTCGGTACGGTAATTTTGGTACGATATCGGTACGGTAAATTCGGTAAATCAGTTTTTTGTATCTAAAAACCAAAACCAACCAAATTTTTTACGGTATTTTCGGTTTCGATAAAATCGATTTTCGGTATTTCATAATATGAAACCAAAACTATTTTTTTTCGGACCAAAACGGTACGGTAAAGTAAAAACCCGTACCGGTTTCATCCCTAGTCTTCCGGGTCTCCCAGTTTGAGAGCATGCTGATAATTTGCAAAAATCACACTTAGACTTAAAAATACGCCGTTAAAGGGTGAAAACCCAAACCAGCCCCCAAGCGACCCCGTAGGGGGCACGAACACCTCGCACGGGACCAATGTAACTTGTAGGAACTGACCGTGTAGTCTCGGGTCACTTGATTTTAGAGTATGACGATAATTTGCAAAAATCACACTTAGACTTAAAAACAAGCCGTTAAAGGGTGAAAACCCAAACTAGCCCCCAAATGACCCCGTTGGAGGCACGAACACCTCGCACGGGACCAATGTAACTTGTCGGAACTAAACGCGTAGTCCCGGGTCTCCCGATTTGAGAGTATGATGATAATGTACAAAAATCACACTTAGACTTAAAAATAAGCCGTTAAAGGGTGAAACCCAATTCAACCCCGAAACGACCTCGTAGGAGGCACGAACACCTCGCACAGGACCAATGTAACTTATAAGAACTGACCGCGTAGTCCCGGGTCTCCCGGTTTGAGAGTATGATGATAATATGCAAAAATCACACTTAGACTTAAAAACAAGCCGTTAAAGGGTGAAAACCCAAACAATCCCCCAAACGACCTCGTAGGGGGCATGAACATCTCGCACGAGACCAATGTAACTTATAAGAACTGACCGTGTAGTTTCGGGTCTCCCGATTTGAGTGTATGATGATAATTTGTAAAAATCATACTTAGACTTAAAAATAAGCCATTAAAGGGTGGAAACCCAAACCAGCCCCCAAACAACCCCGTAGGAGGCACGAACACCTCGCACTGGACCAATGTAACTTATAGGAACTGATCGCATAGTTTCGGGTCTCTCGATTTGAGAGTCTGATGATAACTTGCAAAAATCACAATTAGACTTAAAAATAAGATGCTAAACAGTGAAAACCCAAACCAGCACCCAAACGACCCCGTAGGAGGCACGAACACCTCGCAGGGGACCAATGTAACTTGTTGGAACTGACCGCGTAGTCACGGGTCTCCCAATTTGAGAATATGACGATAATTTGCAAAAATAACACTTAACTTAAAAGCAGGCCATTAAAGGGTGAAAACCTAAACCAACCACCAAACGTCCCCTTAAGAGGAAAGAATACTTCGCACGGGACCAATGTAACTTGTAGTAACTGACCGTGTAGTCCCTGATCTCCCAATTTGAGAGTATGACGATAATTTGCAAAAATTACACTTAGACTTAAAAATAAGTCGTTAAAGGGTGAAAACCCAAACCAACCCCCAAACGACCCTGTAGGAGGCACGAACACCTCGCACGGAACCAATGTAACTTGTAGGAACTGACCGCGTAGTTTTGAGTCTCCCAGTTTGAGAGTATGACGATAATTTGCAAAAATCACAGTTAGACCTAAAAATAAGCCGTTAAAGGGTGAAAACCCAAACCAGCCCCCAAACGATCCCGTAGGAGGCACGAACACCTCGTACGGGACAAATGTAACTTGTAGGAACAAAACGCGTAGTCCCGGGTCTCCCGGTTTGAGAGTATGATAATAATTTGCAAAAATCACACTTAGACTTAAAAATAAGCCGTTAAAGGGTGAAAACCCAAACCAGCCCCAAAACGACCTCGTAGGAGTCACGAACACCTCGCACGGGACCAATGTAACTTATAGGAACTGACCGCGTAGTCCCGGGTCTCCCGGTTTGAGAGTATGATGATAATTTGAAAAAATCACACTTAGATTTAAAAACATGCCGTTAAAGGGTGAAAACCCAAACAAACCCCCAAACGACCCCGTAGGGGGCACGAACACCTCGCACGGGATCAATGTAACTTGTAGGAACTGACCGCGTAGTCTCGGTTGTCCTGATTTGAGAGTATGACGATAATTTGCAAAAATCACACTTAAACTTAAAAACAAGCCGTTAAAGGGTGAAAACCCAAACCAGCCCCCAAACGACCCCGTAGGAGGCACGAACACCTGGCACGGGACCAATGTAACTTGTAGGAACTGAATGCGTGGTCCCGGGTAGGGGTGTAACGGGTACGGTATGGTCGGTAACGACCCCTTACCAATACCAAAACCACATTCTATATGGTAAAACCGTACCGTACCAATTTACCGACCGGTACATCAAAACAAAAACATAAACCAAAACCAAAACCAAAACCAAAACCAAAACCAAAACGACCAGTTTTTTGGTTTTTTTGATATTTTTGGGTTTTTTTGGTTTCGGTAATTTCGTTTTCAATTCGTTTTTTTCTCGGTAAATACCAGAATTTCAAATCGGTTTATGCATTCGGTAAATCTGGTATATATTTCGATATACCCATTTCTAGTTGTTACAATTTCTAGCATTTCTAGCTATTACAATTTCTAGCATTTCTAGTTTTTTGGAACAATTAGAAACATACACAAAGAGGTACAATTTCTAGCATTTGGAACAACAAATTTAAACAGATACGAGACCAAACTAATCGATTTTCTTTTATCGGAGACAGAGGAGAGTGAGACGAGATGAGGGAGCTGGTGCCTGAGGAGAGTGAGCCAAGATGATGAGCCACAAAAAATGAGGGAGTTGTTACCTCAAAAAATGTTCGCCAAAAAGTCAAAATCATCCACACCTCCAACACCGAAAAAACACCTTCGCCGAAAAAGCCAACTCAACGGAAAGGCCAACTCGTCGGGAAAAAAAATCATCGGAAAACACGGAGGGAACTCAGATCTGAATACAGCTAGTGCTGAAAAAATTATCACCGGAAACCCAATCTCAAAACGAAGTAACCACACCAAATCGAAAGCCAAATCTCAAAACAAAAAAAATGGTGTTCTCAAATAAAAGTCCCCAAAAAATTATTTCTCAAAATCAACCCAAGGTTGAAGAAGAAAAGAAAATGAGAGAGAGAGAGCTCAAACAAAAATGACGGCCACACTTTTTAAGAGGGAAAGAGGTAAAAAAAATGAAATGGAAACCCTAAGAAGATATCTCTACACAAACCACAATATAAAGCCCAAATGAAATAAGGCCAAAACGGAAATATAGTTAACAAAACAAACGAATCTTTTTATTTTAACAAAATGCTACCTAATTCATTTTGTGTCAAATGTTTGATTAATTAAACAAAATATATGTTTAATTAACTTGATTATTTAACACTTAAACCAAATACACAAATAAATAAACTTAAATTCAAAGAGAATATAAAAACTCACTCGTGAGAAATATAATAAATAGAAGTAGTATGATGCCCAAAATAATTTGACACTGCACAAAAAGTTTGGTACGGTATTTCGGTACGATATCGGTACGGTAAATTCGGTAAATCAGTTTTTTGTATCTAAAAACCAAAACCAACCAAATTTTTTACGGTATTTTCGGTATTTCATAATATGAAACCAAAACTATTTTTTTTCGGACCAAAACGGTACGGTAAAGTAAAAACCCGTACCGGTTGCACCCCTAGTCTCCCGGGTCTCCCAGTTTGAGAGCATGCTGATAATTTGCAAAAATCACACTTAGACTTAAAAATAAGCCGTTAAAGGGTGAAAACCCAAACCAGCCCCCAAGCGACCCCGTAAGGGGCACGAACACCTCGCACGGGACCAATGTAACTTGTAGGAACTGACTGTGTAGTCTCGGGTCACCCGATTTTAGAGTATGACGATAATTTGCAAAAATCACACTTAGACTTAAAAACAAGCCGTTAAAGGGTGAAAACCCAAACTAGCCCCCAAATGACCCCGTTGGAGGCACGAACACCTCGCACGGGACCAATGTAACTTGTCGGAACTAAACGCGTAGTCCCGGGTCTCCCGATTTGAGAGTATGATGATAATGTACAAAAATCACACTTAGACTTAAAAATAAGCCGTTAAAGGGTGAAAACCCAATTCAACCCCGAAACGACCTCGTAGGAGGCACGAACACCTCGCACAGGACCAATGTAACTTATAAGAACTGACCGCGTAGTCCCGGGTCTCCCGGTTTGAGAGTATGATGATAATATGCAAAAATCACACTTAGACTTAAAAACAAGCCGTTAAAGGGTGAAAACCCAAACAATCCCCCAAACGACCTCGTAGGGGGCATGAACACCTCGCACGAGACCAATGTAACTTATAAGAACTGACCGTGTAGTTCCGGGTCTCCCGATTTGAGTGTATGATGATAATTTGTAAAAATCATACTTAGACTTAAAAATAAGCCATTAAAGGGTGAAAACCCAAACCAGCCCCCAAACAACCCCGTAGGAGGCACGAACACCTCACACTGGACCAATGTAACTTATAGGAACTGATCGCATAGTTTCGGGTCTCTCGATTTGAGAGTCTGATGATAACTTGCAAAAATCACAATTAGACTTAAAAATAAGATGCTAAACAGTGAAAACCCAAACCAGCACCCAAACGACCCCGTAGGAGGCACGAACACCTCTCAGGGGACCAATGTAACTTGTTGGAACTGACCGCGTAGTCACGGGTCTCCCAATTTGAGAATATGAAGATAATTTGCAAAAATAACACTTAACTTAAAAGCAGGCCATTAAAGGGTGAAAACCTAAACCAACCACCAAACGTCCCTTAAGAGGAACGAATACTTCGCACGGGACCAATGTAATTTGTAGTAACTGACCGTGTAGTCCCTGATCTCCCAGTTTGAGAGTATGACGATAATTTGCAAAAATTACACTTAGACTTAAAAATAAGTCGTTAAAGGGTGAAAACCCAAACCAGCCCCCAAACGACCCTGTAGGAGGCACGAACACCTCGCACGGAACCAATGTAACTTGTAGGAACTGACCGCGTAGTTTTGAGTCTCCCAGTTTAAGAGTATGACGATAATTTGCAAAAATCACAGTTAGACCTAAAAATAAGCCGTTAAAGGGTGAAAACCCAAACCAGCCCCCAAACGATCCCGTAGGAGGCACGAACACCTCGTACGGGACAAATGTAACTTGTAGGAACAGAACGCCTAGTCTCGGGTCTCCCGGTTTGAGAGTATGATAATAATTTGCAAAAATCACACTTAGACTTAAAAATAAGCCGTTAAAGGGTGAAAACCCAAACCAGCCCCAAAACGACCTCGTAGGAGTCACGAACACCTCGCACGGGACCAATGTAACTTATAGGAACTGACCGCGTAGTCCCGGGTCTCCCGGTTTGAGAGTATGATGATAATTTGAAAAAATCACACTTAGATTTAAAAACATGCCGTTAAAGGGTGAAAACCCAAACAAACCCCCAAACGACCCCGTAGGGGGCACGAACACCTCGCACGGGATCAATGTAACTTGTAGGAACTGACCGCGTAGTCTCGGTTGTCCTGATTTGAGAGTATGATGATAATTTGCAAAAATCACACTTAGACTTAAAAACAAGCCGTTAAAGGGTGAAAACCCAAACCAGCCCCCAAACGACCCCGTAGGAGGCACGAACACCTGGCACGGGACCAATGTAACTTGTAGGAACTGAATGCGTGGTCCCGGGTAGGGGTGTAACCGGTACGGTATGGTCGGTAACGACCCCTTACCAATACCAAAACCACATTCTATATGGTAAAACCGTACCGTACCAATTTACCGATCGGTACATCAAAATAAAAACCAAAACCAAAATCAAAACCAAAACCAAAACCAAAACCAAAACCAAAACCAAAACCAAAACCGAAACCAAAACGACCAGTTTTTTGGTTTTTTTGATATTTTTGGGTTTTTTTGGTTTCGGTAATTTCGTTTTCAATTCGTTTTTTTCTCGATAAATACCCGAATTTCAAATCGGTTTATGCATTCGGTAAATGTGGTATATATTTCGATATACCCATTTCTAGTTGTTACAATTTCTAGCATTTCTAATTTTTTGGAACAATTAGAAACATACACAAAGAGGTACAATTTCTAGCATTTGGAACAACAGATTTAAACAGATACGAGACCAAACTAATCGATTTTCTTTTGTCGGAGACAGAGGAGAGTGAGATGAGATGAGGGAGCTGGTGCCTGAGGAGAGTGAGCCAAGATGATGAGCCACAAAAAATGAGGGAGTTGTTACCTCAAAAAATGTTCGCCAAAAAGTCAAAATCATCCACACCTCCAACACCGAAAAAACACCTTCGCCGAAAAAGCCAACTCAACGGAAAGGCCAACTCGTCGGGAAAAAAAATCATCGGAAAACACGGAGGGAACTCAGATCTGAATACAGCTAGTGCTGAAAAAATTATCACCGGAAACCCAATCTCAAAACGAAGTAACCACACCAAATCGAAAGCCAAATCTCAAAACAAAAAAAAAGGTGTTCTCAAATAAAAGTCCCCAAAAAATTATTTCTCAAAATCAACCCAAGGTTGAAGAAGAAAAGAAAATGAGAGAGAGAGAGCTCAAACAAAAATGACGGCCACACTTTTTAAGAGGGAAAGAGGTAAAAAAAATGAAATGGAAACCCTAAGAAGATATCTCTATATAAACCACAATATAAAGCCCAAATGAAATAAGGGCAAAACGGAAATATAGTTAACAAAACAAACGAATCTTTTTATTTTAACAAAATGCTACCTAATTCATTTTGTGTCAAATGTTTGATTAATTAAACAAAATATATGTTTAATTAACTTGATTATTTAACACTTAAACCAAATACACAAATAAATAAACTTAAATTCAAAGAGAATATAAAAACTCACTCGTGAGAAATATAATAAATAGAAGTAGTATGATACCCAAAATAATTTGACACTGCACAAAAAGTTTGGTACGGTAATTTTGGTACGATATCGGTACGGTAAATTCGGTAAATCAGTTTTTTGTATCTAAAAACCAAAACCAACCAAATTTTTTACGGTATTTTAGATTTCGATAAAATCGATTTTCGGTATTTCACAATATGAAACCAAAAGTATTTTTTTTCGGACCAAAACGGTACGGTAAAGTAAAAACCCGTACAAGTTGCATCCCTAGTCTCCCGGGTCTCCCAGTTTGAGAGCATGCTGATAATTTGCAAAAATCACACTTAGACTTAAAAATAAGCCGTTAAAGGGTGAAAACCCAAACCAACCCCCAAGCGACCCCGTAGGGGGCACGAACACCTCGCACGGGACCAATGTAACTTGTAGGAACTGATCGTGTAGTCTCGGGTCACCTTTTTTTAGAGTATGACGATAATTTGCAAAAATCACACTTAGACTTAAAAACAAGCCGTTAAAGGGTGAAAACCCAAACTAACCCCCAAATGACCCCGTTGGAGGCACGAACACCTCGCACGGGACCAATGTAACTTGTCGGAACTAAAGGCGTAGTCCCGGGTCTCCCGATTTGAGAGTATGATGATAATGTACAAAAATCACACTTAGACTTAAAAATAAGCCGTTAAAGGGTGAAAACCCAATTCAACCCCGAAACGACCTCGTAGGAGGCACGAACACCTCGCACAGGACCAATGTAACTTATAAGAACTGACCGCGTAGTCCCGGGTCTCCCGGTTTGAGAGTATGATGATAATATGCAAAAATCACACTTAGACTTAAAAACAAGCCGTTAAAGGGTGAAAACCCAAACAATCCCCCAAACGACCTCGTAGGGGGCATGAACACCTCGCACGAGACCAATGTAACTTATAAGAACTGACCGTGTAGTTTCGGGTCTCCCGATTTGAGTGTATGATGATAATTTGTAAAAATCATACTTAGACTTAAAAATAAGCCATTAAAGGGTGAAAACCCAAACCAGCCCCCAAACAACCCCGTAGGAGGCACGAACACCTCGCACTGGACCAATGTAACTTATAGGAACTGATCGCATAGTTTTGGGTCTCTCGATTTGAGAGTCTGATGATAACTTGCAAAAATCATAATTAGACTTAAAAATAAGATGCTGAACAGTGAAAACCCAAACCAGCACCCAAACGACCCCGTAGGAGGCACGAACACCTCGCAGGGGACCAATGTAACTTGTTGGAACTGACCGCGTAGTCACGGGTCTCCAAATTGAGAATATGATGATAATTTGCAAAAATAACACTTAACTTAAAAGCAGGCCATTAAAGGGTGAAAACCTAAACCAACCACCAAACGTCCCCTTAAGAGGAACAAATACTTCGCACGGGACCAATGTAACTTGTAGTAACTGACCGTGTAGTCCCTGATCTCCCAGTTTGAGAGTATGACGATAATTTGCAAAAATTACACATAGACTTAAAAATAAGTCGTTAAAGGGTGAAAACCCAAACCTGCCCCCAAACGACCCTGTAGGAGGCACGAACACCTCGCACGGAACCAATGTAACTTGTAGGAACTGACCGCGTAGTTTTGAGTCTCCCAGTTTCAGAGTATGACGATAATTTGCAAAAATCACAGTTAGACCTAAAAATAAGCTGTTAAAGGGTGAAAACCCAAACCAGCCCCCAAACGATCCCGTAGGAGGCACGAACACCTCGTACGGGACAAATGTAACTTGTAGGAACAAAACGCGTAGTCCCGGGTCTCCCGGTTTGAGAGTATGATAATAATTTACAAAAATCACACTTAGACTTCAAAATAAGCCGTTAAAGGGTGAAAACCCAAACCAGCCCCAAAACGACCTCGTAGGAGTCACGAACACCTCGCACGGGACCAATGTAACTTATAGGAACTGACCGCGTAGTCCCGGGTCTCCCGGTTTGAGAGTATGATGATAATTTAAAAAAATCACACTTCGACTTAAAAACAAGGCGTTAAATGGTGAAAACCAAAACCAACCCCCAAACGACCCCGTAGGGGGCACGAACACCTCGTACGGGATCAATGTAACTTGTAGGAACTGACCGCGTAGTCTCGACTGTACTGATTTGATAGTATGATGATAATTTGCAAAAATCACACTTAGACTTAAAAACAAGCCGTTAAAGGGTGAAAACCCAAACCAGCCCCCAAACGACCCCGTAGAAGGCACGAAAACCTGGCACGGGACCAATGTAACTTGTAGGAACTAAACGCGTAGTCCCGGGTCTCCCGGTTTGAGAGTATGATGATAATTTGCAAAAATTACACTTAGACTTAAAAATAAGCCGTTAAAGGGTGAAAATCCAAACCAGCCCCAAAAGACCCCGTAGGAGGCATGTACACCTCGCACGGGACCAATGTAACTTGTAGGAACTGACTGCGTAGTCTCGGGTCTCCCAATTTGTGAGTATGATGATAATTTGCAATAATCACACTTAGACTTAAAAACAAGCCGTTAAAGGGTGAAAACCCAAACCAACCCCCAAACCAGCCCGTAGGGGGCACGAACACCTCGCACAGGACCAATATAACTTGTAGGAACTGACCGCGTAGTCCCGAGTCTCCCGGTTAGAGAGTATGACGATAATTTTTTAGAATCACACTTGGACTTAAAAACAAGCCGTTAAAGGGTGAAAACCCAAACCAGCCGCCAAACGATCCCGTAGGAGGCACGAACAACTCGCACGGGACCAATGTAACTTGTAGGAACTGGATGCATAGTCCCGGGTCTCTCGGTTTGAGAGTATGACGATAATTTGAAAAAATCACACTTACACTTAAAAATAAGCCGTTAAAGGGTAAAAACCCAAACCAGCCACCAAACGACCCCATAGGAGGCACGAACACCTCGCACGTGACCAATATAACTTGTAGGAACTAACCGCGTAGTTTCGAGTCTCCTAGTTTGAGAGTATGATGATAATTTGCAAAAATCACACTTAGACTAAAAAATAAGCCGTTAAAGGGTGAAAACCCAAACCAGGCCCCAAACGATCCCATAGGAGGCACGAACACCTCGTACGGGACTAATGTAACTTGCAGAAACTGACCGCGTAGTCTCGGGTCACCCGATTTTAGAGTATGATGATAATTTGCAAAAATCACACTTAGACTTAAAAACAAGCCGTTGAAGGGTGAAAACCCAAACCAGCCCCCAAACGACCCCATATGAGGCACGGACACCTCGAACGGGACCAATGTAACTTGTAGGAACTGAACGCGTAGTCCCGGGTCTCCCGTTTTGAGAGTATGATGATAAATTGCAAAAATCACACTTAGACTTAAAAATAAGCCGTTAAAGGGTGAAAACCCAAACCAGCCTCCAAATGACCCCGTAGGAGGCACGAACACCTCGCACGGGACCAATGTAACTTGTAAGAACTGACTGCGTAGTCCCGGGTCTCCCAATTTGAGAGTATGACGATAATTTACAAAAATCACACTTAGACTTAAAAACAAGCCGTTAAAGGGTGAAAACCCAAACCAACCTCCAAACGACCCCGTAAGGGGCACGAACACCTCGCACGGGACCAATGTAACTTGTAGGAACTGACCGCGTAGTCCCGAGTTTCTCAGTTTGAAAGTATGATGATAATTTGAAAAAATCACACTTAGACTTAAAAATAAGCCGGTAAAGGGTGAAAACCCAAACTAGCCCCCAAACGACCCCGTAGGAGGCACGAACACCTCGCACGAGACCAATGTAACTTGTAGGAACTGACCGCTTAGTTCCGGGTCTCCCGATTTGAGAGTATGACGATAATTTGCAAAAATCACAGTTAGACCTAAAAATAAGCCGTTAAAGGGTGAAAACCCAAACCAGCCCCCAAACGATCCCGTAGGAGGCACGAACACCTCGTACGGGACAAATGTAACTTGTAGGAACAGAACGCGTAGTCCCGGGTCTCCCGGTTTGAGAGTATGATAATAATTTGCAAAAATCACACTTAGACTTAAAAATAAGCCGTTAAAGGGTGAAAATCCAGACCAACCTCCAAACGATCCAGTAGGAGGCACGAACACCTCGCACGGGACCAATGTAACTTGTAGGAACTGACCGCATAGTTCCGGGTCTCTCGATTTGAGAGTATGACAATAATTTGCAAAAATCACACTTAGATTTAAAAATATGCCGTTAAAGGGTGAAAACCCAAACCAGCCCCCAAACGACCCCGTAGGAGGCACGAACACCTCGCATGGGACCAATGTAACTTTTAGGAACTGATCGCGTTGTCCAGGTCTCCCAGTTTGAGAGTATGAAGATAATTTTCACTCATATATGTAATTTTTTAGTTTGAGTAAATTTTTTTTGTAAATTATTTTGTTACTAATATCGTATCTTTTTTGTATCCTATTTTTTTTGCAGAATAACAGTTTATCGTTGGCATTTATTCACGTGGAACACACAGAGAACTCAATGGTTTACAACAAGGGGTTTATTCATGATTCCTTTTTTTGTGTCATGGCCGTGCGGTCTTTTGTTGTTTTATTGTTGACTTTTATGTCCGTACGGGCTTTTGTAAGTTACTTGTTATATTTTGTGGCCGTACGGGCTTTATGTTAGGCTGGTTTTGTATTAACAAGTTTTGGAATGTCCAGAAAATAGAGAAAAATTTGCCCAATTTTTTTGGGTCTGTGTACTGTCAAAGACTTGTAATATTTTGAAGTTTGTATGTACATTAGTTTAGTAACAATGTGCAATATTATTAATTTGTGAATTTTGTGCTTTCAAATAACTATTTTTTTTTTATAAAAAAATTGGCACAGTTCAAAATCGTGGCAAAAGTGTATCATATTTTTGCACAGTTTTGAACTGTGCCAATTTTTTTTTAAACTGTGCTGAATCTGGCTCAGTTAAAAATTGTGCCAAAAATATCAAATTCTGGCACGGTTTAAAAGTGTGCCAGAAGTGTTCCTGTTTGGCCAAATCTGACACAGTTAAAAACTGTGCCAAAAGTGTGCCAGAAATATCAAATTCTGGCACGGTTTAAAAGTGTGCCAGAAGTGTTCCTGTTTGGCCAAATCTGGCACACTTTTGAGCCGTCCCAGAAAAATTACCATTTTGGAATACCTGATTTTGGCACAGTTCAAAACCGTGCCAGATTTGATCTGGCACAGTTTTAAACCGTGCCAGATTCCTGTTTTTGGTGTAGTGATTTTAAGTATCAGTTGAAATAAAGCATGGAGTGACTAAGGAAATTGAGAATAGGAATACCTCCTCAGGACATGATTCCCTAATAGCGACTGGATCACAAGCAACCTCATAAACCCTAGTAGGGGTAGTAACTGTCTTCTCCATGGTTTTGGCTGCTTCTCCAACTTGTCCCTCCTCAGGAGTGGTTATTTTTCATTCCAACATAGGGGAACCAAACAACCCCATTAAAAATTATTTAGTGATGGTGGGCTTGGGGGGAACAATCATAAGATCCCGACAAGTGTTGGTGTTAACTTCTTCGAAGGGGAAAACCTGCAAAAGCCATCGCAAAATGTAAGTGTAATATACATATGGAAGAGAAACACAAAGTGTTTGAAATAGTACACACTCACTACAGTCATAGGACCGGTAGCTTCTGTAGGTCCAACCTCATCCACTTTTTTGGCTTGAAGAACACATCCCAAAGAAGGATTGGGCTCAAAGATCAAGGGAATATTTCCTTTATGATGGGGGGACAACGAATGAGGATCAAAACTATGAGAATGTTGGGAAGAATGGTCTTCAACACTAGGTATTGCCTTGGATTTTTTATGCTCTAGGTCATTGCAATAATCATCAAGAATTGTATAATCCATGGGAATGTAACCTGGCTTCTCAGTAGAGTACATCTGACGCAACATCCAAGATGGTCGAACTAAAGGGGTATCCTCTTCCTTATCCTCTTCTTCCGCCTCTTTATCCCCTTTGGACACAAACTCATCCTCAATGTCGTCATGAGGAAGTTGAACCTTAGGACTATATCTCACCCTCTTCCAACCAACAATAGGGGCAGGGGGAGTAAACTAGACACCTCTCTCAGCCATCTGTTGGGCCAAAATAGCTCGAGTATCTACAAATCCTTGGTCAACTGTCTTAATAAACTATCAAGCAACTCCGAGCATTGATCGACTAACTGTGGGTTTGTAGAAGAGGGGGATTGAGATGATTGAGAAGGGCTAAAAGGTGCAACCTTTATCTTATTATCGGGGGTTCTTTTCTTGGCCTTATCCACAACAGCACTTGAGACATCAATGGGAGTTTCCTCTTCAATAACAGGTAAAAAAGTAGGAGGGGGATCTACAGCCTCCTCAAACTGCTGAGAACTGGAAGTCCCTTTCTTCTTCTTCTTCTTCTTCTTCTTCTTCTTCTTCTTCTTCTTCTTCTTCTTCTTCTTCTTCTTCAAAATGGCCTCACTAAGAGGTTCCATGGGTGTAAGTTCTTTGGGGGTGGTATCGTTGGTTTCACTTCGGGGAAATTGGGCTTGATTGGCGGTATAAGTTCATAATCCCAACTCAGATGGGGGAAATGTTCAACAACAAGGTAAATGGGTTCTTGTCCAATAACCTTAAGGAAATGGCCAAGGGTGTTGGGCCAGAATATATTAAGGTATTCAACAGACCTACTACCTTGTGCACGCTTAGCAGGGATAAGAATTTGGCCTTCCAGTTGGATAGAAAGAGTGGCTACTGTCTCTGTTAGGAAATAAATGCACGCCTTTAAAAAATTTGAAGGTCTTTCGGTGGTATTATGATTGAGAAGAGGCACCCCTTGATCAAAGCCAAACTGAAGGGATACTCAATAGGGTGAGTAGGGTGTGAAGTAGTTAGACCATTCGGTACACGAGGGAAGGTAAGAAGGAGTAAGAACCAAGAGAACATTAGAAGAAGGGAAATTTAGGGCAAAAGATTGCTTGACTGCATGAACTGGTCGAGCAACATCCTAAAAAAAGGCATTGGTAAAAAATTAATCGGTGATAGAGTAAGGGAAAAAATTAAAGCATTTGACATTGTCAAGAAAGGAGTGAAAGGACTTCCTGGATTACTTATGGTTCTAGGAAAGGATTCGAGGGATTTTGATCTCATGAGAGGTAGGAAGTAAATCAGCTAGGGCATAATCAAGAAACCTGGCATAGATGAATGCTGTGAGGAGTATGTGGTTGGCATAATTGGACACATCAAAATGGCCAAGAGATAGGGCTAAATTAGTTTGAACTCTATCAAGCCAGGTGTAAAGCGAACCTAGAGTAATAGAAGCTAAAGGGGATTTCACCCCAAAGGCAAGGCGAATAACGAGATTTATAAGATTACTCCTTGGGCAGTCGTGGAGTTTCCAAGGTAAATAGATCCTCGAAAGGACAATCCAGATGTATCTAGCGAGCTTAATTTTTCTCCCATACCCTTCTTCAATGGGGGGTATTTTGATAACATTTTTGCCATTTAAATCTCTCTTTGCTTGCTCGCGAGCAAGGGAACTTTCTCTACCCTTCTTATAAAAGAAATAACTGATAATTTTTGAACCGGTACATTGATTATAAGTCTTCATGCACCTCTTGATTACACCTTTCAATTTCTTACGCTTAGCAGCTTCTTCCTTCGTAAGGACTTCTTCAAAGTAAGTATCAGTACCAACAACTTCTAAACTAAAGAGCTCGCACACATCCTCCAAGGTAATTATGAACTCTCCCCAGGAAGTAGTAAAAGTGTGAGTCATATGACTCCAACGGGAAATCAACCTTCTTAACGTATTGATGTTTTTGGCCAAAGTCACATTACCAAATCATTTGGTGCATAAAAATCCAACTGTCAGCAACTCCACAACATACTTGTCATGGATGTAATCCATCCAGGTACCCAGTCCTTCACATGATCCATCATCTGATTCAAATTCCATATTTGAGTAGGGATAGTCTCCCCTCTTAATTCTAAACCTGGTAATAGTAGAACTCGAGAGATAGGCATAATTATCTATCACATCATCTTCACCAATAAAAAAGTTTAAATCTTCTGCCTTAGAAATAAGGGAGCTAATAAAAGCGTTGGCAAACTCCCAGAACTTATCTATAGTTCCAAAATAGGGGACACGACGATATTTTGCCCACTAGAGACGACGGTAAGCAACATCGGAGGAAGTTTCCCCAGCGGTGACACACATGACAGAATGTGTCCTTTTGATAACTAATGCCAAGACAAAGAGTATAGAATCGAAGAGAAGAAAGGAAAAGAAGAAGATCTGGGAATCAACGAATACTATTTTCTCTCATAATCAAAGAAGATACTTCACTCCAGAAAAACTTGAAGGTAAAGAGAAATGGGTATCAGAAGAAACCCTTTTATATGGGACGTCGTGTTTTGAAAAAATATGATTGATACAAAAAAGACGTGTGTGGGGAAATGTAATCATCATAATCAAATTTTTGTCGGCTCAAGTAGCTCAAATGGGTTACACGCACGGGCCATCAATCGACGTGTGTACAATTGGGGGAAGGGATGTTAGGGGCATTTATAAGGAAGAGATGCAGTAATGATTAACTTCGGGGAGAAATTCAAGAAATGTTTGGGGGTGAAAACTTTGTGCCCTTTCACACTTGGGAAAATAAATGGTTTTGGGTGAAATTTTATTACAAACCATTGTAATTCCCAAAGATAAAAGACTGAGAAACATAAGTCAGTTGAGGCGTAATACCATGTAAGAAGAAAGAGTCTTCAAATAACTCGAATACAGGCCAAAGTTACCCATAATTTTGTTCTAATACTTTGTGTAAATATACAATTGTGGGAATTATTTTCTTATTCTAACAAAAACGTATGCAGATCAATCGAGATAGGATGTGAATTCATTTTTCCCCATATATATTTATTTAAACAAATAAATATCTCTATAAAGGGGAAAATGCAGAGGGAGGTCTAGGCTTAAAGTTGATTGAAACAACGCCAACACTTCACAAGAAAGATTAGGGATGGTTGCCTGCACAAAGCTGAAGCTGCTCGAAGGATCTCCTGTAAATATGGTTGCTCGTATAAAGCTGAGGCTGATCGAAAGATCTTTTTTTAAAGATGGTCACTCGCACAAATATAAAGCTTCTCGAAGGACCTCTCACAAAGTTCAAAACCCAAGAGATAAACTTGGATAACATAAATTGTAATAGGAACTTTGATGTACTTATATTCAACTCTCTTTGTAAATATAAAGTTCACTTTGTAAAACTGTGAGGTTACTCGGTACCCTCGATGGACCATGTCTGGAAGGACATGGGAGAGTTTACATGCTCTATCGAACAACCTTATTTTGGGTATCTCGCAAGGATTTGGTTTGGAGGATTGGGTGCAAGGTAACGTTGGAAGAGACCAACTCCTTTAGGGTACTTAGGCAAAAATCTTGGTTCATACTAAACATGGCTCAGTAGTACCTCAAGATACCATCTCTAGGAACCCACTCGAGGGTCATAGTCCTAAATAGTTATCCAAAAGTTTAAGCTCTAATGTTTACATACACCACAAGGTGCTCTAATAGTCATTAGTCGAGCAACCTTCAATTTAATGAATAACCTTTTTTAAGTGATGTGACAACACATCCTTCGCAGGTAACTGTTTACCAACTCTTTAAAGTCAGCATGTCTGACATACAGGAACTCGATAAAATAGCACTTAAGTGAAGATGTTCTTAGGACGATAGGTCCATAGCTGACACATCACGTCCTATTTAATGCATTCATAACTCTGAGAGTCAAAACAGTGTTCCTGCCAAACTATCATATCTAGCTCATTTAATGTTATATCTTTGGCATTAAATGCACAAAATTATTAACGTCAAGAGGGGTCAAACGCATTTATTACAGGAAGGTCACTCGAACGATCTTGCTTTCTTATAAATACCTCCAAAGTTATACTATTAAGGGATAATAGTTTTCTAGCCTAGAACTACTGCTAAAATACTCCCAGACAAGAGAGTTTACCATGAGAACGTTTATTGTGTGACCAACCCTATTTAGTCCATACCTGTTTAAGGTTACTTCCTTGACTTTATTACACTAAAGGCTCTTTCTCCTACTCCATCCAATCAAGCCAACTGTGGGATTCCCTTTTTCCTTATTGAATGTTTTGTTATATCATTTATGTTGTAAGAATATATTTAATACAGGAGTTTTATACATTGAATGTGCCGACTTGGGACTTATATTTGTCACCATTGATGTTTGTTCTGAGGCCCTAATCACCATCTTGATAAGGGGTTACGCCTCCCTTAACATTAGTATCATTTCAAGAACTCACCTCCTACACATTTAAAACATTTTTATCCCTAACTCTCTTCATCAGTCGAATGGGGAACTAAAACTTGATTTCCAAACCATTGACAATAAAAGAATTTACATATGCCCTCACCATGCATAGACTTTTGATTGCGCCTACCAGAAGAGTTGTCAAACCTTACTCTCAAAGTTCTCCTCTATTTTTCTATTAGGCCTTAACCTTTATGGATTGTATTTGTGAAACTTATTGAATCTATTGGTCAACAAGGCAATATTAACCTCATTCTCACCGGAGTCGTCATTTGATATTGAGGGAACACTCTTCAGTTCCATCAGCGCGATGCCATTATCTTTCCTGGGAGGTGAGTAATTTTTTAAATAAAATATTTTAATAGACCATGTGAGAATATACATTCATGTATCTATAAATCCTATGGCATTCATGGTGGAGACGTGGGAATGGAACCTTGGTGGTACTGACCTAAGGATTTTCCTAACGACCCTAGAGTATAGAATCTTCTCACCTAAATAAAATTGACAATTTAGGTTGTCTAAGATTCTTGTATAAAACTCATCTAAGTTCTTATTATCTTGCATTTTAGTAACTCAAATCGGATGGCGAGATATTGGAGCTTCGAGACCCAAATGATATTGATACCCTCATGGGTGTAATATGGAATTTCTCGTGCCTCCTTAAACATAGTACACATAGATATCCGATGAAAATATTCTTAGGTTCCTCTTTCGAAAATGGCACTAAGCCCCATATAATTGTATTTAGCTACCCTATGTTTATCCATAAACCATAACTCATCGGATTTAGGGACAATGTTATCTCCTAACAAGGTTGTTTGATGTCTCCACCCCTTAACTATGTGAATCATAACTCCTCGGGACTTAAGGAAAAATGTCATATGCGCCTTCTAGTATGCATAGTTACTACCATACAGAATCAACAGACATGTGGCTGACTGACCCTCAACATATATACTCCCCGGATTCATATAAAGACCCGCTTTGATACCGGTTTAAAAAAAAGGTATGTGACTAAAGGACCAAATTCAATTAATTTCTTAATTAATAAACATATAAAGAAAATTAAAATCCTTTTTAATTTAACCAAATTTTAATTTTATAGAATAAATTTATTGAGTCCAAATTGCATGAAGTTATTGATTACAGGAGGAAGCAAATAAAAACAATCACTTAAAGAACATAAGTTTTCAGAGTAAAAAATGTCGTGGGAAAACCAATACCGCCTTAACCCAGAATAAGTCCACTAGTACTAAATTTATGATTACATAACTTAACATGAACTCAGACACGACTTACATATATGATAATGACAACCTCCATGATGGCGCACAGTTGCATTTTTCTATTCTACCTCTGCTCGTACTAGCGAAAGCTGCTCCAGTCCGTGAAAATAATTTCACAACCTCTAAGGCCTCGATATCCACTGATCTGAGTTAGGAACAATCAACCCACATGGAATCTAACATGATATCCTTTTTAATATATAATATATCAAGGGATTTGTAAACCTCGACTTTACTTTAGTTACATGGAGTTGATAGGCCCTTATAAACATAAGGAATATAGCAAAACCAAATTAGGATTTTGAAAAAAATGAGCTTCATCAATTGTAATATGCATTTAAAGGTGTTTAATAATTTAGAAGTGAAGATATCTAATTCAACACGTTGTCCAAGAAAAAGTTCCTCATTGGAACCAGGGAACCCTCGCTCGAACGAGAACTTTCTATCCCTAAATATTTTGGTTGAGGATTTTTTAGAAGACATTGTTCACTAATTAGAAATAAAATTCGATCGAGGGATCCTCATTTGATGTTTTTTTATCGATGTCCACTGCCTCAAAAAATAGATTCTTGTTTGCAGACCTCTTCAATCGAGGGTGACCTCATGTGAACGGGTTACTTCACAAATTTTTGTTAAAAAATCTTACAAAAAAGTTATATAGAAAAGAAGATGTGGATGATAAAAGAGTCTTGCACGATTCCCTAGAATGACAATAAAAGATATTGCAAAATATCATGTTGTCTAGCTATCTTTGCTGGAACAAATTTTTTTTTATTGGAGCAAAAATATTTTTCATTAGAGTTAAATCAACAAAGGAAGTTCACGAAGAAATTTAAATTTGGGTTAAAAACTCTAGATCATCTCGTGACCAGTGAAATCCTTCCTTTGCTATAGTGAAGGCCGCTGATTCGTTTTGCCAGGATCAGATTGTGTGGCTTCTAGATGAGGGTGCATAGTCCTATTCAGTGAGTTTAGATGGGGGTTTATAATTTAGTGGGAGATTAGTGGTCCCGAAGGGGGACGACTTACGTCATACAGTAATGACTGAGTCACATGGATATCGATTTGCGGTACATCCCGGAGGGGATAAGATGTACCAGGATATGAGGCGACAGTACTGATGGAATGGGATGAAGAAGGACATTGCAGAGTTCATGTCCAAGTGTACCACCTATCAGTTAGTAAATGTGGGCCATCAGAAGCCATCAGGGTTACTTCAACCGCTAGACATCCCTATGTGGAAATGGGAAATCATTTCCATGGATTTCATCATTGGGTTGCCTACATGACAGTGGGGTCACGATTCTATATGGGTAGTGGTGAATCGATTGACCAAGGTAGCCCATTTTCTGTCGGTGCGGATGGACTACACTACGGGACGATATGCCCAGTTATTTATTGCTGAGATAGTGAGATTGCATGGGGTGCCCCTGGATATCGTGTCCGACATAAATAAGATTTTTGTGTCATGCTTCTAGGAGTGCTTTCAAGAAGCTATGGGTACCGAGCTACGGTTAGTACCCGCAGACAGATGGATAGACTGAGCGTACTAATCAGATGCTGGAGGATATGTTACGCATGTGTGTCCTTGATTTTGGAGGGGGTTGGGAACAGTACCTTCCACTGGTGGAGTTGACTTATTATAACTCCTACCAGTTTACGATTGATATGGACCTATTTGAGGCGTTGTACGGTAGACCTTGTCGTTCTCCCACTTGTTGGCTAGAGGTGGGGGACAATAAGTTACTCGCACCAGAGGTGATTCAGGACACGTCAGCTAGGATTGAGATGATCAGGAGTCAAATTCGGGTAGCCCAGGACAGGCAGAAAAGCTGCACCGATGCAAAGAAGTTTTTCAGGGAGTTTAGTGTGGGGGACCAAGTATTACTACGAGTGTATCCTTTGAAAGGAGTAATGAGGTTCGGGAAGAAGGGGAAATTGGATCCGAGGTATGTAGGACCATTCCCCATTATCTAGAGGATCGGACCGATAGCATACATACTTGGGTTGCCAGAGCACTTGCACCATATTCATGATGTGTTCCACATTTCGTCGTTGATGCAGTATCTTCGGGATGAGTTGGCTCACACTCACATTGCGATAGAGGAGATTGACTTACAACCCGATAGTTCTTATGAGGAGAGTCTAGTGGCTATCCTAGACCATAGTGAGAGGAGATTGAGGTCGAAGGTAGTCCCACTTGTACGGGTATAGTGGGAGCATCATAATGTAGAGGAGTCCACTTAGGAGCGCGAGACAGACATGCGCGAAAAGTATCCAGAATTATTTTTACCAGGTATGCCTTATTTTTCAAATTTCAGGATTAAATTCCGTTATTAGGGGGGAAGTATGTAATACCTCATTTTTATGGCCTTTAATTGTGGGATTAATTAAATTAAATTGGGATAAATTAAGGGTCAATTATTAAATAGTCCCTACTATAAATATATATTTTTTAAAAAGGACACATATTTTTAGTTTAACCCATTTAGTCCCTCAAGCACTCAATATCCTCTTATTTTTAGAGGTCCGCGCCAGCGGCACTCCCTCTCCAAAATATGTGGCAAAGGACTTTTTGAGGGAAAATAAAAAAGTTTGGACTAAATGGGTATTAAAAAATGTCCAAGGGACTATTTGGTATATGTCCCATAAATTAATATAATATTAATCTGGATTTTATAATAAATATTTACAGGCGTGACGAGAGTTAGTAATTGTTGGTGGGAATTATGTTGAAGATTACTTAATGAGTAAAGTAATATATGAGTTGAATTTATTAAAATTATCGCGAGTGGATAATACGACATTTATAGAAATTAAGTCGGGATGCGCGTGTCAGTCGTGTCGGGACTAAATTAATGGAATAAAAAGTAAATTAATTCTAAGTCTCCCGTATGGTCATTTTGAGTGCGCCAATGTATTCGGAAGGGTCGAGATAGTCAGAAAAGTATACCCGGGGATTTAGTTTGGGTCTCGGGACGTTTTTAGGCCTAACCGACAACCCAGGAGGGCATTTTGGTAATTTCCAATTTTAGGCCTTAATTAGTGACCAAAATCATAAGGCTATATCTGTTGTTAAATGTTGTCTTCTAGGGTTAGAACAAACACAACTCACAAATGCCATTAGAGGAGGGAGGTCAGAAGCTTTTCCAAGGCTAAAACCACCCTAGTTACACGATTTTCACCATAAACACCGCTGGAGTGTAGATCGGAGGAAGAGGAACTCAACCACACCATCAAATCCCAAAAATTTAGACCTTAATTCTTGAGGCAAGTATCTATCTTTTTGTTCTTAAGTTGATGCAACATTCATGTTAGAGCAGGAAGAATAATTATATGTTTTAAGGAGATTTAATGAAATTGGAAGAATAAAATTTGCATGTTCGAATGGGAACTATGTTAGGCTGATACCCTTATTGCATGTAGAACATCTATCATGAATTTTAATGAATCTTAGGGGAAGAAACCTGGAAATACTATGTGGTTCTTGAAAGAATATGGTAAAATAGGGTTTGAGACCAATTCATGAATTCCAACTATTTAATGATGATACCTTAATGAATTTCTAAAGATTTTACGTTAGAAATTGTTTCTAGTTGTTGCTATAACGTTTGTGATGATTGGCTGGGAGATTGGGATGAATTATTAGAGGTTTTGGATATTAATATTGATGAGACCCGTAGGTTTAATTGTGCAAAAAATCGCAGACTAGTATCTGTTTGATCGATCGATCGACTCAAGAATGTCGATCGATTGACTAGATCGATCGATCGACCATTCCCATCGATCGATCGACTCCTCCTGAAATTTAAATCTTCTTTCATTTTTAATTTTAATCCAACCCCAATGTATAAGGACCCTTAGTCATAACTTAAATACCATATTGGGACTTGAGGAGGACCAGTAGGGTGGTAGGCAAGGTTCGGGTAGTATAATTTTTATATGAGATTTAATCCTGAGGTTACGAGGGTATAAATTGGGGTGATAATCTTGTGTATGTTAAATTTGGTCTTGTGAGAATTAAGGACGACTTAGACCAGTAGGGTAGAGCGAGTACACCTACTGATACTATAATTATCAAAATGTTACACTTCGAGGGTCGAGAAGTATTTGGGAACTTGCGATGAAAAGGGAATATAAAAGAATGAACTAATTATACGGAAAATTCGGGAATTACGTGACGTGTATGGGTTAAACATGTTATGGGTCGTGGATGTACCTATCTAAATAATGTACATATATATAGGAGTGCATATATATATATATATATATTATGAATATCTGTGCTTAGTCATACCCGCGCTACTTGCTATTGTGGAGGTTTTCGCACCGGGATAGTCTTATTCTGATGTGACCTTTATGGGGAATATTGACTCGTACCCTAGAATATAGGATCCTCGGTACAGGCTATCTGAGAATGATAGTACAGACGGTCCTAAGATACGTGAGGGTATGTGCTAACCTCTTAGTGACTTGGAAGTATGCTTCGCCTCCAATATGTGTATTTTGTGTTAATACAGTTCGAGAGTGGATCCTGACTAGTATTTCCCTCATTTGTACGAGAGGTATAGCGACTTGATAGCAGAGTATGGCAGCACCATTGATTTTATGTGGGGTGCCCTATTAATATATATTATGAGTGATAAATATATGTATCTGTGATTCATCTGCTGTGCTTGTAAATAGATAAAATTAAATAATTGATATTAAATAAACTACGTGTTTGGGAACTTAAGGCTGTACTGAGATATACATAGCTGACTTGGTAAATTCATAAGAAAAGTTATCATGTATAAATTATATATATGCGATCACGTGAATCAGGATTGATTAGGGGAGATTGGGTTAGACTAGTTAACTAGGTTAGCTTGATCTAAATTTATTTCAGTAGTACGTTAGGCGTGCACATTATATGAGAGGTGATAATTACCAAGTGAGTGTCAAGGCACTAACATGTATGTAATATCAACTGGTAACCATTTTATATACTTGCTAAACTATTTTAAAATATTTTACACTCGGGCTCTGACCCGTTTCTTCTTTATCTTAAAGCTATTTTAAAGATATATATATATATATATATATATATATATATATATATATATATATATATATATATATATATATATATATATATATATATATATATATATATATGTATTACAGGCGCCCAGCCACAGGGGCGTCAGACTTAGATCTTTGGACCGTTGATGTGCTGCAGCTAGTGTGGGAGTTACAGGTTCTTGCATTTAGACGCCTCTATCATTTCCTTCAGTTCTATTCAGACATTTCATTTAGGGCATGTTTCGCCCATTCTCAGTCGTTTTATTAGAGATTATATTCAGTTTACTTTAGTCGTTTATTTCAGTTGTGCTTAAGGATTTTATGGTTCGTTGGCTTGAGACTTTGAACTGGAATGTTTTATCCATTCTTATTTATTTCAGTAGTTGATTCATGTCCAGTATTTATTATATTCACGTGGGATGAAATTTACTTATGTCTTAACACACGAAAATTCTAATAAATTATTTGGTTATACTTAAAATTTGAAAAGATTGTTTTGACACTAGCTTAATTATTTATTTGGTGATTAATAGGAAAAATTATTTTTCGACAGTGATGCTAAGATTGATCCATCCGGATACTTTGTTTTAATTTAATAAAGGACTAATGACCTGATATTTAATTGGGCGGGGTGTCACACCATGCTAACACCTCATTACGCGGACTGATCGCAACCTCATATCTGCATTGCACAACCTTAGTTAAAATGCTTAGTGGGATCCAGAGTCCTAAGAATCTACTACCAAAATAAGTAACAACTATTATTAGCTCATTGGAACTACAAAAGGCACATGTCTTCACAAATGATGACCTTTCTCGATATGGGAAAAACATAATTTGTAACTTTATATCTTAGTACAACCTATAAAAATTACCTACAACAAATCTTGTTGACAATGGCTCTTTACTTAACGTGTCCCTTAAGGTCTTCCTAAATACCTGGGTCGAGGATGTTAGACTTACTACCCTGCATAGCAACCACCAAGGCTTATAGCAATACTCATCATAAATTCCTTGGTCTAGTAAAGATCATCATATTGGTTGGCCATACTTAGGTGGTTACAGACTTCTAGGTCACTAACATACTGACCAGTTTCAATCTTCTCCTTGGACTCTCGTGGATGCATCCCATGGATGTTGTCATCACCTCAACGCTATATTCGAAATTGGATTTCATTTTTTAGGACAATATTATCACCATCTAAGGAGACATTGATGGGGTAATAGTTTCCAATGCTAATCCTTCAACCTCTGACTCCCCCACGGGGATATAGACATAAGTTTTAATAGTTTTTAAGAGGGAACCCCTAGTTTTTTGTATAAATTATAGTGGATTGGGTTCATCCTGATAACGGGTGAGTGAACTTTTAATTATAGCACAATAAACATCTCACAACCTAGATAAGGAGTTGAAATCCTATTGGTAAAGTTATTTGTGCAATCCTAGTTGTTTACTTCAAACTATGAGAACATATATGATAGTTTGGGAAATTATTTGATATTTCAAAGAGTATTGTGACTGTAACATTTAGATATGTATTAAATAGGACCATTCGTGATATTCAAGTCTATGTGCTGAAGATTAGACTTAGGCAATCTCACAACATTTTCAAAGGGTGCATCGATTCTTAATCCCGACGGTTATGAGGATTGGAATTCTTGCATAACTGTTGCTTTGACTGTTATGGGTATGATTCAATTTTAGTTGGATATAAATCTCTGCATGTTGGGCAATCATTGTGTCAGTAGGTTTGAGATCACAATTTAGAGAAATCTGCATCAAAGAAAGATCTTGAATTGTAATACCCCTTTAATAGACTTACACGTTTTGATTATTCCAATAAATCGAACCGGTGGATTTTTATAATCAGGTAGATTATCAAATAAGTTAGATATGAGAATCAAGTAATAAGTAAGATGTTGGTTAAATTTGATTAGCGACAAATTAATTTGACCAAGTGGGTATTATATACTTAACGTGGGGAATTAGATTATGTACCATAAAAAGTTTGCAAATAACACCTCGTTATTCCGAGTTATTTCGAGATAATTAAATTGGAGTGCAATCATGATTATTTAATGGAATTAATCATGATTAAATAAAGGAAGGAAATAAATTACGAGGATGTAATTTTGGATTTTTGAGTTTTATTTGGAAGCCAATTCAATTATTTAGTCTTGGGCCCCTAGTATAGTTCATTACCTTAAGTATTAGGCCTAAACTCTCTAAAAACCAAGTTTAGTTCAACCTCACGTCTTATACCTATATATGAAGGTGAAATCTAGAGTTTTAAGGTGCATACTTAATATAGAGGGTTATCGAGGGATAGAAAAAAAATACTATTCACATTTTTGTGAAGGGGTGTGGAGAGAGAAAGTGACTTCTCTTATATTTCACCACGCTTTCATGTCCGAGAGTTCCTCTACACAAGACTTACTTTGGAGGGATCATACACTAGAAGATTTGATATATTCGGTGGATTCTAGCAAGGTTTTTGGAGATTTATGTATGGCAGGAAGATCACTATCTTCATCAACATATTTTCCTTATTCGGATCTCTAACAAGATCCTCAAAGGTATCGTGATTCGAAACCCTAGGTTTATTCTTTAAAACCTACTTCTTATTTTTACTTTCGAATTCATGATCAATCGAAGTTCTTTGGGCTGGATTTTTTTCCACATTTATGTCAATCCCTAATCCCTACAGGCTGGGATATCAATCCAACGAACAAAATTGGACTCCCAAAAAACCATATAAGATTGAAAGGGATGTAATATCTTCTAAAGCATCTTGCACCATAGTTTCCTACACTCAGTGATTACTTCATCAAAGAAGGGTAGAATTTTGCACATTGAGGGTTCCCTGAGACTCGGTGAACATAAGCAGGTAAGGCATAGATAGGATATCTTTTATGAAGACTGACACTAATATTTGATGAAGACGTAGATTAGGCCTTACCCATCACTTCAAATGTACCAATGGAGGATGAAACCTTCCACCTATCCCAAGATATTATCTTCATCCATATACTCAACACGGATGCCATACCCAATAATTTGAATACTATGGTATCTAATATGGAGGGCAATCTAAAAAATTGGTTGCTATTCAATTTGAGCCCATTGCTCAGCCAACCATCAACATAATTTAGTCTTTTTATTGCCAATGTTTTCCCTGAGTTTAATGTTGAAATGAAATTTGATTTTAAGTAGCCCAAGTTATACACTCTAAAAGATAACAGGAATGTTATAAAAATTGAAAACTCTTCTCTAAAAGAGGATAATTATCCCAATGAATATTTATTTTTCAAAATGATTTTATTAAACATCAAGGTAATCACACCTATTAATACAAAAATAAGACTATGCTCATAAACCTCTGCTCTAGGTTCATCTTAATATGATAAGCATATGATCCAATCTCGATCCATCTAAACATCATGAGCTCACGTAATTCCACATCGAGTTCATCGACGTCTTCACGTGGTCATATGTAGACATGACGGGAATCAATCTAGAATTCATGATGCACCAGATCTGCATATTACTAGAGTTATAATGTGCCAAACATAACTCCATAGGATCACACCTAAATGGTCCCTAGAAGTCAAGGATGAGATCTCTAAGAAACTCAATGTTAGTTTTTTAGGGTTCTTGACCCCCTGACTTGGTTAGATACCATAATGTCGGTACCCAAGCAAAATGGAAAGGTCAAACTGTGCATCGACTATCGGTATCTCAAAGAGCCTATCCAAAGGATGATTTTTTACTTCCAAATATCTCGCTACAAGAATTATGGCTTTTAGTAAGGAAAGAAATTGTTGCAAAAGGTATGTTTTCGTTGAAAAACACCTTTTGCAACGATTTTTTTCCTTGCAGCGTTCCTCGCACTAGCCATCATGCTATGGATCTTTTGCAAGGAAATTTTATCGGCGTCACTAAAAATATTTTGCAATGAAATTTTTCGTTGGGGAAAACTAGATTTTTTGTTGCAAAATAGTTCTTATATCTTTATTAAAAAACTTTTGCAATGAATATTTCATTGCAAAAAATATTAATAAATCCTCACAAAAGATATTTTGAGAGAATTAAAATTCCTTGCTAAATGTTAATTTTACATTGCTAAAAGTCTTTTGTAACACTCTTTTTCATTGCAAAAAGGTTCTCATACTTTGACTAATAAACGTTTACAACAAATATTTCGTTGCAAAAGATACTAACAAATCCTTGCAAAGTATATTTTGAGAGAATTACAATTCCTTGCCAAATGTTAATTGTATATTGCTAAAAGTATTTTGTAACACTCTTTTTAGTTCTAAAAAAGTACTCGTGTTTCGACAAAAAATATTTTACAATGAATGTTTTGTCGCAAAAGATACTAATAAATCCTCGCAAAAGACATTTTGAAGGAGTTAAAATTCCTTGCCAAATATCAATTCTTCGTTGCTAATAGTCTTTTGTAACACTCTTTTTCATTGCAACATTTATTTTGTTACAGAATTATATTAAATAATGAAAGAAATAAAAATAAAATTAAGTAAACACACATAATTAAAAGATGTTATATTATATTTAAAACATAAATGAACCACTGTTCATGTCACAGTGAAGCTCAAAAGTAATTAATACTTCATAACTACGAGATGAGTTTCAACAAGTTTTCTCATCACAAACAAAATGATAAAATCAACACTTGTAATCATCCAACTTGATTCAAAGGGACAGAAGATCCTTCAGGAACATTTTCCTCAGGAGCAACGTATTTATCTAGCTGTAAGGTGGCATTCACTGTAGCCATCTCTGACACAAGACTTTGGACTAGGATTTTCAAAAATACGATCTATGTTTGTAACGTTTTGTTCTCCAAATCAAAATTTTGTCTGCATAGTTATTTGAAAGGTCGGGTACAGAGTGTGACACCCCGCCTAATTAAATAGCAGGTGATCAGTCCTTTATTAAATTAATTCAAAATGCCCGATTGGTTCATTCTTAGCATCACTGTCGTAAAACAATTTTCCTTATTAACACCCTAATAAATAATTAAGCTAAGTGTCAAAAAATTTAATTTAATTTAATTTAAATTCCATTGTAAAGGCTTTATGTGTATGTAACAACCCGCTTAAAATAATAACGGGTGGCCAGCCCTATACTACCTTAAATCAGGAGTCTCAGATGGCTCAGTCTCAACATCAACAAACTATACAACAACATATAAGGCTAACTACCTGAAATCATATAAGCGAGATGTTAAAATTAAATAAAACATACCATGAACAACAAACCAATTCTATAGAACTTCTAATAAAGGTAAAAATGCTCACAAGCACCATGATAAATGAAGTGCTAGAATAAAATGAAAAGAGTACATACAAGGAAATATACCCGAATAAGCTGTCGGGTCACAGACAGTACAACAACATAAAGAAGAAATATAAACATCTATAAATATCTCTTGGGTATAAACCCGAGGTACAACATGAATCCTACCTAGATTTTCGAAAGAAGTAGGAAGCGGCTACAATCTAAAACCCGCCACAGTCCGCAACTGCTACGGCTCCCAAGACTCTGGATAGAAAAGCATTCGGTATCCATGTGGTAGGACACCTGTAGTAATATATACATACATATAGCAGGAGAGAGATATAAACGGGTCAGAGCCCGAGGTGTAAAAATGTTTAGCAAGTGTGTCAATCGTGCATAATAAATATTAATGAAATTATTTCATAATTAAAGTGGAGTCGCACTCTCGTGAAATCCCAATCTCACCTCTCATCTAAAAGCGTGCACCTATTCGCTTCCTGGAATCTTAATTAAGTTACCCCACCCATAAGGAAAACCTACCTTACAATAGGCATGGCCTACACCCGCAAGACCTGCCATTCTAACATAATCGAAGAATCCTTCCCCTTCTAATCACACTTAATTATATACACACATATATGCCTAACTAGGCTTAAATGATTCCTATTTATACTTAATTAGTTATCCATTTTATTACTTCATATATTAACATTAAACTTCAAATTTAGAGTTTATTCTCTAAATAACATGTACAATTTAGTAAGGACGTAACTTCTCTCCACTCTCAACATTGCACTGCGTTTCGTGCGTGGGGCGTCTCGCAAAGCGAAATCCAAACAAGGAACTCCTCCGATACACTACTCCTTGACAATGCCGATCGTAGGGATCCATTATGTCACCCACACAATTATTACTACAACTACATACAAGCACAAAGGACAAAACTTCTCTCTATTCTCAACATGGCACTGTGTTTCGCGCGTGGGGCGTCTTGCAAAGCGAAATCCAAACAAGGAACCCCCCGATACACTAATCCTTGACCATGTTGATCATAGGGATCCATAATGTCAACTACACAATCATACTACTGATACATACAAGTACCAAGGATAAAACTTCTCACTGCTCTCAGCATTGCACTGCGTTTCGTGCGTGGGGCGTCTCGCAAAGCGAAATCCAAACAAGGAACCCTCCGATACACTACTCCTTGACAATGTTGATTTTAGGGATCCATTATGTCATCACACAATTCCACCACTACAACTACGTATAGTAATAAAGATAAAACTTCTCTCTACTCTCAACATTGCATTGCGTTTCATGAATGGGGAGTCTCGCAAAGCGAAATACAAACAAGGAACCCTCCGATACACTACTTCTTGGCAATGTTGATTGTAGGGATCCATTATGTCATCCTCATAATTTCTATTCTTCAACTTCTCAAATTTGGATTACTACCCAAGAGTAACCTCAAAATCTCCACTAAATCCTTGGGTTGATATAACCGAAATTTTCCTTAAATGCGATACATCAACCCCCAACATATGGTACACCATATTCACGCAAGATGTACACTATCGAAATTTCATATCCATTCACCTATATAATATAATATATATATATATATATATATATATATATACATAGCCAAATGTACATACTACAATGGCCATTCACGTAATACAACCGGCTATATACTGTCGATATACTGCACCATGCTATCATCTTCCAGGGCATTACTCATATATCATCCTGGGGACCACAGTCGGACTCAATATCACCAACATCGGGGCCAACACACACGACATCCGGGAAGCGGTCATAGTTCCTAACGTGTCAATGAGACGAAACATACCCACCACGTCTCCACCCCCCCCAAAAAATGTACATCACATAATAACACAATGGACGCTATGACCTGGGGAATATCCATACTCTTCTCCTCAAGCCAGGGTGCTCACCCTCATCGCGCAACTTCCCAATGATAGCTTGTGCGGGGTATGCTTAACAATACAAGTATATATATCATTCACATACATAATATATATACATCCATATGATTACATCATATAACTAAACCTTCATATACATTTTAGATATTCATTCCATGAGCATACACATATATCCATATCCATACAAATATATATCCACATCTCCATATATATATACACACTATCTCTCATCCGTACGTATAATATTTATAAACACGGCTATAAGCATACATAATCCTCAATATACTAGCCGTCGTCCCAAACACATTAACTTACCTCGATATATGAGTACGATTCCCTCACTTAGAGCATATTCATCCATTTCTCCTATGATATAAACAATCTTCCAACATAGATTTATCTCCAACATTAAGGTTATCACCCAAAGTTTAGTATAGGTAACAATCACTACACATCACACCTATATTCGAAAGCACATCGATATCTCTAGTAATAACTAATAGTCTATGAACCTCAAGCTCAATCTTAAATTCATCCCATGATCCCATCACTTAGGGAAATACCACACTGATATATGATCACTATCCCGACTACGGGTCAATTACTCCTATGAACCCCTAAATCTTATTGCGCTTGCAATCTATTCCTTAAGTTAAACATTACTAAGGATACGCGACCTCTACCTCTCTTTGGTCCCAAACCACATATTAAATAGAATCCTATCACTATAAGGATTAGACAAAAATATCGATCTACAATTCCATGCCATACTCTCTCAACTCTTTCAAAGGGTCCTCAACCTTACGTCATATCTGGTCTCACCTACGACCTCTAAATCGAGCTCCTGTTCTCCATGAGATTCCCCACTACTCTAGTATAACAATCTCCAATATGCACATATATTCGTCTCCAAAATAGTTTGATGTGTCCCCACCATCAAAACATATAAGAAACTCCTTAGAAATCTTTGAATCATAACCTTTTCATCAATTTATAATGTTCCAAGTCGATAAGCCCAAGAGAATAGGAATAAAATTCTCCCTAGGAACAATTATCCAGAATTGCCTTATTTCCGAATCGATTCGGCCCCTCCGAATCGATTCGGTCCTAGTTGCGAATCGATTCGGCCCATCCGAATCGATTCGGCCTAACTATACCTGTAAGTCTGCTATGTACCGAATCGATTCGCTAGGGGCGAATCGATTCGGTCCTAAAAACCTGATGCTTCTGTAACCTGGCGAATCGATTCGCTAGGGGCGAATCGATTCGGCCAGTTCAGAAAGCCACGAAATGGGGCTATTTTCTCCAAACCAAAATTTCCCAAAATTCAGTTTATACCACTTCCAACCATCAAACACTAACCCAATCAAGTTCCCAACACCAAAACCATCCTATATCTAGTCTCATCAAGTTTAACTCCCTTAAACTCATGTGTAAACATCAATTTCAAGATTGAAACCAAAATTTAGGTTTTGATAAATATACCCAAAATCCAATTCTTTTATCCACAAATTATGAAATGAAATACACAAATGAAATATTTAGCAAGATTAAACACTTGCCTCGAAATTCATCCCCGAGATCGCGTTTGGGCCGGAATCTCCAAGATTTTTCTCCTCTCTCTCTTCCTTTCTTCTTCTTTTCCTCTTTCTTTCTCTTTCTCTCAAATGAGAAGGCTTAACCGTAAGCCTCTTAAGCCTTTAAAACAATAAACCCAGTTTTAAATGTTAATACACACTTTAAATGACTCGTTTACTCCAATTCGAGCCAACTAACTTAAAAATTATTTCGGAACCGAAATAAAACCCAAGGACAGTCATTTTCACTATCTCGACCCATCCGGAACCAATGGTACACTCAAAATTAACATTCAGAATACTTTGTAATGTCCTCTATTTTTGGACTTCAATTTCCAAATTTTAAAATTCTCCAATTTAAATAAATTTTATTTCTCCCAAAAATTTATTTTCTCAGTCCCAAAGTCACGGGTTGTTACAGTGTATAAACCAGTTTATGAATAGTACTAATGAGAAATAAAACAAACCATTCAAATGAGTTATGCCATCTAGATTACTCAACCCAAATAAATATCCACATCTACCGTCAACATAATAGATAAAACAATCCCAAATAAAGCAGAATACTGAAATAATAGAAAAGTAGGAAAGCTCCCTCAAGTCTAAACAGAAATCTGGAAATGGGAGACACATGCCCTAACTAAAGAGAACTAAATCATAAGGTGAGGAGTCAAAGGAAAAATCGTCTACTGCAAGGACCTGTTACTCCCACACAAGCTGCAACACGTCCAATCCAATGGATCTACACCTGACGCCCCTGTGGCTGGGCACCTGTAATATATATATATATATATATATATATACACACACACACACACATACACACACAAGAGAAGGAAAAATGACAGGAAACGAGTCAGAGCCCGAGTGTAAAATAACTTTAAAAATAGTTTAGCAAGTATTTAAAATGCTTACTAGTTGATATGACACACATGTTAGTACGAGACACTCTTGAGAATTGTCACCTCTCATCTAGTGTGCACGCCTATCATACTACTAAAATGACTCATAAGTCTAACTCTATTCTCCTCCCATAAACTCTGATTCGTGAGATCGTAAGACTATGATTTATTTAAGATACCATCTTCATAAGGATTATTTAAGTCAATTATGTATTCCTCAATACCGCTGTGAAGTTTCAAAAACTACTATAATTAGGAGCATTCATTCCATATTTATCTACTTATACGTACAGTAGAATAATTCCAGATATATGTATATATATATAAATCACTCATCCAATATATATACTAATCAGCACCCAACATAAAATCTATGGTGCTGACATACTCTGCTATGAAGTTCCCGTATCTCTCGTACAAAGGGAAATACTAGTTCAGAATCACTCTCGAACTGTATTAACATAATACACAAAAAATGGCGGCGAAGCATAGTTTCAAGTCACTAAGAGGTAAGCACATACCCTCACGTCTCATAGGACCATCTGACCACCATTCTTAGATAGCCTGTACTAAGGAATCCTATGTTCTAGGGTACGAGTCAATATCCCCATAAAGGTCCCTATTAAATTTGGTGTATGTACTTATTTAATTGAACCATCTTACTTCCGCATATAAAAGGAAATTACTTTTGGTATAATTTAAAAAATTAGGGTTCATCATTACCAACAACTAGTAAAGGGTTGTACTGCTCTCGTCTTAGTCACTTAGAAGCTTTGGCCCTATATGCTTTCCTTCTTTATATAATTGGTCTCCCAAATGGATCCTTCAAAATGTCTCTTTGAGAAACTTATATGATATAATGTAATGGATAAATGATCATTCCTCATAGAAGAGTTAGACATCACATATGTCTCGCAAAAATAAATAAAGGGCAAAGCCGTAGCATAATACCTCGCAAAATTTTTTCTTAGCGAGCTAGAATATCAAGAAAATTCGTTTGCCAAATGAATCAATACTAGGGATTGAGGAATAAAAATAGTGTCAAATGTTCTTTGACGGTGTCACTAACATTAAAATTTATCGTATTGGTGTCTTAATAATATCTCTAAATGGAAGTTACATACCAATAGTAGTTAAACTAGACTATCCCTGCACAAATAATATGATAAATTATGAGGCTTTCATTATAGGGTTTCAAGAATCACATTGTCACGATATCTAAAAACTCGAGGTATTTGGGTACTTCATGCTTATCATTAGTTAGATTTTAGGACAATAGAAAGTACGCGAGGACATGCCACTCCAATTCCATAAAAATTTAGAAGAACTAACCACACAATTTGATCAAGTTCACTTCTATTACCTACCCTGAGCCAGGAAAAAAATTACAAATTCTCTATCCACACTCACATCCATAGTTGACATTTTTTTAGACATGTCTTCGGTATCAATTTTGGGTTATTAGCATGTTGAACCTTCACACGATTACAGACTAATCGAGGCATCTCAAGCGGACCCCTCAACATGGTATTTTTTCATTTGGAATATTCTTAAAGAAGGATAAGACCCTATTGAGGCTAGTAAGAAATATAGATAACAACTAAAAAGATAGCCATTCAATTCATTGTCTTTAAAGGACAGCTCTACAAATGCATGTTTGACATGATAAACTTATCCTGATTGACCCATAAGTAATCAGGACCCATTATGGAAATGATCTATGGTGGGGAATGCAGTCCCCACATTAGTGGAAATATGATGGACAAAAATATGATTTGACGAGGTCATTATTACAGCACAATGACCTTAGATTGTAGCCTACATGTAAAAATTTGTCAGAAATATCAAATATTTTCACATCTTCAGCACTTGTCTCCACATGAACTCTATAATATGATGTCACCATAGTATTTCTCAACATGGTATATTGACATCATTTAGGAAAGTCATTCCTGAATTATCTAATAACTACAAGTGTATACTTGTAGCCATTAACTATTTCACTAAATGGGGGGAGGCGGAATCATACAAAATATTTAATGCCAAGAAGGTAGCACCTTTTATCCGTAAAAACATCATATATTGCTACGTTGTACCTTTTGAGTTAGTCTTATATAATGGACTACATTTTGAGGTAGAGGCCACATATATCAAGGAAGAGTACGATATTATACACCACATATCTCATCTTTACAGACCTCAAACTAATGGTTCCGCCGAGCCTCTAACAAAAACGTTAAGACCATCCTCAGTTTCTTGACAAATAATTGATGATAACGGAGCTACAACCTGGCATATTCTCTCTGGGGCTCCCGCACGTCCATTCAAACATCAATAGGTTCCATAACTTATTTTGTAGTCTACAAAATGGAATTTATCCTTCTAATAGAGCTTGAGATCCCATCACTACGAATCGTCTCAGGAAATTATATTTCCAAAGTTGATTGGCTCTAATATCGCTACGAGGAACTTACACCACTAGACGAGTGTAATGTAAGGCAACATACCGCAACTATGGATATCATAACTGAATTGTTCATACATTCAATCGTCTTATCAAAGATTAAAGTAACCATGAAGGAGATCTCATGCTCAGGGAAAATTAGGATCCCATGCATGATACTAAAGAAAATTCAATCCCAACTGAAGTGGAACCTAACTTGTGAAAAACAACCCGATTGGTGGTGCCACCATTCTAATGGACCTCGATGAAGAGAAATTAGTGTGACCTATTAACTTGGATAATCTCAAAATCTTTATCCTCACCATAAAAATTCTATAGCAACCCGTTCTTCTTAGACACAAATACCACTGAGAACTATACAAACCTAATTATCCATGATTACATTCCAAACTCTTTCACACAAAAACTCACACTACCTTCTAATCATTCGGTTATGTAGGCAACCCGACATCACTTTTAGACCTATCACAACAAACAATGAAAATGTCATTCCTTTGGTTGTCCACTCCTATCCATTGGCCACCCCTCTCGTAAACACTTACGACATGAAAATATATTCTTAAAAGAAAAACTATGATAATTAACAAGTCTTTGGCATGATAAACTTAGACGTTGTAAAAAAAAACATAAGGTACACACACACTCAAGAATACCACGAGTCATATTTTGATCCCGGGAAATAATAAAGAACAAATAATAAAAAATCATCACAAGTAAGTACTCTCTAACTGAATTCTAGTTCATCCACTAATTGCAAACTCACCATCATCAAGATCCATCTGCCGCTGGGTTTCATATTTCTGATAACGGCGAAGCATGCGTTGTATACCCACACAATTCTTAGATGAACAATGACAATAATGAGCTCCTACTCATTGGTTATTAGTATCCTTCCACAACCACAACAAGTAATATTTCTCTAGTGGAGTCGGTGACACCGACATCAACCGCATGGCCAAGGCTTGAATCCTAACTACGGCTCACTATGACATCCAAGGACCCGTCAAATGATGTGTAACTCGAATAAATTTACCTTGACTATCCCATGAGTTAGTAGTACACTACGTTATATTACCTCAATAGCCATGTGGGATAATAAAATAACACTTGATGGAATGATATCAATTACAGGTCCCTAAATGGAGTAAATGGAAGGATAACAAAAGTTTTCTCCCAATAATGTGCCACCTTATAGATTTATTTGATCCCCTTAATAAAAAACAAGTAGGTCCACTCAAGCAAAAATAAATGCTCATGAGGCATTAACATCCGATAAAAAAATCCTTGCGGTGTGGCCTGAACCCGCGTAGGAGGCTGCATTAACTGAAAGATCTCAGTTAGCCATATTTGCAACAACATATGAAGACCTTTCATATAGGTCTCCAAGTCACAAGTGACCATATACAAACTATTCAAAGTCTCCCCTAGAATCATCATGACATGTGAAGTATTCCTCTTCAGCCCAAGAGCCATATCTAAAATATGAGTATGGATAAAACAACATCATCTTATAGCAATAAAAAATCCAAAAAAAAAAGATAAGTGTACCTCCCTTACAGTGGGTATATAAGTAGTCCTCCTTATGACATCACATAAAATGGTTCATTAATATCTCCAAGTTCATGAACACATAAACTAAAACGCTCTTCACATGACATTGGAAAAGGTTCAACAAATAAGCCATATTTCTTGGCGTACTAACAATATAGTTGAATCCTAGAAATGTTCATTGAAAATAGTGTCGATAAATGAAAATGGGTTATAAAAGAGACACCGTGACATAAATGACCATTGAAAAGAGTCGAGTTTTGGAATAATTGAAGAGGATGCAAACAAATATTACTTTATGAGTCTTATTCATGTCCTCTCAGTTGCACCAAAATGATGCTCAAATTGCTATTGCAAGCCCCAGGTTCCAACCATATTGACTCTAGAGAAAGCCATCAACATTTTGATGATGCTAACTTCTAGATGTCTTATTACATTTTTTGATGAATAGATTCCTAATTTGATCCAGATCACAAGTATGATCTAAATATTTTAGTTTATGTCCTCTAAAAGAATCCTCGTTAGTGCTTATAGATAATGGGTTTACTCTGAATGTTTGTCCCCAAGAATACTCAAATTCCTATGACTACAAGTTGGTTACCTCATCCCTACCTCGACTTTCGTCCCAACATAGGACAATATCTATTGAGAAATTATGAGGTCCATACTTATCACTCTAGGGGTGGTTCCGATTACTCAAGTGGACTTTCAAATGATATATATCCCAACTTGTTTTAATTTATTACTTAGTCTATCGTGGCTACACAATATCAAGGAAATGGCCTCTTTTTTTAATTAAAAGATTAATTTTCTCTTCGGTAAATAAATCATCACCATCATTCGGGATGATGACAATTATGAAAACATCAACACTACTAAGCCAGTCTTCGAAATTAAACATAGTACCAATCACATGCAACTCTCATGTTTTATAGTCGATAAGCTACCTGTCCCAATATGGGATGATTTCCAAAGAAAAGATGGTTATAATATATGATCCTCATGGGAATATAAATGTCATTTAAACATTAAGGAAGATGAACTTCATTCTTGGAATGGGGCTAAGCATGCATCAGCAAGGAATAACCGAGCCTATCATTCTAAAGATGTCCTACCTTTTGTATGGCCTTGGATATCAAACTTCTTTAGCGAAGCTCATTAAAATTTGACACTCTTATGTGAAGAACACTTTGAAAAGTACAGGAGTTATTTCACGAAATTCCTCAATGGGGTATTCAGCAAAGAAGCTGAGGATTTCCCACATTGTGGATTTTAAGAGACTTCGTACGATTTAGTATATTTTCTTCGAAGATAAGGTTACTTGGATAGAGGGGAATACGCATGTGGTGAAACCTTTGTTCATCAAATCTAACAATTCAACCTTTTCTAACAAAAATAATAATGATGAGTCACTAGGCATTTCTGAGCTTTGAATGACTATTTGTATAATCCATATTGGTTCTTCTAGTGAGAATTATGCTTAAAAGATTTTTCAAATGTTAATCCTCTTAGAAATTTGTGGAGCATCCTAGTAAATCCAACGTCTGAGACCGATAGTCATATCATCTATTAGCTCGAGACTTAATATCCCACTATTCCCGAACCTATCATTTCAAACTTTGATGAAACCAACACATCCTTTGATGGGGCTCTTAATGTTGTATTGACAGATAAAAATGATAATGTAATGCCCTGTATTTTCTGTAATTTTTTAAATTACGTAATTGATTATTTTTTCATGCATGATATGTGATGTCACTTATCATATTCATTTATATGTTGTTAGCATCTTTTCATTTACGAGTTGTTAATATCTTTTGGAAATCAAACTTAACACTCAATAAAATACTAATTAGATACTTGAAATAACTTAGTATTATGGGCGACTATGGAACGGTTAGGGATTTGGTGTTGAGGGTTTTCTTGTCTTGATTATCCCCTCAGCATCAGATTCCAATGATCATAAAGTAGTTTCTTATCATGCCAAGTCCCGCGTGATTCATTAATAATTAAATTTTGTTTTTAAATTGACTCGTACCAGCCTTTTAGATAAGTTAATAAGTTATTTGTTTATCAAACATTAGCCCTATTTCGTGTTGACTTGTGGAAAATTTAAAATGTTCATTTTTACTTAAAATGATAGGATTTAAGTCCATTGGGTTAGTACATGACTTAAAATGGTAGGATCTAGAATGTCCATTTTGATTTAAATTGGTAGAATTCGTCTTGACTTAGAGTTTAGGTTATTAATATGAAATTAATACATAAATGTGACACCCCGCCTAATTGAACATCTGTGACACCCCGCCTAATTAAATATAGAGTGATCAGTCTTTTATTAATTAAATTAGAATATCTAGTTGGTTCAGATTATGCATCATTGCCGAAAACTGTACTATTAAAACTAACCACCTAATGTTTAATAAGGTTGATGTCAAAATTTTATATTTTCAATTAATTGTAAAACCATTTAAGGAAAATAACTAAACATTCACCATTTAATCCAATCACATAAGAAATGAAATACTGACATAATAAAAAGGGACTGGAGTAAACACTTCCAGCCTAAAGTCAAATAAAATAGTCCAACTAAATAAATTTAACAACTGAAGGGTAAATAACTAAGTTCATAATCTCCGAATAACTGAATAGAAACATGTAACATGCCCTAACTGATGAAATAGCTCAAAGGAAGTCAATGAGAGTCATGGAGGTGTCTACCACCAATGCCCTGTAGCTTCCACAACAACTACAACTCATCGAATGAGTAAATCTCCTATGCTTGGTGTCCCTATGGCTAGGCACCTGAAAGTGATTTGACAAGAAAAGAGATTTCGCAGAAAACGGGTCAGAGCCCGAGTTGAAAATAGTTTAAAAATCAGCAAGTGCTTATTATGATTTATTAGCACATATATTTATCATGTTAAATTATCGAACTCACTTGGGAATACTCACCTCTCATCTAGTGTGCACGCCTAGCGAATATTCAAATCCCACTCATTCTATTCCCATACTACTAGTTCTTCCTATCTAATAACCCATTATAGTCCTATGCCGTCCCCGATTATTTCCCTCGCAATGTATAATACATATAATCAATCCCACTTCAGCATAAGTAGACATTTTCAATTTAATTCAGTTAAGTGTTCAGTACTTAACTTATACAAGATTTTATTATTAATTCTACCTACTTAATTTCACATAGTAGATATCACCACAAGTATATATATAAATACTCTCTATTTTATATATATACAATACTGCACCCCGAGACACAGTTGCGGTGCCTGCATACCCTGCTATCATGTCCTGTTGCATCTCTCATTTGCATAAGGGACTAAAGGTTCAGTCTCTCGCGGACCATCAAAATATAACACACATATTGGAGGCGAACATAGTTCCAAGTCGATGGGCTACACACATACCTACGCACCCATACGACTGTCATCACTATCATTCTCATAGATAGTCCGTACCTAGGTTTTATATTTTAGTGATACCAATCAATATCCTACCCGAAGGCTCCTCAAGGCATGATTGTCCACAAAATGCAACCTTCGCTCGATAGAAAGCAACGTATGTATGTTATAAACATAATAGTTCAATTAATAAGTACACACACAACTTATTATTTTCATTAGGTATTCACGCGATCTAAGTTCCTGAAATTATAAATAGTATACTCATCCCTACTACCCACAACACTATGACGGTAAGATCTACCTCTCTATCGTCTATAATCTTAAAGGATCTCCCATTTCCACTCATTCTATTAGTAGTTACATAATTTCTCTCACTTCTAAATTATGAAAAGCTACTCTAGGATAGCGTAGGTCCTATTTTCCAATTAAAAGAACCTAGAAGGGTTCTTAACTCATTTGGGTAAGAATTGGGATTATTGAAATCTCATTAGAACCTGAGGATTCTCGTTAGAATGAGGTCGTTCGAACAAGTTTCTCACTTCAAAAGAACTTTAAAATTTCAATGGTAATCTCGTTGGAATTCTCGTTCGAACGACCTGGGCAGGTCTTCGAACGAGAATTCAGGGTTCCTCCCTGTCTTCCAAAAGTTTCATTTTTCCATTTTGTTCAACACAAATTTACTTCAAAATTCATCCTAATTCACCTTTAATCACTCTAATCGATATGCCTTAGTACTAAAAACACTTTCCTATCTGTTTTCAACATCAAATCCTTAATATTTTAACATGAATTTCAATAATTTACCCAAATCTTCAATGAGCCTTAGTTTATCATAAACTCCATTAACAACAACATAAACCCAGATTTAATTTCATGAAATCACATATAAAACTCAAATTTAATATACCCAAAACATGGTTTTTCAACTACATGCAACCCTATACTCCCAAATTAAAGATTTATGCCCAATTCAGTCTCAACTTCATAGAATCCTAGTTATCTCATCAACTAATGTTAACATGATTCATATATGCTCAATAATACGGCAAGATAAACACTTGCATTTTTGTGATCCTCTGAATTGTTGAACGAAATTGGTGTTTAGGTGCTCCTCTCTTCACGATGTATGTGTCGGTGTGATTTTCGGTGGAAGAACTTGAGTCTTTGACCCAAATCACCTATGTGTTCTTCTCCCTTTTTGGTTCTCTCTTTCTCTCTCACGTAAGTTGGAAACTGATAACTTCTTTCAACCCACATACAACCCTTATTTAATTCCTAATTTTCATCCATTATAATTCCCAAAAAATCCAAAAAACCAAAATACCCCTCCAGGGTGTCGTTTTGGGCTAAAATGCCTCGGAATCTAAATGAAACACCCGAGTAGTGTTTTTGACTATTTTGACTCTTTCGGACACACTGGCGCTCTCAAAATGGCGATACGAGTTACTTAAAAATAACTTATTCTATTTAACTCAATAAAGTAATACTGACACAACTCACACGCGACTCACAACTAAGTGTATTGTAATTGCCGTATATTTCACTCCCGACCAAAATAATATTCTCATATTCGTATATTACTTTACTCGCTAAGTAATATTCCACGTAATTATTTTCGATAGATACTAACTCTCATCACGCTAGTAATTTTTACAATTAAATCCGAATTAATTATAAATTAAATTTTCTCCATTTAAATTACAGGGTATTACATACTTCCCCCCTAATAATAGAATTTAGTCTCGAAATTTGGAAAAAAAGCTAAATCAAGGTATACCTGGAGGAAATAACTCTGGATACTTTTCCCGCATGTCATCCTCATGATCCCATGTAGACTC
This sequence comes from Sambucus nigra, assembly GCA_949130495.1. Classification (NCBI taxonomy): domain Eukaryota; kingdom Viridiplantae; phylum Streptophyta; class Magnoliopsida; order Dipsacales; family Adoxaceae; genus Sambucus; species Sambucus nigra. The sequence goes on along the minus strand of OX422219.1, from coordinate 91,311,870 downwards.
CTCTATATTATGATGTCGCCACTGCACTCGTACTAACGATACTACCTTTGACCTCAGTTTCCTCTCACTACGGTCTAGAATAACTACTGGTCCCTCCTTGTAGGAACTGTCAAGTTGAAGATCAATCTCCTCCAATGCAATGTGGGTGTGGGACAAATCATCTCGAAGATATCTCCTCAGTGATGAAATGTGGAACACATTATGAATTCTATGCAAGTGCTCTGGTAATCCAAGTCGATAAGCTACTGGCCCAATTCGCTCAATAATAGGGAATGGCCCCACATACCTCGGTGCCAACTTTACTTTCTTACCGAACCACATTACCCCTTCATAGGAGATACTCGCAACAATACCTGATCCCCAATACTGAACTCTCTAAAAAATCTTTTGACATCGACGTAGCTCTTCTTCCGGTCCTGAGCAACCCGAATGAGACTTTGTATCAACTCAACCTTAGCCGAGGTGTCCTGAATCAACTCCGGCCCAAGTAACTTGTTGTCCCCCACTTTAAGCCAACATACTGGAGAACGACAGGGTCTTCCATACAATGCCTAAAATGGAGCCATACTAATTGTAAACTTGTAGGAGTTATTATAATAAAACTCCACCAATGGAAGGTACTGCTCCCATCCCCCTCTAAAATCTAGGACACACATCCGCAACATGTCCTCCAACATCTGATTGATCCGCTTTGTCTTCCCGTCTATCTGCGGGTGATAGGCCAAACTCAGCCGTAACTCCATACCCATGGCCTGATGAAAACTTTCCGAAAATTTGGACACAAAAATCTTATCCCTGTCGGACACAATATCAAGGGGCACCCCGTGGAGTCTCACTATCTCGGTAATGAAAATCTGAGCATACTACCCCATAGTCTGTCCAAACTTGTAGAAAATGAGACACCTTGGTCAACCGATCCATAATCACCTATATGGAATCGTGACCTCTCTGCGATGTAGGTAGCCCTGTAATGAAATCCATGGAAATGCTCTCCTATTCCCACATAAGGATCTCTAACGGTTGTAGTAGTCCTCTCGGTCTCTGAGGGTCTATTTTCACCAACTGATAAGTGGCACACCTCGAATTAAACTTGACGATGTCCTTCTTCATTCCAGTCCACCAATACTGTTGCCTTATATCCTGGTACATCTTATCCCTTCTAGGATGTATTGCAAATCATGAATCGTTCGACTCTGTCATCACTGCATGCCATAACTCCTCCCCCTTTGGGACTACTAGTTTGCCATTAAAGCGTAAACCCCCATCTGAGCTAATGGAGAAAGACTCTGCTCCCTTGGTTAGAAGCTGGATAATTCGATCCTGACAGAAGGAATTCGCTGCCTGAGCTTGTATCACCTTAGTAACTATATCGGGTGTAATTGTCATCACCGACATGAATGAGCGGGTAACTGCATCCTGATGTCCGAGTTCCTTCCATTTCTCCTTCCACACCTCGGCCACCTCATCTGTTGGCCTACGACTCAACACGTCTGCTACCACGTTAGCCTTCCCCGGATGGTAATAGATGTCGAATTGGTAGTCCTTCATAAATTCTAGCCACCTTTGCTAACGCATATTCAGCTCTCGCTGTGTGAACAGATACTGTAGGGATTTATGATTTGTGAATAGGCAGAATTTCTCCCCCAAGAGATAATGCCTCTATATCCGCAATGCAAACACGAATGCCGCTAACTCTAAGTCGTGGGTGGGGTAATTTCTCTCTTGAGGCTTAAGATTACGGGATGCATAAGAAATTGCCTTATCCTCCTGTTGAAGCACACTCCCAAGTCCTTATAAGGATGGATCAGTGTAGACCAGGTACTCTAACCCGGGTGGCCTGGGTAGTGCTAAAATGGGTGCTGAAGTCAGCTTGTCCTTCAGCTCGTCAAAGGCCAACTAATAGGCATCATCCCATATAAACGACACCCATTTGCGAGTCAATTTTATCAATGGACCCACTATCTTTGAGAATCCCCGAATAAACCTCCAGTAGTATCCTACTAGCCCTAAAAAACTACGTACCTTGGTCGGTGTCATGGGCTTCCCCCACTCCCTCACCGCTGACACCTTTCCTGGATCTACTGATATCCCCTCCTCAGAGATTATGTGACCTAAGGACTGAACCTCCTTAAGATAGAATCCATACTTTTCATACTTTGTATACAACTCATGCTCACGCAGTGTCTGTAAAATCATCCTCAGATGCTCGGCATGCGCCTCCTCAGTCCGTGAATAAATTAATATGTCATCAATGAAGATGATGACCAATTAATCTAGGAACTCTCTGAACACCCTGTTCATTAAGACCATGAAGAAAGTTGGGGCATTCGTTAGTCCGAACGACATCACTCGAAATTCATAAGACCCATATCTCGTCAAGAATGCGGTCTTTGATATGTCCTGCTCCCGAATCCTTAGCTGGTGATAGCCCGACCTCAAATCTATCTTTGAGAAGAAAGCAACCCCTCTTAATTGGTCGAATAAGTTATTGATTTGGGGTAACGAATAATTATTCCGTATCGTGACTTTGTTCAACTCTAGATAGTCCACACACAATCTCAATGACCCGTCTCTCCTCTTCATAAACAATACTGGAGCACCCCAAGGTGAGGTACTCCCATGAATGAAGCCTTATCCAAATAGCTACTCAATCTGGTCCCGTAACTCTCTCATCTCAGCAGAAGCCATACGATAGGGTGCTTGGGCTATCGGTCAAGTGTCTGGCATAAAATCTATGAATAAATCAATATCTCGTCTAGGAGGTAGTCCCGGTATATCCTGAAACACATCAGTGAAATCGTGAACTACAGGAATCGAGTAAATGGGAATTACTATCTCCCTATAGGTCTCATCCTCTATGTAATATAAATGGGTGGACGATCCTCCCTCTGGACGAGGCATCACCACTAGGAACATCTCCTGTCCCGGTATATCAACGATGATACTCCTACTAAAATAGTCTATCATGGCTCTATAAGAAGCAAACCAATCCATGCCAATAATGGCGTCATGCTCGTGCATATCTAAGACTAGCATATCTGTTGGAAAAATTAACTCTCAATCTCTATACCTACTCCCCGAAATATAAAGAAAATTAGCGACCCATTCCCTAGCGGTGAGTCTACACAAGTCACTGCACTCTCTGCTGTGTCTAACAACCCTATGGCCCGTGCGAAACTAGTAGCTATAAAGTAGTGTGATGCCCCCATGTTAAATAAAATATGCCCCATAGTACCATGGATAGGAAACATACCCTCAATAATGGGTGGCGCCTGATGAACTGGGGCTTGATGGACGTTATAGAAATGCCCGTACTATAACTGACCCTGCTGTATCGGAGCTACTGGAATAGCTTGCAAGACTGGGACCTGGGGTGGTGCTGGGAAGGCGACTGGAAATAATGGTTGCTGAGGCTACTGATGAGCGCTCTACTGCTAATACTGCGGGGTCTAACCCTCTGAGGACAGTCCTGACGTTTGTGGCCAGTATTGCCACAAGTAAAACACCTTCCTAAGAAATATCCCCCCCTCTGTCCCGGCTACCCTCGGCCCTGATGATCGTTACCTCCCCTCTCTTGGACCTACTAAAATCGTTACTGACCCTGTTGGCCCTACTGACCCAGCTGGACCTGCCTAAAACCTCCATGTACCTGTCTGGAATCTCCAGAACGAAACGGCTTAGCAGGATCCCCCTACTGGAAGCCCTGTTCACTCTGACGAACCAGTCCCTGAGCTGCGGATGTCCCATCTGTACCACTACCTCCTGTCCGGCCCTACTGGCTAGACTCCCCAACTCATTTGTTTCCCTGCTGGTGGAAGTAGTGGTCCTGATAATGTAGTTGGGAAGCATTAACCACATCATAATAAGTGGCCAAAGAAAGATTCCCTAACAAGTGCTTGAGAATCTTCCAAGTCAGACCATCCATGAATCTTCTTCTCCTCTGTCGGTATCTCGTCTGGAACTAGATTCAGAAGGTGTGTAAACTCCTATTCATACTCAACAATTGTCTTTCCTTCTTGTTTGAGGTTTAGTAGCTTTTGCCTCATCTCGGTCTACACGACGGAAGGGAAGTACTCATGGTCAAACCGATCCCAGAAATCCCTGATAGTCAAGTTGTATCTCTCCTCCGCTGTGGTGATGACTCCCACCACTGTAGAGCTTCTTCTACCAACTTAAAGGTAGCTAGAATCTTCTTTTGTACCTCGGTGAACTCATAAATCCTCAGGTGCCTCTATATATCTTTCCTCCACTGGCTCGCCTTTACTACATCTGAACTCCCCGTGAACTCTGGAGGGTGTGCCTTTTGAAAGGCATCCCTGACGCGCTCCCATGAAGAAGGGAAAGCGTGAACTGGTGCTGAAGCCACTGCTGGTTCCTGTGGTGGAGCCTGTTGCATCATGGCTAATGCTGCGTTCATCGCCTGTGCTACAATAGCGATAACTTCCGCAGTATTCATCGTACCCCAGGATAGAGTCAGTTGGGGCTCGGGCTGGGCATCTTTATTGGCTAGTTGTGCACGTTTGGGAGGCATTTGAAATGAGAGAGAAGCTTTATAAGTCCACAGTAAATATCTCAAATATCTGAAGACGTAAAAAGCGTAAATAATGAATAAAACAGTTCTAAATATAAGGCTCTACATCAAAGATAGCTACGCGGAAAATATAGTAAGTCGTACAGATCCTAAGGACTCTAGAACCTGATGCTCTGATACCACTTGTGACACCCTGCCTAATTAAATACCGGGTGATCAATCCTTTATTAATTAAATCAGAATATCCAGTTTGTTCAGATTATGCATCACTATCGAAAATTATACTATTAAAACTAACCACCTAATGTTTAAAAAGGTTGATGTCCAAATTTTATCTTTTCAATTAATTATAAAACCATTTAAGGAAAATAACTAAACATTCACCATTTAATCCAATCACATAAGAAATGAAATATTGATATAATAAAAAGGGGCTAGAGTAAACAATTCCAGCCTAAAGTCAAATACAATAGTCCAACTAAATAAATCCAACAACTGAAGGGTAAATAACTAAGTTCATAATATCTGAATAACTGAATAGAAACGGGCAACATGCCCTAACTGATTAAATATCTCGAAGGAAGTCAATGAGAGTCATGGGGGTGTCTACTACCAATGCCCTGTAGCTTCCACATCAGCTACAGCTCGTCGAACGAGTGAATCTCCTATGCTTGGTGTCCCTGTGGCTGGGAACCTGAAAGTGATTTGACAAAAAAAGAGATTTTGTAGAAAACGGATCAGAGCTGATTTGAAAATAGTTTAAAAATCAGCAAGTGCTTAAAATGATTTATTAGCACATATATTTATCATGTTAAATTATCGAACACACTTGGGAATGCTCACCTCTCATCTGGTGTGCACGCGTAGCGAATATTCAAATCCCACTCCTTGTATTCCCATACTACTAGTTCTTCCTATTTAATAACCCATCATAGTCCGATACCTCCCTCTATTATTTCCCTCGTAATGTATAATACATGTAATCAATCCCACTTGAGCATAAGTATACATTTTTAGTTTAATTCAATTAAGTGTTCACTACTAAATTCATACCAGATTTTATTATTAATTCTACCTACTTAATTTCACACAATAGATATCACCACAAGTATATATAAATACTCTCTATCTTATATATGTACAACACTGCACCCCGAGACACAGTTGCGATGCCTACATGCTCTGCTATCATGTCCTGTAGCATCTCTCATTTGCATAAAGGACTAAATATTCAGTCTCTCCCGAACCATCAAAACATAACACATATATTGGAGGCGAACATAGTCCCAAGCCGATGGGCTACGCACATACCTACGCATCCATATGACAATCATCACTATCGTTCTCACAGATAGTCCGTACCTAGGTTGCATGCTCCAGTGATACCAATCAATATCCCACCCGACGGCTCCTCAAGGCATGATTGTCCACAACGCGCAACCTCCGCTCGATAGCAAGCAGCATAGGTATGTTATACACATAAGAGTTCAATCAATAAGTACACACACAACTTATTATATTCATTAGGTATTCACGCGACCTAAGTTCATGAAATTATAAATAGTATACTTATCCATACTACCTACAACACTATGACGGTACGATCTACCTCTCTATCATGTATACTCTTAAAGGATCTCCCATTTCCACTCATTCTCTTAGTAGTTACACAATTTCTCTCACTTATAAATTATGAAAAGAAGCTACTCTAGGATAGCATAGGTCCTATTTTCCGCTTAAGGGAACTTATAAGGGTTCTTAACTCATTTAGGTAAGAATTAGGGTTTCTAAAATCTCGTTAGAACCCGGAGATTCTCGTTTGAACGAGGTCATTCGAACGAGTTTCTCACTTCAAACTAACTTTAAAATTTAGTTGGTAATCTCCTTGGAATTCTCGTTTGAACGACCTGGGCAGGTCTTCGAACGAGAATTCAGGGTTCGTCCTTATCTTTCAAAAGTCTCTTTTTTCTAATTTATTCAACACAAAATTACTTCCAAACTCATCCTAATTCACTTTTAATCACTCTAATAGATATCCTCTAGTATTAAAAACAATTTTCCATCTGTTTTCAACAACAAATCATTAAGATTTTAACATAAATTTCAATAATTTACCCAAATCTTAAATGAGCCCTAGTTTATCATAAACTCTAGTAACTATAACATAAACCCAGATTTATTTTCGTGAAATCACATATAAAACTCAGATTTAATATACCGAGAACATGGTTATTCAACTATATGCAACCCTATACTCCCAAATTAAAGATTTATGCCCAATTCCGTCTCAACTTCATAGAATCCTAGTTATCTCATCAACTAATGTTAACATGATTCATATATGCTCAATAATACAACCAGATAAACACTTGCCTCCTTTTGATCCTTTGAATTGTTGAACGAAATTGATATGTAGGTGCTCCTCTCTTCGCGATCTACGCGTTGGTGTGATTTTCGGTGGAAGAACTTGAATCTTTGGCCCAAATCACCTATGTGTTCTTCTCCCTTTTTGGTTCTCTCATTTTCTCTCACGTGAGTTGGAAACTGATAACTTCTTCTAACCCACGTGCAACCCTTATTTAATTCCTAATTTTCTTCCATTATAATTCCTCAAAATTCTAAAAGACCAAAATACCCCTCCGGGGTGTCGATTTGGGCTAAAATGCCCCAGAATCCAAATGAAACACCTGAGGAGTGTTTTCTGACTATTTCGACCCTTCCGGACACAATAACGCTCCCAAAATGGCCATACAAGTTGCTTAAAAATAAATTATTATTTTTATCTCACTAAAGTAATACTAACACGACTCACACGCGACTCACACGTGCTTCACAACGAAGTGTATTGTAACTACCGTATATTTCACTCCCGGCCAAAATAATATTCTCATATTCATATATTACTTTACATGCTAAGTAATATTCCACGTAATTATTTCCGATAGATACTAACTCTCGTCATGCTTGTAATTATTACAATTAAATCCGGATTAATTATAAATTAAATTTTCTCCATTTAAATTACAGGGTATTACAATATCGAGTGATGAGACTTTTATTAAATTAAAACGAGATTACCATTTGGTCCATTCTTAGCATACTTTCGAAAACATTTTAAAACATTAACTAACCACCTAGTATTAAAAAATAAGGTGCCAAATTTTATCATTTTATTTAAATAATAACAATGTGCGGAAATAATTAAAGTAAACAACATTCCATGTAGTAATAAATAATCCTAACAATCATCAGATAAATAGCTGAAATAAAATAATACCGAATAAACCATCGGTTCCCAAATCCAAGATAAAAGTCCAACATGAATAAAAGTTTGAATACAAAGTCTGACTGACATAAATGAAGTAACTGAGGGCAACACCCCCGAATGAAATACTGAACTGCACCCTACACTAGGAATGAAGTAACCGAAGCGACTAAGTCCAAATCCTGCAAGCATCCACAAATGCTGCAGCTACGCATCCCTGGAGCAGATCATCCTGCATGGCGTCCCTGTGGCTAGACAGCTAAAAGGTTTAAAAAAATTGCAAGTACGGGTCAGATCCTAAAGTCCTTTTAAAAATATTTTGCAAGCATTCAAATTTCAGTTATAATAAACAGTTATTAGATACACATGTTAGGTTGCAAACACTACTTTGAGTTCCTCACCTCTCATTTATAGTGCACACATAATGTTTTGTACTAAGCCCACCTAGTCATGCTAGCCCAAACTAGTTAGATCTTAAGTATCTAACTAACTACTAACCATTTTGGCGCCCCCGAACCGCCTATACAGTACGCTACAAAATACTCTTAATTATCATTAAGTCTTTAGTTAAATCTCTCGTAACTTAACCCATACCACCCATACAGTACGGTAATGAATAACTAATATTTAACATTACTCTTATGTTATTATTAGTTCCATCCTGTTAAGTTATAATACCAACTTTATCTTTATATACCCACTATCTATCTTTTCTTCTATTTACACTTAAGTAGATTAAACTTTATTTAAATACACGCTATCTAGTCTCACTACTATCACACATAAGTAGATTAATCATTCAGGAATATATATATATATATATATATATATATATATATATATATAATATAGCATCCATAGGACTTGCCACCGTGATGCACACTTTCGTATTATGCTATCAAGTCCATGTACCTCATGTACTAAATCAAGTACTATCGGTTCGAAAAGTCTCCTCGAACCATCAATCAAACAACACCTATTGGAGGAAAACATATCACTAAGTCTTTGGGGTTGCGTACATACCTAACGTATCCAAACGACCTGCCGGCATCACTATTTTTCTTCCATAGTTATCCCCAATCAGTACTATATTTTAGGGCACAAATCCAGACCTCACTGGAATGGTTAAGGTGGGATCGCCCACTGCACAGGACCTCCGTGATAGCAAGTATCATAGGTATGATAACATACACAAAAGCACATGCTAGGCATACACACAACCTATCCATATGTATATTCAATATAGGTACACATAGGACCTATAATAGTAATCCGTATAGGCATACACTCACCTTATAAATTTGATCCATATACGTATACACTCACCTATAAAAATCACCCGAACATAGTATTTGTCTCTCGAATACTCAACGTGTCATTTATTCATAATATAACTCCCTATCATATATTCCCGAGTATGATTCTCTACCATAAGGGCCCATTGTTACCCCTTATGTTAATTCAGTAGTTTCTACAATTATACCCTACTGGTTATATTGTTAGATTACGGTCTACTCTTCCTGTAATTCTAATCCTAACTTACCCGGTGAACAACTCACTCGATTTACTATCATCAGTTAATTATCCCAACTTAACCCTTGTCAATATAAATCAAACCTTAACCTCATGCCTACTGACCTCCCCTAACTCTCCACATATTTAAGAAACTAACACCAAATTTCTTCGTAATTGAATTCATGGGGATATATCATCAAAAAGAAAAATTATGGGTTTTTGGACAGCCGAATCGATTTTCCTGCCGAATCTATTCGCCTTTGGGACGAATCGATTCGAAATGGGACAGGTCTCTCCTACCTTTCATTTTTACGATTTCTAACCTTTATAACTTTCTCAAATATTCACGAAACTTCACCAAAATTCAAAACCACATGTCTAATCATTACATAAATGTATAAGAATGATTTCCAACATTAAATTATCATAAATTCATCACGAATTGAATTCAAGATCCGATTATCTTTAAAATTTCCATAAAACCCTAGTTTATGTGTTCTTCAAGTTTTTTCCTCATGAAACCCAAATTACTTTCATTTTAATCATCCTAAACCCTCTAATTTCTTATTATCAACATCAAGGAATCTATCTACATTCAATTCCTACTTCAATTTATTGATTTACCCCACCCAAATTCATATTAAATCTTCCAAAAACATATAAATCAAACCCCACTCTACGTGCGTATAATAACATTCTTAAAATGAGTGCAATTTAAACACCCGCCTCTCTGTAGCAGCTTGAATTTCATTTGGATGATGCTAAGGTTGTTCTCCCCTCGCTCTGATCTCGATTCCGTTGCGTACGGGGCGAAAAAGGTGTAGGAAGCTTGGTTCTCTCCTCCTCCTCCTCCTCCTCCTCCTCTCCTATGGCCTCTCTCCATTTAGCTTTGTGTTAAACCTAGACCCTCACTATAATGGGCAGATATAAACCTACAATTTTCGGAGCTCCTCTAACTCTAAGTTCTCAATTGACCGAAATCCTCTTAAATGGTGCCGGTTTGGTCTAAAATTATCTCGGTACCCAAAATATACACTCAGGTATAATATTCCGACTATTTCAACTCTTTTGGAACCAATTGTGACCTCAAAATCACCATCCAAGTCACTTTATAAAATCCCCTTATTTCGTCTTCAAAATACAGCACGTATGAAATTAAACTTAAACTGAATCAATTAAATCTAAGTCACCGAATTAAATAATTTCTCTAATTTAAATAAATTTCTAAATCACCAATTTAATTAATTTTCATATTCTCCAAAAATACGGGGTGTTACATACATCCTCCCTTACAAAGGAATTTCGTCCTCGAAATTCGGATAAGAATCGTACTCTAAGGTTCTTACGCTACCTAAAATCATATAATCTTTAGATCACTACATATATTTCTATTTCTCATAATTGCGGATAATATTAAAATAATTCAGGTGCCCAGGGCGCCTATACACCCTAGATTCGTGCATAACTGAATAATTGTTACATGACTCCACTAGTCTCAAATTTTAACATAGCTATTATGCCTCAGATATAACTGTATAACCAAACCATAACTAAGGTACTAAACCCATGTCCTAATGACCAAACATCTCCCCACTTCCAACGTTGTGCTAAGTTTCATGCGTGGGATGTCCCGCAAAGAGAAATCCAAATAAGGAACCCCCCGATACACTATTAACTAACATTGTCGATCGTTATGATCCGTTAGGTCCTCAGTCCATAACACGTACCCTCAAATCCCCATCTCTTTACATAAAAGTATACGCATCCACTTTCATATTACAAAAGACCTCTTACAATACGACACACTCTCTATCACTAGTTTCTCAGTGCTAAAATAATTAAGAGCTATGTCTGTCCGCTCGATAATAAGACAGTCTGCCCCGAATCACATCAGTAAACGTCTTTACTCACTGGGATAAAATAACAATGCAATCATATTCTTATAAGTTTATTCTGCACACACTATAACATATATACACTTATATATAGGCTAGACTCTCTTTCAGGGGATACCTAGCAAAATAAATCATACCCTGGAACAGTGATTGCGAAGTCCTACAATAACTGTCTACTATAGTTCACACTATCGCTAACCAGTCTAAACTCAGCAAGTCGTTTACTCGATTCTCATAACTTTCGAAAGTAGTAGACTAACACGTATTGCAATCATCCTTTTAGTGTACACACCCACTCTCTCGTAGGCGACACCAAAATCCCCATAACCCCATGATACGTAGTTATCTATATACATAATAAGACTATTACGGCCAACGCCTCCACTAAATTCGACTAACTCGCGAATTCTAGTGATCAAAATATTACCTTGTGACGCTCGCACTTCAATATGATTTAACCCATACTCAATAGAATAATAAAGCCATTTTACCACCATATTCTAATTGCTTCGACTGGTCATTGGGTTCCCGATCAAAGTCCTCGCATCCGTACTGAACCATGAACTATTGTAGTGGCTGTACATCCAGAACCTCGTCCTGTGGTTGCCTTCTGCCTCGCTTAGGACAATATCTCTTCCTGTGGCCTGTCTCTCCACAAAAGAAACATTTCCCAAAAAATCCTCCCTACCACTGATCCTATCCTAATTGGCCTCCCCCACCATTCCCTTAGCCTTGAGGAATAAAATACTGCTGCTGCTGTTGAGGGCCCTGTTGACGCTGTCTAAACCCATCACGCTCGGTTTGATATCCTCTGTATCTAAATCTCTTAGTTGGATTCCCCTGAAGTAAATCCCTCTCCTGCTGCTGTGAGCCCCCAGTAGCACTACCCCTAACATACCTTCTAGTCTCACTAGACTCATTCACTCTTTTGTTATTCTTCATGTACCTGCACTGATCATAGCAATGAATTAGCACTGCATCAACTATCTCAGTGTACGTCTGGAACGCCGGATTACCCAATATGTGCTATCGGATCTTTGAGGCAAGTACACCCATAAACTTACGCATCCTCTTTTCCTCAGTGCTTACCTCATCTATTATGAAATTTGCTAGCTAAGTGAACTCTTATTCGTATTTTTACACGGTTCGATCTCCCTAAGCCACGTTGAGAAACTATCACCTCATTTCAGTCTCTATAGCGGATGGAAAGTATTTGCGGTCAAATCGCACCCAGAATTCTCCAATACTCATTATATCTCTCTCCTCTATTGTGGTCACAGACTCTTACCTAGGGATGCCAATTTAACTCGCCCACCCTTAATGGGGCTGGTTAAAAACTCGTTTAAAATAAACGGGGCGGGTATGTTTAAAAAAAAAAACCCGTTTATTAAACGGCGGGTTCGAGTTTACTATATATAAGCATAACCCGCCCCGCCCCGTTTATTTTTTAAAATTACTAAAATGCTCATATTTAATATATTATTTACACTAATTTTTTTTATATATAAGTTATATATGTGGTATGCGGGTTTAACATGCGGGTTTTAACCCGCCCCGAGCGAGTTTTTGACCTGCTTAATCTAAACAGGGCGGGGCGGGGCGAAGCGGAGGTGGGTGGGTTTAGGGGGGGTAACACTTAAACGAGTTTGGGGCGGGTTAAAAAAACCCATCGCGGGTCACGGGGCGAGGCGAGTTTAAATTTTTTTTACGAGGCGGGTTCGAGTTATGATAAACCCTCCCCAGATCCGCTCCGTTGCCATCCCTACTCTCACCATTGTAAGGCTGCGCCCACTAATTTGAATGCCGCTAAGAACTGCTTTCGAGTGTCATTACACTCAATCATGTTCTTCCACTGACTGGACACTACTGCATTCGAGTTACCCCGAAACTCTGGTGGGTGACCCTTATGAAAAGTATCTCTCGTTCTCTGCCAATCGGACGACCACGGGTGGGCCTGAACATCAGGTGCCACTATCGACTGTGGCTGGGGATGAGGGAAGTGAACTGTCATGGCTGTCATAGCCGCGTTGACGACCTGGGCCATTATCTCGGCCACTTGTGCTATTGATATCATCTCCGGTAATGGCCGTGGTGGCGGTACCTGTGGCTTCTATTGAGACTCTCTAACCTCATCTATGGCCACTGCTCTCACCCCCCCCCCTCTCTCTCTCTCTCTCTCTCTCTCTCTCTCTCTCTCTCTCTCTCTCTCTTTCTCTCTCTCCTAGGCGACATTTGAAAATAGATTGAAATATGTATAAGTTTCACCATCAAATACAAAGTAATAAGCAGAAGAACGTAATCACGCATACGTAAAGAAAAACAAAAATCCTATAATGAGGCTCTATATCAAAGAAGGCTATGCTAAAACGTAGAAAAACCTTACAGATCCTAAGGACACTAGAACCTGATGCTCTGATACTATCTGTGACACTCTGCCTAATTAAATACCGGTGATCAAGCCTTTATTAAATTAAAATAGGATTCCTATTTGGTCCATTCTTAGCATCACTATCGAAAACATTAACTAACCACCTAGTATTAAAAAAGTAGGTGCCAAATTTTTTTCTTTTTGTTTAAATAATAACGTGTGGAAATAACTACAGTAAACAACATTCCATGCACTAATAAATAATCTGAACGATAACCAGATAAATAGCTGAAATAAAATAATACTGAATAAATCATCGGTTCCTAAATCCAATATAAAATTCCAACATGAATAAAAGTATGAATACAAAGTTTGGCTAACATAAATGAAATAACTGAGGGCAACACGCCCGAATGAAATAGTGAACCGCACCCTACACTAGGAATGAATTAATCGAAGCGAATAAGTCCAAATCCTACAAGCATCCACAAGTGCTGCAGCTACGCATTCCTGGAACAGATCATCCTGCTTGGAATCCCCTTGGCTAGACACTAAAAAGGTTTTAAAAAAATTGCTATTACGGGTCAGTGCCCAAGGTCCTTTTGAAAATATTTTATAGGCATTTGAATTTCAGTTTAAATGAACATTTATTAGATACACATGTTAGGTTGCGAACACTCCCTTGAGTTCCTCACCTCTCATCTATAGTGCGCACCTAACGTTTGCTATTAAGCCCACTTAGTCATGCTACCCAAAACTAGCTAGGTCTTAATTATCTAACTAACTACTAACCAATTTGGCGCCCCCGTACTGCCTATACAGTACGCTACAAAATACTCTTAATTATCATTAAATCTTTAGTTAAATCTCTCATAACTTACCCCGTACCGCCCATATAGTATGCTACCGAATAACTAATATTTAACATTACTCTTATGTTATTATTAGTACCATCCTGTTAAGTTCTCACACCAACTTTACCTTTAGATACCCACTATCTATCTTTTCTACTATTTACACTTAAGTAAATTAAACTTTATTTAGATACACATTATCTCTGCCCACTACTATTACACATAAGTAGATTAATCATTTAGGTATATATATATATATATATATATATATATATATATATATAGAGAGAGAGAGAGAGAGAGAGAGAGAGAGAGAGAGAGAGAGAGAGAGAGAGAATCCATCGGACTTGCCACCGTGATGCACACTTGCGTACTTTGCTATCAAGTCCATGTACCTCACATACTAAATCAAGGACTATCGGTTTGAAAAATCTCCTCAAACCATCAATCAAAACAACACCTATTGGAGGCAAACATAACACTAAGTCTTTGGGGCTGCGCACATACCTAACATACCCAAACAACCTACCGGCATCGCTACTTCTCTCGCATAGTTATCCAATATCAGTACTATGTTTTGGGGCACAAATCCAGACCTCACTAGAATTGTCAAAGTAACATTTCCCACTACGCGGGACCTCCGTGATAGAAAGTAGCATAGGTATGTTCACATACACAAAAGCACATACTAAGCATACACACAACCTGTCCATACGTATATTCAATATAGGCACACACACGGCGAATAATAGTAATCGGTATAGGCATACACTCATCCTATAAATTTTATCCATATAGGTATACACTCACCTATAAAAATCACCTGTTGATAGTATTTATCTCTCAAACACTCAACATGTCATTTATTCATAATTTAACTCCCTATCATATATTCCTGAGTATGATTCTCAACCTCAAGGGCCCATTATTACCCCTTATGTTAATTCAGTAGTTACTACAATTATACTCTACTGGTTATATTCTTAGATTATGGTTTACACTTCTGGTAATTCAAATCCTAACTTGCTCGGTGTACAACTCACTCGATTTACTACCATTGATTAATTATCCTAACTTAACCCTTGTCATTATAAATCAAACCTTAACCTCATGCATACTGACCTCCCCTAACTATCCACATAATTACTAAACTAACACCAAAGTTCTTCATACTTCAATTCATGGGGATATATCATCAAAAAGGAAAAATTGTGGGTTTCTGGGCAGCCAAATCGATTCGCCAGAAGGCCGAATCAATTCTCCTCTGGGTTGAATCGATTCTCCTCTGGGCCGAATCGATTCTAAATATAGTAGTTCTCTCCTACATTGCATTTTTACGATTTCTAACCTTTATAACTTTCTTAAATATTCATGAAGCTTCACCAAAATTCAAACCCACATGTAATCATTACATAAACATATAAGAATGATTTCCAATGTAAAATTATAATAAATTCATCACAAATTCAATTCAAGATCTGATTATCTTTAAACTTCCATGAAACCCTAGCTTATGTGTTCTTCAAGTTTATTCCTCAAAAAACCCAGATTACTTCCGTTTTGATCATCCTAAACCCTTTATTTCTTATTATCAACATCAAGGAGTCTATCTACATACAATTCCTACTTTAATTTATGGATTTATCCCACCCAAATTCATATTAAATCTTCTAAAAACATGTAAATCAAACCCTAATCTAGATGGGTATTATAACATGATTCAAATAAATGTAATTTAAACACTTGCCTCACTATAGCAGATCGAAATTTCATTTGGATGATGTTAAGGCTGTTCTCCCCTCGCTCCGATATCGATTCCGTTGCGTTCAGGGTGAAAAATGGTGTAGGGAGATTGGTTATCTCCTCCTACTCTCCTATGGCCTCTCTCCCTTTAGATTTGTGTTAACCCTAGCCCCTCACTCCCAGATATAAACCTATAATTTTTGGAGTTCCTTTAACCCTAAGTTCTAAACCGATCGAAATGCCTTTAAACGGTGTCAATTTGGTCTAAAATCGTCTTGGGACCCAAACTATACAACCGGGTATATTATTTCGACTATTTCTACCCTTTCGGAACCAACTGTGGCCTCAAAATCACTATCTAAGTCACTTTATAAAATCCTCTTATTTCCTCGTCAAAATACGACACGCGTGAAATTAAACTTAAATAGAATTAATTAAATCTAAGTCACCGAATTAAATAATTTCTCCAATTTAAATAAATTCCTAAACCACCAATTTAATTAATTTCGATATTCTCCAAAAATACGGGGTGTTACGTACTTCCCCCCTGACAAAAGAATTTTGTCCTCGAAATTCGGATAAGATTCGTACTCTAAGGTTCTTACGCTACCTAAAAGCATATACTCTTAAGATAAATACATATATTTATTTTTCTCCTAATTACGGATGATATTAAAATAATTCAACTACCCAGGGAGCCCATACACCATATACCCGTGCATAACTGCACAACCAATACATGACTCCACTAGTATCAAATTTTAACATAGCTTTTATCCCTCCGATATAACTATATAACTGAACCATAACTAAGGTACTAAACCGATGCCCTAACGACCAAAAATCTCCCCACTTCCAACGTTGCGCTAAGTTTCATGCGTGGGATGTCTCAAAAAGCGAAATCTAAACAAGGAACCCCCATGATACACAACTACCTAACATTTTCGGTCGTTGAGATCCGTTAGGTCCTCAGTCCATAGCACGTATCCTCAAATCCCCGTCTCTTGACATAAAAGTATACTCATCCACTCTCATTTTACAAAAGATCTCTTACAATACGACATTCTCACCACTAGTTTCTCAGTGCTAAAATAATTACGAGCTATGTCTCTCCCCTAGATAATCCAATCTACCTTGAATCATATCAGTAAATGTCCCTACTCACTGGGATAAAATAAAAATACAATCATATTCTTATAAGTTTATTGTCCACACACTATAACATATAGACACTTATATATAGGCTAGACCCTATTTCAGGGGATACGTAACAAAATAAATCATACCCTGGAACAACGATTACGAAGTCCTACTATAATCGTCTACTATAGTTCACACTATTGCTAACCAATCTAAACTCATCAAGTAGTCTACTCGATTCTCATAACTCTTGAAAGTAGTAAAATAACACGTAATACAATAATCCTTTTAGTGTACACATCTTCTCTCTCGTAGGTGACACCAAAATCCCTACAACCCCACGGTACGTAATTATCTATATACAATATAAGACTATGACGGCCAATGCCCCCACTAAATCCAACTAACTCGCGAATTCTAGTGATCAAAATCTTACCTTGTGACACTCTCATTACAATATGATTTACCCCATACTCAATAGAATAGTAAAGACATTTTACCTCCATATTCTAATTGCTTGGGCTGGTCATCAAAGTCCTCACGTTCTAACTGACTCATGAACTGCTATAGTGGTTGTACATCCAGAACCTCGTCCTGTGGTTGCCCTCTGCCTCGCTCAGGACAATCTCTCTTCTTGTGTCCTGTCTCTCCACAAAAGAAACATTTCCCAGAAAATCCTCCCTACCACTAATCCCGTCCTAGTTAGCCTCCTCCACCATTCCCTTGGCCCCGAGGAAACAATGACCTAAATACCCTTAAACGGTGCCGATCTGGTCTAAAATCATCCTGGGACCCAAACTATGCGCCCGAGTATACTATTCCGACTATTTTGACCCTTTTGAAACTAACCGTGACCTCAAAATCACCATCCGAGTCACTTTATAAAATTTTCTTATTTTCTCTTCAAAATACGACATGTGTGAAATTAAACTTAAACTGAATTAATTAAATCTAAGTCACCGAATTAAATAATTTCACCAATTTAAATAAATTCCTAAATCACTAATTTAATCAGTTTCCATATTTTCTAAAAATACGGGGTGTTACAATAAATTCATGTTATGATCGTTTAAAACTTATATATATAGGTTAGTATTATTGGTATGAAATTTATATATGAAGAAAGAAGTGATTAAGTCGATTTAGAGGCTTTGAAACTAGGGTTTTTGATGTTAATGGTCGTTTATGATGTATTGGAGGAGATGAACCGTTCGAATAAGATTTGGTCCTCGTTCGAACGAGATCTAGGATCTCGTTTAAACGAATCTAAAATTTATCAAAATGATTGTAGGGCTTTTGTTAGAAGGATGTAGAAATGTCATTCGAATGACAAGCATGATTTCATTAGAATGGAGTAGGTAATGTCGTTATAACGGGTTTAGGATAATTTGGAATAAAATATCTTTATTAAATTGTGTTAATTAATTTGGAAACTTGTAATAATTTTAATAAATCCTTACGGTGAATAAATTTCTATGATTTATATTTATATGCAAGCATACCATGTGTGAGTTCTCGTGGGGGACATTATAGGAGGGATGTTTTTAGGGTGCATACGATGATGACCACGCTAGTCCTCCGATGATAGCGACGAATTTACCTTGGTCATTTTACCTCGGTCCTACTGCTGAGATACACGTATCTCGAGGGTGAATTTATGGGGGGTGATCTTCATATAATCTTTAGGTATGAAGGTCTATGCGAATTACGAGAAGGTGTAATGACCTACCCCTTATTGTGTCTTTGAGGTTATAGGTATGGTGTGACTTATAACTATACTTGATACGCACGAGTGATCCTCGAAGGCGATTGGAATAAGCCTTCATATATTATGTGTAGGCTTGTGCATAGCCCTATTACTTGTATGTGTTGGGATCATACTTATTGGGATATTGGACTTATGTGATTGTCCTTTCTTGTTCTATAGTTATATTAGAGATGTATCTATTGTATATAGTCATGGAGCCTTGTAATTGCAAGAAATTGAGATAAATTATAATTTTTAATCATTGGGTTCACTTGGGCTTGGGGATTAGATTGCTTGATATATTTCGGGTTATTTTGGTTGGATTAACTAAAAAATAACTAGAATATAAGAGGAAGACATTTTGTTATTATTGTAGCCCAAGTGTAGTTAAATTCTTACTCTTTGTAGACTTGCTCGATTTAATCATGTTGTTAAAATATGTTTTCAGGTCCTTGGGAGAATTTTTTTGCCTTAACCCCGATCTCATAGATTTTAGTTTAGCTCCTGATTTATCAATAAGATGTAGGTGTCCATCCTACAAGAACATTCTTAGTTTCTCTATTTACTTTTCAGCTATACTTGAGATATTATAGGCTGGATTCAGGTTTTACACTTGGAGTGGGATTTATGTTTGAGACAATTTTTGTTCCAGTAATGGATACTTCTATTACATTGATTTGGATACTAGAGTTATGATGGTTTACTTATGTTATTGTCACCATCTCTTTAGTTTTATGTTTTATTTTATTTCAGTCATGCTTAGAATGGTACTTATTGTCTAGACTCGTGCATTATTTTTATTTGGACTTGATCAATCTAGCTATGGATTTTACGGAGAGTCATAGTTGGTATCAAAGCATTCCAAATTTTAGTGTCCTAGGGTTTTGAGTTTGTCCGTATCATTTATGCATAGCGCTCTTTGATACTTTAGAGTCTTGTTATATTTATTTTTGTGCTTTTATTTGTACGATCACTTATACGCTTTTGTTTATCATCTTTTAGATGGTGAATACTTAGATGAGAGCAGAATGTCCTAGGACAACTGCAAATGCCGATGCAGAGGCAACACATCCACCACAACAACTGCAATAGGGCAAGTTACAACACTTGTGCTGACTAATTTAGCCGCCATCATAACTTAGACTATTGCAGCTACTATGGCCACCATGCATTAAGGGTATCCACCACCACCATCACCACCTGTGGCTGTACATGTCCCTCCTACTAATCCACCCAAAAGGGGCAACCCACTAGAGTTCGTGGGATTCACTACCCATAGTAGCATTATAGTGGGGGTGGGATATAGGGAGGTGCCAACATGTGGTAGAGTGATTAGATTTGAAAAGATAGATTTTGGAGAGTTTTAATCTCATGGGTGATGTTTTGCAGTGGTGGGAGTCAGCTACCTTTGAGGAGGACATGTCACTTTTGATCATTCAGTAGTTATGGAGTAAGTTTGAGGGAAAGTATTTTCCACCCTCTCAGTAGGTGAGTTTGAGAGATTAATTTTCCAGGCTACATTAGGAGGAGAGCACTATCATTGAGTATGAGCGGGAGTTCAGCCATCTTAATTTATTTTCCCTATAAAGATGTTAGCACGAAGGTGAAGAAGATGAACCGATTTATTCTGGGTCTTACTTGGAGGATCAGGCAGGTGTTTCTCGGCTACACAACCTTCACTACTTACATTCAGGTTATGGCCTACACACTATTTCATGGCTCGGGGTTACCATAATTTCCAAAGAGAGAGGTATCCGTGGAAATAAAAGTTTGGAGCCGACCAAGGGACAAAGACTAGTGAGAATAATGAGTCGCCCCGAGCGCAGGGAGGTTCATCATAACATTGAAGAGGTCAGCCACAAGGGGAATAACCCCCTAAGATATTTGGAGGTGATGATAATGGACAAGTCCACTCTAGACATGGATAACATGGCCAAATGGGCCAGTAGCATCAGGGTTAACAAAGCTAGGGGTAGAGAAGTTAAGCCTAATAGGATTAGGGTTAGTAGGATTAACTTTAGGTCCAAGGCCATTAGAGCTGCATCAAGGTCATCCATTTATATGAAGTTTTTACACTCATAGAGATCAAATCCACTCGTACAAAAGATACCTTAGGGGAAACCCGATAATTTAGGGCTAGTTTCAACGGGGAATCAACAAGTTTTTGCTAGTCCCAATATAGTATTGAACTTTATTTACATCGATGTAGTTTTTAGAATTGCCACCACTACTTATGGACCCAACGTAGGGTCACCCGTATCTTTATTAAATATGTGTGTACAACGTATATTAGGAAGATCTACATCCCCCACAAAAGGTCGTTGAGGATACGTTTCATATTTATGGTAGTTATACACGGGTTTTATTCATTACGAGGCATCACATTCTTTTATTAGTTATACTTTTGCCAGAATTTGGGGTTATTATATATCGCTATTGATGTTTCTATTCACGTGGAGACACTAGGTGGTAGGGGCCCTACCTTACGTTATGGTTATATAGATGTGGTAGTAAAGATTGGACGTTTATGTTTTTTGGCAGATTTATTACCATTAGATATGTGGACATACAATGTTATTTTGGGTATGGATTGGTTAGGGCAGTATCAACCACAAATCGACTGCTACGAAAAGACGATCACGCTTTCCATTCTCGACCATGAGATGTTTCTTATAGCCATGCCTAGGCTCGATTGAGATTCTACTACCCACTGATACTTTATTGATATAACAACATCTGAGGAGGTCATTATATCATTAGAGTCGATACTGGTTGTCTTAGGGTTTACAGACATGTTTGATGAGGTACCAAAATTATCGCCATCATATGAGGTAGATTTTTGTATTAATTCGGCACTGTGTTCCAGGACCATTATGAGGGGACCATATTGGATGTCCCTATTTGAGATTAGGGAGCTATGATAGAAAATTTAGAAGCATCTAAGTTAGGGGTTCAAATGGAAGTGTACATATCTATGGGAGATTCTATGTTATTTATGAAGAAGAAGGACCGTTCGCCGAGGTTGTGTAAAAATATCGGGTGCTGAATAAGGTCACGATAGAGAATAAATATCCATTACCATATAACAATGATCTCTTCGATCAGTTGAGGACTGCATCATTATTTTATAAGATCGACCTACACTCAAGATATCATCAGTTGCATATTCGAGAGGAAGATGTTCCAAAGATGGATTTTCTGAAAATTTATGGATCACATGATTTTTGGGTCACGCCATTTGGTTTAACCAACATGCCAATAACATTTATGGATTTGATAAATAGGTATTTTGTCCATTTCTGGATCAGTTTTTCATTGTGTTGATCGACGACATTCTTGTGTATTCCCAGTCTGAGCAGGAGCATGCACACCATTTTAGGACTATTTTACAGACGCTTCAAGAGTATAAGATGTATTATAAATTCTCTAAGTGCGTATTTTTGTTGTTAGAGGTGAAAGTTTTAGGACACGCTGTGTCGGAGCCTGGGATTTTTGTGGATCCTAGCAAAATTTTAACTGTGATGGATTAGGGACAATCCACGATACCTATGGAGGTTAGGAGTTTCTTGGGATTGGATAGGTAATAGAGGAGATTTATTGAGGGGTTCTTAAAGATTTTTGTACCAGTGACTCACCTCATTCGGAAGGGGGTACCATTTTTTTGGATCTTAGACTGTTAAAGAGCATTCGAGAAGCACAAGGAGAGTCTCACGACCGCACCCATACTTAATTTACCATAAGGCGACTAATTTAGACGAATGCATCCCTTCAAAGGCTTGGAGGAGTTATGACGCAGGAGGAAATGCACATATCTTATGCCTTCCATAAGCTTAAGCCTCACGAGGGAAACTACCCTACCCATAATTTAGAGTTGGTGGCAGTATCCTTTGCCCTTTGTATCTAAAGACATTATCTGTTAGGTGAAAGGTTAACATTATTTTCCGATCATAAGTGTCTTAATTATTTTTTCACTTAGCGGGAGTTAAACCCGAGGTAGAGGAGATGGCTGGAAATTATGAAGCATTACTACTTCTCAATTCAGTATCATCCGAGGAAGGCGAATGTGGTAGAAGTTTCTTTGCATTGTAGACCAATAATTTCTATAGAAGCCTTATGGGCATAGTATAGGGATGATTTATCCTATTTATGCGCAGATAAATGGGATACTTTAAGTTCAATGGATTTTCCAGAGGCATTTTTAGTCGTTGCGGCCATTACACTTGCTATTTTGCTGCGAGTTATTCAAGCCTAGACTTTGGACTCCTTTTATTAGGAGAATGTGTGAGATCTTCTATTTGAAGGGGTTACTTTTTTCTCATTTGGTTTGGATGGAGGATTGAGGTTTCAGGGGCGTAGTTTCGCCGGAAGGTCATGAGTTGTGAAGGGTAAGTTTGGTAGAAGCACATGGTTCATGGTTCACTGTGCACCTTGGGGGTAACAAGATGTACCATGACATGAGGAGACAGTATTGGTGGGCTAAAATGAAATGAGACATTTTAGAGTTTGTGTCTAAGTGTGCCACATCAGGTAGTAAATGTGGAGTACCAAAGACCGACAGGGGAGTGTAACAACCCGAGGTCTTAGAGACGGTGATTTAATTATTTTGGGAGAAATAAATATTAATTTTAATTGGAGATTAATTAAATTGGCAATTGAGGTCAAAATTTGGAGTCATTAGAAAGTTTCTCGAATGGCAATTCTGAGGGTACCATTGTTTTCGGAAGGGTCGAGAAAGTCGAAATGACTGTACTTGGGGTCTATTTGGGTTCCGAAATAATTTAGGACCGTTTGACTCGAATTAAAGTTATCGGGTCATTTAAAGTGTGTATTATCATTTAAAGATGTGTATCTTGGGGGTTAAGGCTTATTAAGCCTACGGGAGATTTATTCTCCTTAGAGAGAAAGAGAAATAGAAAGAAAGAAAGAGAGAAGAAGAAAAGGAAGGAGAAAAGAGAGAGAAAGAGGATTTTCCGGCTAATAGGCGATCTCAAGGCGAATTAAGACCCTACGAACCCGAGGCAAGTGATTAAACTTGCTAAATAATTGTCGTGTACCATTTATTGCATGATTTGTTAATTGATATTATGGGTTTTAGGTTTAGTTTAACAAAACCTAATTTTGGGTATAATCTTAGATTTGATATGTAGATCTTTGATTTGAGGATAGAAATTAGTTTATATAGTTTCTAGGATGATTATTGATGTTATATATGTGACTGGGTTGAATAGAAATGGAGATAAAATGGTTAAAATGAATTTTGGGTATTTTGGGCTAAATAAAAAGTATCCATTTTCGAGTGTTATGAAGGGCCGAATCGATTCGGCCTCCTACCAAATCGATTCAGAAATATGCAGGTGCCCAGGTCTGAGTGACCGAATTGATTCGGATTCCAGCCGAATCGATTCGTCCTGAGACAGAGTCCCATATCTGATGACCCGAATCCATTCGCCTTTCTGGCCGAATCGATTCGCTGGGCCGAATCGATTCGAAATTGGCCCGAATCGATTCGGAAACAGGGCTTTTTCAAGGGAAATTTTCCTAGGGAGAATTTCTTCCAGTTTTGTTCGAGGTTATCGATTGGGAACCTCCATAGGAGATATTTGGAGTATGTTTTGGAGACTTTTAGGGAGTTTCCCTTAAAAGAACTTATTGGAGTCATATTGACAAAATTTGAGGAATGCCGATTAGATATTATGGTATATTCCAAGTGGGGAAGCCCACCTTAAATGGAGATTCTATTTGGGGATGATAATGAATTCATATGAAAGAATGAGAATAACTAGGTGATAATGGATCTTAGGATCCAATCCCAAATGGGATAACTTTAAAGGTTCATAAAATGAATTGAACCCTATTATGGATGGATAATTGTAAATGCCAAGTGAGGTGCATACGGATATATAATATCCTTATCTTAAATAGAATTGAGAGACAATTCATAAATAGAAGCGACATGTGAGCTTCAAGCGAGGTTTAGTATCGTGTCTACTAAGTGGGGAAGATGTTTGCGAATTGACGAATAGTATATCAAGAGAGAGATTATACTAAACAATGACATTAAATCTAATGCGCCTAAGAGCGTATAATGAAAACAAAAATGATGTGGCAGGTATACCTTATATGATGGTATATCTTTATTATGTGGGATGTATGTATACTTTATATGATGGTATATATGCATGAAGTTAGGCATACCGTCTCCTTGCTATCATTGGGAAGTTACGTGCATAGCGGGTGAGCATCCTGGCTCAAAGAGCAAGGTGTGGATATTCCTTAGGTCGTAGTCGTCCATGTGATTATTATGTGATATACATTATTTATTTTGGGGGTGAGAAGTCGTGGGTATGTGTCGACCACTTCCCGGGACGTCGTGTGCGTGAGTTGATCACGAGGTGGGTGCCGTTGAATCCCACCAGGTGACCCCAGTTTGCTGCGTATATGGGCTACTGGAAGATGATAGCATGTGAGCCTGCATCCTCGAGTTGTAGCTCGATTGGATGGTTATTGACTGTGCTTGTATTTGGGTATCGAGGGCATAATGGACCTCAAGGACTAGCATTGCCAGGATTAGTGTATCGGGGGGGTTCCTTGTTTGGATTTCGCCTCGGCGAGACGTCCCACGCACGAACCGCAGTGTAATGTTGGAAATTGGGGAGAAATTAGTCCTTAATGCTCATAATTATATATATATCACCTATCCCGATAATCGACAGTGCCAGGAGCAGTGTAACGGGGGGTTCCTTGTTTGGATTTCGCTTCGGCGAGACGTCCACGCATGAAACGCCGTGTACTGTTGAGAATTGGGAATATTAATTAATTAAAATTGGATAATAATCGGGTTACATGCATCATGCATTGAGGGCATAATGAGCCTCGAGAATCAATACGGTCAGGAGTAGTGTAACGGGGGGGTTCCTTGTTTGGATTTCGCCTCGACGAGACGTCCCACGCACGAAACGCAGTCCCGTGTTGAGAATCGGGAGGAGTTTAGTCCTTAATTCTTGATGCTAATAACTCATATATAATAATTATATATATTATTTACATGCCATATAAGGGCATCACTAGAATATAAAATTCTAGTAATTGAGAATGTTGATGGATTGTGATGATGTGGTTATGAGGATGATTGTGCAACTTTATTTGTTCAACAAATGAACAAATATAAAGATAACTATAACATTTAAATTAAAGTATATGTTTTAGATGGAACTCAGATAGGTTTTAGATTGAGAGATAGGTTAGATGATTTTAATTAAATATTTCATTTGGGTTTTAAATTAGATTCTCTTGCCTATATAGAATTAGGCATCCTTTTGGAGATCACGTGCATACGTTTAGTGCGCGATTTAGTTGAGAGGTGATTTGGATATTATGGAGAGCTCGATTCCATTAAATCATGAAATAATGCATTTATAATTATTATGCATTTTAATGCACTTGCTATAAAATGTTTTCAACTCGGGCTCTGACCCGTTTATATTTTCTCCCTCCATGTATATAATGTATTACTTTAGGTGTTCCTCCGTAAGGACGCCATTGATGTTCATCCATCCAGTATTCGTGGAGCTGTGGCAGTAGCGGACTGTTGCGGCATTTTTCTTTAGTCGATTCCTATCTTTGTATATCTAGATTAGGATTCAGTTGTATATTGAGTTTAAATTCAAGTGTTGTAGACTAACACTTCATATTTTATCTCTCAGATCAATGTATTATCTGTTTCCTGATAGCATATTCGGGTATTTTACTTGTACATTGTATTGCACCCCTTTTATACTTGGAGTTTGCACTTATCACTCATCATAGTTAGATGCGTATCTTTGGTTGTGATTGCATTATTGATTTTGTTTTTGTTGTTAAATTAAAGTTTTAAATTTTTGACAATTTGCTTTTAATGATTTCGGGTAGTTAGCCTTATATTATTTAGTATTGTCTGTTGATGTTGAGACTGTGCCATCTGAGATACCTGATTTAATGTAGTATAGGGCTGGCCACCCGTTATTATTTTGAGCGGGTTGTCACAGGGAGTTACAACCATTGGATATTCTGGTGTGGAAGTTGGAGCGCATATCCATGGATTTCATCGTGGGGTTGTTGATATCCCATAGAGGTCATGATTTAGTTTAGTTCATCATCAATATATTGAGGAAGGTGGATCATTTTCTTCTAGTGCAAATTGACTACACCACAAAGCACCGGGGCCAAACTTTTTATTACAAAGATTGTGCCTCTTCACGGAGTACCACTCGACATTATTCCAATAGGTACAATTCTTTCATTTTCAGATTACGAAGGAGGTTTTAGGAGGCGATGTGGGTAAAGTTGAATTTGAGTACCGCGTTTTACCCCTAGACATATGATCAGGTTGAGTGGGTGAACAAGGTTTTAGAGGACATGTTACAAGCTTACGTGTTGGATTTTAAGGGAGGTTGGGATCATCGCTTGCCACTTATGGAGTTTTTATACAATATTAATCACCATCATACTATTGGGATGGAACCTTACGAGGTCTTGTACGAAAGACTGTTCCATTCATCAACTTGTTGGTTAGAGATGGGGGAAAGTAGACTTTTTTTGCGGGATGTTATTTATGACACCTTAGAGATGGTGGTGATCGTAAAGCAATGTATATATATTTACATGGATTGGTATAAGAGTTATGCCGATAAGAATAAATTTAAGTTGGATCTTTAGGTGGGGATCAAGTGCTTTTGAAGGTGTCCCCGATGAAGGGAGTGTAAGATTTAGATCCAAGGGAAGTTAGTGCCTTGATATGTAGGTACCTTCATAATATTGGATAGGGTGGGACCTATGCCGTATCGTTTGGACTTACCCGATCATCTTTTATAGGTACATGATGTCTTCCATATGTCCATTTTCAGGAAGTTCCTGAGGGACGAGTTAGCCTATTAGCATATAGACCTCGAAGGGATTGAGTTGTAACATGACGCGAGCTACAAGGAGAGATTCCATCGTATTAATGAATGAAGAGAGAACACCCTGTGATCTAAGGTCATTCCGTTGGTTAGAGTCCAATGGGGACACCATAGTGAGGCCGAGTCAACTTCGGACAGAGAGGACTACATGCGTGGGAGATACCAGAGATCTTTGAGTCAGGTATATAAATTCAAATTTCGAGGATGAAATTGCTTATTTAACATGAGAGGAATATAAACCCCATATTTTCTATGAATTTTTAAATTGCGTAATTTAATATCTTTGCATGCGTGATATGTGATGCCACTTACTATGTTCATTAATGTGTTGTTAACATCTTTTGGAAATCGGACTTAATACACGATAAAATACTAATTAGATACTTGAAGTGACTTAGTATTATGGGAGACTATGGAATGGTTAGGGATTTGATGTCAAAGGTTTAATTGTCTGGATCATACCCTCGGTATCAGATTCTAACGATCATAAAGTAGTTTATTATAATGTCGAGTCATGTGTAATTAATAAATCATTAAACTGTGTTTTTAAATTGCCTCGTATCGACTTTTTAGATAAGTTAATGAGTTATTTTCTTTATTAAAAAAATATTCACATTTCATGTTGACTTGTGGGACGTTTAGAATGCCCATTTTTGACTTAAAATGGTAGAATTTATGTCCATTGGGTTAGTACATGACTTAGATAGAGTTTTGGACCATTTGGAGAGCTATTTGGGCTTATTGGGTTGGGACTTATGTTGGGCCTAAGCCTAATTTCATGGGAAGCTACTTTATTAGGTTAATTAGATAACCTAAAATATATCTGTAAACAATTGGAGAAACCCTAAGGATTTAAAGAGAAGAGGCACACAAGAATTGAGGAGCTTGGAAGATTGGAAGCTTGGAATTCACCCAATTTGGCCATGGTAAGTTTACATAGACTAAAAAATTAATTTGGATTTGTGTTAGTATAATGAGAATCCATTGGAATCTGAATTAAGCTTTATATAATCAAATTTTGATAATCTAAATTCCTAATTTTGTAGTTAATTAAATAGTTAAATTACATCATAAACTCATGTTAATGTATTAGTGCAATTGGATGAGTGAATCCTATGTATTAATCAGGATAATTGTATGAAATTAATGTATTTTGACTCATGTTAATGAAGAACTTAAAATCCCCATGTTTAATTATAACGATTCGATTTTGTTGAATTAATAAGGCCGTGTTATATTTTCGAACTCTAATTATTCGCAAATTATATGGACATGGATTTAAGAGAAATTAATGGGATTAACTTAAATAGGTTATTTTTAATCAAAATTAAGGTTAATGAGAAAAATTCAAAAATATTGCATACCACGTTATGCGTGTTAAATTAAATTACGCATTTTAAATAGAATTAAAGAAAATTAAACTGAATAAATGTTATAATTACATTTATTTATGTATTATAATATCATAACATAAGGATAGAAGAAGGAAATTAAATATAATAATAATAATAATAATAATAATAATAATAATAATAATAATAATAATAATAATAATAATAATAATAATAATTGTAATACGCCGTAGTTTATATATATATAAGTGGATATTTAAATTATGAAAATTAAATAAATATTAATTTAAAGTGAAATGAATCAATATTTATGTGACTATTAATTTACTAGAGCTACAGTAAACAAAATTGAATTAGGTCGTAAGTGAGTAAACGCGACATAGTTCAATATTATCTCAAGCGGGGAATGTGTGATGAAATTATAAGAGGTTGAGAAGGAAAAATATTGATAAGTGACTTGGGTGATGATTTCGAGAGCACGATTGATCTGAAATGGGTCAAAATAATCAAATTTATGTACCCTAGGAGTTGTGTTTGGATCTCAGGGGCTTTTTAGATTCATCATAACTAGAATAAGAATCTTTTGGACTTCTTAATGGTATGTGTGTAAGGACACAAATTTATAATTGAGTCCTTTGTTGTTTTGGCTCAATTCCGAACAAAAACATTTGAGTCATAGGATAGAGTTATTGACTATCCTTCAAGCCTATGACAAACTAAAGTTGAAGACATAGCGGCCAAGTTTATAAAGCTTCATCAAATGCCGGTTTAGTGTGCCTAGTTTCTACGTCATCAACAATGTTCCAATGCTCCTAATGTATGAATGCATTTGATATATATATATATATATATATGAGCTTGGAAATTTATTGGGTGTACTTTATAATTTTTATAAATTAATTTTAACAACTTTGTTTTACCCAGAAAATATTTTTTAGAACTTTTCATAAAAAGCTTTGGGCTAAAAAATTAATATTTTATTTTTCTAAGACGTCGTTCGAACCACACCGGAATCTCGTTCGAACGAGATTGCCAGGTCGTTCGAACGAACTGGCATCTCGTTTGAACGAGATTGCTAGGTCGTTCGAACGAGATTTCTGATGATTTTCCTTTTTTCATTCTGGAACCTCGTTAGTAAATTCGTTCGAACGAAAAGTCGTTCGAACGAAATTTCGCGGAAATAGTTATTTTGGGCGTTTTTGATAGTTTTTCCCACTTTTCCCACTTCTTTCCCCACTATCTTTTGACGGAACTACTTAGTGCGGGAGCCAACTCTTTTGAACCAACTTTTTCACTATTCCCCATCTCCTAGAGAGAGTTTGAGAGCAAAATTAAAAGAAAAAAAAGTTCATGTTTTTGAGTGTCTATTCTTCAAGGAAAATTCATTAAACATTCTTGTTTTCACCCATATTGTTTATTCCAAGTTTCAATATATATATATATATATATATATATATATATATATATATATATATATATATCAATGCTTGGAGTCTTTGGCACCGGATTTTACTCTACCGTTTGAAGAGTTCGTTTGGGTTTCCTTCTACATCCCATAAAAAAGAAGTTCGAGTTTTAGCTGCGGCATTCTCATATAGTGAAAGGAACCATGTATGGTTGACGGTGGTTCCTACAGCCTTATTGGTGGTTTCCAAGGTTCTGGTGGAGTTCGGGATTGTCAACTAAGAGGAGGTCGTTACAAGAAGGAGCATCGGGTCTTGAAGGAAGTCGAGTCGAGTGTTGTACGTCGTTTTGCTTGTACTTGTAAAATACCATACTTTGTGGACTTATAGCTAGGGCAGTCCGAGGTTATTTTCCATTTGTGGGTTTTTCCTCGTACATCACGGCGTAGTGATTTATTTATTTCATCTTTTGCAAAATTCACCTAGAACGCATGCTAATGTAAAAAAATAAAATTTGGTTTATATCACTACGTGTTTAATTTGGTGCAAATAAATTTGGGTATATGTTAATTTAATTCAAGTCGTCGTTTAATTTGTTAAAATTGGTTTGGCCTAATTTGGTAATATTGAAAATATGTTTTAGGCAAATTTCTAGGACTTGGGTTGAATTAAGTTGGTTTAAGTGAAATTAAAATTTGTGTGGATTTAATCTTATTTCACTTGTTTAATTTTAATTTGAAAAGAAATTAAAATTTGGTGTTTGTGTGTGTTTTAATTGAACCATCTCACGCTTCCGCATATCTAAAAAGGAAGTTATCTTTTTGTAGTAAGATTTTATAAAAATTGGGGGCCTCGTGTTCCAACAAGTGGTATCAGAGCATTGATTGATAAAAGCCTCTCTTTCACAAATTGGTATCAGATCATTGATTGAGAAAAGCCTCTCTTTCACAATGTGAATATCCAAAAAGGGAATTTGCACTTATAAAATGTCGGGTTTGGGTGATAAGAAAAGTCATTTCACAAATCCAAAGGTTTAGTTGAGTTATATAAAAAGGTTGAGAGAAATTGAAAAGAATTGAGAAGAAAAATTCAAGAGTCCAAGTGAGAAAGTGAAGAACGATTTAAGAACATTCTAGGAGTGGATATTTGGGAAGGGATTCAAGGAGAATTATCAACATCTTCACCAAATTTCAGATTCTACGAACCTTAAGTCAACTAATTATCTTGCTATTTAATTTTTGTGTTGTAACAACCCGCCTAATTAAATATCGGGTGATCAGTCCCTTATTTAATTAAATCAGAATATCCAGTTGGTTCATTCTCAGCATCACTGTCGAAAATAATTTCTTTATTAATCACCTAATAGTTAATTAAGCTAAGTGTCAAAAACTTTTTCCATTTTTAATTTAATTAAAACCATTCCACGACTTGGAATAATAATATGCAACAACACATCACAACTGCATTAACTAAAACAAGAATAAATGTGACTGGAATAACTCTCCAGTTAAATTATAACATTTACACTAAATAAAAATGATATCCACAATACTTACATAAATAATTACAACCTTTAGAATCCTGGGCGACATGCCCTATATGAAGTAGACGCTATAGATGAGTGAATCAACAGAAAGGAAGCCTCTAAACAAAATTCGCATCTTTGCTATTAGCTATAATCCATCAGAACATCCATAATATATATTGGGCATGCTGGATACCTGATGTACAAGACATAGTAGAGAAGAGAATCTGCAAAGAAATGGGTCAGAGCCCGATTGTAAAAGATTTAAAAAAAATAGCAAGTGCTTAACAATTACAATTAAGCATGTATTATGTACATGTTACTTTCTCGGGCTCTCTCTTGAGAATTCTCACCTCTCATCTAGAGTGCACACCTATCGTATCTTATTATCTTCCTAGTTAAGGTTCCCTCCAAACTAGTTTTCACAACATAATTCTAACCAATATCATAAACCCGTATGTCCCATACCATACGTAATATAATTATTCATATTCATTTCTCTTTAAGATGAACTAGTCTTGTTACAACCTTGGAATTAAGTGTTCACTTACTTAATACAATTCAGACTTCATTATTTACTTCTATCTATAATCATTACACAGTATATTAAATCACATTTTATAGTTTTAATCTACAATATCACACAGAAGATTACATCTCTATATCTACAATGTCACACAGTAGATTACATCACAGTTTATATATATAATATCACACTAATTATATATATATATATATATATACTAAT
This sequence comes from Sambucus nigra, assembly GCA_949130495.1. NCBI lineage: Eukaryota > Viridiplantae > Streptophyta > Magnoliopsida > Dipsacales > Adoxaceae > Sambucus > Sambucus nigra. The sequence goes on along the minus strand of OX422219.1, from coordinate 91,278,848 downwards.
ACGGCACCTCCCAAGTCACATCTACGGTGCATGCATACTCTGCTATCATGTCCTGATACATAATGTCACTGTATAGAGGACTATTGATTCGGCGTCTCTCAAAAATCATATCATAACACAAATATATTGGAGGCGAGCATACTCCCTAGCCAAGTGGGTCACGCACATACCTACGCTCCCATTAAACCGTCGAAAGTATCATTACACCGATAGCACGTGTCCAAGGTCCTGTGCTCAGGGTACGAATCTAAAATACCTCCCAATTGGGCGCACAAGGATAAGACCATCCACAATGAGAAACCTCCACCCCTATAAGAAACAGCGTAGGTATGTCATACATACAAATAATATTATAGGTACTCATCACATCTATATAAATATAACATCCATAAGGCATTCACACAACCATATGATAATTCCCATACGTAGTATTTTTATCTATCAAATCCTACGTATTAAAGATTATGACTTTAATTCTTTATTTTATATTCCCGAGCCTCACTTACTACTCGAAGATTAAATAAGTATCCCTCAACCTAATTCAGTAGGTATACGTCTACACCCTACTTGTCCATGTCATCATAACTTTAGAAATTCTATGAATTAAACTCATCTTTAATTAGGTTTAATTCTCGTTAACCCTTACTACATTCTTAACCCTTCATTCTATCTCTCAGGGTTAATCCCACCTATTCCTAAGGTTATACCGATAATTAATAACTCTCTTACTACATAAGTCTCGGTAATAACTCGTTTAATTAAGACTCGTTGTGGCCATCCCCTGATCCTCGCGGCGGGCGGGAGGCGTGATGGAGGATCTTAGGTCCCGCGCGTCCCTCTCGGGAGTGCTTCGACCGACGTCATTTGGGTGAGGTGTAATAATGTAGAGAGATTATAGTCGCCAATCTATTTTACTCAAAACAGACAAAAGAAAAGAAGAAGCCATCCCGAAGGACAGCATCCAAAGGCATACTGATGCATACGAAACCAAAATGATTCGAAAAGGGTCTGGAGGCTAAGTTACGAAATGGGAAGGTGTTAGGCACCCATTCCGTCCTTTCGGTCTCTCATGGGTTTTTGCTATTTTTCTTTTATTTTCCCTGTGATGTGTGTGCATGTGTATATATAGTGGAGATAGGAATCATCGACTTGTACCATGGAAGAGATAAAGCGAGTCATCCGTAGGAAGGTATAAAAATATTAGAAAATAGGATTTACACGATTATCCTTATGTTGATCGTTATGATGGAATGATAATGCATGTGGAATAATACGCCACTAAGAACAAAGATATGTATATATATAATATAAGAGAGCGGGGTTGAGAGAAAATAGAAAATGAGAGAAAAAGTAAAAATAGAACTCGAATCTCGAGTTTTACCCCGAGACGTCTACGTAGCCTATAGAGGCATCAAAGTCCACGTAGTTCGCATGAAAAAGGAGGGGTGGGGTTTATCCCATAAATCCAACCGGGGATTCTCTTATTTGTGTGTGTGTGTGTGTGTGTGTGTGTGTGTGTGTGTGTAGGAAAAGTGTTTTAGTTGTGAGAAAAGTGTAAGAAAAGTATGAGAATTCCCATTTGGAATTTGTGAGCAAACCCTCTTTTTCTTATTTTTTGGGTTTTTATTTATATGAAAATGAGAGATGTGAAATAATATTAAATAAAAAGTATATTAGGATGTGTGAGATGAGATAATGAAAGTGCTAAGTAATAAAACAAGTTATTGTGAATTTATGAGAATTTAAGGAGAGAGTTGAGAAAATTGGACCTTCTTGAATATCTTGAATGTTGGAGAGCAGCCCTCGCACTTGGATGATGAAGGAGAGTGGTTAATTCACCAAGTTTGATGAAAACGATGATGAAAGGTGAAGGTTGGAAAAGGATTTGGGTGTGGAAATCACGCTGACTTCGAGAGAGGTTTTTTAGATTTGCTGAGAGTGATATCTATCAGATCTGGGCTCCTCTTGCAAGTGAGGTCAGGCCTCCTTTTTATAGGCGCAGGGAATTTACAATTGGCATAGCCCTATTCCTGCCAATCGGCAGGTGCGTTTAGGCACACTACCAATAGGCAGGGTCTGCGACCTGCCGTTTGGCAGTGTCTTTCAGGACTTTTCAAAAAATTAGCCGCAGAATGCAAACCATTGATCAGAATCGCGCACAGGGTTGAAAATTGTAAAGGTAATTCAGAGACCTTCAAAAGTCCTTTGGACCTCTCCCAGGTTCGGGAGTTAACTTTGGGTCAAATGTGGCTCGGAAGCATTCATCGGTCCATTAGACGGGGAATTATCGAATGCAAATGCATCGTTCGTCCGCATGGTAAGTTTGAATCATGCACGGGGTCTACCATTGGAAAGGTTAGGATATTTGATTTGACATTCCAAAGAGTTTGATCCGATTCGGGGAGTTGACTTCAGTCAACCGAGCCCTGGAAGCATTCGGTGACCTTTCGGAGTAAAACGAATCGTTCGTCCGTACTGTAAGTCGGAATCGCGCATGGGATGAACCGTTGGAAAGGGGTTTCAGTGACCATAGAAGATTTATTCAGTATCGGTTGAGTTGAAGAGTTGACTTAGACCAAACAGAGACCGGGAGTGCCCGGTGACCTCCTGATTGAGTTTCGGGGGAAAAAGGTCGTTCGTCCGCATGGTAAGTCGGAATCGCTCACAAGATGAATCGTTGGAAAGGGGTTTCAGTGTCCTTAAAAGATTCATTTAGACTCGATCGAGTTGAAGATTTTAACTTTTAGTCAAACAGAGCCTGGCAGTGCCCGATGGCTTCTAGGTTAGTACTCGGGGTATGACCTCGGTTTGTAGTGATGAGGGGAGGTGCTAGGCACCTAAGGAGAGTTTAGGGGGTAATAGAATGGGGTGTCTACAGAGCCCATCGACGGGTGAGTTTGTAACAAATGTAGCCATCGAATAGACACCGCATGATTCTTTTGAGGGAGGATGACCAATTCAGAGGGTCGAGGCCGATTTTGAGGACCTAAGGGAGTGAGGATAACCAATTCAGAGGGTTGAGGCCAATTTTGAAGACCTACAGAGTGTACTGGGGATAACCAATTCTGTGGGTAGAAGAAGATTCTAAGAGCTTAAGTTGAGATGACCAATTCTGCGGGCTTAAGTATGAGATGACCAATTCTGTGGGGTTGAAGATGAGGTGACCAATTCTACTGGTCAAAGCCAATTCTGCGGGCTTATGTAGTGATGACCAATTCTGCGGGTCGAAGCCAATTCTGCAAGATTATGTAGAGATGACTAATTCTACGGGTCGAAGCCAATTTTACGGGCTTAAGGTGGAGATGACCAATTCTGCGGATCGAAGCCAATTCTAAGGGCTTAAGTAGGGATGACCAATTCTGCGAGTCGAAGCCAATTCTGCGAGCTTATGTAGAGATGACCAATTCTCTGGGCTTAAGTTGAGATGACCAATTCTGCGGGCTTATATAGAGATGACCAATTCTATAGTTTGAAGCCGATTCTGCGGGTTTAAGGTGGAGGTGTTCTTGGGGAACTCTGCCGGGGAGATTTATCTTGTGGTTTTGTTTTGGGCTAGGGAGCCGATTGCTTGGGGAGATCTTTTGCAAAAATTCCATTGGGGAGGTGATTAGGTGGCCCAGGGTTTGGGGAAATTTGATACCTTTGGGGTATAGGGGGTGATCTTTAGAGATCCTCTGGGGACGTTGCCGGGAGGAGATTTACTTAGTTTTTGGGAGTTCCATTGGGGAAATGGGGGTTTTCTCTTTAAGGAGTGTGAAATTTTCTTGATGAAAATGTTTTAAATCCTTCCGGGGATTTTTAGGAATTGTCTGAGAATTTTTCATGGCTTTTTGGTATTTTTTGGGAATTTTTATACGACATTGAAGGGGGGGGGGGGGTCAGTCAACATGGTTCATAGGGTGCCATTCGGTAATGGCACGGACTTTTGGATCGCCTCAGGAAGGTAAGGGGTCAGTGACGATCGGTGGGTGGGGGGGTTAATGCCAATCGACATGACCCTTGGCATCCTATATAAAAGGGGCGAATTCCCCTCATTTTTCACACCTTCTTGCTTCCTTTATTTCTGTGATTTTCCTCTACAAATCATTCTAGAGTTCTGATCTCTAAGAAATGGCTGCCTTTGTAAGCACTGCAGCGCATAGGGAATAGTTGACTGTTGATGACTGGGTGAACGTGGACTGGAAGGCCAGGGCGTCTCTTGCTTTGGGGAGTGAGAACTCCTTTGACGCATTCGAGCCAATTACGGATGTGTAGACTTTTCTATGGGAGCCATCGCGTCATCGGTCTTCTAAGATGTTGAGCCCCGGTGGTTATGTAAGCAACCTGACTTTTGGCATTCTTCTCTTTTTGGTGATTTTTCCTTCCTTCTTGAATTTTGACAAGGTTTCTTCTTTTGACAGTTTGATATCTCTTTGAAGAACATGCGTTCCCATAGGACAATGGGGCTTAAGGACGTCTGGGAGCATCTTCCACCTGTGGTGTGTTAAGAGGTATCATCAGTGGGTTTTGGGAGGTTAGCATCTGCGCTGGATGAGACGCGTCGGTCGACAACGGTTTTATGTGCTTTGGGGGAAAGATGGTGGGATACAACCCACACCTTCCATTTTAGTTTTAGGGAGATGACCGTGACTCCCATAGACGTGTAGTAGCTACTGGGGCTGGATTGTGATGGGGAGCAGATAGAGGTGGATCACTCTCTGAGGGTGAGGACGAAGACGGTGAGGGCGACGCTTGGTGGCGTAGGGAGGATAGTTTCTGGGGATTCCATCTGGGTATCCTTGCTGAAAGATGTCTTGCTGAGTAGGGTGGTTGAAGTGCAAAATGGGTTGCAGGTGAGGCAAATGGCCTGGTTGTTCATTTTTCTGGTGCTGGGAGGTTTCATGGTGCGTCGAGTGTCGACATCGTCCATTTGTGGTTATTTTCATATTTGAGGATGTTTTCTAACATCCCACTCTATGATTGGGGAAGTCTGAATTTGGCGACCCTCTATTTTTCTTTGGATGCATTCAGTCGGTGCTGCCGATAAACTTTTACTTGAGCCACGTATCGCCTCGAGGTATCCTTTAATTTTACGCATTTTCTTTCATGCATTCGCATTTTCCTTATGCGTCTCTTTTTTATTGTGAATTCCTATCTCTGGCAGACGTGGTTCTATGAGGTGATTGGGTGCAATACCCAGTTAATTGCCTTGAAGGGAGAGACTGTTGGGGACTTCTGTCGATTGTATCGATGGCACAAGGCCAATCGACAGTCAAAGGGATCTCTCTCTCTAGAGGCGGTGCGTCAAGTATTGAATGGCCTGACCAGTGGTAGGGTAAGACTCTTTCCTTTTCAGCCTTGGTTTTTGGCATGTTCTGATTTGTATGGACTTATGCCTGTTGGGGATTTTTCGGTGACTTTTTACCCTTGGGGGACAACCATTCGGGATACGGGGGCGACATGGGTGAATGCGCAGATGAGGCATTTGCTGGAGCATGAGTTCGGCCAATCCTGGTATCTGGGGAAGCGGGTGGTTCGATAGATTGCAGAGGAGGAGGTGGTGGTGCCACCTGCGCAACCTCTTACGTCTATGAGGAGAGAGCAGCTGCTGCCGAAGGATGCGAGGATCGCGACTATGATCGACGAGTCCTACTTTTTGTACACTGATATGGCCTTACCGTGTGACTATATGGACTTTGTGACGAGCTGGTTGATGGATCCCAACATATATGATGCCTTGCCTTTCCCTCTTATGGCTTCGAGTCGGGCGGTGGGGTTCCCACAATGACGATGGTCTGTCGGCGTCTGCGGCGGTGGAGACTTCAGAGGTTCCCTTTGTTCGATTGCATACCCCTTTGTATAACATTCGGCGGGCTGATGGAGGGATGGTCCCCATATTGCATCGTCCTCATGCGATGGATCCGGAGGAGCTGGGTTTAACATAAGAGGTTCTTCATCCGGCGGTATACCTTCTTCCTCTTTTTGGTTCCTTTTCTATTTTGATCCCTCATTGATATTAATTTTGGCTTTTACTTGCAGAAAGTCCGTGTGTCGACCACTTGGCTGAGGGACATCAGAGACTGGATATCTTCGGTGACTGCCCACATTCGGGATGCGATCCCGGTTCCTTCTTACTTGGTGCTATCTGCTTCATTCGGGGAGGACTTTGGCTCGGGTAGTGGTGGTGTGTCGTCTCGCCATAGGGTAAAGAGAGCGCGTCGCAGGGGTGGAAACTCTTAGAGAGTGGGGTGAAGGGTAGGTGAGAGAGAGAGAAAATGTGGGTTCGGGCTGAGTCCCGTTGGTTTTTGCTTTTCTTTTATTTCCTGCAAAATTTGATGTAACACAGAAGAATATATATATGCAATGCAGTGGGATTTTTTTTATTGTTAATGGTGAGTGAATGCATGCACATGCGCTTTTTACTTTGCTGTTGAGACCGTAAAAAGAGACATTTTAAGGATTTTTTTGAAGGAAAGTTTTAAAAATGGGAAATTATATAGTGGTGGAATAGGATTTTTTTTGAAATTCTGTTGAGAATATCGATTTTATTTTTATTGGGTTTTTCTGATTTTGATAAAAAAAGAAAAAGAAAAATTTCCAAAAATGGGGGGTTGCCGATCGGCAAGCCCTTTGCCCTGCCTATCGACAGTCAAGTCCAGTCCCATTAATTCAAAGCTTTTGATTAGTGCCCTCTTCAGCTTCTTGTACCTCGTGGGGTAGGATTCCCTCTGATTTCTGCAGGGGTTATGTCTTTTGTGAGGGTTCTCAAGTATAAAAAGGGTAGGGGTGGAGTGTTTTCATCACACCTTCACATTCTTACTTACTTGCCTACTGTCTCTTAGTCCTGTAAGATGGTTCTCCCTGGTAGCATTGAGTTTGCTAACTACCTCGAAGTCTTGGAAGCGATGTGCTCTTATAATGTCAACTACGATGCTTTCAACATGCGCCGAGTCTCTTTGTGGCGCAATCGGTCCATTGAGTGGAACATGCTAATGGCGGCGGTACAATTTTGGTACCCCGAAGACCAAGTATTCTGCTTTGGGTTGGATGAAGTTTGTCCTACCTACGAGGAATTTTCTGCCATGCTGGGGATAAATCCCAGTGTTGCTGTGACTTTACCCGAATTTTCTCGTCCTCACAGGGATTTACTGGCCGGGCATCTTTGTATTTTGCCTTCGACGACTAGATCACTGGTTGCTGGAGGAGTGATCTCCCTCCCGAAAGTGTTGCAGTTCGTGCATTTGAGGGAAGTAGGTGATGCTGGCTATGGTGGAGCCGTTGCTCTGGGCCTGGTTTCAAAATTATTGTTGGTGATTGGGGAACTGCTGGTGGATCCATAACTTGCAGCCATTACTTCATGGATGTCATACCGTCACAATCCTACGGCGGTGATACTGGAGGAGACCCTCAACGATCTGGATGCCTGGATAGAAGGTCTTACTGACTTCTTGCAGGGTAGCCCCGTGATGCTGTTCATGTGGTTGTCTGAAAGACTCCGCCTGGTGACTCTTTCAGAATATCCTTTATCGGCTGTACCCAACTTCTTTTCGCGTCACTTCTTTAGCGTTGGCTCGAATATTGAGAGCTGGGAGAATTGGGTTATGGAGCATGGGGCTCAAAATCTGTACTAGTCAGTGCCTTAGTGGGGACAGTTGCTGCTTGTTCTGAAGCTAGGAGAATGCCCGTATGTGCGGCTAGTTGGTCTCAGCCAGACCTCTTTTTATTTTCCTTGCTGACTTCTGTGCTAATTTGGCCGGGCATAGGTTGTGCCACCTCAGACACTAAATTTCTTTCTGATAGAGGAATTGACCGAGCGTCTGCGCCTGCGTCTTGGCTCTCTATGGGAGAGTCGACATCCGTCGATCCGTACCTCTTAGTCTGTTGGGAGATTTTGGCATATCCCTGGGGATTATATGAAGTGGTTATGGAGATTATTTAGCAATATGTTGGCAGTGGAGACTGGACAAAAGTGTCTTGTCTCTTTTAACACCATGGAAGGAGGTGTTGTGATTTTTTCGAAGCTGGTTCAAGCTTATCGATCCATGGAGTGTCTGCGACACTCTGTTCAGGCTTGGGAAACTTGGGGACCCCAAGATACAGATGATGATGATGGAGCGGGATCCTCTGATAGCTGTGGGTAGGATGGTTTATTTTGTAATGGGGAATAAATATGGGGATTTTATTTGGCTTTTTTAGGAGGGTAGGGGGAAGGGAGTTATCCGTTCCTTTTCTTATGCAATCTGTACCCTAATTTCTTATTAGTGAAACAAATAAGTTTCTGATCATCCAGCTATGCCTTTCGATGAATTTTGTATTTTTTGAATTATCTATACCGATCTGTAAGGCATACATAATCCTTTTGTTCAAATATATGTTAGAATCAACTGTCGTTCTCAAAGGTAAGAAAAGAATAGTATTTTGTGAAAAAGAAAGGGCCGTGCTCTTGTAAGGTGTATGAGCTGCCTATGTACCTCTGGGGTTTTGAAATTTTACACTTTGTTTAAAAATGGTTATTTGCAGAGGATCAGGCCCACGTAGTTCTGGGCAGGGGGAAATGAAGAGTTTTTTTTAAAGAATATAAGGGAGATGAGAAGAGTCATAGCGCGCTGAGATTTCGGACTAGGGGTAGAACTTCTTGAGACGGTCCAGGTTGACAGGACGAGCCATATCTTCCCCATATAAGTCGGTAAGCATGGCAGAACCACCGAATAAGATCTTCTTGACAATGTAGGGGCCGCTCCAATTGGGCTTAAATTTCCCTTTGGGTTCCCAGATGGGTTCTATGATTTCTTTGAGGGTTAGATCCCCTTATCGAACACCGCGGTCCTTGACTCTCTTATTGAATGAATGCGATATTCGGCAATGGCACCCTTGTATGTGGAATAATGCTTTTAATATCCTTTTGTCTAGGAGGGTCAGCTCGTTAAGATGACTTTGGCACCAGCCTTCTTCGCTGACCTTGCTTTCAAGCATGATGTGCAACAAGTGTATTTCTAGATCCACGGGTAGGACTTCTTCCATACCGTAAATGGGAGAGTAAGGGGTAGCCCCATTAGAGGTTCAAATTGAGGTTCTATAGCCCTAAAGGGAATACGGGATCCGATCGACCCAATCCCGATAGCTTTCGATCATCTTGCTGATGATGGCTTTGAGGTTCTTGTTGGTGGCTTCAACTGTACCGTTGGTATGAGGTCGGTAGGGATATGATTTGTGTCTTTGAATCCCCTACTCATTGACCACCTCTGTGACTTCTGCCTCCAAATGCAACCCGTTATCTGATACTATGCGGGACCTTAGACCGACATATGATGTTTTTCTTAACGAATTTGTCCACTTTCTTAGCGTTCAGCACTACGTATGACTCCTCTTCGACCCATTTGGTGAAGTAATCAATGGCAACTAGGATGAACTCATGCCCATCTGAAGCCTTCGGTGTAACCTTCCCTATGATGTCGATGCCCCAGGTGGAGAACGACCAGGGAGAGGTCATGTTGTATAATTCACATGGAGGCGAATGCTGAAGGTTGGAGAATTATTAGCATTTGAGGCATTTTCAGACATAGGCGGTGCAATCCTAGGTCATGGTGGTCCAGTAGTAGCCTTGTCGAATGATCTTCTTGGAAAGCATGTGACCGTTCATGTGGGGTCCGCATTCCCCGCTGTGGATCTTCTGCATTATCTTTTCAATGTTATCCCCTGCGATGCAGTGCAAATGAGTTCCATCGAAGTTCCTTTTGAGCAGTGCTTTGTGACAGATGATGTACTGGGCGGCGAGTCTTCGAAGGGTTGCTCGATCTTTCTTATTGGAACCCTCAGGATACCTACCATGTTTGAGGAGGCACCGATATCATAGTACCAATAATTGTCTATCTCAGGATCTTCTGTGGTGACAAGTTCAATGTGGTAGCAGTGGGTTGGTTTGTCTTGCTTTTGAACTAGGAAGGGGGTCATAGTTATTCCTTCGGGTATGTCAACCACGGATGACAATGTAGGGAGAGCATCGTCTAGGTTATTCTTTGCTCGAGGTAGGTAATGGAAGGTGATATCTTAGAATTGGGAGGCTAATTCTTCTAAGTGGGCATGGAAGGGTTAGAGTTTCTCGTCCTTGAGTCTCCACTTTTTGAGCACTTGACTGATGATGAGGGCGGAATCCCCGTAGACGTCTAAACATTGAATAACTTTCTTGAGAGAAACTTTGAGGCCTACTGTGCATGCCTCATATTCAGTCATGTTATTGCTACAAGGGAAATCAAACTTGATGGCGATGGGAGTCATCTGGGGTGATCTGAAGTATCCCAATGCCATATCCTATCTTGTTGGCATCATCATCAAAGAATATTTGCCATCGAAGGTTGTGTTGAGAAGTGCAAAGGATGTTTTCATCTGGGAATTCGGAGATCCATACATCATCTCTTCCTTTCATGGTTTTCTGCGTGACGTACAAGATATCGAACTCGGCTAGGAGCATCAACCATCGGGCCATTCGGCTGGACAAGGTGAGTTTCTCAAGCAGGTATTTGATGGGGTCCATTCGGGATACAAGTTTGATGGGGAAGGTGAGCATGTAGTGTCATAAATTTTGGGTAACCTAGATAAGTGCGACACATGCCTTTTCCGAAGCAGTGTAGTTAACCTCGTACCCGACCAATTTACAACTGGCATAATAGATGGCTCTTTCTTTGCGGGAATCTCCAAGGTATTGGGCTAGTAAAGCCCCTTTTGCAGTGTCGGTTATGGTTAGGTATAGGAGCAAGGAGATAATAGGCTGTGGTGTCATGAGTATCGGGGGTTGGGTCAGATATTATTTGATTCGATCAAAATCTTCTTAGCATGCCTTGTTCTAAACTTTAGTTGAATCCTTGCGGAGGAGTTTCAAGATAGGTTCGAAGATGGAGGTTAACTGGCTGATGAACTGACTGATGTATTATAATTTCTTGAGGAAACCTCGAACTTGTTTCTCTGTTTGGGGAGGTGGCATCTCAGGTATGGCTTTCATCTTGGCGGGATCTTCTTCTATACCCTTCTCACTGACCATGAATCCTAAGAGTTTTCCATTTGTAATGCCGAAGATGCATTTCTGCGAATTGAGTCTCATTTGATACTGTCGTAGTCATTCGAAGAACTTTCGGAGATCAGGAACACAACCTTCTCTAGTTTTGGACTTGATAATCATATCATCCACATAGACCTCATCTTCTTTGTGAATCAGATCGTTCATGATGGTTGTGGCAGCCCTCTTGTAGGTAGCCCCAACGTTCTTGAGACCAAATGGCATAACAGTGTAGCAAAAGGTTCCCCAAGGTGTGATGAACGCGGTATTTTCTTAGTGGTCTAGGTTCATTTTGATTTGGTTCTATCCGACAAACCCGTCAACAAATGACTTGAGAGCATGACTGGCTGTGTTGTCCACGATCATGTCGATATTGGGTAACGGATAATCATCCTTTAGAGAGGCTTTGTTTAAGTCTCGATAGTCTACACACATCCGAACCTTCCTTACTAATTTTGGCACATGCACTATGTTGGCAAGCCACGTGGGATATTCGATCACACGAATGAACCTATGTTCAACTGTTTGACCACCTCTTCTTTAACCTTGAGCTATCATTCGGTACGGATCTTTGTCAACTTTTGTTTGACCGACTTGTAATCTGGGAGAGTTGGAATCTCGTGCTAAGAAATTTTAGGGTCAATGCCAAGCATATCATCGTAGGACCATGCGAAGACATCCCAGAATTCTTTTAGCAATTCTTCGAGTTGTGCACGCCCATGCTCGTCGAGGGTAGCCCCTATCCTAATCTCGCGCAGTTGGATACTAGAATCGAGGTTAACAACAACAGTCACTTCTTCATTAATTTGAACGCGGTTATATTATTTATTATTAACCTTATTTAGACCAGTTAAGAATTATTTAGTTGCAAAATCATCATCATCAGAAGTTTGATTAGAATCCAAACAATTAAAGTAAGGCACAACAAGATACTCAAAATCTTCGTTGATTTCATTGATAGGAAAAACAACATTAAGTACCTCATAAAAGGAGGACTCGATTACATTCGAACAAGGATAGACACCAGAAGAAGAAATGGGGTAAACATTAGGATTAGGGGAGGTTTTAGCAGGTAGAACTGGCGCAGCATGCCAGTTGAGGAGAGGTGTATCAGCAGCTTTAATCTGTTGGGATGGATTCGGTGATGTAGTGACTAAGTGAACCATGTAGAGTGTTAGACCCAGTGTCTATAAGTTGAAGGAATCTTCAGAGTCACTTTCCTCAGTCTCTTCGGTATCTTTGATGAGTAATTGTACATAGTGTTCGAAAATTTTGGCCCATGGGTAGCTGTCTTGAAAAAAGATCTCCATTACAGGCTTCATCTTCTTGTCTGTATGGTCATACCATGGTTCTAGAAAGCCGTAAAAGGGGAAGTCTTCACCCTCTTTGATGAATCGTCCATTCAAGAATTCACCTGGGATAGTCTGGATGCAGTCTAGTCCTCTCTTTGGTCGAGACTGGCGGATCATTCTGAGCTCTTATTCTGATGGTTGATACCCCAAACCATAAGGAGGAAAAGCTTTTTTTAGTTTAATCGGCTCGAGTATCCCTTGCTGTCTTTATCCTAGCCCCAGTCCGGGCATGAAGTGCATGTTTTTGAATATCTGAATCACATTGACATTGCCATGAGGGTCATATTCTGGACAATCCCTTTCTTTAAAGTCGTCCCCTGTCGGGAGTAGGAGTGGTTTAATTTAAAATCCTGATAAGAGCATATCATTTGACCCGTGCTGTATCTCAAGGATTGGACTACTGGTACTTGCACCATCGGCATTATCGTCGTCGCCCAAGATGGTAATGACTCATCCGTCGGTGAAGAACTTTAATTTTTGATGAATTGAGTAAGACACGCCCTTGATACTGTGTAGCCAGGGTCATCCTAGCAATAGGTTGAAACAAGCTGGGATGTCAATAACTTGGAATTCGATGACAGGGTTTATAGGGCCATCCCCTATTAAAATCTTTATGGATCCCATCACCTCCCGACGGGTATTATCGTAGGAACGCACATCAACGGAGGTTGGAACGAGGTCGCTTTCTTTCAGTCCTAAACATTTGAAGGTTCTCAGTGGGCAGACATTCAAGGCGGATCCATTATCGATAGAAGATAGTGGTACAACCTTCCCCATAACTTCGACGGAGATGTTGAGTGCATGATTGTGGTTTGGCCCAATCTTGGGGATTTCTTCTTCGAAAAAGGATAACATTCGGGTAGAGGTCAAGCATCTGACCAAATTTACCGCTTCTTTTGGTGTGGTAGAAGGAGGAACTGTGGATCCAGTGAGCAACTAGATCAAAGCATTTTTGTGTAGCTGAGAAGATATGAAAAGCCACCATAGAGTGATGTTAGCTTGAGTTTTCTTCAATTGATCGAGGATCTTTCCCTCCTCGATGGTCATTTCTGGCATAGGAAGGTTTTCAACTCCCTTCCCCTTATCATTGGCTGGTAGTGAGTTTGGGATCTGGTAATGCCTCCCTGATCTGGTTACGTGATTTACTAAAGAAGGGAAAAACATGAATTCTATTTCCTTGTTAATCTCGAGTTATTTTTCCACCTTTTTTATTTATCTGAGGAGTTCTTTAAATGATATCATTCCACACATGTCGGCTATCGGGCAAATTTTCTCGAAAGCTAGTTCTTCATTCGAATCTCCAAATTCTTCCCCCCATCTGGTGGCAACAATTTTGTCTTTCCATGCAAAGTCGATGCATTCCAAAACTTCAACGGCTTCTTCATACAGGTCATCCTATTATGTGGGGATGTGTAAGGGTCAAGGGACCAGGCGCCTTTGTAGCTTCAAGGCATCGAATAACTCGGTGATACTGCAAATGTTGTTGGTTTGCCTGAATAATTCTGCCATGATTTGGACGACATCATCCATGCTGACTTCATCAGTTGGTACTACCCAACTATCTGACTATCGAGCCCATTTTCGTGCTTCCAAGAATAGCGTACTGAACCTCTGGCAATCAATGACCATCTGTGAGGGAAATTTCATCCCGAACTCTAGGAGTTGGTTTATCCCTTATGAAAATTCCATGCTTCCATTTTCAGAATGGGTACGGACAGCGATGCATGCTTTGGTAAGGAGTGACAGTGCCTGATCAGCGAGGCTAGTAGGGTGTAGGAGGAAATATGGGCAAATTTGGAGAGGTTTAGGACGAGGGATCAAATTCTGGGTTCTCTTCTAGAAAGATGATATTGACATGATTTGGATGCGGGTTGTGAGTAGTGTTTGTCTTAGGATTGGCTGGTGGGATGATGGTACCCCGGTCAATTAGACCTTGGATTATATTTCAGAGGTGAAAGCATTGGTCAGTGGTATGTCCAGCAGTTTAGTGAAAGTCGCAATGGGCATCTGCCTTGAAGTTTCTTTGGAGTGAATTTGGCAATGGACGGGGATCCAAAGGGTTGATAAGGTTTCGGCTTAACAAGGCTTGATAAACTTTAGAGAGGGTAGCATGGATCTCAGTGTATTCATTTCGGACTGGGATAGGGCGGATTTCTGGTGCCCATGATGTGGTTGGTTGAGAGATGTTGTTGATGGTTGAGACCATAGCACTGGCAGGCTTATCATATTTCCTATGGGTGAACTATTCGGACACCTTCTTAGGTTCGACTTCTGTTTTAGCGAGACCTTCCTCGATTTCTGCTCCTGCTTCTCTTAGAGCTCATAAGTGGGGATAGTATTGTACTCCCATCATTGCTCGGACATGGGGTAAGAAGTTGTTCTTCACTATGCTGACTTGTTCTTCCTTAGAAGGCTGATTGGTCATGGTAGCTGCTTTTTCCGTCCATCGAGCGATGAAGTTACTGACTGATTCTCCAAGGTTCTATTTGAGCAGCACTAAATCACGACAAGTGACCTCAAGAACTTCATTATATTTGTACTGTGACATAAATTCCCGGGCTACATCCTCCCAGCTACGAATTTTGGACTCTTCGAGAGACAAAAACCATCGGAGGGCGCTATCCTTCAGAGTTTGTTGAAACAATTGGGACATCACTTCTTCAGAAGCCCCTAGTAGAGTCATGGAACGGTGGTAACTACGAAAATGAACAATCGAGTGTCCACTTCCTCCGAATTTCTCGATATTCAGCATCTTGAACTTCTCGGGTAACCTCGTTTTAGGATAAGGAGACATGTGGGTGTAGTCCATGTAATTCCTCGAGATTCTGACTTGGTCGAACTTCTTGGTGAGCATCTTGAGGTCTTCTTTGAATTTGTTCAGCTCTTATTCCTTCGGATCAATGATCATAGGCAAGTTAGCCCCAGACTAGGCAAGGGTCGGCATAGGAAGCTGGGCAGGCGATGACCCATTAATAAGAGGGGCACGTGGAGCGTGCTGATACTCTTCGCGAACCCAGATGGGCTCGGGTGGATCCATATCATGAAGGAATAGGTCCTCGAGTTCTTGAAGAATAGGAACCTGGTATTGTTGCATCTCTCGGACCTCAGTTTAGAGGTTGTCAATCTTGGACACAAGCTGAGCTAAAACTGTCGTCAGATCCGGATGCACAACGGGTACTTAATTTATGTTCTCCATGGAAGGCGGATGGATTTCAGACTCGGAAGGAGTAATAGGGGAATGGACAGAACTCCGGGGTGACTTTATTGAAGATCGAAGCCAATAAGGAGCCAGGCCAAGGGCTTGCGATCGACCTGAGAAGGCGTAAAATGGGATTTCAAAAAGGGATGATTTTTTTTTGACATGGAAAGACAAAATATTTTTGGATTTTTGATAAAGAGAGGAGAAATGTTTTTGGATTTTTAATAAGGAAAGGAAAAAATGTTTTTGGATTTTGGATAAAGAAAAAGGAGAATTTTCTTTTTGGAGACGGTCTAAGCATGATAATTATAATTATTATAATTTCACTTGTATTAATTCTCCTAAATGCAAAATGAAATGCCGGACGGGACCCGAGCCTGGAAAAATTGGGTTTGTAATATATGCAAAGCTATGGCTGGACTTGTGACCAGGCTCAGGGGCAGGGTCCCATTTTTAAAAAAATAAGGGGAAAATTCAGGCGGCAAGCCAACCTGAAATTTCAACAGAGTTTCCAGTAGATACCGATAATCTAATATGTGTGTCCTAGGCTTGACACCTATATTCGGGTATGCAGTTGGTTGGGTGAAACGGAAAGGGTTCCCCCCTTTGGCGTGACTTCCGCGATATACGTCTTGCTCTTACGGGTAATCGGTACATGTGGACAAGCCATTTGATATACCTGAGTGTACATGAATTACCTCACCATATACCTCGTGGGGACGGTACGTGTGAGAGCAAATTCGATATACTCGGCGTACGTGAACGAGTTCCCTGCGATATACCTCCCGTCATGACTTCGGTCAAGCGGTACGATGCGGGGGAACCGTTCTATATACGTCGAAGGTACTTGGCCAATGGAAGGTGAGAGTAATATCGCTTAGGCTAACTGCACCCTCCCGGACCAACGCCCATCACGAAGTGACCCTCCAGTTACTGGGTAAAAATTTGGCCAATAACAATGCTCTTGAGTGATGTCGTGTGAATCAGGCATGATTCTCTTATTAGTATCTTATAAGAATGTCTTTCTTGATAATGCCAACAAGGAATCATAAGATACTAATAAGAGAATCATGCATGATGATGTCGTGTGAAGTGTACATGGAGAATTTTCTACAAGTGTGTGAATTGAAGCATAAGTATGGGAGATACATGGAAAAGAGGAACATGCAAAAATGGGGAAAATATGAACAAGTATAACATCCATGTAAATAGAGTCTAGCCCAAAAAATAAAGTCCCCAGTAGAGTCGCCACTGTGGCCATCCCCCAATCCTCATGGCGGGTGGGTGACGTGATGGAGGATTCTAGGTCCCGCGCATCCCTCTCGGGAGCGCTTCGACCGGCGTCATTTGGGTGAGGTGTAAAACTGTAGAGAGGTTAGAGTCGCCAATCTATTTTACTCAAAATAGACAAAAGAAAATGGGAAGCCATCGCTAAGGACAACATCAAAAGACATACTGATGCATACGAAACAAAAATGATTCGAAAAGGGTCCGGAGGCTAAGTTACGAAATGGGAAGGTGTTAGGCACTGATTCGTATCAAATATTGTACA
Organism: Sambucus nigra; assembly: GCA_949130495.1. Classification (NCBI taxonomy): domain Eukaryota; kingdom Viridiplantae; phylum Streptophyta; class Magnoliopsida; order Dipsacales; family Adoxaceae; genus Sambucus; species Sambucus nigra. The sequence goes on along the minus strand of OX422219.1, from coordinate 91,261,716 downwards.
CATATACCCTTGAAACTTATGCATTTTAGCCCCCTCGGGTACTTTAATGCCTATAATTATGCTCGTTAATCAGACAACCTCCGTTTTATATGCTAAAATGTTATTTGAGGTATAATTGAGCTTTTATAGGTATTAAAGTGCTTAGTATGAAGTTTGGGCGCATTCCGATAAAGTTTTATCGCAATTCGTACGTTCAGGGGGATTTTTATAATTTCACACTTCGGGATTTTTGCTCGAAGTATTCACAGAAGTTGCAGTCCTCGGACTAAGATTCACGTGGCCGCGAACGATGCGCGAATCAGAGTCTGAACGAAGGAAACTCGAACCTTTAATCGGGAAAGCAATATAAGAAATAAATAACAATTCAAATAATTATCCTTGTGTCCCTTTTCTTCTTTAATAACAATCCATTAATTCCCTTTGTGTCCCTACTTCGTTTTTGACAGCAAATGAAGATAGCGATTTGGAATTTTGCTCGGGTTTTGCTCGGGTTTTGGGTTCGTTCGAAATTCGGGACTTTCGTCCAAAATTGGATCATGATTATTGATCACACGTGCAAATGGGTCTTTTTGGCCTCTTTTTTGGAGCTTGAGCTTTGACCATTAATGTAGATGGAGCATTTGGCCATTAATGGAGCTTGAAATTGGGTCTTTGTCTTTTGCCAATTTTGCAGCTACAATCCAACACGAAATGGGTTCTGGCTCTCCACACGAAGGTTTTTGGCAATTTTTGAACAAAATGGGTCTTGGGTTTTTGTTGGTTATGAATTGGGTTTTTTTGTGCCATGGAGTTATGGCTTGCGATGTGGGGTTTGAATTTGTAGCACCGGTCAACCGGTCATGCTTCGGCGGTCGACCGAATTTTCTTGATTTACCTTTGCGCCTTGACAGTGTGTTCCTTTCCTGTTCATGCGATCGACCGGCCTTGGGACCCCGGTCGACCGGTGTTCTGTTTTTATCCGAGATACCTGTTGCCCATTTTCTATTTTTTTAATTTCTTCTTCTATTATTTTTATTTCCTTATTTGTAACTATTCCTTTTTTTCTTTTCTTATTTCTTTTTCTTTATTTCTTATTTCCAACTTACTATAAATAACAACTTTAGTTATTTTTGTAAGGGAGGTCATAATATCTTAGTTTTTTTCCCTTTTCTTATTTTAGACCTAGGTTAGAGATAATATTGGGGTTTATTTATGGAGACACTCCTCTCCTCATTTTGTGTTGATTTTCCACTATTAATGTAAGTGTTACTATTCAGTGTCTCCTTTAAGTTGTATTTGCTTTATTTTCCATGCTTAATTAATTTTCATTCCTAGATAATTTTAGTTGCTAAATTAATTAGTGGTGTGCTTTAATTAATTAGTTAATTTATTTATGTCATTTAATATGTGTAGGGGCTAATTTAAATTAGAGTGCGATTAATGGAACTCATGTAGGGTTGATTTGTTGCTTCGCTTTGGTGATGGAGATTGACGTATTTATTTCGAGTGCATTATCCTAGTTTTTACGCCTAGGAAATTTAACGGTTTATATCATGTATGCACCGTTTTTACGACCTTGTGTGCGTAATTTCTGGGGTATTTGTTAACGCCAATATCTTATTAGTCTTTTACGCGAATTTAGGGGTGTGACAACTCTTAATTTAATTAATTGACGAAACGAGATGCAATCCTAATAATTCGCAGTCCCATGTAACCATTTATACGCGTTAACTCAATTTGAGGGATATTAGTCGCATCCTATAGTTTTTATTCTCTTTATTAATTTAGTTTAAATACATTCATGCTTAGTTTATCTTTTATTTCTTTTTAGTTGACAAATTACCTTTTACACTTTTATTTAGAATTATTAAACCAATTGAATTCTAACAACTCGTCTCTGTGAATTTTTGATACCTGGACTTAGCCGCTACACTCCCTTTTTGAGTGTAGTCATAAGTTTAGGTTTTTTGTATTAAGGCGGTGAGCAGAAAACAACGATCGACGTTTGACACGCGCTACTTTTCACCCTGAATCAAAATGGCGCCGTTACCGGGATTAGTTTGTTTTAGAATTTATTTGATTTAGTATTTCATAGTATTTTCTTTCTATTTGTATTATTTTCTAATCTTTTTGCAGGACTTCCATATTTGAGCACTTAGAAACGCTTGAATTTCTCGTGCGCACCTACTTTGTGAAATTCGCCACTTCGAGCCATTTTTGGGGTAAGCATGTCTTATTCCAATTCTTTCGATAATCATTGTTATAATTCTCAAAATTCTCGTACTCCTTTGAATTTTGGCCAATATGACTTTGGGAGAGTATTACAAAAGTCAAGCTTTGGAGTGCGTGTATTTTGATGATGATGATAATGATTTTGGGCCTTTACCTCCTTATAATAGGAATTTTGAAACGAATTGCAATAGTTTTCAAAATTCCTATAATAATGAGTTTAAGTTAAGTCCGATGGTAATTTTCAAAGTTCCCATTTTCAAGTATCCGCACCTCGGCCTATGACTTTTGGCAAGGGCTTGCGTATGCCTGTAAATGAGAAAATTGAAAATCGTTATCGAGAAGAAAATCGTGTGTGAGAACATGAGTTGGATTTATTATTTAAGTCCGATGATGATTTTGCTTCCAAGACTTTTGAAGTCGAAGATTGTTTTGAACTAAATAAGGTTTTCGTTCCTACTTTGGGACAAATCATTCTTGACTTAGCCCATTGCATAATAGATATTGAAAGTGAGGATGAAACGGATGTAGTATCCATTTGCAATGAGATGATTTCTTATTTGGATCCCAAAGATTAAAGTTTCATTGAAAATGATCCTATCTCTTTTGAAATTCCTACTTTGAGTGATGATAACTCATTTCTTGAGTTTGAATTTATTTCCTCCCCATTTTCATTTTCTTTTATCACACAGTCACAAGTACCCGATGATTCGGTTTCAAACTTTCATGTTTTAAACATATTCGCCGATGAGGAGTACTTGCTCTAGTCGCCTTCCACGATGGCATCTTTACCCTCGTGTGCGCCACCTCCCATTCCAATTTCAAAATCCTTGGGAGGATATTATGCTTTTCTCGATCCCCACATATTTTTGTCACCTGTTCAATCCAAATCCCCTATTGTCCCTCCAAAAATTTTAATTGGCGATGGTTCATTTCTTTCGCCTTACACATGCCTTCCGTTGTTCAAACATAATTCATATTTTTCGAAAGGCATGCTTGAGAGAGGGTACACCAGTTATCCTCCAAAGTCAAATCGTTTTCACGATGGACCCTCAACTATTTAGACTTCTAGTGTACAGTTAGTGTGAAGCCTAAATAGTAGGTTGTATATAGTTAGCTTTTTATTATTTCTTTCTTTTTAATTTTTCTTTCCTTTTTATTTTAGTCTAGTGTAATTAGTTAACTTTTTGTTATTTTTTTTTGCTATGCTCGGTACTAACTGTTTTTGTAGATTCTTTGGACTTGTTCATATGGGGATCGCTCCACTTTTGGGTAATATCGCTATTTTCCTCTCTTTAACTTGGTTCTTAATTCACATTGAGGACAATGCCAGGTTTTAAGTTAGGGGGTGTGAGATATTCTATCCATTTCTTTATTTAGTCCATGTTTTTGCTCACATGTTAGTTACTTAGTATGCTTTTCTTAGAAAAATTGAAAATTTCAAAAAGTTTTTCTTTCTTTTTTCTCCTTTTTGGGCATTTTGCCTTTGTTTTCGATGATAAATTTCAATAATTGCCCGATCAAATAGACAACCCAATGATGCATGTTCTCAATTTTAGAAGTTATTAGACTTTAGTCCTCTAATCATTGATTTTATGAATAACTTCATGAATTAAACTTTAATCCCATGAGCACATGCACCTTTCTTATTTTATTGATTTGGTTTAAGATTTTTATAACTCGATAATCTTTTGTTGCATTGTATATACTTACACCGAGTAAGCTTTGTACCTTTCGTCATTTGTGAGTGTATACACTATTATTTCCTCTTTGAAAACGTTGAATTCGTTGGTAATCTCTATATTATTTCATTGACCGTTCATATATGAAATATATTACATGAGCATGATTTTCAAAGTTTGTTTTGACTCGAGAATTACGTAAACATTTTGAAATGATTATAGGCCATATTTGTTATATCACCCATATTAGCCTTGACCTCACCTTATATGTTTACCTTCATCAACCCCTTTGAGCCTAAATATTAGCCTTTCATTTCATAACCCCAATCCCATAGCCAACTCCAAATTGGAGTTTTAACCCATATATACACTTTTCATACCTTTGTTTGGAATGTTACTTGGGATTGAATGATGTTGTTGTGCTGCGGTTGCAATTTAGGCATGTGAGAGTATGAAAAGTAAAGAAAAAGTGAAAAAAATGAAAAAAAAGAGAAAGCGAAAAAAGCAAAAGAAAACAAAAGTAAAAATGAGAAAAAGAAGAAAAGAAAAGAAAGATAAAGTTGTAAATGTTTTATATAGTTCAATAAGCATTACTCTCCAATTGTTATATCTAATGCTCGTTTGGAACTTGTTTTCCAAATTTTGATATTGCTCGCATTCTTCCCATTATTCTAAGTTTTCATTTCCAAACACTTTGAACCCGTACATACATCCCTTCATTTCATACCCTAACCAAACCTACATTACAACCCTATTAAAGTCCTATGTGATCGTAAGTTGATGTAATTTAAAAGTTGAAATAGTTTTGATAATCTGTGAAAATACATTTCGCCTCCTTTAATGGGCGATATCCTTTCATTGAGATTACAATTTTTCATTTTATATATAGCGTTCTTCATTTGTGACATGTGTGCGACCTAGTTTCCATTTACATTTACTCGTCATGCCCGCATGTTTTGTGTGTTAGCTCCCTGTTTCGAGTGAAATCTCTTGATGAGTGTAATGCCCGTGAGGATTGAATATATGCTTGCTTTAACGTTTATTCGATTTATATAAGTTTTATCCAAATCATATTTTGTGTGTGCTCACTCCCCTCACACATTTTAAGGTTTCAATTCTATGAGGTGCATTCTATAATGTTTAATGAAATTGACTTTTGTGTGAATTCATTTACTGTGCTAATAATGTGTATGAAATCTTTTTCATATTTTTGGGCTTGTCTCATGTTGTGTTGGGTATATTTTGAGTAAACCATATGATGTTTGTTGGTTTCATCCCTGAAAACTCTCACGAGACGACACTCGTCCACTAGGGTAACCTAGGGGTTTAATGGCTTATTGCATATGCTAAATGCAATCGTGTTCCCTACGAAAGTGGCATTTATATTTTGATGCATATATACATGTTGTGATTCTCTTATAGTTCTTCTTGCGTTGAATTTCATTACTAGGGACTAGCAATGTGTAAGTTAGGGGGTGTGATTCGTATCGAATATTGCACACATATACCCTCGAAACTTATGCATTTTAGCCCCTTCGGGTACTTTAATGCCTATAATTATGCTCGTTAATCAGACAACCTCCGTTTTATATGCTAAAATGTTATTTGAGGTATAATTGAGCTTTTATAGGTATTAAAGTGCTTAGTATGAAGTTTGGGCACATTCCGATAAATTTCCGTCGCAATTAGTATGTTCAAGGCATTTTTATAATTCACACTTCTGGATTTTTGCTCGAAGTATTCACAGAAGTTGTAGGCCTCGGGCTAAGCTTCGTGTGTCCACGAACGATGCACGAATCGGAGTCCAAACGAAGGAAACGCGGACCTTTAATCGGGAAAGAAATATAAGAAATAAATAACAATTCAAATAATTACCCTTGTGTCCCTTTTCTTCTTTAATAACAATCCATTAATTCCCTTTGTGTCCCTACTTTGTTTTTGATAGCAAATGAAGATGGTGATTTGGAATTTCGTTCGAGTTTTGCTCAAGTTTTGGGTTCGTTCGAAATTCGGGACTTTTGTCCAAAATTGGAGCATGATTATTGACCACACGCGCAAATGGGTCTTTTTGGCCACTTTTTTGGAGCTTGAGCTTTGGCCATTAATGTAGATGGAGATTTTGGCCATTAATGGAGCTTGAAAGTGGGTCTTTGGCTTTTCCCAATTTTGCAGCTACAATCCAACACGAAATGGGTCTTGGCTCACCACACGAAGGTTTTGGTAATTTTCGAACAAAATGGGTCTCGGGTTTTTGTTGGTTACGAATTGGGTTTTTTGTGCCATGGAGTTGTGGCTTGCGATGTGGGGTTTGAATTTGCAACACCGATCGACCGGTCATGCTCCGACGGTCGACCAGATTTTCTTGATTTGCCTTTGCGCCTTGACAGTGTGTTCCTTTCATGTTCATGCCGTCGACCGACCTTGGGACCCCGGTCGATCGGTGTTCTATTTTTAGCCGAGATACCTCTTGCCCATTTTCTATTTTTTTGAATTTCTTTTTCTTTTATTTTGTTTCCTTATTTGTAACTATTCCTTCTTTCTTTTCTTATTTCTTTTTCTTTATTTCTGATTTCCAACTTACTATAAATATCAACTTTAGTTATTTTTGTAAGGGAGGTCATAATATCTTAGTTTTTTCCCTTTTCTTATTTTAGACCTAGGTTAGAGATAATATTGGGGTTTATTTGTGGAGACACTCCTCTCCTCATTTTGTGTTGATTTTCAACTATTAATGTAAGTGTTACTATTCATTGTCTCCTTTAAGTTGTATTTGCTTTATTTTCCATGCTTAATTAATTTTCATGCCTAGATAATATTAGTTGCTAAATTAATTAGTGGTGTGCTTTAATTAATTAGTTAATTTATTTATGTCATTTAATATGTGTAGGGGCTAATTTAAGTTAGGGTGCGATTAATGGAACTCACGTAGGGTTGAGTTGTTGCTTCTCTTTGGTGATGGAGATTTACGTATTTATTTCGAGTGCATTGTCCTAGTTCTTATGCCTAGGAAATTTAACGATGTATATCATGTATGCGCGGTATCTACGACCTTGCGTGCGTAATTTTTGGGGTATTTGTTGACGCCAAAATCTCATTAGTCTTTTATGAGAATTTAGGGGTGTGACAACTCTTAATTTAATTAATTGACGAAACGAGATGCAATCCTAATAATTCGCAGTCCCATGTAACCATTTATACGCATTAACTCAATTTGAATCGGCCGCAGAATGCAAACCGTTCATCAGAATCATGCATGGGGTAGACCGTTGGAAAGGTAATTCAGAAACCTTATAAAGTCCTTTGGATCGATCTAGGGTTCAGGAGTTGACTTTGGGTAAAATGTGGCTCGGAAGCATTCGTCGATCCATTAGACGGGAAATCATCGGATGCAAACGGATCATTCATCCGCATGGTAAGTACGAATCAGGCACGGGGCAGACCATTGGAATGGTTAGGAGATGTACTTCGACATTTCAAAGAGTTTGATTCGGTTCAAGGATTTGACTTTGGTGAACTGAGACCTAGAAGCATTCGGTGACCTTTCGGAGTAAAACGGATCGTTCGTCCGTACCGTAAGTCAGAATTGCACACGGGAGGGACCGTTGGAAAGGGGTTTCAGTTCCCTTCTAAGATTCATTTAATCTCAGTCGAGTTAAAGAGTTGACTTAGGTCAAACAGAGCCTGGGAGCGCCCGGTGACCTCTTGATTGAGTTTTGGGAGAAACCAGGTCATTCGTCCACATGGTAAGTCAGAATAGCGCACGGGATGAATCATTAGAAAGGGGTTTCAGTGCCCTTCGAAGATTCATTCAGTCTCTATCAAGTTGAAGACTTTGACTTTTGGTCAAACGGAGCCTGGGAGTGCCCGATGGCTTCTAGGTCAGTACCTAATGTATGACCTTGGCTTGTAGTGATGAAAGGAGGTGCTGGGGACTTTAGGAGAGTTTAGGGGGTAACAAAATGGGGTGTATACACTCGTTAATTTCCCCTCATTCAAAAATCCCCAAAATAATATTAATCCGAGTCTCACCTATGGCCTACTGCCCTTCCCTAAGTACCATTATGTTCAAATAATAATCACAAAAGATTCCTAAAAGTTTTGGGATTAAATAAAGGATTAAAAAGAAAAAAATTCATCTTTTCTTGGGGAGGTCGATCGATCGATGGTCCTGGGTCGATCGATCGATCACCCAGATCTCAGTCTAGATTCTACAATCTTTATTCTACGGGTTTCACATCTTTTCATCCATCAAACCTCTGTTTTAGTGTCCCAAACTTCTTATAATCCATACCACATGATATAGCCACATATGTAAATGATTTCTACTGATCAAAACAACCTAGAATCATCAAGAAGGTTGGATTTAAAACATACTATTTTCAGAAAAATTATTTTTATATTTATCCATGAGTATCATATAAACTCCAATTTTTCTTCACCAAATGATTCCCAATTTAATCTCATGATATTCAAATCATATACCATTATACATGGATGAGTTCTAATGTAACCAAAATCATTTAAACATTATTAACATGAATAAATATACTCAAATTCCATTTTATGCTCAAGAACTGTAATTTTGACTTTATCATCAATAAGGGTGTAAATCCCAAATTTCTTCACAATATAATATAAAATTCATGGAGTTTATTCTATAATAAAAAAATATCACTCCTAGTTAATATCCATTCCAAAGATCTATTTAAAATTATCACAAATTTATCTTTGTTCATGCAACTTTTCAGAATTTTCCTAACTATCCTAACATGGACAATATAAAAGCTAAGATTGCAATAATTAATCACTTAACTTTAGATTTTAGGTCTTATCCATTGGAGATGATAATCTACTGGTGGTCCTCTCTTTTTTTGGCCAATTTCCGGCAGTGGTGGTGGTGGCTCTTGGTGGTGCAAGGTGATTGTCCTTTGGTTTCCTAGAAAAGTCTCTTCTTCTCCCATAGAAAGTCTCTCAATCTCCCCTAAACCTTTTCCTCTTATTTTTGGTGAATGAATCTAATCTCTTTAATCTCTTTACTTATAAAATAAACTCAGATTTCTATAGTTACTATTCACCTCCCTTGTAAAATGACCGAAATACCCCTCCGGGTTGTCCTTTCGGTTCCAAAGTGCCCCGAGACCCAAATCAAACACCCAAGTGGAATTTTTTGACTATTTGAACCCTTTCGGACACTTTGGCACAGTCAAAATGACCATTCGGATGACATAATAATAATTCACTTTTATTTCATTAAATTATAATCCCGACACGACTCAAATGCGCGTCCTGACTTAATTACCATAATTGTCGTATACATAATTATCGCAAGTTTATAAAGTCATAATCAATTGTAAATTCATAATCATATATATTAATTTAATCATTAAGTAATATTCAACATAAATCACATGTTACTTTATTCTCGAATAATACTTAAATCCGGATTAATTTCCAATTATATCACAATTAATTCTAATTAATTCCATTTTAAAAGTAATTAAAAATACGGGTATTACATGTGTTTAATTTCAGTCGTATTATTGTAGGGAAAAAACTATTTTGCGATGGATTCACACGTAAACTATGGGATTTTTGAGAAATGATTTATATTAGGGAGATTATAATCTTGCCATACAAATTTTGGATTTTAAAGAATTAATAATGACAGAAAATGATGGTATATTAGAATGATTGGATGAATCAATTTTAGAATAGTGAAATTCTTGATTATAACTAAGAATCCCATGAATTTGGTGTTAAAAATATGGATTAGTGTTTAAAAGTGATGAAGAGCATGAATGGGATTATTATCAATTGTTATAAAGGAATTAGAATTGTTGTATATGTAGAGAAAATTATGGCATTTGATGAAAATTCGCATTGGTATTCAAAACTAGGCTTCTAGCCAAAATCAAATCAATTCGTCCCTCTTAACGAATTGATTCGAGCAGTAAATCAATTCGGCAAGGAAGCCGAATCGATTCGAACTTGATGGAAGATTGAGGGGGTTATATTTTTAATTGGAGATAAAATCAGATATTTTGTGATATTAGAAAACTCAAAATTTGATGCTATGAATTACTAGAAATTTGATATACTACTGTTAGGGCCTTGGGTTGAATGGGTATTTGTTCGGGAGTGAAAATTTGTATATTTGGGAATTATATCACATATGAATAATTGTGATGAAAGTTCGAGAATTGAGATATGGACTAAGTGATGTAGTTGCGTGTCCAGAAATTGTATTTTTGATATAAATTAATTAATTGAGTGAATAATTAATTAATTGGGTATATAACGGAGTTTTGGAAAATAATGTGGTTGTGCCATTTGTGATAGGCATGGTTAATTGAATATATGAAAAATATATACAAGTGAAGAGATTGTGTATATGTATATATATTTATATCGACACGTAAGATATAATTAAATGAGCATAAGGACATACCCCTGTAAGTGATATCGTGGGAGGTTTTGCGATATGGGTGACCTTCCCTGGCGAGTGAAAGCAGGGTCAGTATAGTCTCCGAGTCATAGCACCACGCATGTGCCCTTATTGGGTTGAGGTTCGAAGTGAGGTAAATTTGGGTATGGTTATGACTCATTATCGAGGAACCTATGACCGCCTCCAACGTTGTTGTTTTCTGTCGTAGTTCGGTGTAAGATTTCGACCCTGTAGCCGGGATCATGTGAGTATTCCCTAGGGATATGATAGCATTGTAGATTCCCGCTTCCAATAAATTATTATTGTTATTATTTGGTATGGCAGTTATACATATATAGTGAGTGATATATATATATGTGTGTGTGTGCGTGTAAGAGTATGATGAATTGAAAAGAGAATAATAAATGGTGAAAGTTATTAATATCAAATTATAATTGAGAATTATAATTATTAATGGTAATTGGAATTTATTCGATAAATATGCAGTGATGGGGTAGCATATAGAATTAAGGATGGTGTGGGACTACTTAGGCGGGTGGAATAACTAGGTGATTAAAATGCATACATTAGGTGCATACTTTAGATGAGAGGTGAGTATTGTCTTATGAATGAGTGCGGTACCAATATAATTATGAGTGAATGAATAGATATTTATTTATGCATTTTAATTACTTGCAAAATATTTTCAAAAGGATTTGGGCTTTGACCCGTGTTAATATATTTTTCAAAAACTTTGAGGTGTCTAGCCACATGGATGCCAAGTGTGATTATTCTTCAAGGCATCAGAATTGAGATAATTATCGGTTGTCGCAGGATTTGATGTAGTCACTTCTATTCTCACATTCTAGACATGATTCTTTTCATATTCGGGCATGTTGCCCATGTGACTCAGATATGTTTTATACCGATGGTTTATTCGGTTAAGCTTTGCATGTGACAGATTTCTATTTTGGACATAAAATGTGATTGTGGATTTTTTTATTATCTGAATGAATTGTGGTTTAATTATGGTATTGTTGTGTTACAGTAATATAGATTAAAATTAACACACAATTTAATTTAATTTTAGGTGGTCAGTAATTAATTGGTTTCGACTGTGATGCTAAGAATGAGCCAATGAGATTCCTGTTTTATTTTAATAGAGGGTTGGCCATATGTTATTTTAATAAGCGGGGTGTCACATATGGTAGCAGAGTATCAGGTTCTAGAGTCTTTAGAATCTGTGCAAACTTATTACTTTTTCTACCATAGTGTTCTTTGATGTAGAACCCTATGTTTAGGATTGTTGATTCATATTGTGATGTACATTCTCCTTCTATTATGTATACTGTAAGTGAATCTTATAAGAGTTTGGTTGAGTTTCAAAAGCCAAATAGGAGAAGGACGAGCAACGAGGGCTGTTAAGAGGACTACAAGAGGAGAGGCTCAGCCATATCCATAAACTATTTAGGAAATGGTGGCTGTAGTAGAAGTCACCACTATTATTACTCGGGAAGATAATACTATGATGACCACTAGATCATAATAATTTCCCAAATACTGCCACAATAGATGGTGGCACCAATTTACAATACAGTCGATATGGGAGAGAGTTGGAAGGGCTTTTCAAAATAGCCATTCCCAAGGGTTCGGGAAAGGCGCGTACATGTAGTAGCTAGATAATAAAAGAAGAACACCTAAAAGCATTAGCATATGATAGAGTACAATGACACTCAGGATTTAATATTGGGCAATTTTTAAGCTCGTAGGATCAGTGTTGCAGTGATGGGAGTTAGTGACCACATTTGAGAAGAAATACACTATAAAGTTTTGAGGAATTATTGTACGATTTGATCTCAAGTCCTTCCATCCGCTGTTCATACAGATATGCAAAGAAAATTATTGTACTTATGTTAGGTGGGCCGAACAGTTGTCGAGTATAAGGAAGAATGTGCTTATTTAGGGAACTTCATATCTGATAAGGTGATTAAGAAGGAGAATAGGGTCCTTTAGTTTGATGACATACTCGTGCGTAGGATACACCAATATTTATGGGAATCCGATTTGAATGACTGGTGATGTTGTCATCAATGACATACTTTTATAATGCCAATATCGATGCTTCCATGTGAAGGGAGCCAAGAGCAGGGGAAAGTCTAGATGGTAGAGTGAGACTGAGTGTATAAGTGTTACGGGGCACCATACGAGAATTACCTAGCAAAGAGACCCATTTAAAGGAATTAAATTAAGGGAAATTCAATAGAGTGACGGTGGATTTAGATAAGGCCATCAAGGCCAGTAATTCGTTCCATATGTTCTGTGAAGCGAAAGAAACGACGGGGGTAGTTATTGGGTTGAGGCTACGAGTGCCAGGGAGAAAGAAACTTCGACATGTCCAGAAGGTCCAAAGATAGCAGAATTATGAAATAATATTTTTATATGTGGAGGGAAGGACCACATGCGTTAATCATATTCGCAGAAGGGTACGGGGATATGTGCAGTAAGGGAAGCAATTACATTAGTTTTGGGTAGTTCAGACGTGATTATTACGCATAAGAACCATTTAAACATCCAAAGACATTGGCAGTTGATAGTATAAAATTTATCCATGGGCAAATGGGATAGGCTCGATGTGATACGAGTGCGTCAAAGTATTTGGTTAAAACTAGATTTGTACGTGAGATAGGCTTAGTAGATGTATCATTGGTATCATTATTGAGTGTGTATATTTACCGTTGGGTAGCGGGGCTCTTTTTTTGATTCCATCTGTAGGGGAGTGGGTATGAACACTGGGAGGATATGTTTCGTAGATTTGCTCATTTCAAAGAGATGTTATACGCGTATGGACTAGTTAGCGATGGGTTGAATGATAGTGGACTGTTCGCTATTCCAGGACATGATGTGTTATTTTACGATATTTCACCTGAAAGAGGGTCGAGTCGCGTATATATTATATTAAAATGGAGACTTTGGATAATATAGTTTCCTTGTTATATTCAATCCCGATGTGTAGGGACTATACTGATGGGATTTAGGGGATATCAAGTTTACCGTCGAGCGAAGATATTTATCTCATTATTGATTTAGCACTGGAGACTTAGTGAGAGTGTGAATGCTGTGTTTTATGACTCCTTTAGAGTTATGGGAGTTGAGGATTAGAGTTATACATTAGGGGTTAGGATTTTAGGTGTCCCATTAGTGTGTTTTGGGGAAAAGGATATTGATAGCCAATAATTCCTGGTGATAGGGCACTGAGTAAATTCCTTGTCTAGATTTTGCTTGCGAGACGTCCCACGTATGATCCCCAGTGAATGTCAGGAGTTGGGAGATGTGCTTTGATAAGGTAATGGTTAGTACTTTACTTGTTACCAGTGTGGAGAAAACACTTTGGGTTGAGAGATATTATACAATATAAGGACAGTGGAACCAAGTAGTGCAGGAGAGAAAGTACTAGGAAGGTTAACACCACTAGTGAATAGGTGGGAAATCTTGAAGATATTTAATTCGTGATTAGTGGAAAGATCGAGAATACCCTTATGCTATAGTCACGCCGAGCATGTGAGGCCAAATTTTAAATAAAAAATGTTAAGTTTGTGATGACTGTGCAGATGTCACGAGTTAGAGGATGTATGGGCGCCCTAGTTAGTTTGATCTTTATAATTGTCTGAGATAAGGAGATGTGGTAATAAATGCGTTGAATCGTATGCTTGTGGGGCAATAGAATAGGAATTGAAAAAGTAAGATGGATTAAACTGCGGTTGAGGAAAGAGATAGTTCGAATATATATATATATATATATATATGTATGTATTTCTATTTCTATACTAGCTATTAAACCATATTCTAATAGTAAGCTTAGTGTATCATTTATTTCTATTTGTCCATTATTTGTGAATATTTTATTCGGTATGCTTATAGTGAAGTTTTCGAAAATTCTAAGATCTATGTCTAATAAAATAATAGTATCGTGTTTGTTTTGAGAAAATGTGTAGATTTTTTCTTACTTATATGTACAACCTGTAGGAGCTAGATTAAATCGCAAATAATTTTGTAGAGCTATCCAATTACTAATATCCTTTTCTCTTGAAAACATAAACATTTTTTTTTCTATTGCTTCTGGTAGTAATTCTTCTACTTTAGGAATATTATCTAAGTACTCAGAGTGGTTAACCCGAAAAGTTTAATAAGTAATAAAAATTATTACACAGTCTTAAAATGAAACATGAAATTACAAACTTTATACAAGCAATAGAATAATTTTACAATCCATGGAATACTTACAATTACTAGATAATCTACAAACTGTTGATTCTGATTAGAAGGCTGGTCGAAAAACTTGATTGAAAAGTAAATCTGGAAGTAGAGAGAACGAGGATTGCTAAGGTTACTGTGGTTATTCTTAGGATTCTTTAAAGGTGATTTCTAAGGTCTTGTGTCTCATCTTTGTCTTGTGAATGAAAGAAAGAAGGGTTTATATACAAACGTTCATTTTGGCTAATTACTTCTTATGTCCTTCAATCATTAAAAAGCTGAGGGTATATATGTCTTTTTGCTAAGGGAATCTCGCGCATTCTTCTTTGTTGAATCTTGCGTCCGTCCTTTACCTTTCTGTTATTTTTATTTATTTTTCTTTCTGTCAGTTAATGCTTTTTGAATTCGTCCATTTTCATTTGTCCTTGCATCCAATTTGTCATTGCTGACGTTTATGTTGCTTCAAGTGTTGCCTCTCTTGTATGATTCTCTTGTTTTTTCATCCTTCCATCATGTTTTCAATATTATTCCTTGTGACTGAATCTTCAGAACTTGAGTCTTCAACTGGATAACCATAAACTTTGCAAGGGGAATGTCTTTCTTGTTCTAGTGCTTCTTTAACATTATCTGAATTGATAGAATTTTTGAAATATTTTATATGTATTCTATAGGGGTTTTGCGAAATAAATATTCTAATATTAATAGTTTCTTTTATCATACATAATTGGTTAGTAGACATTTAATTTATTATTCTATGTATTTTATATATTTTTAATAATTCTTTTGTTGCATCTTGTCCTATTAGATATTCTCTATCATCATTATATTGAAAGAAATAATTTTTTATTTTTTCTTTTCTATCTTCTATTGTAATCTCACGCCTACTATGAGTAAATTGTCCTTCACGAAGTAATCCAATGACCTTCAGACAAAGAGAAAACATCTATAGGGGGATTAGGGAACTCTAGCTCTACCCAGTCTGGTATATTCCATTCCTTTCTAAACTCATATAGATACCACTAGAAAATAGTTATAAAATTATACAAACAGATGCATTAGCCATAGGATGGGCATGAATTATTTTACAATACACACACACACACACACACACAGAGAGTAAGGAGAGCTACCACACTCTAGATGGGATACAAGCGAGGATTCTCTCTAGCTAAGGGAAGATCTAAAAAGTTTAGAAGAATTTAGCAAAGCCTTATTCAATCAAATGTTAAGGATGGCTTAGGAATACTAGGAAGATGATTTTACCAGGCGAGGAGGGAACAAAAAATGCGCAGTTTGAAGCAAACACAAGGGTCACAAATTTTGAAGTATCCCATGAAAGGAAGTAGGAGGTACCACCTAACGAGGGATATTTAGCTTGTGTATCGATGTGGAGTGAGACATAGTGAAGTTGTCTCCTAGTGCACCGCTCGTTGATAGGAAACGATTGGTCCAAGGCATCCACCAGAATTTTTCAATAATTGGTGATTCTAGTGACGGAATGATAGGCAGACTGATGAAGTTCATTATTGGGTTACCAACAATGTGAATAGGTCAAGATTCCCTTTGGGTTTGTTATATTGGTTGATGTCTTAGTAATTATTGCTAATTTGGGTGAGTTACATGTAACACCCTGTAATTTTGAGGACTTGAAATTAAATTAATTTGGTGAAATCGAACTTATTTAATTTGGAGAAATTTAAATGTATGATTTAAATGGAGGATTTATTAATTTGGTGAATTGAGATATAATTAATTCAGATGATTTTTAGATTTCACACGTGTCGCATTTTGAGGTCGAAATAGCTAAATGTTATAAAGTAATTTGGATGAAAATTTTGAGTACATGGTTGATTTTGGATAGGTCAAAATAGTCGAAAAAGAGTACTCGGGGGTAGTAATTGGGTCTTGGAGTATTTTTAGGCATAACCAGACTCACACGAGGGTGTTTGGGTAATTTTAATCTATCCCATAAGCTTAATTTCGGGATTAACATTAGAAAATGTAAATTTGAGAGTTTGGGGTGGACACAACACTAAAGGAAAAATATTATAAAACCCAAATTAGAGAGGTTGAGGCAGACACAACTCAAAAAGAAAACCCTAGTTCTGCAGAGAAGAAAAGAGGGAGAGAATAGGGAGATCTTGGAAAGTAAAATCAAGGGAGATTAAGAGTGTTCTTCGTCAAACCATTGTCTATGACAAAGGAAATCAGACTCTGCAAATTTATCCAGTCAAGTAGTTAAACTTGCTTTCATTTAATTTGCGATATTACGATACATATCATGGTGGGTGTAAACCATATTCATTTTTGAGTGGGTTATCTCATTAAAATGGGTTTTGAGAAATTTTTACACGTGACGTGGGTTAAAAGGTTATATCGATGATACGAGATATGTCAAAATCATTTGAAATCAAACTATGAAGAAACCTAGGATGCATAATAGGTTTACTTGAATTATGAAGTGAGTATTTGGAGAATAAATTAACGAAGTTAGGAGAAAGCTCAAATCTTGGATTTAAAGAAATCGTGATGAAAAATCAGTGTTGTGTGCGGAATAAATCCAAAAATGAAATGTGATTATAGGAAGGTTTTTGTTAGAAATGTAACTAGAAACCGGGGCAGAAGTTATAAGATGGAAGAAATTCATTAATGGCACAGAGTGGAACAAGGAAGAAGAAGAAGTGATCAGCGTTGTGTCAAACGACTTTGCAAGTCGTTCAAACGATAATGGAAGTCATTCAAATGAGATATCATATCGTTCGAATGAGGTTAATATCTCGTTCAAACGACCCTAGGGACATGGATATAGATCTTTTCGTTACGAACGCGTGGCCGCCAGTTTCGTATTTTTCGTATTTTTTTTGAATTAGTTATATTTTTCTACGAAAGGGTGTCCGAAATCAAAATCTTTAGTGAAAAATAAATCCGGGAATGGGTGCCCGAGATTGTTTTACCTAGGGATTATAGGTGGATGTATATGATCATATAAAGGTGAAAAAAAGAGAAACCTAAATAATGAATTGAGTCAAATAAATTCATTAATGTTTAATTACAGACCGAATGAGTTAATCGGGAAATTGTAGTTGGGTGACAGTACTTTAGTGAAAATAATTAAGGTGTGATTAATAAAATTACAAGTTGGGATATAGACTTGGGTATTTTGGTCTAGTGCTATGGGTGTTAGGCACGAGTTAGCCGGACTTTTATTTAAATATATGTATACGGTAGTGTGATATATATATATATATATATATATATATATGTGTGTGTGTGTGTGTGTGTGTGTGTGTGTGTGTGTGTGTGTGTATATGTGTTCTTTATAGATATCGGTATGAATGATATTTATAGGAATACATACCCTCTAGTGCTATCATAGGAGGTTGTGCGATGTGAGTGAATCCCCTGTCTAATGAATGCAGGGCGAGTATAATCCCTAGGTCATAGGCGTCTAGTATTTATATGTTGTGATTTCTTTTCGGGGTGAGACACTTTGGGTATGATTCGGTCTCACAACTGGGGTACTATGACCATCTCCACTACGTTTATTTTTGTTTTACTAATTTGGGGAGATAACTTTGTCAGGGTGTTTAGGTGGATGAGTATACCTGGGGTGATAACAATTTAGAGAAACATCCGTGAGTCCTTACTCGGGAGGATGGATATTATACTTAACATGTGTGTGAATGTTGTAATATACTAATACATATATAATATGAGTAGATATTTATATACAAGATTAATACATAAGTGTTAATGTACTTATTATATAATTAGTGTGAAAGTTATATGATTTAACAACTAGTATAAACGTTACATGAGTTAATATAGTTGAACCGATTAATAAGTTGAGGAGAAGATCACTTACTAATCAAAGTAAGAATCCTCAGGTTGGAGTAGTATGATATGAAGATGTGTGATGCGTCTAGTTAGGCGGGGGTAACTTAACTAGGAAGGTTATAAGGCAAGCGTTAGCTGTGCACATTTGATGATGGGTGAGCTGTACCTCAAGAGAGTGTGACACTAGCTTAAATATGAAAAGTGTGCATGCATATTTAATTATGGGGCTTTGTAAATTTAGGACCTATTGTAATATGTATTTTGGAAATAGGACAACAAATATTTTGTTTATAGTTTTAGTCCCTATTTTTGAATAAAGTCACTGGCGTGGACCCATATTCATAAAACGTCAACCAATCACAGCATGCCACGTGTCCCTTTAATTTTAAAATAGGGACTAAAAATGAAAACGAAATGTTTGTTGTCCTATATCCATAATCAATATTATTTTAAGTCCTAAAAGTACATAATCTATTTAATTATTGCAATTTAACTGCTTGCTAAATATTTTCAAAATGTTTTACTTGGGCTCTTACTTGTGTCAAAATCTTTTCCAAAACATTTTATGTGTTCAGCCACAGGGACACCCAGTTGGAAGATTCTATCTAGGGATGCGCAACTTCAGCTCATGTGAAAGTTGTAGGACTTTGCTATAGACGGCCCATTTATTTATTCCTAGTGTAGGATCTTTATTTCAGTACTCATTTCGGCATTTCGCCTTAAATTTTTTATTCAGTTTATTTATGTTACATTGTGTATCCAGGTTGTGATTGCAATTTACTGTTGTATTTGATTGTTGAACCGATAGTTGATTCGTTCTTTTTTATTTATATCATTCATTTGGGTTAGATTTCAGTTACCAATTTGTGTGATGGTTTAATTGTTATTTATTTTCGCATAATGTTATTAATGAAAGATTAAAAAATTGGCATCGAATTAATTAAATTACTAGGTGGTTAGTAACTTTAAAAAAGTTTTCGACAGTGATGCTAAGAATGAGTCATATACCAATGTTTTATTTTGATCACGGGATGACCACCCGGTATTTTAGTAGTCGAGATGTCACATTACATTTTTGGGTAATGTGCCCAACATTTCATTTGAGAGAGGAAATGAACCGACACAAGATGTTGCCCAATAAATACTGTGAATCAGGATGAGATCCTTAAGTCCCATCTCTGATAGGGAGTATCAGGAGGCGGTGGAGACGAAGGGCATTTTGAATAAGACATATCACCCGTAGACCGAGGAGTAAACAGAAAAAGTGACTAGGATGTTTACAGATGAGAGATATGCAATTTCTAGACTTTTAGGTACCATTGGTAGAGTTGCGTGTAATGACTCGTACTAGATATTATTAGAAAGGCGCCTTTTGAGGCTTGAGGTGGGAGGCCTTATCATCCGCCTCGTGGTTGGTTAAGGGTGGGGAAATAATAAGTTCCATGGGTCAGACGTGATTTAAAGTCGGTCGACAGGAATTTAGATAATTGAAGTTATTTTGTATAGTTCAGGAATGTCATAAGAGTTACGTCATCATGAACCAAAGAGTTAAAGACTGATGTTGTTTTGGGTGTCTCCTAGGAAGGGAGTTATGTGGTTTGGGTAATAAGGGAAGTTATCACCTAAAGAAGTAGGGCCTTTTTCAACATTGAAATGATAGAGACACTGGAGCATATGCTCGTCTTATTAGAGATTTTTTAGTGGATTCACGATAGTTTTGCATATTTTTATGTAGGTAAGACCTTACGAATGATAAAGTATAATAGTATGAAATGATTTGAATAAACTTATCATTAATCTTGGACCATAGCGATTAGTCCTATAAACATGATGATACCACCAGCGGGTGAATAGTGAAGGAACCAAAATGTTATCATGAGTCGATTATGAGTACATTCGGATGCCATGTGGGTAATGATCCAAAGTTTTTAGTACCAGGCTTACCCAAATTTCAGGGAGGGATGGAATTCCTTTTCAAGGGGAAAGTATAAAATACCCTGTATATTTAAATTATGAAATTAAATAAATATTAATTTAGAGTGAAATGAATTAATATTTATGTGACTATGTATTTACTAGTGTGTTACAGTAAATAAAATTGAATTAAGTCCTGAGTGAGTAAACGTGAGATGGGTAAATATTGTTAAGTGACTCGGATGACGATTTTGAGTGAACGATTGACCGGGAATGGATTTACAGTAAATAAAATTGAATTAAGTCCTGAGTGAGTAAACGTGAGATGGGAAAATATTGTTAAGTGACTCGGATGACGATTTTGAGTGAACGATTGATCGGGAATGGATCAATATAGTCAAATTTAAGAACTCGGGGGTTGCGTTTAGATATCTGGGGCTTTTTAGATTAATCGGGACTAAAGTAAGAGTCTTTTGGACTTCTTAATTGTATGTGAATAGCCATAAATGGGATTTTCACTTATGAAATGAAGGGTTTGGGTGATAAGAGAAGTCATCTTATAAATACAAAGGTTTAGTTGAGTTATACAAAGAGTTTGAGAGAAAGCAAAAAGAATTGAGAAGAAAAATTCAAGAGTTCAAGTGAGGAAGTGAAGAACAATTCAAGAACATTCTAGGAGTGATGGTTTAGGAAGGGATTCTAGGGGAATTATCAACGTATTCAACAAATTTTAGACTCTACGAACCTTAAGGCAAGTAATTATTTTGCTCTTTAATTTGTATGTTTAATTTCAGTTATATTATAGTTGGGAAAAAACTATTTTGGAATGAATTCACATGTAAACTATGGGATTTTTGAGAAATAATTTATATTATGGAGATTATAATCTTGCCATACAAATTTTGGATTTTAAAGATTTAATAATAACTGAAAATGATGGGATATTGGAATGATTGGATAAATGATATTTAGAATTGTGAAATTCTTGATGATAACTATGAATCCCACAAATTTGATGTTAAAAATGTGGTGTTTAAAAGCGATGAAGATCATGAATGGGATTGTTATCAATTGTTACAAAGGAATTAGAATTGTTGTATGTGTTGAGAAAATTATGGAATTTGATGAAAATTCATGTTGCTATTCAAAACTAGGCTTCTGCCTAGAATCAAATCGATTCGGCCCTATTGGCGAATTGATTCGGGCAGCGAATCAATTCGGGAGAGGAACCCGAATCAATTTGATCCTGCTCGAAGATTGTGATGGGGTTATATTTTTAATTGTAGATAAAATCATATATATTGTGATATTTGAAAACCCGATTTTTGATGTTATGAATTACTGGAAATTTTATATACTACTGTTGGGTATTGGGTTGAATGGATCTTTATTCAGGAGTGCAAATTTGTATATTTGGGAATTATATTGCATATGAATAATTGTGACAAAAATTTGGGAATTGGGATACAGGTTGAGTGATGCAGTTGCGTGTCCATAAATTGTATTTTTGATATAAATTAATTAATTGAGTGAATAATTAATTTATTGAGTATATAATAAGTTTTGGAAAATAATGTGGTTGCGCCATTTGTGATAGGCATGGTTAATTTAATTATTGAAAAATATATATACAAGTGAAGAGATTGTGTATATGTATATATATTTATATCGGCGCATAAGATATAGTAATATGAACATAAGGACATACCCCTATAAATACTATTATAGGAGGTTTCTCAATGTGGGTGATCTTCCCTATCGAGTGAAAGCACGGTAAGTATAGTCTCCAGGTCATAGCGCCACGCAGGTGCCTTGTTGGATTGAAGTTTGAAGTGAGGTAATTTTTGGTATGATTATGACACTATCGAGGAACCTATGACCGCCTCCAATGTTGTTGTTTTCTATCGCAATTCGGTGTGAGTTTTTGACCCGGTAGCCAGGATGATGTGAGTATTTTCTGGGGATATGATAGCATTGTAGAGACCCGCACCCAGTAAATTATTATTGTTATTATTTGAGATGGCGATTATACATTTATAGTAAGTGATATATATGTATGCATGATGTTATTATAAATACTTGAGTATATATATATATATATATATATATATATATATATATATATATATATATATATATATATATATAAGTGAAGAGATTGTGTATATGTGTATATATTTATATCTGCGCGTAAGATATAGTTATACGAACATAAGGACATACCCCTGTAAGTTCTATTATTGGAGGTTTCATGATGTGGGTGATCTTCCCTGGCGAGTGAAAGCAGTGTAAATATAGTCTCCAGGTCATAGCGTCACACATGTGCCCTTGTTGGGTTGAAATGTGAAGTGACGTAATTTTGGGTATGGTTATGACTCACTATCGAGGAACCTATGACTGCCTCTAACATTGTTGTTTTCTATCGCAGTTTGGTGTGAGATTTCGACTCGGTAGCCAGGATGATGTGAGTATTTTCTAGGTATATGATTGCATTGTAGAGATCTTCACCCAGTAAATTATTATTGTTATTATTTGAGATGGTAGTTATACATTTATAGTGAGTGATATATATGTATACATGATCTGATAATAAATACGTATATATATATATGTGTGTGTGTGTGTGAGTGTTTATGTGTGTGTGTAGAAAATATATATACGAGCATGATGAGTTAAAAAGAGAATGATAATTAGTAAAATTTATTAATATCAAATTATAATTGAGAATTATAATTATTAATAGTAATTGGAATTAATTTAGTAAATACGCAGTGATGGGGTACCGTATAGAATTAAGGATGGTGTGGGACTAGGTACGAGGGTGGCATAACTAGGCAATTAAAATGCATACATTAGGTACACACTTTAGATGAGAGGTGAGTATTGTCTCATGAAATAGTGCGGTACCAATTTAAATATGAGTGAATGAATACATATTTATATATGCATTTTAATTACTTGCAAAATATTTTCAAAAGGATTTGGGCTCTGACCTGTGCCAAATACAATTTTCAAAATCTTTAGGTGTCCAACCACAGGGATGCCAAGCTTGATTATTCTTTAAGCATCGGAGCTGCGACAATTATGGGACGTTGCGGGATTTGATGTAGTCACTTCTATTCTTACATTCTAGACATGATTCTTTTCATATTCGAGCATGTTGCCCATGTCATTCAGACTTATTTTATTTTGTTTCAGTATTGGGATTGATTGTATGGATGTTATACCGACGGTTTATTTTGTTAAGTTTTGAATGTAATGGATTTCTATTTTAGACTTAAAATGTGATTGTTTTTTTATTGTCTGAATGAATTATGGTTTGATTATAGTATTGTTGTGTTACAAAATGAAGATTAAAATTGACACACGACTTAATTTAATAATAGGTGGTTAGTAATTAATTGGTTTTGACAGTGATGCTAAGAGTGAGCCAATAAGATTCCTATTTTATTTTAGTAGAGGGCTGGCTACCCACTATTTTAATAAGCGGGGTGTCACAATAATAATATAATAATTGGTTTTTCGTTAAAGAAATTAACGTTCTTAGAAAAAATTGAAAACATTCCACGAGATGTAAAATTAAATTTTGGACAACTTTCGCTTCTTCGATGACGTAAAAAAATTTATTTAAATCCATATTGAGGTTTTTTTCTATTTGAAGTTAGTACCAAAAAATAAGAAATTAAGTAATTTGAGTTGAGTGGGATGCTAACTTTGGACGATTTTCATCCATTCTTTGAGTATTTTCTACTCTATTTGGCATAAAGTATCATCACTACATGTTTAGGATCCATTTGAGATGGGTAGGGGTCATATAGGGTGGCTTATAAGGGGGTTACCTACCCAATTTTCTCTCATTTATGGAGTATGGAAACGAGTTGTTTGTCAAATTTAAAATACTCATTTTCTCTACCCTTTTAACTTAACAAAAGCTTGTTTATAAAATCTAACTACAAACTTACTATCCCACGCAATTATCCTTCCATTATCAAGAGTTTTCAAGTATTATAGATGTGTTATTTTGGGCGTGGAAGATGATTTTTAGAAGAATTTAAAGTTGGCGCTTATCAGGTTTTTATTTTCAACATATTCATTAAAGTTATTATCTTTAAGTGGTAGGGTTCTACACTATTTTTAAGTTTAAAATCAAGCATGCTAGACAAATCTATACATATGTATGATTTATATGACTATTTATGCTTATTATCACTATATATGAATATAGGTTGAGAAAAGTGTGATAAAAATAGTTAAAAGTTGAAGCTGGAATTAAGTTCAAATTTCAGAATGTTCAAGGAAGTTATTCCTTATGAAAATCATGTTTAAATTAGTTATTTCATGTAAAATGTGAACTTGATTAAGAAATTCTAGGATGCATATATGGGTTTTATGGGTATAAAACCTTACATACATGAACATAAACTCATATAGTTGGGATAAATGGACTAAGTATGTTAAAAATGTATTAAAATGATCTTTTGAAAATGAAATAATAAACTTGAAAATTTCAGAATACTAATCACATAAAATGATACAATTTATGTGAACAAAGTTTGAGAAACTTGAAGAAAATAAAGTAAAGGGTGCTAAGTGTAAAATTATAAATGTTCAAATGTTTACTATTCAAAAGTTAAGGCCCAAAGTAAAATAAGGAACAAGGATAACAAAGAAAAGTTATCAAGTTCTAAGACAAGTCTTGAAACGTCAAAAGAATATTTTTTGGGCCAAAATTGTGATTGTATAACAATTTTGGACTAAGTAGTAACATTAACAAAATTGGGTATTATTTTGGAAAGTCAATTTTGAAGGAATAAAATGACAAGGTAAAATGATAAGAAATAAGGTAGAAAACACAAACTAGATATTTTGAAAGGTAAAGTCTTCAAATGACAAAATAAATATTGTATCACAAAAATGTCATTTGTGTGAAATATAAACTTAAGAACGATTTACGAAATTAAGAGGACTCTAGTTAAAGAGTTATGTGACTCATGTTTTGTAAGTAAAGATGAAAAGAAGCATTTGTGGCAAAATGTATAAGATATAAGATTTACAAGTGTGCATGAATAATGAAAAGTACATTGAAGTCTATAAATGGGTATTTGAATGCAAATGTTAAGTTTCACAAGAAATGGTAATTAAAATTATTTCAAAAGACTAAATACCAAGTCTAAGGTAAAATAAAAATGAACTTTTTATAAAGTGTGTTGGGTCGCGAGGCCCCGATTTTTAATTTTCTCAATTAAAATATTTATTTCCTTTTATGAAACACGATGCAGAAGCGTAAAGATGTGTGATGGTTCAACAAAACTAACGAACACCAAATTTTAATTTCACTTAAACCAATTAATTCAACTCCTAAAATTTGCCTAAGTCATATTTTGCAATTTTATCAAATTAGGCTAAACCAATTTTAACAAGTCACTTGAATTAAATAAACTTTACCCCATATTTATTTTAGCACCAAAATAAATAAATAGTGATTAAACCAATTTTATGTTTTTAACCTAAGCATGCGTTCTAGGTGAATGAAAAAGATAAAATAAAAAATAATAAATCACTACGTCGCGATGTACGAGAAAAAACTCAAGACGGGAAACAACCTCGGACGGCCCTAGCCACAAATCCACTAGATACGAAATTTACAAATACAAGACAGAAAGGCTTACAACACATGACTCGATCCCTCTCAAGCCCCGACGCTTCTTCTTGTAGATACCTCTTCCTAGTGGATAACCACGGAGCTCCACCATGGTCTCGGAGTCCACCGATCGGACTATGTATGGTCACCGTCACCTGAACAAGGAGCCTTTCTCCAAGTGGGTAATGCCGCAACAAAAACTCTTCTTCTTTCTTTATGGGATGTAGAAGAAAACCTGATACTCCTCTTTGAGCGGAAGAGATAAACCCGGTGCCAAACTCCAAGCAAGATATATGAATATGGGAACTTGGAAGAAACTAATTTGGGTGTAAACTAGAGTGATGTATATTTTTCTCTTTGATAAAAACACACTCAAAACATGAACATTTTCCTTAAACAATTTTGCTCTCAAACACTCTCTAAGAGATGAAATAGAATGGAAAAGTTAAGTTGGAAAATGTTATTCCCGCACATAATAAAGTCTGAGAAAAGTTGGTTAAGAAACAAGTGGGGAAGTGGGAGAAAAACTGCTTAAAACTGCCAAAAACTGTTCCCGCCTGGCATCTCGTTCGAACGACATTTCGTTCGAACGACATTCTCGTTCGAACGAGTTTTCTAATGAAGTTCCAGTCTGAACTCGTTAGAAGCTCGTTAGAAATCTCATTAGAACGACAATCTCGTTAGAACGACATTTCGAACGAAGTTCCAGTATGCCATAATGGGAAGTCGTTGGCAGGTTCGTTCGAACGACATTTTCGTCCGAACGACAAACTCGTTCGAACGACTCTATCGAACGAAAAACCAAAAAGTTTGAATATTCCATTTTTTAGCGCAGAAAACTTTATAAACTTATTTTAAAGTTTTAATTAATTCTTTCTGAAAATAAAACACAGTTTTAATTAAACCTAACACCCAATAAACAAGTTCCAAGTTCCTATATATATATATAATTGCATTCATACCTTTGGAACATGGAACTATGGTTAATGACGTATAAACGAGGCACGAAACCGGCATGATGATGAAGCTTTATACTCTTTTCCGCAACGTATTCAACAAACACGTCATAGGCTTGAAAGATGATCAATATACTTTATCTTATGACTCAAACATTTTTGTCCGGAATTGAGCCAAAACTATAAAGGACTCAATTGGAAATTTGCGTCCTTACAAAGTATGAAACTTGGAAATAAAGTTAGTTGGGACTTGTCTTATCCCACGCATTTGGCCTCCCAAAAAGGAAATAAAGGAAAAATGTTCAAAAATGGGAAAACAAAAAAAGAAAGGGAAAAGCGTTTCAAAGATGTTACAAGTAAAAGATATTCGGAGGTAACCTAAAAATTTTAGAAGGTAGCGGAGCCCTAGAGTGTGACTTAATGCTTAAACCCAAAATCACTGATAAGTAGCATATTCTGTCATGGTGGGAGTCGGTGAAAGGCCATATAATAATCATGGATTGGTATCCCGATTAATCAAGTGAAAAGATAATTCTGAGCACGAAGCTCATTAATATAAAGGCAAGTTTATGAAACAACTTGAAAAATATGAAAGTACGTATTAATGGTTAAGTTAATGGGATATAGGTGGTATTAAAAGAAAGGTTATGTGTGAGTGGACTCATCGCCCGGGTTACATGATCAAAATCTCAATTGCATGTCACATTGAATATTGGATGAGAACATTTAATTAAATAAAGGATGATTTCATAATTGCTAAAATATACTTATATGTTTAGATATTCTTTGTATGTATTGATCTCCTAGTATTTCTCTTACTGGATGCATGCTCATACCCCACCATTTGCTAACACCCCCCAGGTTATTAGAGAAAAGATAAAGGCACGAAAACCATGAGATGTAGGGAAGGATTTATGCGCCAGTAGAGCCTTGTTTATTATTTACTTTACATGTGTCATTTAAATGAAATTTTGACTATATTATTTGGAACTGTTTTGAAGCATTTTAAGTTTGGTTTGTAATTACACACGATGATGTGGATTTTCTTAAATTGTTGTTTATTCTATGAAGTTGGAAAAACTCTTTTATTCTAAGTGTTCTGATAAATTTCATAAGCTAGACATCGTTTCATCAATTAAATTAAAGGGATTTTACAACGCAAAAATGTAATGGCAAGATTTTACTTTAAAATAGGAGTTTCTCAAATGAAATCAAAGTTTAAAAGATTTTTCTCATTGACTTGGGGCATCAAAACTTGATATTAGAACATAGGCTACGTGTGTATCGGAGAGTACACTTACATTTTATTTTTATTTTAATAATAGTTATCTATATTCTATCAATGCTAAGATATTAGTTCATTTTGGTTAAGCTGAGTCTAAGTGTGACTGTTGGTTATTAGAACAATATTTAATCATTTGAGGTTCGGGTTTGAGTTTCAAAGATAATCCATAAAATGACTTTTGGATTTTACAAATGTTTATGTACACGAGTAAGGCATCAAGATGACGGTGTTTCTCATATTAAGTAAAAACAAGCTAAGGTTATAAAAGGCCATACGACTGATGGTTATATATTAGATAAATAATGGTATTGAAATTTATTAGTGTCAAGGACATGTGACATAATTGAATGATCCAGGTGGACCATTGGAGATAAGTTATCTATATAGGGATCCATCATGACAAGTGTGTTAGTATAAAGATAAGATTTAACAATTAATCAAGTATACAGTAGTATACGAATTTTTATTACTTGGAATGAGGGAAGGTATATCACATAAAATCAAGAATGTAAGTTTTTGCTAGTCATTATGACCCACGGGGCTGTCGAGATATGAAGACGCGTCTTTATAGTCATTGAAAAAATATTGGTGAAGTTTCTTAGGAAGAATGATTGATATTCATAGGAGATATATGATAAGTTACTCGATGGTGTCAAATGACAAAGAAATTTAAATTGGAGTTTAAAAGTGGATTTTTGAGGTTTTTGTCCATTTCAAAATAAGAAGTTCATTATGGATGAAAGTGTAACAAGGAGCTTAATTTTGTATCAAATATAACCCATTGTAAAAAGTTTAGTATAGCAAGGCAAGGTACGCATTACTCCATGGAGAAATATTTGTGAATATTTTGGATGAAACAAATTATTGTGATTAATGACTAGGTGCAAGAAAATTGTGTCAAGACTTAAGGAAAGGCTTTCTAAAAATTTGAGTCATTAACGGATAGAGTTATTAACAGTATAATGGTTTGACATTTCCAGTAGTGCCTTGGCTTAATGAGGAATAATTTATCAAGATCTCTTACTCACACATTGGAATCCACTACTCATAGTCTAGTTGAGGTTGTGGTAATATAAAAACATGAGTAAGACCTCAGTGTTAGACTTAACATATACATTAAGTAAGTAGGGCCTTGGGTATAGATTCACCCATTGGATAGACTTAGAGATAGGTTGGGTTGATTAATATAATGATTGATAATAATAGAGATGGTTGGAGAAAAACATATTATGGTTATGTTTACATTTATTAATTCCCCCCAAAGTAAAGGATGGTTAGTGTAAGTTGCCACGTAACCCTGACAAAAGAATAATGATAATAATCTAATTGAAATAGTATCTTGAGTAATTTAAGTGTATCCTAATACAGTAAAGGTCAACAATGGAGATCAATCGAAAAGTCCTAGTGGTATCTTAGGATAATGATTATAAGTTCAAGTGTGAAATCTTGAGATTAAAGAGTTAAAGCATGTAATACTTATGGGAACTAGTGTTAGTGTTCATTTTATTTTAGCACACCTTGATCATTAAAGATATATGATTAAGTGTGACCTCCAATGAGGGAATCATCATAGTGATAGACGATAAATTCTCCTTTTTTCTAAAGCTTGTCATGTCAGTGTTCGACTTAGGACGCTGTTATAGGTTGAGGATCTCAGTCCGATTGAAAAAAAGGGTCATAACTAAGGGATTTCGCGATAAAAATTATGTAAAAATATACTTATGTAGTCCCGCAGTGAATAATATTAGGGTGTATAGTCTATAAGTCACATGTTTAAATAGTACACATAATTTTATTGTGATTGTAAACAATGATTACTATCTTATTGTCTATAGCTGTAAAAACAATATTGGTCCAACATTAATTATAGAATGGTTTGTGAATAACTATACATTATAGTCTTCTTGATAGTCCAAGGTGATGAGTTACAAAAGTATTTGGTTTCTATTTAGGTTTAGAGTGCTTTAGTGATGACTAATTAGTATTCGCACAAGAATTATATATTGTCGTCTTAGTGGGGCAAACGAATAATCATGAGTTCTAAATTGGGATATATAGTTCGTATTTTTAGTTTAGGGAGAAATTAATAGGCCTTGATGGTAAATTGATTTCATAACATGAGAAGGTGTCATGGGTATTATTGGTGCGTAGAAATTAAAATGGTTGTATATTGTCATCATGTAGGCAATAATTCACCTAAGTTTGATTTCGGATAAACTTTAGGACTCAGTAGATATAATTGTACAACACATAAGAGCATATCAATAATACTTGAGGTTTATAGATGTAAACAAATTAAGTAAAATTATGTTGATAAATTGGAAACAACTGGAATATTATAGGTCAATGAGAATATGATTCCTAATGAGAAATTAAAAAAGACTTGTGTGGTAGTGACACAAAATATGATAAATGTTGAACCAAGAAAGTATCTAATGGCCATACAGATAAATTGCATTTCTCGGCATATGATTGATAAGGGTTGTCGTCATGGCCTGAAAAATAATCATTATGATGGGTAAGAGTTCATGAAAATAATTATGAAGCGACCATTTGATTATAATAAAAAAGGGTCCGTGTTTTGGAGGAACTAGCGATATAGTTGTACATGCGAGGAACTGCATTGATGTTTAAGTTTGGGTGAAATAAATTGAATTGCATAACTTAGAGTAAAAAAATACCTAATGAAGTTTAAAGGAGAAAACGACAATTCTGAAGATTATGTGCTCATTAAAGTCAAGTCTTGACCTAGAATGAATAGTTTGGCAATAGGGAAAAGCCTAGAGTTTAAATGACATTGTTTGCTAACCGGTTTAAGATCTATGAAAGAAGTTGTGGAAGCCAGTTTGTGATTTGAAAGTTTACTTGATGACTAAACGATAAAAAGGCATATCATGCACTATTGAATATAATATAACTCGATTATAAGGTGAAAGATTAATCGTGAATCAAGTTTAAAAAGTGAACCGACAGGTTTTAAAATCAATAGAGGTTGTTTGAGTAAACCGGGAGCCTATGCAAAGTTGCACAAAATATCTAAGACATTAAAGAGTGTACGTCAAGGTTAACATGCCAATGGGGATCGAGGATTCAAAGGTAATGTATGGATGGAATTTGATTAGTTAGCTTAAGTATGAACTTCAATGTAAAATTATGAAGACTAAATCTTCTTGTGTAATGTTTAGATTCGGGGACGAAAATTTTCAAGGCGGGAAGGTTGTAATGCCCATATTTTCTTAAATCAATAAAGTCATGTTATCTTTTTGGACTCATATTATTCTCAAATTATATTGACTTGGATTTATGAGAAATTAAAGGGGAGTAATTTAAATAGGTTATTTTTAATTGAAATTAAGATTAAGGAGAAAAATTCAAAAATATCGCGTAAGGCCTTACGCGTGTTAAGTTAAGTTACGCATTTTAGATAGAATTAGTGGAAATTAAATCAAACAAATTGTACAATTATATTTATTTACGTATTATAATATCACAAGCATAAAATAAGGAAATTCAAAATAATGATAAAAATACAATAATGGATATTTCATCGAAAAAATAAAAGTGCGTAGAAATTGAAAAAAGCCACGAGATGTAAAATTAAATTTTGGATAACTTTTTCTTATTCAACGACATTCAAGTGGTTTAGATCCATATTGCGGGTATTTTCAATCCGAAGTTAGTACCAGAAATGGAAGAAACTGAGCAATTTGAGTTGGGCGGTCTGTCAACATTGAATTATTTTCATCCATTCTTTGAGTCTTGTAAACCTTATTTAGCATAAAGTATCATCACTACGTATTTAATATCCATTTGAGGTGTGTAGGGTCTTATAGGGTGGCTTATAAGGGGTTACCTACCCTTTTTTCTCCCATTCATGGAGTAAGAAAATGGTCATTTTATCAAATCCGAAAAATATTCACTCTCTCCACCATTTTAACTCAACAAAAGCTTGCTTATACTCTCTATACTTCAACATTACTATTCCACACAATTATTCTTCTATTATCAAGAGTTTCCAAATGTTATAGAGGTTTTATTTTGGGTGTGAAAGATGAATTCTAGAAGAACTTAAAGTTTGGATCTTATTAGATTTTCTTTTTTACATCTTTCTCAAACTTATTATCTTCAAGAGGTAGGGGTTTTACACTATTTCCATGTTTGAAATCAAGCATGCTAGTTATATTTATAAATATGTATGATTTACATGATTATTTAAGCTTATTGTCACTATATATGAATATAGGTTGATAAATATGATAAAAATGGTTAAACGTTGAAGTTGTAATTAAGTTAAAATTTCAAAATATTTAAGGAAGTTATTCCTTATGAAAATCATGTTTAAACTAGTTATTTCATATCAAATGTTAAGTTGAACTTGATGAAGACATGCTAGGATTCATCTATGGGTTTCATGGGTATAAACCTTACATTAATGAACATAAACTCATGTAGTTGGGATAAATGGATTAAATATGTTAAAAGTGTATTAAAAATGATATTTTGAAAATGAAATGATAAACTTGAAAATTTCATAATACTAATCAGATAAAATGATACAATTTATGTGAACAAAGTTTAGAAACTTGAAGAAAATAAAGTAAAAAGGGTGCTAAGTGTAAAAGTAGTAAAAGTACAAATGTTCAAATGTCCAATATTGAAAAGTTAAGTCCAAAAGTGAAATAGGAAACAAGAATAACAAAGAAACGTTTATCAATATGTATGACAATTCTTGAAATGTCAAAAGTATATTTTTTGGACCAAAAGTATGATTTTATGACAAGTTTGGACTAAATAGTAACATTTGTAAAAATGAGTATTATTTTGGAAAGTTGATTTTGGAGTAAGAGAATGAAAAGGTAAAATGACAAGAAATAAGGTAGAAAATGCAATTAAAAAAAATAATGTTTTATCACAAAGTGTCATTTTAAGTGAAATATTGACTTAAGAATGATATACCAAACAAGGAGGACTCTAATTAAAGAGTTAGATTTTACGTGGTGTGAACTCATGTCTTGTAAAGTAAAGATGAAAAGAGGTTTTTTTAGTTAAATGTATAAAATACAAGTTTTACAAGTATGCGTGAATAGTGAAAAGCACATTAAAGTGTATAAATCGGTATTTGAATTCCAATGTTAAGTTTCACAAGAAATGGTAATTGAAGTTATTTTCAAAAGACAAAATATTGAGTATAAGGTAAAATGAAAAATGAACTTTTTATAAAGTGTGTTGGGACTTGTCTCGTCCCGGGTATATGGCCTCATCGACCAGTAAAAAGGAAATAAAGGAAAAAAGGTTTAAAAATATAAAAGAAAGAAAGAAAGGGAAAAGTGTTACAAAGATGTAATAAGTAAAAGGCACTCGGAGGTAACTGGAAAATTTAAGAAGGGCTCGGATCCCTAGGGGTGAGTCTTAATGTTTAGACCCCAAACCACTGATTAGTAGAATATTCCGACATGGTGAGAGCCGATGATAGGCCATATAACACTCATGGATTGGTTAGTCGATTTATCAAGTGAAAGGTTGATTTTGAGCACGACGCTCATTAATGTAAAGGCAAGTTTATGAAACAACTTGAAAAGTGTGAAAGTATGTTAATGATTAAGTTAATGTGATATAAATGATATTAAAATAAATGTTAAGTGTATGTGGGATCATTGCCTGAGTTACATGGTCAAAACGTCAATTACATGTCATGTTGCATTTTGTGTGAGAACACCTAATCAAAGGAAGGATGATTTCATAATTGCTAAAATATACTTTATTTGTATAGATGTTCTTTGTACGTATTATTCTACTAGTAGTTCTACTATTTGGCTCTTCGGAAGAAGATAAAGGAAAGGAGATCATGAGAGGCAAGGAAGAGTTTATGCACCAGTAGAGCTCTATTTACTATTTACTTTAAATGTGTTGTTTAAATTGAACTTTGGCTGCATTATTTAGAACTATTTTGAAGCATTTTATATTTGGTTTGTAATAATAAAG
This sequence comes from Sambucus nigra, assembly GCA_949130495.1. NCBI lineage: Eukaryota > Viridiplantae > Streptophyta > Magnoliopsida > Dipsacales > Adoxaceae > Sambucus > Sambucus nigra. Next base: position 91,227,536 of record OX422219.1, on the reverse strand, counting down.
GATCACGTGGATTTTCTTAAATTATTATTTATTCTATGAAGTTGGTAAAATTCCTTTATGTTAAGTGTTCTTATATATTTCATAAGATGGACAATTGTTCATTTGTTAAATTAAAGGGATTTTACGACACAATAATGTAAAAGCAATATTTTACTTTGAAATAAGAGTTTCTCAGATGAAATCAATGTATAAAAAGTTTTTCGCATTGACACTCAGAAATCGGGGAATTATATTAATTCTGAAATTGAATATAAATTTGAGTGAATTGAGTAAATTATGAACTTAGGGTTCTTAACTTACTAATGTGAAATTAATATATAAACTCATATTATAATTGTTTCAAACTTACACACACACACACACACACACACACACACACACACACATATATATATATATATATACTAGTATTGTTGGTTTGAAATTTATGTATGAAGGAGAAAGGTATTAGGTCCTTTTATAGGCTTTGAAACTAGGATTTTTGGTGTTAATGTCCATTTCTCATCTGTTGGAGATAATGAACTGCGTTCATCTTGTTGAAATGAGATTTGAATTCGAACGAGATGTTGGATCTCATTAGAACAACTGTAGTGTTTTCATTAGAATGACCTGGGAATGTCGTTCAAACAACATGCATGATTTTTTTAATAAAGTAGGTAATTTCGTTAGAACGAGTTTGGGATCATTTGTAATAAAATCTCTTAATTAAATTGTGCTAATTATTTTGGAGACTTGTGATACTTTTAATAAGTCTTTTGGGGAATGGATTTCTATGGTTTGGCCTTATGTGCAAGCATACCATGTGTGAGTGCTTGTGGGGGACGTACTGGGATAGATCTTTTTTAGGGTGCATACGATGATGACCACGCTGGTACCTTGGTGATAGCGATGCATTTATCTTCGTTATTTTGCCTCGGTACTGCTGCTAATGTGCCCGTGTCCTAAGGGGGAATTCACGGGGTCGCTCTTTATATAGTATTTAGGTATTGAGGCCTATGGGAATGATGGGAAGGCATGGTGATTTATTCCTCGTCGTGGCTTTGAGGTCATAAATTTGTGAAGGCCTATAACTATACACAGTACGCAAGAGTGATCCATAAAGGCGATAGGGATAGGCCTTCATATCTTATGTGTGAGCTTGTGCATATCCTAATTACTTGCATGTGCTAGGATCATACCTATTAGAATACTGAACTTGTGTGATTATCCTTTGTTTTACTATACTTATACTATAGATGTATCTATTGTATACAACCATGGAACCTTGTAATAATAATCAATTGAGATATTTGATAATTATTAATCATTGGTTTCACTTGGGCTTAGGGATTAAACTGCATGCTATATTTAGTTTTTTTTTTATGTTTGGTTAAATTAAAAAGAACTAAAATACGAGAGGAGGTGTATTTTTATTATTTTAGCCCAAGTGCAGTTGAATTATTACTCTTTATAGACTTGATCGGGTTAATCATAGTGTTGAAATTCTTTTAGGTCATAGGCCACAGTTGTCGCCACATCCCTAATTTGATATCTTTTAGTTCAGTCTTAATTCATATATAGGATATAGGTGTCTAGCCTACATGCATATTCTTATTTCCCGCATTTATTTTTCAGCTCTAGTTGTACCGGATTACTTTATTTGAGATACTTTATGTTGGAGTCAGCCTTTTCATTTAGAGTTGTATTTATGTTTGAGACAATTTATGTTCCAGTTATGGATACTTTGATCACATTGGTGTAGGTATCAGAGTTATGACATGTTACTTATGTTATTGTTTTCATTTATTTAGTTTTACATTTTATTTTATTTCAATTATGCTTAGACTGGTACTTATTATCCACACTCCTATATTATTTGTATTTTGACTTTATTAATCTAACTATGGATTTTAAGGGGTGTCAGAAATAATGAAACAAAAGTTGACTTTGAGTATTTTGTGGTGACTTATATTAATTATCTTGATTCTAATTATCAAACAACTAAAAAAGATGGCTTAATAAATGAACAATTCTTAACATACCTCAATAAAGAAAAAATTAAACAACATAGTCGTATTTAAACTAACGATGAAGTGACTATCGTCTTTAATCTTGGTTTTACTGGCAACACATGCTAGATCAAAATAGGTTCCTCTCTTAGCTCGTAGGAACAATCTGAGTCTAATGTACTTCTAAAATAATTGGCGGATGCCTTCGCATGGTCTTACATCAATATGCCTAATATTGATCTTGAGATCCTATAACATGAAATCCCAAAATATCCTGAATAAAAACATTTTAAGCAAAAGTTGATAAATTTCCATCTTAAGTGGCTATTGAAAGTTAAGGACAATATAGTCAACTAGTTTAACGTGGGCTTTATTCACACTATTTAGTACCTAACTCTGCTTTCCAACATAGTTCCCATGCCAAAGTTTGTAGGAAAAGTACGCATATGTGTTGACTATTGAAATATAAACAAAGCCTCCCCAAAAGAATACTACCCTTAGCCTAATATCGACGTCATCATTGATAATACGGCTAAGCACGACCTCAAGTCGTTTGTTTACGAATTCAGTGGTTATTACCCAATTAATATGCATCTGTATCATCAATAGAAAAAAAAACGTTCACCACTTAGTGGGAGACATTTTGCTACATAATTATGCCTTTTGGTTTTAAAAAAACCAGGGATACATACCAGTGAGCATCCACGAATATCATGGATGATCTGATATACAAAGAAGTTAAGGTTTATATCAATGCATTATCATTAAGTGGAAACATTAAAAGGGCCATGTCCCTACTTTGTGAAAATTCTTTAATCATTTATGGTACTATCAAATGCAACTTAACCCACAAAAGTGTGCCTTTGGCATTATTAAAGGAAATATCTTAGGATTCATGGTCAGCAAAAGAGGAATTAAAGTTGATCAAATTAATCCTTGACATGCCACCCCTTCGAAAAAAATAGATATTCATGGATTCCTAGGTAAGTTAAAGTACAAAAGTAAGTGCATTAACCAAATCACGTCCATCCGCAATCCTATGTTCAAACTCCCTTATAAGGATTCAACAAAGGTTTAGAAGGAATAATTTCAATAACGTCTTGAGAAAATCAAGCGATACCTCACCCACCCTCCAATTCCCACGCCACCCTAACCGGGGCTCCCCGTTGTACTATATTTGATTGTCACTGATACCATTGTTAAGGCTATGCAGGGTCAGTATATTGAGGAATCATGGAAAGAAAAAGCTATATATTATATAGGCATGAATCTAATGGACTACTAGGTCAATTATATTGCACTTGAAAAATGTGTTGCCATGGTATGGGTCACCGGGAAACTTCAACAGTACGTGGTCCTATTTACCATTCGGTTAGTATGTCGAATGGATCACATGAACTATCTTTCGAAAAAACCTTCATTATCACGTTGCATTAAAAATTGACTACATATGCTCGTCAAGTTTTATGTCATCTATGTTACACAAAAATCCATCAAAGGAAAGCAAATCTACTATTACCTAACTGAGTGACTAATAGATAAAACTCACATATGGAATGCATAAATTTTGGATGAAGATATTTTGAATATATTAATTGAAGATATTTTGTTGTTTTTCGACCGAGTGACAAATTAGAAGGGTTATGGCATACGAATCTTGTTAGTCACCACGATGACTCGTATAAACCCATATCCATCAAGTTAGATTTATTGTGCCCAATAACATGAAAGAGTACGAAGCATGCATTTCCTAGATGCAAATAACATTCGAAAAAGGAATTTAACATCTTAGCATCTATGGATATTCAACCCTTATCATAAATCGGGTCCCTAAAATATGAAAAATTAAGAATAAAATAATCTTACCATTCCATATGCACCTTAAAGAATTAGCATATCAGTTTATGGATATTACTTTCAATTATATATGCCGATTCAGAAATAGCTTCGTTGATGCGCTCGCTATGCCAGCCTCTATGGTCGACATGATCGAAGGTGTGGGGTTGACAAAAAGGATCATATCACCCTATGAACGATAGTATCATATGGCATTATTTATGACAAGGTTCTGTTAAGGAGAAATTATAATTGAACTCACTAGCAATGTGTAGTAGGGATCAACACTGAAGAAATCATGCAACGAATACATGGGGAAGAATGTGGGTCACACATAAATCATCATATTTTCTTTAAGAACATCATCTAAAAGAGGTACTACCAAACAACTATGCGTCAAGTGTACACGATGTACGTTAAGAGATGTTTGAGACGTCAACAATTTTCCCAAAGTTAACATTTACCTCTTCATGAACAATACTACATGACGTCTCCATGTCCTTTCTCAATACATGGTATTAATATTAAGGCCATTCGAACCTCTCTCGACAGTGTGTGCACCCTCTCAATGGTGTCTCTCCCGTATGTGTGGTGGAAAAAGGGACATACGTGGCCACCATTGACGATGTGAGGTGTATGGATTTGTAGAGATTGAAGTCTCCAACGTATTGTACGCAAAACACAAAAAAAGGATTTGACTTTAAGGATATAACAAAAATACAACTAGTTTATGCAAAAGCAAATGAAATATGGGATTGGAGACTATGCTATGGAGTGGAAAGGTTTTAGGCACCCATTCTACCTTTTCGGTCTCTCACGGGGTCAAAAATTATTCTCCTTCTCTCAAAGCATAACCTCACCATGAAAAAGTGAGTACACATGAATGTGACTGCTATAAAAAGAGCAAGCTAACTAAACACGAAAATATAAAATAATGAATAAAAATGTGAGCGACAACCCAAAATTGTAATCTCACTATGAAAAGTGAGTACGCATATATGGGCCCGCTAAAAGGATAATAAATAATAGATAACTAAGTACATGAGTAGAATATACTAATTACATGAGTGAGATGATAATATATGGCAATAGGCTAAATGAAATAAGTAAAAACTCACTTGAATACCGAAATAGCTTTGGGATGCTTATGTAGCCAAAAATGGCATCAAAGTCCACATAGATCGCACTATGAACAAGATTGAGGTCTAATCCATAATTTGAATTAGAGTGTCTTTTTTTTTATGAAAGGTAGGTTAAATATGGTTGAAGTGTAGAAAAATGTGAGAACATTCTAAATTAAGAATTATGCTCTACCCCCCCATTTTTTTGGTTTACGAAAATAAAATTGAAGATATATATATTAGTAAAAAAATTAGAATTAGTGTTAGAAATAGAATATAACAAGTATAATTAGAATAGGAACACTAAAATATGAAAAATGACACTAGTGGGACTAGTAAATTATAAAAGGATTTAAACCTTCAAGAACTTTTAAATTATGTTTTGAGCTATTTGTTAGTTGATTATAATGCGTGGATGATGGTGGTGGAGTAGTGGTTAAAGGTGGGGCCAAGGTGATGTAAAGGAACATGTTAGATAATATTGTTAAAGTGATGTACGTTAACTTCAGAATGGAGGCCACATATAAATTGTGGTCCTGTGAGAATGAGGTAAGGGTTTACTTATATAAAAAACCCTAAAAGGAGAAAAGTCATTTAAGCCCTCAAAGACCTACTAATTAGTAGGGTTTAGACCCGCCTATTGGTAGTGGGGTTTAGACTTGTGGGTTAAGAAATCCTACCTACTTATTGGCAGGTGAGGTGTTCTGCCTATAGGCAAGCATAAATAATTTTTTGGCCATAACTTTGGAACCATAAGTTTGATTCGTGCATGTCCATGACCGTTAGAAAGAAGATTCAAAAATCTATAATTTTATGATGGGGGACTCTTGGGTTCAATAGTTGACTAAAGTGAAATGAGATCGTGGAGAGCCTTGTCGTTATCTAGTTAGGGCTTGAAGTAGAATCGGAGGTCCAAGATTGAATATAATTTTTTTGGACCTTACGAAAGATAGTCTACAGATTCGCTTTATGGGCGAGATTAAAATAAGAGAAAGACCACTGAAATATAGTCACCCGATAGAGATTGTGAGTGTTGAGTACCTTCGTGCTGAAAATCTAATGGGGTTTGTAATTTGCGAAGATAATTAAGACTTTGTTGAGGACCTAGGGTGAGTTGTGACGATGGTGATGTTTGAGGCCTGATTTTTAGGATCTGAAGTGTATGTGAGGGTTATAGCCTAATTTTTAGGATTTGAAGCGTATGCGAGAATTGTGGCCTGATTCTGAGGGCTTAGAGAGTATGTTGATAATAGATGCAACTTGATTTTGTGGGAATATAGAATGTGTTATGAGGATGGTTGAATGATTCTGAAGGCTTAAAGAGTATGCTAATAATGAATGTGTCCTGATTTTAAGGGTATAGAGAACGTGTTATGAGGATTGTGGACTGATTTAGAAGACCCAGAGAGCGTGCCATTAGGATGGTGGACTAATTATAAGAATCCTAAATAGTGTATGGAACCGATACGGGGTTCAGGACCTAATTCTGAAGGTCAAGCTCTATTATAAGGAGCTAAAGAGTGTATGAGATCGATACGAGGATCATACTTTATTTATGAGGGCCTCTTCCGAGGACATAAAGAGTGTATGTGATTAATACGGGGATCGCCACCTAATTCTTAGGGCCAGGGTCTATTCCTAGGACCTAAAGGATACATGATCATTTTATTCATGAACTCGTTGAGGATAAGGTCATTTCCTTGAGCTTAATAAGCACTGAACGTCAATTAGCCAATATTTTCACGAAACCTTTAAAAGTACTTAGATTTGAGGATCTTAAGAAGTCTTTAGGTATTTTCACTGTTGATTGAGTTCGGGTACTTTATCTAGTATAGGATATTTATCATGTTCATATCTTATATTCCTATTGCTAGATTGTATTATCATTGTATTGATATGTTTTTCTTTTTGATATATTTTGAAAAATTCCAAAAAGATTTTTTTTATGAAAAATTCAAAAAGATTTTTGGTATTTAAGAAAAAGTTTGAAAAATTGAAAAAGATTTTACTTTGATAAAATTTCTACAAAAGACAAAAAGATTTTTATATTTTCGATTTTCATCTTATATAGATGAACATTTTAGATATTCGGGTCACACCTACATTCCATCCATTCACATGGCTTTTTCATAGTGCTTTGAGACAGGACTTTGTTTCGTTAGTGTGCCTAATAATGCGTGGATATCATTACATTGATCATTAGTTATTACTTTCTAAATGTTAGATTCTTGGTCACCTTTATAGCACACATGCTCGAACTTTTTAAACATTGTACTTACATGTCATGTGTCGAATATGATGTTCTCATCTCAATTCTGCTTAATAACGAACCAAATATAAAAATAGATAAGTTGTGCATGTAAGAACCATTGATCGAATTTTATTTCCTAAAAAATATTTTTAATTATTAAGCAATGGAAGACGTCTATGAAAGAGAAAAATAGTCTTTGCGTTAAAAACCACCATTTGAAAAAAAATGCCTAAAAAGATTAACCACACACAACAACAGAAGTGCTAAGGCCATTTAGTTTATATTCATTTATACTTCGCAATATGTGAGCATTATGATTTCTTCAAAATATTTGAGAGTGAATTCTTATATATGATAGATTGTGAGGGAGTTATAAAGTATAAGATCAATATATTTGTACAATGGACTTTCTTGAAAAATATTAAATAGTCTGGCATTATTAGTGCGAGAATCATTTAAATTCATGGCATATTGTATAGATTGAGTCAATTTCATTTGAGTTCACCAATTTACACCTAAGGTAGACTTTGAGTTCTTTCTTTAGAAGTGTTTCATGACTTCGTGCACCTACGTTATGAATGTTTACGATGATTTGCCTATGGAAAATATTCACACAATTACATTTCATTTTCATGATTCAAATATTTTAGTGTAATTCCATGGCGACTTTGTGTTTTTATACCTATATGTACTTTTTATACTTATACTTGAATTTTTTTGAAAAAGTTTCAAAAATAGTTGGTATGGCTATTGGATTATCATTACATGTGCTTTACCGCTTATCTTTGTAATGATATCTTTGATTATTCATGTGATACTTATTATTCATGCCTAACTTCTACTCATTTGTTTATTATGGACAAAAAAGGGGGAGAACAAATTAATGGGGAATTTTATTTTTCTTTAAAACTCGTACGCATCCTGGTATTTCTTCTTTCACGTGTGTAGGTGTAACACCCGTGTTTTTATTATTTAATTTAATTAATTAATTAGAAAATTCGGGAAAAATAAAATTTTGAATTAAATAGTTTTTGATGCTCAAATATATTGGTTATGATTTTAGAAGAATAGAACTTCAAGCGGAATTGAAATCAGAGTTAAAACGGATTTTATATGACTTTTTTTTTATATATTTTGCCTTATAGGCATTTTTAGGCGAACTGTCAGTTTTTCCTGGGCGATCGATCGATCGACGCCTGGGGGTCGATCGATCCACCCCCTCAGGTTTTGTGCGCAGCACCCTTATTTTTTTTGACGAATTTGGTTGGTTTTAAAACTCTTTCACTTATATATAATTAAAGGGACGAGCTAGATTTTTAAACACTCATTTGTGAAAACCCTAAGAGCAGAAAAATCTATTTTCTCCATCTTCTTCTACCTCAAAACCCTAGCCACCATTAAAATAACTTTTCAAGCTCAGTTTTGAAGGCCAAGGCGAATCTGTCTCGAGTCGGTTCAAGAGGGTATTTTGAACCATTTTTTGAGAGGAACACATTCACGTAATCAGATTTTTCTGTCGACCTAATTCAAGGCATGATGACCCTATTCTTTTCCTTTAGCGTTATGTATCTTGATTGTATCCTCCATTAAACTCATGTTTTCTAAAATAAGATATGAATATAAAGATTGAAGAGATACATTTCGGGGCTGTTTTACATGGAAAAAAATTAATGATACCGAATACTTATAACTGTGTATTCTTTGAGTTGTGTCGGTGTAGTCGATTTTGCTATGGGCATGTGCATGTAGAGGAGCCCTTTTAAAAGAAAAATTTGATATTTCATGTGAAAACCCTAGTTTAATTTAATTTCTTGTGTTGGAAAATAAGGATCATGATAGGACTTTCATGTAGCGATTATTCAGAAAATCATAATATTTAGGTGTCTTTGATTTCCAATTTTTAAATTGAATTATTTAAATGGGAATTTAGTATTATTATGAATGTTGTTATAATTTGGAATTGTGTTACTCTATGGAAATATGATAATTTTTCGGGAAGATTGGGTATGGTAGATAATTGATTTTCACCCTTGTTATAGTACACTTGTTAGGTATGGGACTAGTAAATGGGCCTTAATTACGATTTGTGCTAATTAGGTATGGGACTAGTTAGTGTAAGTCTATGCGGGTTATATAATTTGTGGTGGGGGCTGATTTTCTATATTATACCTTTGTTGTGATAGCCTAGGATTGATATCTAGGTGGACTGAAATTTTGTAATCATTCTTTGCTTAGGATAGGACGATATTGTGTTTTGGGAACCCTTAGTTGGGACTAAAGGTTATTTTGAGGATTTTCACATCGCTTTTAAGGGTGGGGGAAATTAATGTGATTAATGAAAACAAGGAATGTGGAATTTAATATCGCAGGACTAAAACGGATATTAAAAATTTATTGGCAACATAATGTGTCTAGGGCCGACAGTTTGAGCGGGTCAGAGGACGAGTTATGTCGTGTCGTGTGTGGAACCTTGTTATATCGCGAGGATCACGGGATAAAAACTGATCAGACGGCGAACTTGACAAGGGGATGTGTGTGTGTGTGGAACCTTGTCATATCGCGAGGATCGCAGAATAAAAACGGATCAGATGGAGGACTTGACAAGGGGATCGGTATTGGTAATATTCTTCACGGTTAAATTAAATAAAAGTTAACATTGTTGGGAAGGTGGGTTAATTAAAATTATATTGGTGTGGCTTTTATGAAAATTTGTCGGGTAATTGTGAATTTATTTATAGTGATTAATAATCTCAAAATTAAAAGATTCTATTGTTATAGTAGATATATATAGCACTATTGTCTGGGTTCAGGGACCCTATTTGAGGAGAGTAGACGATTTACATGCTCGGGGCTTTGGCTCTGACACATGCATTGACTAATCTTTTTCAGGATTTTTGGGAGTTGCTGCATAGGATTCATTGGAGATCTTTTGGAGGTGCAACTGGATTTTTGTTAATGCTTTAGTAGTTGGATTTTCTCTTTCCATTCAGTCATTTTATTTATGAGACTATTTTGGAGTTATTAGGCCTTTTTGGTTCCAAAGTTGTTTTATGTTGTCAGTTGGATTGATTTATTTCATTATTGAGATGTTGGGAGATTATGTGATGGATTTAATCGCATTTTGGAGCTTTATCGGTTGAATGTCATTTCATATTTGGGTTTGATTAAAATAAATTATATTGTGGATTACAATTTGATGTCCCATATATGTCACATGCTAAGGATGGTATTTTATTTACTCACGCCCGACTTAGTTTCGGTGGCGGCCGACGCCAGAAATAGGCGGGGTGTGACAGTAGGTCTCTTCCTCTTTGATGATGATCTCATGGACTACACAAGATGAAGACAAAGTAAGCCAATGGGAGAACAAGTTTCATATTGAAGCAAAGTTTCATATGTCGTTCCGTTTCTAGGGTTGGGAGGACATTAGGATTCATTGTCTTTGAGGGTTTTATTGTAATTCAATTTTCGATTTTATTATGTACTAGAATAGCCAAAGGGGAAGATTTGTAAGAGAAATATTTTAGAATTGCTCATAGTTTAGGCTATTTTATAGTTTTGGCGTATCCCATTACAAATCGGCATCTCAAACCGAACACTATATCTCTAAGTCCATTCAAAGACACGCTAGTGATTGCGCTCCATTTTTAGATTCTTCATCGATACCTTATGGAGGTATAAACTTATGTTTTTCATGAATTAATATAGATCATATTATGGGATGTTCTTTTTTAAAATCGAGCCTTTTTGATAAATAGAATTTAAAAAGAATTTTTTTAAAGTCTTGTTCACATAAGATTGGGCCTTGTTCGAACGAGATGTGGGTTTTGTTTAAACCATCTTTAAATGACCTTCAAATGAGACATCCCTGCGTTGACAGTTTTTTGTAATTCGAAGCTCGTTAGAAGGTAGTCGAACGAGAAGAGGGTTTTGATTGAACAAAACTGGATGTCATTAGAACGAAACTAAATTTTTCATTCGAAAGAGGTTTTATTTCGTTCAAACGATCCCTCCGCCTTAAAATTTGTGTTTTTGCAATAAAAACCTATTATGTTAAGAATTTCTCAAGAATTTTGGCAAAAACGATTTTTCAATACCTGTTCCAAAAGTGTTCATACTTTGTTTTTCAAAACAATATTTTGTTTTCCAAATCATACACCCCTCTATATGATTAGAGAGTTTATCAAATCCTAGTTTCCATACACCTTACATGAACTCTTGTAGAGTCCATCTCTATTGCTGACTTGTGGAACCGAGGTTCTACTTCTGAAGAAGAAGAAGGCTGATCAATGGATACCGAGGGAAGACCGCTTCCTGTGGACGACACTGAACTGGGTCGTATTCTGTAGAATAATTGAAGACTTTATGCATTATATTTAGTTGTACTAAGTAGTCTATAAGTTGATTGTGTCTGTCAAATTATCTATAGTTCGAAATAAAAGGTTTTGCCCTAAAAATAGATTTTTCCTTACTTCGCGTATTTGCCTGCTTGGTTTGCTTTATTTAATTTGGACTACATCTTTGCATGCACACTAAATTAATTCGAAGATAAAATTTAGTAAAATTGAATTTGTGTGTGGTTGGCCTAATATACGAATCAATCCATAGAATCCCTCATTCTCATATATCATATAATAATAAATAAAATTAAGTATAAAATAATTTTTATGAACATATTTTAAATAACTACACAATTAGTGAAAATTACTTAACCTTTATTTTTCTAGTTTTTTAACTAGTTAACACACTACACATTACAAACGGTGGACGTCATTATTTATTTTTACTTTTTGGAATTGTCAATGCCAAATCATATAATTTGAAAATATTATAAGTTATTTCTAATTATAAATTAAAAAAATTAAATTAAATGGATATTAGTTGTTGTGTAATTAGTAAGGGTTACATGTTAGTTTAATGACCTATATTGTGAAATTAAGAGAAAATGATTAAGCAAGATGATTTATATTATTTTAATAGTTTATTTTTATTAAAAATCATAAAAAAATTAAGTTGGAAAGAATATTAGTTGGTTGATGAGTTGTTAGCCCACTTAATGAGGCATTTATGAGGGGTTTTGAAAGGTTAAATGGGAAAATGGAAGGAAAAGTTAGTATTTGTAGGTCGTAGACACCATTTAGTAAAATAATTATAGAGAATTGAGAGACAGAATAAGAGAGAAAATGACAAAAAATAAGAATAACTTAAGAGATATTTTTAAAGGAGAAATAAAATGACTTATTTTCAGATTAAGAGGAAGAATATTGTGATAATTATTTACAAGTAAAGATTTGAAAGCTCTTTGGGCCTTTGATTTCTAGATTTTCAATTTTTATGGTTTAAGGTAGTTTTGTTCTCATGTAGTTTATTTGTGTACTATTCATATTCACCCATATTTGTATATATGATACATGCTACTTATGCATCTTATGTGTATACTTAGTATATCTTATTTATTTTGTTGCAGTCATGATGTATGACCTTTTTCATGCCGTGTAGTGGGATTAATGTACATAGAATTGATTTACGAGCATGTTTGGGATTAGAATTTGGGTAGAAACTTTATACCCAAAGTGTGGAAATTGATTTATATGTTGATTAAATTTGAGGAATGATTTTTTCAATTGTTGAAATTATTGGAGGATATATAGGCATAACTTAGCCATATTACACACGATGCAGGATGTACTTTTTGGGTTACGTTTTTATTTTGTATCAGATGAATAAATGCCATGGACTCATATTTGACGGTTATGCCAAGATTGTGATGGTAGGACGATGAGGATATGCCTATATTGGTATTAATATTTTGATGCGATAGTTGATTAGTACTTTTTTGAGTCCATTGATTGTTTGGAGGATAAGTAACAAGAAAGTATAACAAGGTCCATATTGTCTTGAGAAAAGTGACGCGAGAATTTCATATAGGATCGGGATTGTGTAATGACTTTGTGAGAATTATAGGATTAATATTATGCCTTGGGATTTAAGATTGAATATCATGTTTCATACACTTGATATATGTGCATGCACGATTATTCTTAGTGCACTTGGAGCAGTTATATGAGCTACTGAGTTTTTCGCTCCCCCCCAATAGTTTTATATTTGTATTTCGAATTTTTGCACATGTTGGATTTATTAAAGTTATTTGGATTATTTGGGACACATGGGACGTTGTAGAAGTTTCGGGTATATCATTTTTATAGAAAAGATTTATTTATTTATTTCATTTGTTGTAAAATGAGATAGTTGTATATTTTATTTTCCTCTAAGTTTGTAAAAAAAGGACTTTGATTATTAATGAGAAAATAATATTTGTTTTTTATGACAATCTCAAATTGATTATTTTTTTTACAAATGTCATTTTATGCTTCTGTAATTTAACTGGTTTAATATAAGTGGTATTTCTTTTAAAAAGGTTTAGTTTGACATGCACTTTAAGTATTTTTATTTTTAAAATTTTGCAAGTGTTACAAGCGGTATGATAGCACTAGGTTACTCGTATTCTCGGGCTTGGGGTTATCATTTCATTACTTCTATATTACTTGTCTTTGATTTTTTTTGTAGTAAGTTAATGGAAGAGTAAGTTTTAGTGAATTTTGAGGATGAAATTCTTTTTGTAGGGGAGGGGGAGGAGGATATTGTAATACCCTGAAACTTTTAAGGAAAAATATTTATATCATATAATAGTATATTAAATTATACTTAGTGAGTAACTAAGATATTTATGAAGATACCGAAAATATAGAGAAAGGATAAAAAATGACACTAAAAACAGTATCGACGCTTGACCCAGAGAGGCGCATCATCCAAGGTACAATAACATGAAAAAATGAAAGGAGGAAGAGTGGAGAACAAATCTCAATATATTTTTTTAAAGGTATTAGGTTTATTTTAATCCTATATATATATATATATATATATATATATATATATAAAGAGTCTTAGGATTTGTGGGTTTTAGACACGTTTTAGTGAGAGAATTCTAGAGAATTGTGAATGAAAATGAGAGAAAATAAGAAGAACTCGAGATATATTTATAAAAGAGAAAGACAATAATTATTTTAATAATAAGTGGAAGAGCATGATGATAATTATTTACAAGTAAAGATTTGGAGTCTTTTTGGCCCTTTGATTCGACGTTTTAATTTTTACGGTTTAAGGTAGTTTCTATAACACCCCACGATTTTGGGAGCGAGAAATTTAAATTTTGGGAAAAATAAAATTTATTTAAATCGGAAAATTCTAGAATTTAGAATTTGAAGTCCAAAAAAAAAAAATAGAGAGCGTTTCAAAGTATTCCGGATGATGATTTTGAGTGTACCATCGATCCCGGATGGGTCGAGATGGTCAAAATGACTGTCGTTGGGTTTTATTTTGGTTCCGAATTATTTTTAAGTTAGTTTGACTCAAATTGGAGTAAACGAGTCATTTAAAGTGTGTATTAACATTTCAAACTGGGACTTATGTTTTAAGGGATTTAAAGGCTTACGGAACAAGCCGTCTCATTAGAGAGAAAGAGAGAAAAAGAAAGGAAGAAAGAAAGAAGAGGAAAGGAAGAGAGAGAGGCAGAAAGCTTGGAGATTTTCGGCCCAACCGCGATCACGAGGACGATTCAACCCCTACAATTTTGAGGCAAGTGTTTAATCTTGCTAAATAATTCATTTGTGTATTTGATTTCATAATTTGTGGGCAAAAGAATTGGATTTTGGGTATATTTATCAAAACCTAGATTTTGTAGTTTAAATCGTGAAATTGATGTTTACACATGGGTTCAAGGAGTATAACTTGATGAAACTAGATATAGGATGAAATTTGATGTCGGGAACATATTTGGGTTGAGGGTAATTGGGTAAAAGTTGTATAATTTGGGTTTTGGAAATTTTGGGTTTTGGAGAATTTACCCATTTCGTGGCTTGCTGAACAGGCCGAATCGATTCGCCCCTAGCGAATCGATTCGACAGGTTGCAGAAGCCTCAGGTCCTTAGGGCCGAATCGATTCACCCCTAGCGAATCGATTCGGTATGTAGCAGACTTACAGGTCTAGTTGGGACGATTCGAATCGCAGCTAGGGCTGAATAGATTCGGAAACAGGGCATTTTGAGGAATTTTGCTAGGATGAGTTTTTATCCATTTCGGTTGGGTTTCTCGATTTGGAACTTTTATATATGATGTGAGAGTTATATTGTGTGGGTATTCATAGAGGGTTTCTCACATGATATGATCGTGGGAACGGATCGAAATAGTTTGGGAAATATATGTTTATATATATGCATTGGAGTTGTGTATAGAGATTGTGGGAAACCTCATTAGGGTTGGAAATCCTAATTATAGATCAAAAGTGAGTATAGATAATATGTGAGGTTAAGAACTCTTAGAGAGAGTTCCGAGGGTACGTTGTGAAATTTGAGGCTGACATTTATATCGAGTCCTTATAGAAATAGGATATTATTAAGATACAATTTGGGGACCAATGAGAGAGAGTGGTTGCATATCCTTAGTAATGATAAATTCAAGGGATAAATCAGAAAGGTGTTAGACTATATATATATATATATATATATATATATATATATATATATATATGTTGGAAGACTATTCATATCATAGGAAAAATGGATGAATATGCTTTAAGTGAGGGATCGTATTCACATATCGAGGTAAATTAAATGTGTTGGGACGACGGCTAGTATGTTGAGGATTATGTATACTTATAGCCGAGTTTGTAAATCTTATACATACGGATGAGAGAAAGTGTGTATATTTATGTGGATATGTGGATATATATATAATTGTATAGATATGGATATATGTGTATACTCATGTTGTAAATATCTAAACCGTATGTGATGGTTTAATTATATGATGGGATCATATGGATGTATATATATTGTGCATGTGATTGGTATATATACTTGTATGGTTAATCATACCCCGCACATGCTATCACTGGGAAGTTTTCGCGATGAGGGTGAGCACCCTGGCTCGAGGAGCAGAGTGTGGATATTCCCCAGGTCATAGTTGTCCATTGTGTTATTATGTGATTTACATTTTTTTTGGGATGAGACATTTTGGGTATGTTTCGTCTCATTGTCGGTTACGAACTATGACCGCTTCCCGGATGAGTGTGTGTTTGTTGATCACCAGGTAGGTGTCGTTTAGCCCTAAAAGGTGGTCCCCAGTTTGCTATGTGGAATGGGCAGTGGAATATGATAGCATGGTGCAGTATATTGGCGATATATATAGCCGTTTATTTTATATGAATGGCCATTGTACATCATATATGGTACGTAATTGGCTATGGGAATGAATGATTGTATCTATATACATGTTTAGAGTAAATACATATATACTTATACATATCCTACAGGTGGAGGTATATGTAATTCCTATGGTGTACATCTTGGAAGATTATGGTGCACCAGATTATTGGGGGTTGATGTATCGCATTTAAGGAAAAAATTTCGGTTATATCAACCCGAGGATTTAGTGGAGATTTTGAGGTTACTCTTAGGTAGTAATCTAAATTTCAGAAGTTTTGTCCTATATACTTATACGTAGTTGTAGTAGAAAAATTGTGTGTATCACATAATGCACCTATAGGATCAACATTGTCAAGAAGTAGTGTATCGGGGGGGGGGGGGGGGTTCCTTGTTTGGATTTCGCTTAGCGAGACGCCCCACGCACGAAACGTAGTGCAATGTTGAGAGCAGAGACAAGTCTTGTCCTTATTAATTTGTATGCATGTTACTTAGAAATTAAATCATATGATTCAAACCTAATGCAAATGGGTAATGTATTAAGAATTATAACTGATTAAATTATAAACTGGAGTTGAAACTAAACCTAATATAGCACTTATGTGTAAAATAATTAAGAGTGATTAGAAGGGAAAGGATTTCAGGGTACGGTTAAAAGTTAGGTCGTCCTTAGGGGTGGGGTAACTTAATTAAGATTCTAGGACGCGAATAGATGTGCGTTGTTAGATGAGAGGATAGTTTGGAGGTTTCATGAGAGTGCGACTCCAGTTTAATTATAAAATAAGTGCATTTATATTTATTATGCACGGTTAACACACTTGATAAACATTTTTACACCTCGGGCTCTGACCCGTTTATATTTCTCTCCTGCATATATATATGTACATATTACTACAGGTGTCCTATCGCAGGGATGCCGGATGCCCTTCTATCCAGAGTTGTGGGAGCTGTAACAGGTGCGGACTTTTACGGGACTTAGATTGTAGTCGCTCTCTATTTCTTTGTAAATCCAGATAGGATTCACTGTGTACATCGGGACTATACTTTACAGTTATTCATAATTGTTTAAAATTCTTCACTTGGATGTTGTACTGACTGTGACTCGACAGCTTATTCGGGTATATTCATTTGTATATACGCATTTCACGTTACACTAACACTTTCTTTCATCATCATACTTGAGCAATCTACCTTTATTAGTAGTTCTATGGTGTTGGTTTGTTGTCTGTTGTAGGTTTTATTTTATTTTTATCATCTCGCTTATATGATTTTGGGTAGTTAGCCTTATATGTTGTTGTATAGTTGCCGATGTTGAGACTGAGCCATCTGAGATTCCTGATTTAAGGTAGTATAGGGATGGCCACCCATTATTATTTTAAGTGAGTTGTTACAGATGGTATCAGAGCATCAGGTTCTAGTGTCTTTAGGATCTGTACGGGTTTTCTGCGTTCTTCCGTTGACGTTCTTGATATAGATCCCTACTATCGGGATTGTTGTGTTCACTAAGTTTATCTTCTTCTGCGAGGTGTACCCACTTGAACGACGTTCTGACACAGTTTCTTTCGTCTCAAACGTAGCCACAAATAAGTCGGTTAGGAAGGGGCAAGATTAGAGATGTAATAACCATAACAGATTTTGGGTACGCTATGATTTGAGGTATTTCTTTCCGTGACTTAGGCGGAGATAAGAAGGAGAATTCTAGCGGTGATTCTAGGTGATCTGACGATGGCCAAGTGAGAAGTTAGAGAATTGGGTCCATTGAGTAGGATTAAAGGAATTATTGGGGGTCGCAATAGCGCCTTGACCTTCAGGATGGTTAGGAAGGATTTATGGGGAGGATATTTCTTTGAGGATAATTAGGCCTTGGAGAGGAATGATCAAGAGTGGCCTTTTTATGGCATGTTTTGGAAAAATAGATCGTCTCGTGGTGAGCTAGTAGAGAGCTGTGCTATTGATTTTTGAAAGTGCAGATCATTAAGATAAATGAGCGGTAACAATAGGGATATTGTTTTATGAATAGTCTAGGAAGGGTAATTGTGGTATTCCAGTGAGGGAAGGGCTTACCTTGCGGTAATGCTTTAATGTGATGTAAGGGAATAGTATAACTGAGAGGTTCAGAGTTAAGTAGGATCCGCGTTGAGTGGAAAAGGTTTTAGCTCAGAGATTGTGTTAGTTTTGAGATTTAGTTATTGGTAGGAGTATTGTAATTGTTGAGACCTTGTGTCTTGGGCATAAGGTGTTTGTTTGGCGTGTCGAAAGACATGGAATTGTTTTATATTATATTGTTACGTAGGCCTTCGGGCAATATCTAAAACTCAAAAAAATATTTTATAAAACCTTAACCCTGGTTCAACTGATCTCAATCCCTGACATAGCTACATAGTAGTGTATTGGGAGGGTTCCTTGTTTGGATTTCACTTGCGATACCTCCCCCGCATGAATGTAGCTAGTGTCAAGAATTGAGAAGAGTTCAACCATTGGGAATTTCAAACTTTTATATATTTAATATGTTGCTATAGATTATGTTGTTAAGAGTTATATTATGATTTTGAGGCTAGTGGAGCCTGATTATATTTTTACAAGTGGAGATCGGGTACGGGGTGTATGGGCACCCTGGGTAGTTAGTTTGATTCTAAAATTTATATGGTTCAATGTGAGAACTAGTTGAGATCGGTATAGTGATCTAAAGGGTTGATGTAAGGACTAAATGAGAGTAACGTCCTAGGCATATCTCCAATTTCGCGGGCGAAATTCTTGTAGGGGGGAGAGTGTAACATCCCACGATTTTGGGACCGAGAAATTTAAATTTTGGGAAAAGTAAAATTTATTTAAATCGAAAAATTCTAGAATTTAGAATTTGAAGTCCAAAAAATATAAATAAATAGAGAACGTTTCAAAGTATTCCGGATGATGATTTTGAGTGTACCATCGATCCCGGATGGGTTGAGATAGTCAAAATGACTGTTGTTGGGTTTTATTTCGGTTCCGGATTATTTTTAAGTTAGTTTGACTCGAATTGGAGTAAACGAGTCATTTAAAGTGTGTATTAACATTTCAAACTGGGACTTATGTTTTAAGGGATTTAAAGGCTTATGGATCAAGCCGACTCATTAGAGAGAAAGAGAGAAAAAGAAAGGAAGAAAGAAAGAAGAGGAAAGGAAGAGAGAGGAAGAAAGCTTGGAGATTTTCAACCCAATCGCGATCACGAGGATGATTGAACCCCTACAATTTCGAGGCAAGTGTTTAATCTTGCTAAATAATTCATTTGTGTCTTTGATTTCATAATTTGTGGGCAAAAGAATTGGATTTTGGGTATATTTATCATAACCTAGATTTTGTAGTTTAAATCTTGAAATTGATGTTTACACATGGGTTTAAGGAGTATAACTTGATTAAACTAGATATAGGATGAAATTTGATGTTGGAAACATATTTGGGTTGAGGATAATTGGGTAGAAGTTGTATAATTTGGGTTTTGGAAATTTTGGGTTTTGGAGAATTTACCCATTTCGTGGCTTGCTAAACAGGCCGAATCGATTCGCCCCTAGCGAATCGATTCTCCAGGTTGCAGAAGCCTCAGGTCCTTAGGGCCGAATCGATTCACCCCTAGCGAATCGATTTGGTATGTAGCAGACTTACAGGTCTAGTTGGGACGAATTGATTCACCGGGGCCGAATCGATTCGCAGCTAGGGCCGAATAGATTCGGAAACAGGGCATTTTGAGGAATTTTCCTAGGATGAGTTTTTATCCATTTCAGTTGGGTTTCTCGGTTTGGAACTTTTATATATGATGTGAGAGTTATATTGTGTGGGGATTTATCAAGGGTTTCTCACATGATATGATCGTGGGAACGGATCGAAATAGTTTGGGAAATATATGTTTATATATATGCATTGGAGTTGTGTATAGAGATTATGGGAAACCTCATTGGGGTTGGAAATACTATTTATAGATCAAAAGTGAGTATAGATATGTTGTGAGGTTAAGAACTCTTAGAGAGAGTTGCGAGGGTACGTTGTGAAATTCGAGGCTGACATTTATATCGAGTCCTTATAGAAATAGGATATTATTAAGATAAAATTTGGGGACCAATGAGAGAGAGTGGTCGCATATCCTTAGTAATGATAAATTCAAGGGATAAATCAGAAAGGTGTTAGACTAGGGGATTCATAAGAGTGATTGAACCGTAGTCCGAATTGAGAGCGATGGGATCATACTATCAACTATAATAGAGTGTGGTTAATAAAAGGGGATTCCAACAATTGATGGGATCATAAAATGAATTTAGGTTTAATCTTGAGGTTTGTAGACTATTAGTTATGTGCATACCAATAGTCGAAATTAGTACTGGAAATGTGGATGTACTTTCGGATATAGATGAGATGTGTAGTGATGGTTTCCTACACTAAACTTTGGGTGACAACCTTAATGTTATATATATATATATATATATATATATATATATATATATATATATATATATATATATATATATGTTGGAAGACTATTCATATCATAGGAAAAATGGCTGAATATGCTTCAAGTGAGGGATCGTATTCACATATCGAGGTAAATTAAATGTGTTGGGACGACGGCTAGTATGTTGAGGATTATGTATACTTATAGCCGAGTTTATAAATCTTATACATACAGACGAGAGAAAGTGTGTATATTTATGTGGATATGTGGATATATATATATATATATATATATATATAATTGTATAGATATGGATATATGTGTATACTCATGTTGTAAATATCTAAACCGTACGTGATGATTTAATTATATGATTCGATCATATGGATGTATATATATTGTGCATGTGAATGATATATATACTTGTATGGTTAAGCATACCCCGCACATGCTATCATTGGGAAGTTTCCGTGATGAGGGTGAGCACCCTGGCTCGAGGAGCAGAGTGTGGATATTCCCCAGGTCATAGTCGTCCATTGTGTTATTATGTGATTTACATTTTCTTGGGATGAGACGTGGTGGGTATGTTTCGTCTCATTGCCGATTAGGAACTATGACCTCTTCTCGAACGAGTGTGTGTGTGTTGATCACCAGGTATGTGTCGTTTAGCCCTAAAAGGTGGTCCCCAGTATGCTACGTGAAGGGGGCATTGGAAGATGATAGCATTGTGCAGTATATTGGCGATATATATAGCCGGTTATTTTATGTGAATGGCCATTGTACATATTATGTGGTACGTACACTTGGCTATGGGAATGAATGATTATATCTATATACACGTTTAGAGTAAATACATATATACTTATACATATCCTACAGGTGGAAGGATATGAAATTCCTATGGTGTACATCTTGGAAGATTTTGGTGTACCAAATTATTGGGGGTTGATGTATCGCATTTAAGGGAAAAATTTCGATTATATCAACCCGAGGATTTAGTGGAGATTTTGAGGTTACTCTTTGGTAGTAATCGAAATTTGAGAAGTTCTTTTCTATATACTTATATGTAGTTGTAGTAGAAAAATTGTGTGTATGACATAATGGATCTCTAGGATCGACATTGTCAAGAAGTAGTGTATCAGGGGGGTTCCTTATTTGGATTTAGATTTGCGAGACGCCCCACGCACGAAACGTAGTGCAATGTTGAGAGTAGAGAGAGGTTTTGTCCTTATTAATTTGTATTCATGTTACTTAGAAATTAAATCATATGATTCAAACCTAATGCAAATGGGTAATGTATTAAGAATTATAACCGATTAAATTATAAACCGGAATTGAAACAAAACCTAATATAGCACTTATGTGTAAAATAATTAAGAGTGATTAGAAGGGAAAGGATTTCAGGGTATGGTTAAAAGTTAGGTCGTCCTTAGGGGTGGGTTAACTTAATTAAGATTCCAGGACGCGAATAGGTGCGCGCTGTTAGATGAGAGGTGAGTTTGGGGGTTTCACGAGAGTGCGACTCCACTTTAATTATGAAATAAGTGCATTTATATTTATTATGCACGATTAACACACTTGCTAAAAATTTTTACACCTCGGGATCTGACCCGTTTATATTTCTCTCCTGCATATATATATGTACATATTACTACAGGTGTCCTACCGCAGGGATGCCGGATGCCCTTCTATCCAGAGTTATGGGAGCCGTAATAGGTGCGGACTATTGCGGGACTTAGATTGTAGTCGCTCTCTATTTCTTTGTAAATCTAGATAGGATTATCTGTGTACATCGGGACTATACTTTAGAGTTATTTATAATTGTTTAAAATTCTTCACATGGATGTTGTACTGACTGTGACTTGACAGCTTATTTGGGTATATTCATTTGTATATACGCATTTCACGTTACACTAGCACTTTCTTTCTTCATCATACTTTTTCTACCTTTATTAGTAGGTCTATAGTGTTGGTTTGTTGTTCGTGGTATGTCTTATTGAGTTCTTGGCATCCGTTTTTAATAGTTTCGGGTAGTTTGCCTTATACTATTTAGTATTGACAGTTGATGTTGAGACTGAACCACCTGCGATACCCGATTAAATGTAGTATAGGGCTGGCCACCCATTATTATTTGAGCGGGTTGTCACAGTTTCGTTCTACCGTGGTTTATTTATATACTATTCATATTCACCTATATTTGTATATATGATACATGATACGTGATACTTGTGTATCTTATATGTATATTTTGTCAATATTACTCATTTTGTTTCACTCGTGGCGTATGACTTGTTTTCATACCATGCAATGGGATTAACGTAAATACAATTGATTTACGAGCATGTTGGAGATTAGAATTTGGATAGACTATTTATACTCAAATTATGAAAATTAATTTATACGTTGATTAAATTTGAAGAATAAATTTTTTATTGTTGAAATTATTGGAGGATGCATAGGCATATCTTACGCAAATTATCTCGTGATACGATATGTATTTTTTAGGTTACATTTTTATTTCGTATCGGACGAACAAATATCATAGACTCGAATTTGGCGGTTATGATATGCTTGTGATGGTAGGACGATGATGATATGACCATTATGACTTTATTATTTTGATGATATGGTTTATTAGTATTTTTTTGAGCTCATGAATTATTCAGAGGATAAGTAATAAGAAAGTATAACAAGAGTCCACATCATTTCGCGGGAAGTGAGGCGGGACTTTCACATATTAGCTCGGTATTGTGTAAAGACATGAGAATTCTAAGATTGATATTATGCCTTGGAATTTTAGATTGAGTGTAATGTTACATACACTTGATAAATGTGCACATACGATTATGCTTAATACACTTGGATCAGTTATACGAGTTACTGAGTTTTTCGCGCACCCCTTCTATTTGTATTTAAAATATAGAAACATGTTGGATTTATTAATGATATTTGGATTATTTGGGATACATGGGACATTATAAAATCTCTATGCATATCATTTTTATATAAAAAGAAAAAAGTTTTATTTATTTTATTTATTGTAAAATGAGATAATTGTGTATTTTTTTTCCCTCTCCATGTTTAAAAAAAAAGGACTTTGATTATTAATGAGAAAAGAACATTTGTATTTTATGATAATTAAAAAATGGTTCTTTACTAACAAATGTCATTTTATGCTTACGTAATTTCAATGGTTTATTGTAAATGACATTTCTTTTAAAAAGGTTCAATTTTGCATGCATTTTAAGTAATTTAATTTTTAAAATTTCACAAGTGCTACAAGTGGTATAAGAGCTCTAGGCTACTTGTATTTTCAGGCTTGGGGTTATCGATTCTTTAAATTACATATCTTTAATTTTTTTCATAGTGAGTTAATGAAAGAATAAGTTTTAATGAATTTGGAGGACGAAATTCCTTTTGTAGGGAGGAAGATTGTAATACCTTGTAAGTTTAATATGTATATATATATATTAGATTAAGTAAAAAATATTTTTCACGAACGTATTTTAATTAACTAGAATATATGTGAAATTTACTTAATTTTCATTTTACTAATTTTTTCAACTAGTTAATACGTGACACGTTATAAAAAGGTGGATATCATTATTTATATTTACTTTTTGGTATTGTCAATGTTAAAAGATATAACTTGGAAATATTATAATTTATTTTTAATAATAAAATATAAAAAAATAAATTAAAAGATTATGTGTTGCTTTGTCATTAATTAGGATTATCGTGTTAGTTTAATGATGTGATGCGCGAGTTTGGCGACTGTGACACTGAATTTTATTTAAAAGTTGTCATATTTTGATCGATTTTTTTGAAAATAGAAAAAAAAATTCATTTTGAGCCAATTTTTTTGTGGGGCTCTCTGAAATGTTTAAATACCACACAAAAAAAACTAATTTTTTTTTACTATTTTAGAAAAATGGTCCGCTTGAGTTGACTTTATATGTTGATCATAAGAAATCGTGACTCTGTACTTTAATATGTTAATTGTGCAAAGAAGTTATATGTTGATTGATAGGCTATAAATTATCAAATCTGTTTGGATTAATCCATTTGGAAGGAACCCATTTGGATTAATCTATTTGGAAGGATGGAATATGAGGATGTACAAAGTGGAAAGTATTAGAGATAAATTGGGCACTTGATAGCTGATTACAATGGGAATCGTGTTTGTACTTTATATCAAGTCAAGAGTCATGAGTCTCTATCGCATTTATATGTGCTGAAATTACATGTATAGTTGTATGCGAATTGTCATTACCGATTTCAAAACCATAATATTTGGGTGCATTAGTACATTAAGAACTTTATATAACCATCAACAATTAACACACCCCACATTTGTGTCTTCCTTACTTTACACATACACACTTTTTTAATCATAAACTGAAAATTCTAGCATCTCCCCTACTGACATCAACAAAATACGGTACTAGTGACACATTGTACCACACATGACACACTATTTTTGTTACTATAATTTCAATGCTTGTGGTAGTTAAAAAATACAGTTATTACCACACATTTTTCGAAATAACAATGTAAAGTAGTATATAATAATAATAGAGTGTCATATACATAATATTACTATTATAAACAACTATATTATAACACATTAATTATTATAGGATTATCTTACCCTAAACATACACAAAACATAAAGAGTGTTGAATTACACAATAAAAACCCTCTGACCAAGGGCTTCAAGATCATTGAGCCTATAAATATGGTCGCAATCAATTATTTGAGGGGTTACTTTGAGGTTGAACCCTAATTATTTTGAGTTACAACTCTTTTTTGA
Organism: Sambucus nigra; assembly: GCA_949130495.1. Lineage (NCBI taxonomy): Eukaryota > Viridiplantae > Streptophyta > Magnoliopsida > Dipsacales > Adoxaceae > Sambucus > Sambucus nigra. The sequence goes on along the minus strand of OX422219.1, from coordinate 91,201,847 downwards.
AATTAGCAATACAAGATCGTGTCATTAGATTCATCATAATATCATTAAAATATTTGGTTGAGGTTTATTGCGATGAAAGTAGAAGTCAAATGTGGGTTTATTTCAAATAAATAGTAGCCATAGGTATGAAAAACCCAATATAAGAAAAAAGTTTTCGCAACCACAAACCTGTGTCAACTCTACTACTACTTGCATAATTGTTCCAAAACATAAGTGTTATCAAAGCACATCAAACACAAAAAGAAAAAACATACACCCAGCCAACCACATCAACAAATGCTAAAGGTTTTAGTTGAACAAATGTTTAAAGTGATCTAATAAAATTCTAACAAAATGTATCTGTAGATAAAGACATCATATATCTTGAAAATGAAGAGATGGTGTTTCTATCATCCATATCCACATAGCATACACACCCATAGAGAAATGAAATCTGGACTGTGGACTCATTAATTTGTAGCTTCACAGGTTCTCTAAATCTCAAGGACATTCAAATAAATTATGCTGTAATTTATGAGTAAATTTGAATATAATTCACTGAAATAAATAGATTAGAATAATATAATATAATATGGATAAAATTCTTTTAAGATGCCTAAGGATCTAATATAATCTTAAAACTTTATAAAAAATTTTGTATTAACAAACAGAGAAACACATAAACACACTAACTCTAGAATATAAATTACAAAAATACGATATTTATTTATGAGAATTCAATAAGCATGATTTGAATTTTTGTTATTTCTTGCGTGCGACCTTTGTAGAGAGTCGGAGAGAGGATCATACCTGTCAAGAAGAGAGGGTATAGAAAATAATACCAACCAAATCAACTATTGAGCAATTTTTAGGATCTCCAAAAACCCATATCCGAGTGGTCAAACAACTCATCTGAATTTTGTAAAAAACAAAGTGGACTTGAGCATCAGGGAGGGGTCATCGAAGACATCGTAAGGTGTGGAGATGAGATCGATTTTGGGGGTATTAGGCGGTTTATCGATCTGAGACAAATACTAAATTTCCATTTTCGATCTAATTCGTGAGATTTTAATGTTTTTCACCAACTCCAGACCAATTCTCCATTGTTACTAAAGCCGCAAGTTCTCTTATTTTCCTTCGTTCCAAAATTGTGAACAAAAAGTTACATACATACATGGGTATACAAAAGATTTTCAAATATATAACATTAAATATCATGCCCAGATTGAATCAACGAAGATAAGTTTATTATTGTACAGGAAGATTATAAATGAGAGGCATGTAAAACCAACTATTGTGCAAATAAAAAAAATAAAAATATAGAGAATCTCTCGAGGAGAAAAGAAGATGACAAATCTAGTATAAACTTAATATACAACAACACACACTAAAATGAAAGGTTCAACAGGGCATACCTATTTATAATTCTTCTTTGAATCTTCATTAAGTTTAAAGTCTCTTTTCATGTTTGTTATTCAAAAGTCGTATCCTGTACATATACATAGAAATAGAAAAGGATTGAAAATCAGGTAAGAAGATAGAGAATAAGATAATAATGAGAATTACATAGTGGATGGGTTGTATTTACCACGAAGAGAGCCAATCGACATCCTCAATGAAGCCTTAATGAAATTTTAATGGGTAGGAGTTACTTAATAAAATTTAGTGCGTCTCCTATAGGAAACCTTAGAAAATGATAGCAATAAGACAAAAGGCTACTATAGAGTTTCCAAAAAGCATCAGTTGGGTATTCTGCCAAACACTTAATATTCAACACATGAAAAAATTTGACTCAAAGGCAACCTGTATCATCAATATATATATATATATATATATATATATATATATATATATATATATATATTGTGGTGACAAAAATCACAGCACAAATAATAAGAGAAAACAATCACCAGAAAGCTAAGAACAACATGCAATCACATTCACAACACAAGAATATACGTGGTTCGATAAATTGCCTACGTCCACAGAGTGGTCTACTATTTTTATTGAGTATCTCTCAAGAAGGTGTTTGCTACATGCCCCTATGCCCCAGTTTAGGGGTTCCCATATACTGTGATCATTGAAGGTGGTTGTAATAAGCACGATAAACCCAAAATTCCTTGAATATGTCTCCGAGGTTCTTGGGGATAGACTCACTCTTATCTCAGGTTTGATTTATAATCTAAGCTCATAATTTGGAATGGACACTTAATTATCCCTTATGGGATTTTTCGGTTAATCTTATGGGCTAGTCGAAAACAGGTACCCACAATAGCCCCTAAAATTTGTGGGGTGACAAATTGGTCCTATGAATTTTAAAAAGTACTGCCTCCCTCCTAATGGCACTATTGCAGTTTACATGACTAGGAGGGGTGTGGATCGTCATTTTGCTGGATATTAGAGAGGGAAATCTTCTTCGACCAGTGTGCGCTATTATTGAGGTGTTTAAACTCAAATGTTGGACGAACTTGATCGTCACTTCAATTTCTTTGCTTCTTTTGCTTCCCAAGTTGTCTCTTGCTCTTCGTATTCATAAAATTGAGGTTTTTCAACATCCCAAGCTTGATTCTTACTTCGTAAGTCTTCAGTTCCCTTCTTTTTTCTTAATTTCTTTTCATCGTTGTTCTTCACTCCACTGTACCTAGGGTTTTCTGAATTTTTCCATGGCGATGATAGACAACAAATATTTGCTTGAATTTAGAAAATGCTACAATACCCCCGACTGGGTAGATATTGAGTGTGCCCTTGTTCGTCGCCATGTTCGTGATATTGAGGATGGACACTGGATACATGTCCTCCTATTATCTCAAGGGGGTTTGACATTTCCCTCGAATCGTATATTTTTACACTTTTTTCAATACATTGACATAGTTCCTGCTCAGTTCTCTTCAAATGTTTGGAAGATCGCTAATGGAATCCATAGGATAAATTATCTTTATGGCACCAATTTAAGGTTAGCTAAAATATGCTACTGTTATACTTTTTCTCGCATAAGCGGAGGTCCCTTTTATCTGAAGGCAAGGAGTCTAGAGAGGATATTGGTAGTAAATTTACCTGATTCCCATAAGGACTACTGGTCTGAAGGATTCATTACTAGAAACTGACAATTTCCTCCCCAAATAGAGGGCATAAGGTATTGAGGACCTCAGATCCCTACTTATGGGGAGGAGTACATAGGTTGTCACCAAACCTTTTCATTTATTTCTTGCGCATTCACTTTAATGTGTTTTTCTTCTAATGTTCTCTTATTTTTCCCTTTTTTAGTGAGCTCTAAAAACTAAGAACCTACTCCTCGAGAGATCCGGACCACTGAGCTGATAAAGTCTTAGGGGATAAGGGACTCTATAGCTGAGGGTGAACACCTTAGATCTACTACTTTCTTGTTGTAGTACAAGAATATTACCATCAGTTTTATTGCTCGTCCGGTAAACACCATTCCTCACCTTGATTTCCTAAAACAAGTTGGTGCTCCTGAACCCATCAAACTAGACGATGAGGAAGGGAGCATCTCAGAGGTTGGTAGTGCTGAAGGTGGAAGCGGTGAGGTAGGATCCAACAAAGAAGGATCTAATGGGGAAAGGTCCAGTGAAGAAGGGACCAGTATATGAGAGTCTAGTGAGGAAGAGATAGATCCTTTAAGAAGAAAGAACTTAATCCCAGATCATGATGATGATAATGTCCTGTTGTCTAGCAGGATGAAGTTTTAAAAGCAAAAGCCTGGGGATTTTATTAGTGGTTCTAGGATAGTAGCCCATGAGAAGGAGGTGTAGAAGAAGAGGAGATAAGAAGAAGAAAAGAGAGAGAAAGAGAGAAGAAGAGAGAAGAAAAAAAAAAGAAAGGAGAGGAGAAGAAGACAGAAAGAGAGAAGGGAAGAGAAGAAGAGAGAAGGAAAAGGGCACAAGCCTCACATGACTCTTTGGTGCCTGTTATTGTTCCAACTAGGGCGCTTCTATGGCTGTGGACTCTCACCTTGATCCACTAATTCTTGAGAAAATAGTTCTTACGGTATACCTTGAGCATTCGTCGAGCATGGGTCCTGACCGTTAGCCCTAAAATCAGCTCAAGGGTTGGCTTTGGTAAGGCTACTCCTCTTTTCTCTATATTTCTGACTTGCTTTTTCCACTTAATCTATTTATTAATATCTTTCATTCTTTGCAATTTGTGTTTGATTACACTGTCCTGTTGTGCGGGTGAGATGATCTATCTTGAAGGAATGCTGAGCTCGAATAGGGTCTGAGGTCTTCCAAAGAAGCTTTGATAGAAGCTAGAGCTTTATTTGCTCAGGAGAAGGCCGATGCGATAAAGGAAATAGAAGAGCAGTGCGACGACTATGACCTGATGGTTATAGGCAAGCTGGCCACAACAGATGAGAATAAAGTGTTGGTAGAGGCAAATAAAGTACTGGTCGAGAAGGTGGCGGAGTTAGAAGTAGAGGTGTTTACCACTCGGGAGAGCGATTATAACAAGGGTTGGGAGGCAGCGTACGAGGATGATTATGGATAGATCGCTTACATCAGCCGAGAAAACTTCAAGAAAGGCTAGGATTGAGCCTTGATTGCCACTGGAGTTGCTGCTAACTCCCATCTCTTCACCGAGCACCATCCGAGCCCTAAGCCCATTATAAATGAGGATTCCCCTATCAGTGGAGCTATCATGGTGCCTGTTACCCCTACTATTGACGCTCCTTCTATCATCTAGGGAGCGAATATTATCCCGATAGAAGGAAGTGCATCAGGTGCTAGCACATGCAAGGTCACTGATAATCTTGCTTCTAACAAGGGTAAAGAGCCAGCTTCTTTCGAGCAGGTTAGCGCCACTAGTTAGACTTCTAAGCCTTCTTTTCTATTTGTGTATTTTTTTTTTCTTTTTGGCTAATGGATGTACATTGTATTTGGCCAATGCCACTTATGATGAATGAAAAAAATCTCACTTTTTCATTCACTGATTTATGTGTTATTCTGTGTTCACTACTTGTTATTGGTTGATCTTGATGACTATATTCCTTCGAGTTCTCATCTGGACCAAATTCTTAGTTCGAACATAAGCGCCCAAGCCCGTCGAGATTTTTTTCAGATTTTTAAGTCCCTTAGGGTAAAAAATAAGGATCAGTCCGAGGTGATTGACAGACTAAAGGACAGACTTGTGGAGATGGAGGATATTGGCAATTCTGTTTAAGAAGAAATAAATGTCTTGAATTCGAATCTTATGGATGCATATGAGATCAACTAGGTAGGGGAAGTACTACAGAGAGAGAATTACACCCTAAGAAAATAGGTAGTGTGACTTAAGGAGAATGCTCCGAGCAACGCACCTCGAATTATTCGAGGTTCCTTATCATCATCCATACCACGAACTAGGTCTGATGATGTCAGTACCCAGAGGGAGATTATCGAGCTGAAGGGGGTTGTTCAGTGAGCATATGTAATCACTGTCGAACTCCAAAGCAATGTCACAAGTCTATGGCATTTATTTCGAAAGAGTCCTCGATAGGTGTGGGTTGATGATTGTAATCAAGGCTAGGTACATGCCTCCACAAAGTTAAAGGAAGCTAAGGAGCTGCCCTTTATTCGAGGAGGGAGTTGATGGTTCCCCAAAACTCTCCCCTATGGTACATACGTGAGATCACTCCCCCAAACTTTGATCCAAATCCTTTTCGAAGGGACGACCGCTGGATCCCTATAGATGCTATCCCAAGGCAACTGCTAGAGCCGTGTCTGAAGGGGCTTATGGAGAGTTTTTCTCCTCATCTTGACGATGGTCAGAGATATCAAGTAGAAGACTATCTTGCTCACCAACCAGAACCTTCATAGGTCTTAGTTAGTTATTTGATGTTGTACATGTAGCCGTGTAACTCTTTAATAAAAATATAATTGAATATTTATGTTTTAGGCATAGGCTGACTAAACAAGTGTTGCCTTCTTTCCATTTATTAGTTAGTAAACTCTTATTATTTTGGGCGCTTCGGTCGACTAAATGTTATTTAGAGTTTAATTTCAATTAAGCATTCTCCCAATCCAGTATGCCTTAGCTATACCATTCCGTCCACTTTACCTTTTAGGTTGTGTTGTCACACTACCTTAGGCCTAAGTAGGGCGATGGTGAGAATGCACATGATTAATGGATAATCCACTCGAGCAGGATTTTGTAGCCAAGCTATGTTGGCGACCAACCTGAGTTGGCCATGTTGCCTAAGGGTCCTCTTTAGGTCTTTATTTATGATCGGAGCAACCTAAGAGGCCAATTATGCTCTTGGACAAAGGCCTAAGGAGGGTTATTTGTCGACCCAGCTGATTATTCTTTGGATGTCTTTAGTTAGGATAGACTTAACACTGTGTTGCAATCATAGGTGGCTGGTTTACATGATCCTTTAACTGAAGTAATTTAGCCAACTAACTATAGTTCAAGAATTCTACTATACTCATAAAAGTAGTGAAGCATGTAACTTAGAAAGAGTGCATATCGAAATATAATTAAGACAACCAATGTATGTGGAATGCTAAATCCAATCAAGTTTTATTAATCGAAATTGTAAACGAAGAGCAACATCAGTCTGTAAATAAAAATTTGCCTAAACTAATGACGCACGAATAAAGAAAGTCTAGAAGTAGAACTTCTTCAGACTGGCTGCATTCTAAGCCCTTGGTATCTCCCTTCCCTCTAGCGTTTCCAAGTTATAAGCTCCTTGCAGGTTATCCCTCACTATCTTAAAAGGTCCTTCCCAGTTTGATCCTTATTTTCCATTTGATGGGTTCATAACACTGCCAAGGACTTTCCTTAGGACGTACTCCCCAACTAGGAATTTGGTTGGATTGACTTTTTAATTGTACTATTTAGATAATTGTTGTTGGTAGGATGCCAACTTAACTAGAGCCAATTCTCGTCGTTCATCAATTAAGTCAAGTTCAGTGAATAATGCTTTATCATTGTGGCCTTATCGACCAGTGTAGACCTCATGGTAGGGAGTTCAACTTCTGGTGGAATGACTTTTTCCATTCCATACGTGAGTGCAAAGGTTATTTCCCCAGTTGCTCACCTTGGGGTCGTGCAATAGGCCCAGAAGATGTGGGGCAACTCGTTCACCCAAGAACCTATGGCCCGCTCCAGGCGCTTCTTTAGTCCATCGATCACTATCTTATTGGAGGCCGCTTGACCATTGCTATGGGGTTATGCTACAGAGATGAAATAATGCCTGATCCCGTGATCGTTGTAAAAACTCTGGAAGAAACCACTCTAGAACTGGGTCCTATTATCAATAATAATGGTTCTGGGTATGCTGAAGCGGGTAATCATGTTCTTTCTTATGAATCTCGTTATGTTTGTGTTCGGGCATTATCCATTGGTTCTTCCTCTATCCACTAAGTGAATTAGTCTTTGGTGACCAACAGATACTTTCGATTCCCTATTGCAGTAGGTAGTGGTCCTACGATGTCCAAACCCCACTAGGAAAAGGGCCATAGACTGGTCAATGACTTGAGGTCGCTGACAGGCTAGTGGACCATATGTGATTGTTTTTAGCATTTTTTGCACTTCTGGACATAGTCTCCAACATCTTTCCACATATATGGCCACCAATATCCTTCCTTTATTGCTCGCAAGTTCAGTGATCTTCCTCCAACATGACTTCCACAATTTTCCTCATGAAGTTTGTGCAGAACCTGCTCAACATCATGTGGATGAACACACTAAACGTAAGGGCCAATGAACGATGTCTTGTACAATTTCCCATCAGGAGATAAGTGAAAGCGAGTCACTTTGACTCTTATCTGATGTGTCGACCTCTTGTTACTTGGTAGTGTATCACTCCGTAAGTAGTCTATAATGGGGTCTATCCAACTTAATGCCCTTTTTATGTGGAGAACCTTCTCAGATGCTTTCTCAGATTCAGTAGCTTGATAATACTGGGCTGAGCGAGGAAGTCAATTTGGATAATTCTTTTCAGGTCAGAGGCTATTACAGAACTCAGAGCTGCTAGGGCATCTGCATAGCTATTTTATCCTCTGGGGAACTACTGAACGTCAGCCCGATCGAATATGGCCATGAGTCTCTTTAAAACGTCGAGGTAAGCTACCATACTTTCATCTTTTACATTGAAGTCACCATTTATCTGGTTGGATACCAGTTGTGAAACGCCAAATACTTGAAGGTTCCTTGACCTCGGGACTTGTGCTTTGCATAGGCTAGCTATTAATGCCTCGCATCTGCTTCATTGTTGGAAGCTTCAAATCCTAGTCTGATGCCTTGTTTGATCACCGTATTCTTGAGGGTTACCAGCATGATGCCTACCCCTGCCCCTTTGAATTAGAGGCTCCATCAACGTATAGAGTCCAAACGTTAGATCCCTGTATGCTTTCCATTGGTCGACTAGTTCCCGACTAAGTTTGTTCTCCTATGAATACAAAGATAAAATCGACTAAAATCTTCCCATTGATGACTGTTCTTAGTTGAAAGTGGATGTCAAACCTTTCGAGCTCAACTGACCACTTTGACAATCGATCAAAGAGGTCAGCTTTCCTCAGAACAGTTTTGAGAGGGTGTAAAGTGACCACAGATATGGAATAAGCAAGTAGTGCTTCAGCTTCCTCGAGGCTATCACCAATGCATAGGGGAGCTTTTCCAATGGCAGATACCTCTACTCGGCTTCTAAAAGTGTCTTGCTTGCATAGTAGATCAAATGTTGGCTTCCTTATTTTTCACATACCAAGGCGGAGGTTACGATATGGTCTGATATAGCAAGATAAATGTATAAAGGATCGCCTTCTCTAGGAATCACGAGTAAAAGAGGGCTGCTGAGATATGCCTTGAGTTCTTCTAAGGCTCTAGAGTAGTCCTCGTTCCAGGTCAGGTCCTTATTTCTTTTTAATAATTGAAAGAATGGTTGACATCGCTCTGAGGATTTTAAAATGAAGAGGTTAATTACGACGAGTATTCTGGTGAGCCTCTGTACATCCCTTATTGTTTGAGTTGCTCCTGCATTCTTAAGGCCAAAAGCAATAAGCTTGTAACAATACAAACCAATGGTGGTTATGAAGAAGGTCTTATATTAGTCCGATATGTGAAGGGGTATTTGGTGGTATCCAGAGTAAGCATCTAAAAAGCTCATCCTCTCATGAGTAGCTATGGCGTCAACTAACTGATCAATCTTTGGAAGGAGAAAACTATTTTTGGAACATGCCCTGTTAAGTCGGTGAAGTCGATACAATCTCTCCAATTTCCATTGCTATTAGGAACTACTATTGGGTTGGATAACCACCAAAGGAATTGAATTTCCCGTATGGAACCTGCATCCAATAGCTTCCTGAATCAAAATTCTTTTTATACTTCAAAAAGATATAATTTCCTTTTAGATATGCGAAAGCGTAGATGATGGTTCAAATAAAATAAATTAACAAAATTTTAATTTCTTCTAAAATTAAAATTAAACCAAGTTAAATAAGATGGAAAACACACTTATGTTAATTTCACTTAAACACAATTAATTAACTCAAGTTGATGACGTAGAAAAAAGGCACTTTAAACTTGGCAATTTGATGAAGCTTTAAACTCTTGGCCACTACGTCTTCAACAAACACGTCATAGGCTTGAAGAATGATCAATTAACTTTATCCTATGACTCAAACATTTTTAACCTGAATTGAGCCAAAACTACAAAGGACTCAATTGAAAATTTGTGTCCTTACACTTCCCAACCTCTTTCTCTACTGCTTTTGCTTTCTTCAGAGCTATTTGACGAGCCTTCTGTGCAATTGGCTAGAAGGTTGGGTCAACATGAAACTGATGACAAGCAATGATAGGATCTATCCCAGGCAGCTCGTAGGGTTCCTATGCAAAAACATCCAAATTTCTCCGAAGGAGCATAACCAAATTTTCTTCTGAAGATCGGTTAAGGAGATAATAATAGTAAAAATTCTCTTAGTCGAGCTTCTTTCAGTCGTGACTTCTTCCAGGTTTTCAATGTCCTTTTCTGAGGGATGGAGCGTAGTCTCCTCCACCCCTAGTAGTCCGTACCTTATCTGATACTTGGAGGGTGGAAACCCCTCTTGGGCTTCCTCCTTACTTTTTGATTCTTTAGTTTTCCTTTCCTTCTTGGGGAGAATGGCAGTGATGAATCATTTTCTGGCTATAGCTTGGCTGCTATGTATCTTGACCACTCCCCGATCTATTGTACACTTGAACTTTTGATAATACATTGATGGTACGACCCTCATTGTATGAAGCCACCCCCCGTCGAGGATGGCGTGGTACGAATACTCAATGTCAACTACTTGAAACTCGATCATTTTTAAATGTTGATTGGCTGGAAAATCTTCCCCAAAGGAATTGTAATCTTTCCAGCGAAGATAGCCAACGAGACAGTGGCTTCCTTGAGGTCAGCTACGTTTAACTTCAACCTTTTGAACAACTCCAGGTACATCACTTCGAACGAGCTACCTCAGTTAACGAGTAATCTATCAACGTCCCAGCTGGCTATCCTGAGTGTGATGACCAACGCATCATGATGGAGTGTTCTCACCCCAACCAAGTCTTCATCAGTGAACATAATGTTCTAATTATAATTGACATCCTCTGGTCGTCGATGCTTCTCAACCTGAGTTCTGGTTGGGTAGATTTGAAAAGCCTGCATGACTGTAGTAAACTTTTTGACCTCCATCCGAGCGGTATTTCCTTGAATCTTCTTGAAGTTAGATGCCCCATGAATTACTGCAAACTCGTGGCTGATTTCCTCCTCGAGGACATTATCGGGCCTCTGCTCTCCATTCGTTTCTACCTATTCTACCTTCTTTTCCACGAACTCATTAAGATGCCCAACTTGGACCAACTCTTCGAGATGAGATTTGAGGGCTTTACAAACTCAGTTTTATGGCCACCCTCCTTGTGGAACAAGCACCTTAGCGCATTTTTTTTGCTTGGAGGGGTCTCCTACCATTTTCTTCGACCACTTAATAAATGACTCATCTTTAATCTTGGCAAGAATCTTGTATATTGGCTCCTTGAAGACTGTATTCTTGGCCTGAAATGCCTTCGAGGAGTCGTTTTTGTTTCCATTCTTGGAGCCATTTTCCCCCTGTTCTTATTCCCTTTCTTCTGAGGTTCACTCTTTTCCAATCCTTTGACATATTTCATGTGGCCATTATCCCTTGCACTAAGATGGGTCACATCCTCGACTTTGGCGTATTTCTCTATAGAAGCCATTAAGTCGTTGATGGATGTATCCTCCTTCTTAAGGACTGGTGCAGGAGGCTGGAGCTCGACAAATCAATTTTGAAGGTACTACATTGACCTGCTTAGAGCAATCCTCGATCTCATTAAACACTTCCTAATACTCTTTGCGTATTCTCTGAGGTTCTAACATGGCTTCTTTTTCATAATAAGTAGCATATCCATCCACTTTGGGTGGGAACTGCTTGTTATGAAATGAGCTGTGAATAACTCGATCAAGGATTTGAAATTTTTGATGGACCTGTGGGGTAGCTTTTTAAACCACGTCTAGGCCACATCGTGAAAATTAAAGGGGAAGATTCAACATATGAGCGCGTCACTATGACTCTATAGGGTCATGGCTTGCCGATATTACCGAACATGATCAATGGGATCAGTCTTCCCATCGTAGATCTTAAACTTGGGGATTGTAAACTTTTTTGGGGCCTCATCCTCTTTTATTTCCCTTAAAAAGGGGACTTTATTTAGGGTTTGATCTCTCTTCTAGCTAACTCTCGTGTAGATCTGGCGTCGCGATGAGCTGGGTGATGGTCCATCTCTCTTCGAACTGAACTCCTTATGTCATCATTATGCTGACCAGGACTCCTGTAACGTCGAGACTATTGCATCAGTTCTAAACGATTGTCATCTGACCTGATCCTCTCGGTCCTCCCTGAGCCACGCCTGGGGATCCTTCCTCGACTGTGACACTTGCTCGCCTGAGGGCTAAGAGTTCGATCAGAGCATTATCTAGTATTCAGATGGAGCTCTCTCTTCATTCTCTATAGTCTCCTTTTTAGGCGAGCATTTTCATCTTCTTGTAGGAACATGGCCTCCTCTTATTCTTGGAGTATGACTTCATACACATCTATTAATAAAAAATTTATGTGGACTTGGGTGGCCCTTGTCTTTCCTTAGAGACTTGCCTCTCTCGGTGGAGCTTAGGGTTTGAATGGCGAATTTTAGACCTTACCCTTGGAGGGATAGGTAGCTGATGAATGTAACCTGCTTGAGGGACATTGCTACTGTGATGAGACATCATTGGCTCTTTTTGATGAATGATTTTGTAGGTCTATTTCCCCCAAATGGCGCCAATTTGGTGACAAAAATCACAGCACAAATAATAAGAGAAAATAATCACCAGAAAGCTAAGAACAACATGCAATCACAATCACAACACAAGAATACACGTGGTTAGGCAAATTGCCTACGTCCACGGAGAGACGTACTATTTTTATTAAGCATCTCTCAAGAAGGTCTTTGTATATGTCCCTATGCCCCGAGCTAGGGGTTCCCATATACTGCGATCATTGAAGGTGGATGTAACTAACACGATAAATCCTAAATCCCTTAAATATCTCTTCGAGATTCTTGGGGATAGACTCGGTCTTATCTCAGGTTTGATTTATAATCGAAGTTCATAATTTGTGTCGGACTCTTAATTAGACCTTATGGGCTGGGTCAGATACTCTTATGGGCTAGTAAAAAATAGGTACCCCCTATATATATATATATTGTAAGGATAATTTTTCAATCGAGTCAATTTGTAGTATTGGCTTAATTTCTGACAAAACGTTTGAGTCATAGGATAGAGTGTCATGTGTATCCATCCAAGCCTATGATGAGTTTGTTGAAGATGTAGAGGTCAGATTTGTAAAGCTTCATCATTACCTCGTTTCTAGTGCCTCATTTCCGAGTCATCAAGTTGAGAATTCTATCGTCTCCAAAAGGTATGAATACACTTTTATATATGTAGGAGACTTGGAATATTTTATGGGTGAAATTTTTTCTAAAATAACTTTTTATTTTCAAAATTTCTTTTTTTAGAACTTTGTAGAAATTTTTTTGGGCTTAAAAAATGAAATTTGGATTTTCTGACTTTTCGTTCGAATTGTCGTTCGAACGAGTTTTGCCACTGAAGTTGCTAATTGTTCCCTATTTTATCGTTCGAAGTTTCGTTCTAATGAGTTTTTCTAACGAATTTTTGGCCCATTTTCCCTTTGATTCTCGTTCGAACGATCTGGGAAAGTCGTTCGAATGACTAGGGCGGGAAAACATAATTTTTTAGCAGTTTTGTTTTTAACTTCCCATGTTCCACACTTGTACCACAAACTTTACCAGCCTTACATTAGTACAGGAATAAGACTTTTCTAAACATTTTTTGAGACTTTTAGAGTGAGACACATTGGGAAAAAAATTCATCAATCAAAAGTTCATATTTGTGTGTTTAATTTTCCATGGAATAAATTCTTAAAACACATACACCCATTGTTTTGTTGTATATATATATATATATATCTTTCTTGGAGTTTGTGTTTGGCATCACTGGTTCATCTTTACCACAATAAGGAGAAGTTTGGGTTTTATTCTCTACCCACAAAGGAGAGTAATTGTTTGCTGCGGCGTTCCCACTTCAACAAAGGTTTCGGGTGCGGGTTGACGGAGACCAAAAGCCTCATTGGTGGATTCCAAGATTCTGGTGGAATCCGAGATTGTCGACTAAGCGGAGGTATTTACAAGAAGAAGCGTCAAGGCTTGGACGGAGTCAAGTCGAGGAAGTAAGTCATCTGTCTTGTAATTATAAAACCATACTTAGTGGACTTTAGGCAAGGGCCGTCCGAGATTTTTTCCATTTGGGTTTTCCCCGTACATCGCCGTGTAGTGGTTGTGATTTATTTTTTATCTTGCAAAAATCACCTAGTATGCATGCTTAGGTTAAGTAAGATAAAATTGGGTTTAATCACACTTTAGTTTAATTTGGTGCTAAAATATGTTTGGGTGATGTTTAAGTTAATTTAATTCAAGTCAAGATAATTTAATTTGATAAAATTTGGTTTGGCCTAAATAGAAAAATGAATTAATCTTGTTAGGCAAACTTTTAGGACTTGTGTTGAATTAATTTGCTTTAAGTGAAAATTTATTTATTAAATAGTTTAATTTCACTTTGAGTTAAGTTTAATTTTAACTTGAAAGCAATTAAAATTTGAAGTTTTTGTTGTTTAGAATTTGAACCATCCTATTCCTCATGTAAAGGAAATTCATTTTAAAAGAAAATTTAATTTTTGGGGGATTTCGCATTTTCATATATATAGAGAGAGATATGGAGAGAGAGAGAGAGAGAGAGAGAGAGAGAGAGAGAGAGAGAGAGATGTGGAGACCCCTAGCCTAGTTTATTAAATTAATATATTAAAGAGGACATGAAACCCCCAAAATAATTAAATCACAGCTAAGAGTTAAGTTTTCAACTTAGAAACAACAAAAATTAAGTCCTAGAAATTTTAATGAAACCAAAAAAAAGGAAAAAAAAAACACTTTGAGAACCCAGAAATTTCTTATTAAAATGAAGGTCCTAAACCAAAAACAAATAAACTGAAAACCTTAAAAAGACCCAAACCAAAGTGAAACGAGGGTTTCAAAAACCTTCATTTGAATGTCATTTTGAACAAAAATCCCCAAATTTGGTAAAATGTTGATATAAACTCCATATCGTGAAGCATGATGATAAGAGAACGAACAAAAATATACATGCTTACAGTTTTGAAGATCAATTAGGATTCAATTTGTAAGATAATAGATTCTTAATAAAATTAATCTACAAAACAAAATGTAAGCACAAAAAAATAATTATGTGTTTGTGTGAGAGAGAGATGAACATAAACAAAAAACAAAAAAAATGAGGTGGGTGAGCATGCAAAGATAGGTGAGTATAAAAACCTTAGGCAACGATATGGGTTGGTGATAGCTATGACATTCGGCCGTGTGCACAAATGGAGAGCAAATCAGGAGAGAGAGAGAGAGAGAGAGAGAAATGGGAAATAAAGATAGTGGAAAGGCGTATAAGAGTCGTGGAGAGAAATGAAAGGATAGGTTAAGGAGGAGAAAAGCCGAACAACTAGAGAGTTGAAAAGAAATGACAAAGAAAAGTGAAAATGGCCTTAAAAGTGGAGTGACAAGTGGAAACCTAAATAAGAGGAGTGTTTATGTCATTTATAGAATATTTATAATATATAAAGGATTAAGAGAAAATGAGAGAAGAAGATGATGGAGCTCATATTGCTCCGACTTTTACATGTATTTTAAAGCTTTATTATGATTAAAAACCATAAAATATTAAGTTGGGAAGAATATTAGTTGCTTGATGAGTTGTTAGCCCACCTAATAAGGCATTTATGAGGGAATTTGAAAGGTTAAATGGAAAAATGAAAGGAGTAAGAGTGGATATACTGACATATATATATTGGTGGGCTTTAGACACCCTTTAGTGAGACAATTCTAGAGAATTGAGAGAAAAAAATGAGAGAAAATAAGAACTTGGGATGTATTTTTAGAAGATAAATAAAATGATTTATTATTAGAACAAGAGGAAGAATATGATGATTATTATTTACAAGTAAAGATTTGAAAGATTTTTGGCTTTGATTCGGAATTTAAAATTTTTGTAGTTTAAGGTAATTTCGTTCTCAAAGTGATTTATTTGTGTACTATTCACATTCATCCATATTTGTATATGTGATACATGCTACTTGTAAATACTATATGTATACTTCATGTATATTATTCATTTTTTTCACTCATGAAGATGACTTGTTTTCATGCTATGTAGTGGGATTAACTAAAATATAATTGATTTACGAGCATGTTTGGGATTAGAAATTGAGTAGACAATTTATGCTCAGATTATGAAAATTGATTTATATGCTGATTAGATTTGAAGAATGATTTTTTTTAATTGTTACACGCTTAGCCAAAGAACCTGCTATACGATGTGTGCTTTTTGGGTTACATTTTTATTTCGTATCGAATGAACAAATGTCATGAACTTGCATTTGGGGGTTATGACAATGTTGCAATGGTAGGACGATGATGATATGTCCATCGTGACTTTATTATTTTGATGAGATGGTTGATTAATATGCTTTTTTGAGTCCACGGATTGTTCAGATTATAAGTAAAAAGAAAGTATAACGAGAGTCAACACCATCTCGCGAAAAGTGAGACGGGGTTTCATATATAGTCCCAAGATTGTGTAGAGACATTATGAGAATTCTAGGATTGACAATATGCATTGGGATTTAAAAGATTGAGTGTCATATTGCATACATTTTATATATTGTAACAACCCGCCCTTTTGGAGACAATTAAATTTCATAATTAAGTATAATTTGGAATTTGGAGAATTTCTCGAAATAGTAATTTTTGGGATTTTCGAGGATTTAATAATTTTCGAAGGGTGTTATAAATTATTTTGGGACTATATAGGTCAAAGTAATTTAATTATATGTCGCCGTGGAGTATAGCGACAAAAGAGGTAAGATTTTGAGTAGAAGACCGCATTTAATTATTTTGGGTTAGAATAGTGATTTGCAGTCAAGTACCTCGAATGGAAATTTCGACTGTGCCATGAGTCTCGGAATGTCCGAGATATTCAGAAAAGAGTGTCCAATTGTCGAAATTGATTTCTGAGTAATTTTGGAGTTAAATATGCTCGTAATTGAGTAAACGAGTCGTTTTGGGGGTATTAAGGGATTTAACCCTTTTCTCCTTATAAAAGGAGGGAGAGGGGGAGAAAAGAGAAGAGAAAGAAGAAAGAAGAGAGGGAAGAGAGAGAGAGAGAGGGAAGAAAAGAGGAAAAAGGAGGAGATTCCGGCCAGCCTCCGCGGGATTCGGCTCGAGGACGTCGGATTTTATCCACGAGGCAAGTGTTTACTTGCTTTATTTATTTTTAAGCATAAATATCTCATATCATTGTTGGTATAACAAACCCTAATGATTTCGGGTTGGGTATTCATGGATAAAACGGGTTTTGGGGAGTTAAAATGAATAAACCCCTAAAATTTGATAATTGGAGAAATTTAGAAATTAACCGAAAATATTGGGTAATTCTGGGTTCTAGGATGTTTAAAACCCATATTATAAGCGTATTTGTTATTGGTAGAAGTTGTAGGCCGTTTGGTGAGGAGATGGAATCTTGGGGAAAGCTTCCATAGTCGAAACAGCTTCTCGGAGAAGATGTTGCCCGACTTGATCGATCGATCGATCATGGGGGCTCGATCGATCGAGCCATCGATGGCCATGGGTCGATCGATCGACCCCTGATGAAAATGGACAATTTTCTTAGGGTGATTTGGATGGGATAGATTCCATTTTATCTTGCTTTGAGGTTAATTAGGTGATAACCTAGGGGACCTCTTAGGACTTTATGGTCCATAAATTAAGACAATTTAGGAGGGTAAAGTAAGGGTTTTAAGTATATAACCACAAATCTATATTTTCGAGGAAAATAGAATATTTGTAGAAATTGATGGATTAGGGTTCCTAATTTATATTGGGACTTCTAAATGATTAATTGGACTAGGAGTAGTTTTGGGGTTCAAGGAAATGAAATCCTTAACCCACTGAATTTAAGGTTGATCGGGTGAGATAAATCCCGAGGATATTTCTAGTAGGCATATGGGCCTGTATAATTATGCTTATAGAAAGCATAATTATATCGAATACTATTAAGTGTATCCTAGGAGATAATTAGGATAGTTTGGGAATATAGATATTTTTGATTTCCCTTAGAGTGAAGGGTATCATTGGAGATATCCAATAAATCCTTAGATATGATTGAGATATATAGTGATTATTAAAGTAAGAAATACTTTGGGTTTAGTATCATGCTTATATGAATGCATGATTATGATTCCTGGAGGGAATCTTTGGGATTATTGGTTATCGATAGATGCTATAGGCCACTATGGCCGTTATTAAATATATATTCTAGGAAGAATATATAGGATATGTATATAGTGTGTGATTTAGGTATATATATATATATATATATATATATATATATATATATATATATATATATATATATATATATATATATATATATATATATATATATATATGTTATGATGGAAATGATTTTGAAAATATAAAAATGAATATTTTCAAAATGGAAAGAGAAATGTTTTTCATAATTAATAAAATATGGATTACACACCTCTCTAAATTGATATCATAAGGGAAGTTGCGTACGTATGGTGAAGCCCCCTGGCTAATGAATGCAGGGTGGATATAGTCCTATAGGCCATGTGAGCGTTTGTTGATATATATTTTCTACGCTGGTTAGGAGATTCCGGGTGTGGTCTTTACTATCCCGCAGGCACATGGCCGCTTCCCGACGGCTTGCGATGTAGGATCCCAGGTTGTCTTGATGATAGGCCCTGGAAGATGATAGCCATTTAGGGGCGCGCACAATGGGGAAACCTGGACGGGCGGTCTTAGAACGCGTTATATTAAAGAAATTCATGATAATGGATTGGCTTTAATTACATTTCCTGGATATAGGAAGGGAAATGGGTTATATGTTTAGCTTCGGTAACACTCCCGGATGGAAGAAGGGATGTGGAAGCATATGATATGGTAAAAGCATTTTTATGATAATAAAAATGGCTTTTAATTACATTTCCTGAGTATAAAAAGGGAAATGGGATAATTGAAAAACGAAAAGCATTTTTATGTTAATAAAATTGGCTTTTAAAAAGACATATGTTTTGGTATAGCAATTCATGCTAATGAATTGGCTTTTAAATACATTTCCTGGATATGATAAGGGAAATGGAAAGTTTTGAAATAAAAATGATAAATACTTTGTGTATCGAATACACCTCAGTCCGGGAGGTAGATCCGGATGTGTATTATAAGATATAATTGATATTATGTAAACCTCAGTCCGGGAGATATTTTTCGGAAAGAAATTTTTGTAAATGTACATATATATATATATTTATACATTGTGCGTGCTACGGGCCTAATGGATCTATACCATTAACCCTGCCAAGTATTAGTGTATCGGGGGGTTCCTTATTTGGATTTCGCTTTGCGAGACACCCCACGCACGAACTTAGTGCAGTGTTGAGAATGGAGGGAAGTTTAGCCCTTAGCACTGGGACTATCTGGGGTAGCTAGTAGTTGGGGGATAAGCTAGTTAGGCAGGGATGTCTTGACTAGGGTATGTTGTTAGGGTGCGTTAGGTGTGCCTTACTAGATGAGAGGTGAGGGGTATCTCATGGGAGTGCGATACCAATTTAAATATGGGATAAAACTATTTTTCTAAAAATAAAGCATTTATGCACTTGCAAAATATTTTCAAAATTCGGGCTTTAACCCGTTTATCTACCTTCCTTTATTTCTATATATTATATATATATCGGTGTCCAGACACAGGGACGCCTGGATGGAAACTTCTTTCGAGTCAGACGTCTGCAGCAGCAGTTGTGGATGCTTGCGGGTTCTTGGTAGACGCTTCTTTTCTTGTACTCTAGATAGGAGGTATTGTACAAACATTCGGGCCAATGGTCCAACTGATTTTATTTATTCTTCGCACGATATTCGATATGGTTGTATAATTTGAACCGAGTGTTCGGTTATTTTAGTTCATTTCATTTTCCTTTTAATTTCATTTACGCATTAAATTGTGGATGTTTTATTTTAATCGTTAAAAAGAGTAGTTAAGTAAAAGTTTTTAACGCTTGCCTAATAGGATATTAGTAATTAAATGGATTTTCGACAGTGATGCTAAGAATGATCCATATGTGACTCCTGTTTTAATTTGATATAGGAGTGATCGCCCGGTATCCCATTAGGCGGGTTGTTACATATATGTGCACTCACAATTACTTTTAGTGCACTTGGAGCAGTTATATGATCTATTAAGTTTTCCGTCCCCCTCAATAGTTTCATATTTGTATTTTAGGTTTGTACACATGTTGGATTTATTAAAGATGTTTGTATTATTTGGGACACATGGGATGTTGTAGAATCTCCGTGTATATCATTTTTATAGAAAAAGATTTTTTATTTATTTATTTCATTTAT
Source organism: Sambucus nigra (assembly GCA_949130495.1). Lineage (NCBI taxonomy): Eukaryota > Viridiplantae > Streptophyta > Magnoliopsida > Dipsacales > Adoxaceae > Sambucus > Sambucus nigra. The sequence continues at coordinate 91,181,804 of OX422219.1, read as the reverse complement.
TATAAAATGAGATAGTTGTATATTTTATTTTCGCTCCAAGTTTGTAAAAAAAAAAGAACTTTGGTTATTAATGAGAAAAGAAAATTTTCATTTTACAACAATTGAAAATTGGTTATTTACTAACAAATGTCATTTTATGCTTTCGTAATTTAAATGGTATATTGTAAATGGATGTTTATAGGGACGCTCTAGGTGTGTACTATTAGAAGAGAGGTGAGGGGTATCTCATGGGAGGGCGATACCAAATTTAAATATGAGATATAACATATTTTTAAAAATAAATCATTTATGCACTTGCTAAATATTTTTCACACTCAGGCTCTGACCCGTTTATCTACTTTTCCCTCTCTTACTATATATATATATTCTATAGGTGTCCAGACACAGGGATACCTGGATGACACTTCTTTCGAGTCAGACGTCTGCTGCAGCAGCTGTGGAGACATGAAGGTTCTTGATAGACGCTTCTATCCTTGTAATCTAGATAGGAGGTACTGTATAAATATTCGGGCCAATGGCCCAATTGCATTTATTTATTCTTTTATCACCTTTTTATGCGACATTCGATTTGGTTGTATCATATTTAAACCGAGTGTTCGGTTATTTTATTCCATTTCTGTTTCATTTACATAACTGCGTGGATGTCTTATTTGTGTGGATGTTTAAAAAGAGTAGTTAAGTAAAATTTTGACGCCAGCCTAATAGGTTATTAGTAATTAAATTGGTTTTTGACAGTGATGCTTAAAATGATCCATATGCGACTCCTATTTTAATTTGATATAGGAGTGATCGCCCGGTATTTTACTAGGCAGGATGTCACAGATGGTATCAGAGCATCAGGTTCTAGTATTTTTGGAATCTGTGCAGACGTACTATGCTTTCAGCGTTTCTCTCGATTTGATATAGAGCCTCAGGATTAGGATTGTTGATTTCTCTTGTGAGATTTCGTTCTCCTGCCATAGTATAAGATTATGTACTTCTTTTGCACGCTCATTTGAGATTCGTGTTCGGGGCTTGGATGGCAGCAGGAGGCCTAGCTGGAGTAGCTGGTAGAAGTCGGGGACGAGGATGGTAGTAGAGGTCATTTCCTTTGTAGTGTTTGCTAAGGATTTTGGTGACGACTACTAAAGTATAGTAGTTATGAGTACCGCAGTATCGCCGTAGTAGAAAATGGTACTAAAATTGAATTTCCCAGTGACGATAAAGGTTCGAAAGGGATCTTACGGATAGTTTTAACTGTGAGTCCCCATGATTTAGCAGTAATGAGAAGAATGCAGTTTCTGAATTATTCATATAAGGATCGACCAAAGGCCGACAGTGAATAAGGAGTAATATCGAGAAGTGAAACTTTTACCGAGGCGAGGTAGGTGCAATAAAGAATGAGTCCTTTCGAGGAACGATAGGCTCACTAGAGAAGTGTTGCTAACACTTATGAAGAATGGGTATGTTCTAGGACCCCATTGGTGGACATCCACCTGAGGAATTTGTTAAAATGGGGTTGTTGAGGTCGGTAGTGGAATCTCCTTCTAACAAAGAAGAAGTTAGGGGGAATTAGTAAAGTGATTATCAGGATCGTAAAAATGGAGTCCAAGATACTGATAACTTTATCATGATCAGGAAGGCCAGTGATGAAAATAGTGATGTGGAGTGCGAAACCGCACGGGTAGTCCTTTTCTGATAGGAATAAAGGACAAGGCTAGGGTGCCTAGATGGGGCATAGAGTTAAGTAATTTTGGTTCAGTTAGGATAAGTGTACCGGGTCTGAGAACCAATTGGAGTAGATAAAGGCGAAGTTATTGTTATGAGCTTCACCTCAGAAAGAAGAGGTATAATTGGCGTGGCTAGATAAAGTCTCGGTGTTTCGTTAGCCCTAGACTCGTGTGTGTAAATTGAGTTTTTAGACGGTCTCGATAACATTATTTAATGTAGGCCTATGTGCTCTTCCCAGTAGGGGAGTTTTATTTTCTTTCACTCGCTATAAAAGCGGGTGTTGATATTTTGAATATATATATATCTGGCTTATGATACCCGTCTTATATGTTTATACGATTGTGGTACTATTATGAGTATATGATATTCTTCTAAATTCAGAGCGATGGCAGGCTAATAATGGTAAGACTATCGTGTCTGTGATTCCAGGGTGGAACATGTTATTATTGCGATATCTCACCTGGATACAGGTTGAGTTCACCTTTATTATTATGGGTAGATGGAACTTCGGTGATCAAAGGTTTCATTATTATGATTTGAGTGCATGGCGACCTTATAGATGTGATTTAAGGTATGCAAAATTAATTATGCAGCTGCGAGTTTAAGCTCATTATTGATTGTGCAAGGACTGAGTGTAGTACGAGCGCTTAGTGGTATGGCCCCTTGATAGAGATGGGAGTTTAGACCACATTTGGTTGAAAGAGGGGATAGGATTATCCCGATTGCATATTCGAAAGTAACGAACCTCCATGACTGACGAAGTTAAGTAGTAGTGTGTTGGAGGGGTTTCTTGTTTGGATTTCGCTTTGCAAGACGCTCCACGCATGAACCTTAACGACGTCAGGAGTGGAGAGATGTTATAGGATGCAAGGATGTGGGTTTTATGGATAAGTCATATAGTGTGAATGAAACACTATAGACTATGAGCCATGTGACGATGGTATGCTTATGGAAATATTGTGCTACGGAAATCACTTAAGTGGTCCTCTCACCACGAGTGGGTGGCTGAAGTAGGACTTAGAGAAATTGATTTGAGGATTATAGCCAGGCCTTAATGAAAAGTAAAATTTTGAGGAAATATGTTTTGGGTATGATGTTCGTAACGCTTTTAGAGAGAGTTGGCACTTCGATTAGTTAGATTTCCTTTTCGTATAGGTGGAAGGATAGAATAGTAGAAATGCGTTCGTAGGTTAGAGAGATAGGAATTAGGACGTCCCGTTGGTGTGCCTTAGGTCGCTATATCTCGATGGTCGACAACGCGAGGGATTAGTGTAACGGGAGGGTTCCTTGTCTGAATTTCTCTTTGCGAGACGTCCCACGCATGAAACCAAGCAAATGTTAGAAGTTGAGATAGGCCTTGGGCACTAGGGATATACTTAGGATCATAATTGTTTCGCGTAGGTGGGGAAACGCCTAGATCGTAGGTTTATTAGAGAGTAATTTCAATAGAGTTAGTGGCGCCGATATAGAAATATTATGGGAAGTACACCACAAGAAGATTGGTTGATTAACCCTGAGGATAATTTAATTTCGCGGATTGGGTGGACCCCTATGTGAGTATTACACCGAGGAAAGGAGGCCCTTATTTAGAGAGAGTGTTACGTGTCGAGCGTTTACAATGGTTGTGCAGATGCGCACAAGTTAAAAAGGTGTATGGGCACCTTAGTAAGTTGGTTTTATATACTTCTCGAAATAGAAAAGGCTTAGTATATAAAGTTGGAATTTATGCCGTAAGGCAGTCACAAATGGATTCGGAGTGTGTTGGATGGAACGTTGTGCCCAAGATAAGAAAGGACACTGGCGAGAGTGGTCGAGCGATAGAGTAATTTCTTTTTAGGGGGAAATTAGATATCCAGATTTTGACAAGTGAACGTTTAGAAACGTGTTTGGACGTTAGAGCGGCGGCTGTAAGCTTGTCTTTCTACGTGGGGCATAAGAAATGATGGGTGCCATATGGCGTTGTTGGAGTCACTTTATGACTGTGGTATCCATATAATGTATGGTTGGGAACCATTGGGTGAGTATCTTTCCCCTTGAGGTATTAGGATTTGGAGCGATCTTAAGTTAGTACTGGTAGCATCGGTTGTATCTGAATTTCGAGGACAAAATTTCGTTGTAAGGGGGAGGGGGAGGGAGTATGTAACAACCCGTCCTTTTGGAGATAATTAAATTCTATAATTGGGTATAAGTTGGAAATTTGAGGAATTTCTCAGAATATAAATTTTTGGAATTTTTAAGGATTAGACGATTGTCGATGGGTGATAAATTTACTTTTGGGATTAAGTAAATGTGTCGGAATATTTTCCTCATAAGTCGCCGTTGCGTAAAGCGACAAAAGTTAAGATTCTAATTGGAAAACCCGTAGTGAGATGTATTGGGTTAAAATAGGGGGTTGCGGTCAAGTACCTCGGATGGAAATTTTGACTACACCGTGAGTCTCGAAAGGGCTGAGATAGTCAGAAAAGAGTGTCCGATGGTCGAAATTGAGTTTCAGAAAATTTCAGAGTAAAAAGGGCTCATAATTGAGTAAACGAGTCATTTTTGGGTTTTAAGGGGTATAAACCCGTTTCTCCCTATATAAGGAGGGTGAGGGGGAGATAGTAGAAAGAAAAGAGAGAAGAGAGAGAGAGGAAGGAAGAAAAAGGAGAGAAAAGGGAGATTTTGGGTCAGACTCCGCCAGACTCGACTCGGGATCTTCGGATTTTATCCACGAGACAAGTGTTTACTTGCTTTATTTACTTTTGAGAATAAATCTCATATCATAGTTTGGTAATAACAAACCCTAAAGATTTTGGGTTGGGTTTTCGTGGATAAAATGGGCTTTCGGGAGTTAAAATGAATAAACCCCAATAATTTTCTAATCGGAGAAACTTAGAAATTAATAGAAATAAATTGTTGGTTTTGGGTTCTAGGATGTTTAGAACCCATTTTATATACGTGTATGTAGTTGGTTGAGGTTGTAGGATGTTAGGGACGGAGATAAAAGCTTGGGAGAAGCTTTAATGGCCGAAATAACTTCTCGGAGAAGAAGCTGTCAGCCGTGATCGATCGATTGAGGGTAGAGGATCGATCGATCGAAGGCCATGGGTCAATCGATCGACCCTTCAGGAAGTTTGATAATTTTTCCTAGGGTTAATTGGATGGGATGAATTCCAATTTTAATTGATTCTAGATTATTTAAGAAAGGAAATAAGTAATCTTTTAAGAGTAAGTAGTCATCCAATGGAGGGAAATTATGGGATTTTATGTGTGACACTAAAACTATATTTTCGAGGAAAATAGATAAGTTGATGAATTAGAAGGGTGGGGTTCCTAAAATAGGGTGGGGTCTGTAAACGATTATTTGGACAAGGTGTAGTCCTTTGGTTGGTGGGAAGGAAATCCACAACCTATTAAATTTTAAGGTATTCGGGGATGAGTATCGATTGGGATAGTTTCAGTGGCCATTTTGGCCTATATGATTCTACGTGCGGGATAACATAATTATGTTGATGATGGTTAAGTGAATCCTATGAGATTATTAGGAGGAATTGGAGGATATACATATTTAGTTAATGTAAATCGGTATATTTGGAGATATTCACTAAATCCTTAGATGGGAATAAGGTATTTATTATTTATCAAGTGAGGGAATACTTTCGGTATAGTATCGTGAGTATGTGAATGTATGAATATGATTCTTTGAGAGAATTATTGATCATCGCAAGATGTGATTAGCAATTATGGCCATATGTATATATATATATATATATATATATTATGATACGAATACATATGTATCTATATGTGTTGGTATATATATATATAGAGATTCTCAGTCCGGGAGGTAGATCCGGATGTATATAAAGATTCTCAGTCCCGGAGGTAGATCCGAATGTATATAGAGATGCTCAGTCTGGGAGGTAGATTCGAATGTATATAAAGATTCTTAGTCCAGGAGGTGGATCCGGATGTATATAGAGATTCTCAGTCCAGGAGGTAGATCCGAATGTGTATAGAGATTCTCAGTTCGGGAGATAGATCTGTATGTGTATCATATAGAATATTCCTTGTGCATGAGAACAAAGTAATATATATTTCCACGAGAATATAGAGATTCTCAGTATGGGAGATAGATTCAGATGTGTATTATGAGTATAGAGAACATCGGTCCGGGAGATAGATCCGGATGTGTATTATGTGTATAGAGAACCTCTGTCCGGGAGATAGATTCAGATGTGTACTATGTATACAGAACCTCAATCTGGGAGATAGATTTTGATGTGTATTATGAGTATAGAGATTCTCAGTCCGGGAGATAGATCCGGATGTGTATTATAAAGATGAAAATAAAGTAAACCTCAGTCCGGGAGATATTATCCGGATGTATATTGAATTATGTATAGTAGAGCAAGTATGTTATGTATATCTTTACATAGTATGTATATACGTTGTGTACTGAGGGTCTAATGGATCTCGACGATCGACCTTGCCGTGTAGTAGTGTATAGGGGGGGTTCCTTGTTTGGATTTCGCTCTGCGAGACACCCCACGCACGAACATGGCATAGTGTTGAGATTGGGGAGAATTTTAGCCCTTAGTACTTGGAATAACTTGGGTGGTTAGATGATGGGTGACGGATTAGTTAGGCAGCGTAGCTTGACTAGGATGTTTATAGGGACGCACTAGGTGTGCATTATTAGAAGAGAGGTGAGGGGTATCTCATGGTAGGGCGATACCAAATTTAAATATAAGATAAAACATATTTTTAAAAACAAGGCATTTATGCACTTGCTAAATATTTTTCACACTCGGGCTCTGACCCGTTTATCTACTTTTACCTCTCTTGCTATATATATATTCTATAGGTGTCCAGACATAGGGACGCCTGAATGACACTTATTTCCAGTCAGACATCTACTGTAGCAGCTGTGGAGGCATTCAGGTTCTCGATAGATGCTTCTATCCTTGTAATCTAGATAGGAGGTACTGTATAAATATTTGGGCCAATGGCCCAATTGCATTTATTTATTCTTTTACCGCCTTTTTGTGCGGCATTCGATTTGGTTGTATCATATTTGAACCGAGTGTTCGGTTATTTTATTCCATTTCAGTTTCATTTACATAATTGCGTGGATGTCTTATTTGTGCGGGTGTTTAAAAAGTGTAGTTAAGTAAAATTTTGACGCCAGCCTAATAGGTTATTAGTAATTAAATTGGTTTTCGATAGTGATGCTAAGAATGATCCATATACGACTCCTGTTTTAATTTGATATAGGAGTGATCGCCCGGTATTTTATTAGGCGGGGTGTCACAGATAAACAATAAGAAAGTATAACGAGAGTCCACACCGTCTCACAAAAAGTGAGGCGGGGTTTCATATATAGTCCCGGGATTGTGTATAGATGTTGCGAGAATTCTAGTATTAATAATGTGTATCAGGATTTAAGATCAAGTGCCATGTTGCATACACTTGATATATGTGCACTCACAATTATTTTTAGTTCACTTAGAGAATGTATATGAGTTATTAAGTTTTCCACCCTCCTCAATTTTTTTATATATGTATTTCAGGTTTATACACATGTTGGATTTATTAAAGCTATTTGGATTATTTAGAATACATAGAATATTATAGAATCTTTGTGTATATCATTTTTATAGAAAAAGAAAAGGTTTCATTTATGTCATTTATTGTAAAATGAGATAGTTGTATCTTTTATTTTCGCTCCAAGTATGTAAAAAAAAGGACTTTGGTTATTAATGAGAAAAGAACATTTGCATTTTACAACAGTTGAAAATTGGTTATTTACTAACAAATGTCATTTTATGCTTTCGTAATTTAAATGGTTTATTTTAAATGGAATTTCTTTTAAAAGGTTCAATTTTGCATGCATTTTAAGTATTTTTATTTTTGAAATTTCACGAGTGCTACAAGTGGTATCAGAGATCTAGGTTATATGTATTCTCGGGCTTGGGTTTATCGGTTCTTTACGTTGCGTATCTTTGATTTTTTTTCCATAGTAAGTTAATGAAAGAATAAGTTTTAGTGAATTTGGAGGACGAAATTCCCTTTAAAAGGAGGAAGATTATAATACCCTATAAATTTAAAATAAATATTTATATGATATAATAATAAATTAAATTAAGTAAAAAATAATTTTCATGAACATATTTTAATTAACAAGAATATATGTGAAATTTACTTAATTTTCATTTTACTAATTTTTTCAACTAGTTAGCACGTGACACATTACAAAAGATGGACATCATTATTTATATTTGCTTTTTGGTATTATCAATGCTAAACCATATAATTTGGAAATATTATAAGTTATTTTTAATAATAAAATGTAAATAAATAAATAAAATAAATATTAGTTGTTTTGTCATTAATTAGTATTATCGTGTTAGTTTAATTACCTATATTTTGAAATTAAGAGACCATGAGAGAGGAAGATGATAGAAATCATATTGGTCCGTGTGGCCATCCCCGATCCCCGCCGCAGAGGAAAAGGATTCTCCGGGTCCCGCGCGTCCCTCTCGGGAGCGCGCTTCGATCGACGTCGTTTGAGATGTGATGTAAAAATGTAGAGAGATTCAGAGTCGCCAGTCTATTTTACTCAAAATGGACAAAAGGGAAAAAGGGGAAGCCACCCCGAAGAATGGCATCCAAAGACATACTGGTGCGTGCGAAACCAAATGATTCGAGAAGGGTTCGGAGGCTTAGTTACGAAATGTGAAGGTGTTAGGCACCCATTCCGCCCTTTCGATCTCTCATGGATATTTGCTATTTTCCTTTATATTTCCCCCCGTGATATGTGTGCATGTGTATATATAGAATGGAGGTAGGAATCCTCGACTTGTATCATGGAAGAGATAAAGCGAGTCATCCGTAGGAAGGTATAAGAATAATATTAGATAAGAAAGATTTACGCGATTACCCCTACGTTGATCATTATAATGGAACGATAACGCGTATGGGGTAAGACGTCACTAAGAACAAGTATATAGAATATAAGGAAAATGGATTTAGGGAAGATAGAAAATAAGAGAAAAAGTGGGAAAAAGGAATCGAATCTCGGGTTTTACCCCGAGACGCCTACGTAGCCTATAAAGGCATCAAAGTCCATGTAGTTCGCATACAAAACGAGGGGTGGGGTTTATCCCATAAATCCAAATGGGGATCTCTTATTTGTGAGTGTGTGTGTGTGTGTGTAGAAAATGTGTTTTAGTTGTGAGAAAAGTGTGGAAAAGTGTGAGAATCCCTACTTGGAATTTATGAGCAAACCCTCTTTTTCTTGTTTTTTTTGGGTTTTTTATTTATATGAAAATAAGATATGTGCAATAATACTAAATAAAAAGTATATTAGGATGTGGGAAATGAGGTAATAAAAGAGCTTAAGTAAGAAAACAAGTTATTGGGAATTTAAGAGAGAGTTTAAGAAAGTTGGACCTTCTTGAAGATCTTGAGCTTGATCTTGAATGTACGAAAGCAGCCCTTGCGCTTGGATGATGATGGAGAATGGATAATTCACCAAGTTTGTTGAAAAGGATGATGAAAAGTGGAAGTAAAAAAGAGATTTGGAAGTTGAAATCACGCTGCCTTTGAGAGAGGTTTATAGGATTCGTTCAGAGAGATTTTTATCAGATCTGGGCTCTCCTTGCAAATGAGGTAAATACCTCCTTTTATATCCCTAGGTGACTGTCGATCGGCATTGTCATGCCACTACTTATCGGCAGGTGCTGATAGGCAGGGTCTGGAACCTGCCAATTGGCAGTGCGCTTCAGGCTTTTTTGGAAAATTAGCCGTCGAGGGCAAACCGTTGGTCAGAATCGTGCACGGGGAATACTGTTGGAAAGGTAGTTCAGAGACCTTCGAAAGTCCTTTGGACCACTCCCGGGTTTGAGAGTTGACTTTGGGTCAAATATGGCTCAAAAGCATTTGTCGGTCCATTGGACAGGGAATCGTTCGGACGCAAACGGATTGTTCGTCCGCAATGTAAGTCCAAATCGCGTACGGGGCAGACCGTTGGAAAGGTTAGGAGATGTAATTCGACATTCCAAAGAGTTTGACCCAGTTTGGATAGTTGACTTTGGTTAACAGGTCCCGAGAAGCGTTCGGTGATCTCTCGGAGTCAAACGGATCGTTCGTCTGCATGGAAAGTCAGAATTGTGCACGGGATGGACCATTGGAAAGGGGATTCAGTGACCTTCGAAGATTCATTCAGCCTCGGTTGAGATGAAGAGTTGACTTAGGTCAAACAGAGCCCGGGAGTTCCCGGTGGTCTCTGGGTCAGGTTTCGGACGCAAACGGATTGTTCGTCTGCATGGTAAGTCAGAATCGCGCACGGGGTGGACCATTGGAAAGGGTATTCCGTGCCCTTCGAAGATTCATTAAGTCTCAATCGAGATGAAGAGTTTGACTTTTGGGTCAAACTGAGCTGGGGAGTGCCCGATGGCTTTCAGGTCAGTACTCGGGATATGACCTAGGTTTGTAGTGATGAGGGGAGGTACTAGGGACCTAAGGAGAGTTAGGGGATAACAAAATAGGGTGTCTACAGAGCCCCTCGACGGGTGAGTTTGGAATAATGATGACCGTCGAATAGACAACACATGATGATTTTGAGGGAGTATGACCGATTCAGAAGGTCGAGGCCGATTCTGAGGACCTAAGGAGTGTGCTGGGGATGATCAATTCTGTGGATCAAAGCCGAATATGCGGGCTTAGGGTAAAGGTTTGATAACCAAGGTCAATTATGACCTAAAGAGTGGTGACGATCGAGGACCGGGGTTAATTCTGACCCGAGAGTGGTGACGACCGAGGACCGAGGTCAATTATGACCTAACTCAGGTGATGATCCAAGACGGAGGACTATTCTGACCCAAGAGTGGTGACGACCGAGGATCGTCACCACTCAGGTGACGATCCAAGACCAGGAGAAATTCTGACCCAAAAGTAGATAAAGATTTGAATTCGATTCTGCTGGAGAAAGAGCTTTGTGATTTCGATCTGAGCTGGGGAACTTACCGGGAGGAGTTTCACTTGGTTTTTTAGGATTCCGTTGGGGAAGAAAGGTTCCGCTTGAGGGAATGCGAAGTTTTCTTGGTGAAAATGTTCAAAATCCATCCTCGGATTTTCAGGAATTTTTTGAGGATTTTTCGAGGCTTTTTTGGGAATTTTCGTATGAAATTTAAGGGGGGTGCCGGTCGGCATGGTATGAGGGGTGCCATTTGGCTGTGGCATGGACTTTTGGGCTGCCTCGGGAAGGTGATGAGTCAGTGCCGATCGGTATGGCGCTTGGCATCCTATAAAAAGGGGGCGAATCCTTTAATTTTTTCACAGCTTCTTTTGCTTTCTCTCTCTCTGTGATTCTTCTGCAAATCGTTCTAGCGTTCTGATCTTTAAGAAATAGCCGACTTTGTGAGCACTGCAGTCCACCGAGAGTGGTTGACCGTTGATGACTGGACGAATGTGGATTGGAGGGACAGGGTGCCCCTTGCTTTGGGGAGTGAAAACTCCTTTGATGCGTTTGAGCCTATTGTGAATGAACGGACCTTACTGCGGGAGCCATCGCGTCATCGCTCTTCGAGAGTGATCCCCGGTGGTTATGTAAGTAACCCGACCTTTGGCATTTTTCTCTTTTAGTGATTTTTCTTTCTTGACTTTTGATGAGACTTTTTCTTTTTGCCAGTCTGATATTTCTTTGAAGAACACACGTGCCCAAATGACAACGGGGCTCAAGGATGTCTGGGAGTATCTCCCACCTGTGGTGCGCTGGGTGGTCTCATCAGCAGGTTTTGGGTGGTTGGCATCGGTGCTGGATGAGATGCCTTGTTCAACAGCGGTCTTGTGCGCTCTGGGAGAGAGGTGGTGGGACACTACCCACACCTTTCATTTCGGCTTCGGGGAGATGACTGTGACTCCCATAGACGTGCAGTAATTGCTGGGTCTAGATTGTGATGGAGATCAGATAGAGGTGGATCTCTCTTTATTGGTGAGATCGGAGGTAGTGCATGCGGAACTTGGTGATGTGAGGAGGATTGTTTCTGGAGGTTCTATCCGGCTGTCCCTGCTAAAGGACGTTCAGCTGAGCAGGGTGATTAATGTGGAGGACGGGCTGCAAGTGAGGCAGATGGCCCGATTATTTATTTTGCTGGTGTTGGGAGGTTTCATGGTGGCGTCGAGTGGCGACGTCGTCCATTTGTGGTTTCTGCCGTACTTGAGGATATTTTCGAACATCCATTTCTATGATTGGGGGATTCTGACCTTGGCAACCCTTTACTCTTCTTTGGATGCATTCAGCCAGTGCTGCTGGCAGACCTTTACTAGGGCCACATACCTTCTTGAGGTATTCTTTAATTTGTGCATTTTCTTTTCATGCATTCGCATTTTCCTTATGCGTGTCTTTTTATTTACGAATTCAGACGTGGTTCTATGAGGTGATTGGGTACAACATCCCACTGATCGCTTTGAAGGATGACATTATTGGGGACTTCTACCGATTGTATCGATGGTGTAAGGCCAATTGACAGTCGAAGGGATCTCTCTCCCTGGAGGCGGTGCGTCAGGTCTTGAATGACCTGACCAGTGGTAGGGTAGGACTATTTCTATTTCAGTCTTGGTTTTTGCAACTTTTGATGTTATATTGACTTATGCTCGCTTAGAGATTTTTAGGTGACCTTTTATTCCTGGGGGACAGCCATTCAGGATGCGGGGGTGATCGGGGTGAATGCACGGATGAGGCGCTTGCTGGCGCATGAGTTCGGCTATTCCTGGTACCTTGAGGAGAGGGTGATTCGTCAGATAGCTAAAGAGGAGGTGGTGGTGCCACCTGTGCAGCCTCCTATGTCTATGAGGCAGGGTGACAGCTGCTAGAGGATGAGAGAATCACGATGATGATTGGCGAGTCCTACCTACTATACACCAATACGGCTGCGCCGTATGACTATATGGATTTTGTGATGAGCTAGTTGATGGCGCCGAGTATATATGATGCGTTACCTTTCCTTCCTACTAGTTCGAGTCGGGATGTGGGATCTTATCATAATGGCGGTGGTCCGTCGGCATCTACGGTGGTGGTGACCTTGGAGGTCCCTTTTGTGCGGTTGCATACCCCTTCGTACAACATCCGGCGAGCTGGGATGGTGCCTATGTTGCACCGTCCCCATGCGATGGATCCGGAGGAGTTGGGTTTGACAGAGGAGGTCCTTTGACCTACGGTATACCTTTCTGTTCCTTTCTCTCTCTATTTTCTGCTTTGGTCATCCTTCCTTTGAAACTGATTTTGCTTTTTCTTGCAGAAATTCGGGTGTCGACCACTTGGCTCAGGGACATTAGAGACTGGATATCTTTGGTGACTACCCATATTCGGGATACGATTCCTATTCCTTCTTTCTTGGTGCCGTCCTCCTCTTTCGAAGAGGACTCTGGCTCGGGTAGTGGTGGTGCGTCATCTCTCCATAAGGGAAGAGAGCACGTCACAGGGGTGGAAGCTCTTGAGAGAGAGAATGTGGGTTCGGGCTGAGTGCCGTTGTTTTTTGTCTTTTTCTTTTTATTTCCTGCAAAATTGATGTAACGCAGAACACAAATATATGCAATGCGATGGAGTTTTTTTATTATCTCTTATTAATGATGAATGAATGCACATGCGCATTTTACTTTGCTGTTGAGACCTTAAAAAGGAATATTTTTGGAATTTTTTAAAGGAAAGTTTTTTAATTAAAAGGAGAAAAGGGGATTCTTGACTGTTGAGAATATCAATTTATTTTTATTGAGTTTTCTGATTTGTCAAAAGAGGAAAAAAGGAAATTTCCAAAAATGGGGGGTTGCCAATCGACAAGCACCCTGACTTGCCTATCGGTAGTTCAATCTAGTCCCATCAATTGAAAGCTTTGATTGGTACCCTCTTCAGCCTTTGGTACCTTGTGGGGTAGGATTCCGTCCGATTTCTGTAGGGATTATGTCCCTTGTGAGGGTTTTCAAGTATAAAAGGTGTAAGGGTGGAGTGTTTTCATCACACCTTAGCATTATTACCCACTTGCCCATTATCTCTTAGCTTTGCAAGATGGATCTCCCTGGTAGCATCTAGTTTGCCAACTACCTCGAAGACTTAGAAGCAATGTGCTCTTATAATGTCGACTATGATGCTTTCAACATGCGTCAAGTCTCCTAGTGGCGCAATCGGCCTCTTAAGTGGAATGTGCTGAGGGCGGCGGTACAATTCTGGTACCCATAAGTCCATGTATTCCGCTTTGGATTAGAAGAAGTTTGTCCTACCTATGAGGAATTTTTTTCCATGCTGGGTGTAAATCCCAAGGTTGCAGCGGATTTGCCCAAATTTTCCCATTCTCACAGGGATTTATTGGCTGACTTCTTCGTATTTCGCCTTCGGGGGCCAGATCATTGGTTACTGGAGGAATGATCTCCCTCCCGGCAGTGCTGCAGTCCGTGTATTTGTGGGAAGTAGGTGATGCTGTCTATGCTTGAGCCGTTGTTCTGGTCTTGGTTTTAAAATTATTACTGGTGATTGGGGAGGTGCAAGTGGACCTGTAACTTGTAGCCATTACTTCATAGATGTCATACCGTCGCAATCCTACGGCGGTGATACTGGCAGAGACCTTGAATGGCCTGTATGCCTGGAGAGAAGGCCGTTCTGACTTTTTAAGGGGTAGCCCTGTGATGCTGTTTATGTGATTGTTTGAAAGATTTTGCTTGGATACTCCTCCAGAGTATCCCTTGTCAGCCGTACCCAACTTTTTTTCACGCTACTTCATCAGTGTTGGCCTATATGTTGAGAACTGGGAGAATTGGCTTGTTCAGTATGGGGCTCATGGGCTGTATTGGTCAGTGCCTTGGTGGGGACAGTTGCATCCCGTTCTGGAGCTATGAGAGTATTCATATGTGCGGCTGGTTGGTCTTAGACAAACCTCTTTTTATTTCCCTTGGCGGCTTTTGCGCCAATTTGGCTGGGAGCAGGTCGTGCCCCCTCGAACCTCAAATTTATTTCCGGTAGAATATTTGACTGAGCACTTACGTTTGTTGCTTGGATCTCTGTGGGAAAGTCGGCGTCCGTCGACCCGTCCCTCTCAGTCTGTCGGGGAGGTTTGGCATGTCCCCAAAGATTATATGAAGTGGTTGTGTAGGAAAGTAGTTAGAAAGATGTTGGTAGTAGAGATTGGATAAAGATGGTTTGTTTTATCTAACACCATGGAAGGGGGTGTTGTGGTATTTTCAAAGATAGTTAAGGCTCATCGATCCATGGAGTGTTTACGGCACTCTATTCAGGCAGGGGAAACTTGGGAACCTCCGGATGTAGATGATGAGGGTGCAGGCTCCTCTGGTGGGTGTGGGTAGGACTCTTGGGGAGTTTATTTTGTCTATCAGATGTGGGGATTGTATTTGGCTTTTATGGTTAATGGGGAAGGGAGTATCCGTTCCTTTTTCTTATGTAATCCGTGATGAATTTTATTATTAATGAAATAAACAAGTTTCTGATCATCCAGCTCTGTCTCTCGATGAGTTTTGTATTTTGAATTTCTATACTGATCGCTGAGGCATACATAATCCTTTTGTTCAAGTATTTTTAGAATGAACCGCCGTTCTCTGAGGTAAGAAAAGAATAGTATTTTGTGAAAAAGAAAGGGTCGCACTCATGTGAGGCCATGAGCTACCTACGTACCTCTGGTGTTTTTGAAAAGTTTTAAAATAGTTTTTTGTAGAGGATCAGGCTCACGTAGTTCTGGGTAGAGAGAAATGAAGAGTTTTTTCTTTTTTTCTTTTTTTAAAGAATAGAAGGGGGATGAGAAGAGTCGTAGCGCGCCAAGATTTCGGACTTAAGGGTAGAATTTCTTGAGTCAGTCCAGGTTGACCGGACGAGCCATCTCTTCCCCATCTAGGTCAGTGAGCATCGCGGCACCGCCGAATAAGATTTTTTTCAAAATGTAGGGGCCGCTCCAATTGGGCTTGAATTTCCCTCTGGGGTCCCAGATGTGTTCTATTATCTCTTTGAGGGCTAAATCCCCCTCCCGGACACTGTGGTCCTTGACTCTCTTATTGAATGATCGCGCTATTCAGAGATGGTATCCCTATATGTGGTAAGTATCTTTTAATCTTCTTTCATCTAGGAGGGCTAGCTCATCAAGATGGCTTTGGCACCACTTTTCTTCACTAACCTTGCTTTCGAGCATGACGCGTAGCGAGGGTATTTCCAGCTCCATAGGTAGGACTGCTTCCATGCCGTAGACCATGGAGTAAGGGGTAGCCCCAAAAGAGGTTCGGATTGAGGTTTGATAGCTCTAGAGGGCATACGGGATCCGGTCAGCCCAATCTCTACAACTTTCGGTCATCTTGCTGATGATAGCTTTGAGGTTCTTGTTGGAGGCTTCAAATGCACCATTGGTCTGAGGTCGGTAGGGAGAAGATTTTTGTCTCCGAATCCCATACTCGTTGACTACTTCTGTGACTTCTGCTTCAAAATGTAGCCCGTTATCTGATACCAGCTCATGCGGGACCCCATATGGGCAGATGATATTTTTCTTGAGGAATTTGGCCACTTTCTTGGTGTTTAATACTGCGTATGACTCAACTTCGACCCATTTGGTGAAGTAATCGATGGCGACTAGGATGAACTCATGTCCATTTGAAGCCCTTGGTGTAACCTTCCCTATGATGTCGATACCCCAGGTGGAGAACGGTCAGGGAGAGGTCATATTGTATAACTCTCGTAGAGGCAAGTGTTGAAGATTGGAGAGTTGTTGGCATTTGAGGCATCTACGAACATAGGCAGCATAATCCTAAATCATGGTAGTCCAGTAGTAGCCCTGTCGGATGATCTTCTTAGTGAGTATATAACCATTCATGTGGGGTCCGCATTCCCCACTATGGATTTTTTGCATTATTTTCTCAATCTCAGCCCCAGCAATACAGTGTAAATGACTTCCATCGAAGTTCCTCTTGAGTAGGGCTTTATGATAGATAATGTACTGTGCGGCTAGTCTTCGTAGGGTCGTTCAATCTTTCTTGTTGGAAACCTCGGGATACCTTCCATGTTTGAGGAGGCACCAAATATCATAGTACCAGCAATCGGCTAGTTCAGGATCTTCGGTGGAGACAATCTCAATATGGTAGTAATGGGTCGGTTTTTCCTACTTTTGAACTAGGAAGGGGGTCATTGTTATTCCCTTGGGCATGTCGACCATGGAGGCCAAGGTAGCGAGAGCATCGACTAGGTTATTCTTTGCTCGAGGTAGGTAATGGAAGGTGATATCTCGGAATCGGGAGGCTAACTCTTCTAATTGGGCATGAAAGGGTTGGAGCTTTTCGTCCTTGACTTTCCACTTTTTGAGCACTTGACCGATGATGAGGATAGAATCCCCGTAGACGTCAAGGTATTGAATACCTTTCTTGAGAGAGACTTTAAGGCCCACTGTGCATGCCTCGTATTCCGTCATGTTGTTGGTGCAAGGGAAATCCAATTTAATGGCGATGGGAGTGTGGGAGTCATCTGGGGCGATCAGAAGTATCCCAATGCCATATCCCTTTTTGTTGGCAGTGCCGTCAAAGAACATTTTCCATCGAAGGCAGCCTTGAGTGGTGCAAAGGATATTTTCATCTGGTAATTCGGAGATCCAGACATCTGCTTCGTCTATGGGGTAATCGGTGAGGTAGTCAGAGATGTCTCTTCCTTTAATGGCTTTCTGTATGACGTACACGATGTTTAACTCGATTAGGAGCATCAACTATCGGTCCATTCGACTTGATAAGGTGGGTTTCTCAAGAAAGTACTTTATGGGGTCCATTCGGGATACAAGTTTGATGGGGAAGGCGAGCATATAGTGTCGCAACTTTTAGGTGACCCAGATAAGTGCGACACACGCCTTTTCTAAAGTAGTGTAGTTGACCTCATACCCGACCAATTTGTGACTGGCATAATAGATGGCTCTTTCTTTGCGGGAGTTTTCAAGATATTGGTCTAGCAAAGCCCCAGTTGCAGTGTCGGTTATGGTTAGGTATATGAGCAAAGGGAGACTAGACTGTAGTGGAATGAGAACTGGAGGTTGGGTCAGATATTGTTTGATTCGGTCAAAAGCTTTTTAGAAGGCCTCATTCCAAACCTTGGTTGAATCCTTTCGAAGGAGCTTGAAGATTGGTGAGGTTAGCTGGATAATGAACCGGCTGATATACTGTAATTTCCCAAGAAAACCTCGAACCTCTTTCTCTGTTCGTGGCGGTGGCATATCAAGTATGGCCTTCAGCTTTGCAGGATCTACTTCTATCCCGTTTTCGCTGACCATGAATCCTAGGAGTTTTCCCTTTGTAACGCCGAAGACACACTTTTGTGGATTAAGTCTCATCTGATACTGTCGCAGTCGTTCGAAGAACTTTCGGAGAGCGGGAACATGACCTTCTCTAGTTTTGGACTTTATAATCATATCATCCACATAAACCTTGACCTCTTTATGAATCAGATCATGCAGGATGGTTGTGGAAGCCCTTTGGTAGGTAGCCCCAGCATTCTTGAGACCGAATGGCATAATGGTGTAGCAAAACGTTCCCCATAGGGTGATGAATGCTGTTTTTTCTTGGTGGTCGGGGTGTATCTTGATCTGGTTATATCCGGTAAACACGTCGACGAATGACTTGAGAGCATGAGTGGATGTGTTATCTACTATCATGTCGATATTGGGTAGCGGATAATCATCCTTTGGAGAAGCTTTGTTTAAATCTCGATAATCTACACACATCCGAACTTTCCCTCCTGATTTCGACACAGGTACAATGTTGGCTAGCTATGTGGGATATTCGATCACCCAAATGAAACCCACGTTCAACTTTTTGACCACCTTTTCTTTGACCTTGAGCGACCATTCGGTGTGGAGTTTTCTCAATTTTTGTTTAACTGGCTTGTAATCTGGGAGAGTGGGGATATCATGCTGATCTATTTCAGGATCAATGCCGGGCATATCATCATAGGACCATGCGAAGACATCCACGAACTCCTTCAGTAATTCTTCGAGTTATGCTCGCTCATGCTCTTCAAGGGTGGCCCCTATCCTAATCTCCCGCAGTTGGCTACTAGAACCAAGATTAATAACAACAGTATCTTCTTTATTAACTTGAACGTGGTTATGTTATTTATTATTAACCTTATTTAGATCAATTAAGAATTATTCATTTTCAAAATCATCATCATCAAAAGTTTGATCAGAATCCAAGCAGTTAATGTAAGGCACAACAAGATACTCAAAATCTTCATTTATTTCATTGATAGGAAAAATAGCATTGAGAACCTCATTAAAAGAGGTCTCAATTACATTTGATCAAGGATATACAACAGAAGAAGAAATAGGGTAAACATTGGGGTTAGGGGAGATTTCAAGAGGTAGAACTGGCGCAGCATGCCAGTTGAGGAGAGGTGTATCAGTGGCTTTAATCAAACAGGATGGGTCCATTGATGTAGTGCCTGAATGAATCATGTAGAGTGATAGCCCCAGTGTCTGCAAGTTGAAGGAATCTTCGGAATCACTTTCCTCAGTCTCTTTGGTATCTTTGATGAGGGGTTGCATGCGGTGTGGGAAACTTTTGGCCCATGGGTAGCTATCTTGGAAAAAGATCTCCATTCCAGGTTTCATCTTCTTATCTATGTGGTCATACCATGGTTTTGAAAAACCGCAAAGGGGGAAGTCCTCGCCTTCTTTGATGAATCGTCCATTTAAGGAGTCTCCAGAGATAGTTCGAATTCAGTCTAATCTTCTCTTTGGTCGAGACTGGCGAATCATTCTGAGCTCTCATATGGATGGTTGATACCCCAAACCACAAGGATGAAAAGCTTTCTTCAGTTCGATGGGCTCAAGTATCCCTTTCTTCCTTTGCCCTATCCCCAATCCGGGCATGAAGTGCATGTTTTTGAACATCTGAATCACATTGACATTGCCCTGAGGGTCATATTTTGGACACACCCTTTCTTTGAAACCGTCCCCTGTCGAGAGTAAGAGTGGCTCAACTCAAAATCCTGATAGGATCATATCACTTGACCCGTGCTGTATCTCAAGAATTGGACTGCTAGTTCTTGCACCCTCGACATTTATATCATCACCCAAAATGGTGAGGAAGAGACACCCTTGATATTGTAGAGCCAGGGTCAGCAGAGCAACAGGTTGAAACAAGCTGGGATGTCTATGACTTGGAATTCAACGACAGGGTTTATAGGGCCAACCCCTATTACAAGTTTTATGGATCCCATCACCTCTCGGCGGGTATTATCGTAGGCACGCACAGCGACGGAGGTTAGAACGAGGTCGCTTTCTTTCAGGCCTAAACACTTGAAGGTTCTCAGAGGGCAAACGTTCAAGGCGGATCCATTATCGACAAGGGATAGTGGCACGGACTTTCCTATAACTTTGACGGAGATGTTGAGTGCATGATTGTGATTCGGCCCAGTTCTGGGGATTTTTTCTTCAAAAAATGATAGCATTCGGGTAAAGGTTAGGGATCCGACCAGATTTATCGTTTCTTCTGGTGTGGTAGATGGAGGAACTATGGGTCCAGTGAGTAACTTGATTAAAGCATTTCTGTTCAGCTGGGAAGACATGAAAAGCCCCCATAGAGTAATGTTAGCTTGAGTTTTCTTTAGTTGATCGAGGATCTTGCTCTCCTCGATTGTCATCTCTGGCATAGGAAGGTTTTCAATGCCCTTCGCTCTGTCATTTACTGGTAGTGAGCTTGGAACCTGGTAATGTCTCCCTAATCTGGTCATGTGATTTATTATAGAAGGAAAGAACATGAGCCCCATTTCCTCATCAACCTCAGGTTGTTATGCCATTCTCTAAGTACTTAACCAAGGATGAGAACTGACTTTCCATTCTCTAAGTACGTAATTGAGAACTGACTTTCCATTCTCTAAGTACGTAAGGAAGGTAATTGAGTTTCTCGTCCTTGACTTTCCATTCTCTAAGTACTTAACCAAGGATGAGAACTGAATCGCCGTAGACATCAAGGTATAGAATTACTTTCATGAGAGAAACTTTGAGGCCTATTGTGCACACCTCGTATTTATTCATGTTTTCGGTGCAAGGAAAATTCATCTTGATGGCAATGGGGGTGTGAAAGTCATCAGGGGAAATTAGGAGTCTCCCAATGCCATACCCTTTCTTGTTAGCGACGCCATCGAAGAACATTTTCCATCGAAGGTCTTCTTATGAGGAGTTTTTCGAATGAGATCATCCCACATATGTCGACTACTGGTCTAGTTCTTCCTGAAGCTTGTTCTTCACTCGAAATATCGAATTCTTCCCCCCATCCAGTGGTAATAATTATGTCTTTCCTTATAAATTCGATGCATTCTACAACTTCAATGACTTCATCATACAGGTCCTCCCATTCTGTGGGGATATGTGTTATTGAAGGGACCAAACGTCCTTGTAGCTTCAAAGTGTCAAGTAACCCGGTGATACTGCAAATGCTATTGGTTTGCCTGAATAATTCTGCCATAGTCTGGAGAACATTATCCAGGCTGACTTCGTCAGTTGGTACCACCCATTTATCTGAATCTCGGGCCCATTTCCATTCTTCCAAGAATAGTGTACTGAATTTCTGGCAATCGATGACCATCTATGAGGGAAATTTTTGCCCGAACTCTAGGAGTTGGTTTAATACCTCTGACAATTCCATACTTCCATCTTCAGAATGGGTACGGACAACGATGCATGCTCTGGTAAGGAGTGACAGTGCCTGATCAACGAGGTTAGTAGGGTCTAGGAGGAAATATAGGCAAATTTGAAGAGGTTTAGGAGAGTATATGGGTGTTATTTGAGTTGAGGGATCGAAATCTAGGTTTTCTTCCAAGAAGATGGCATTGGTGTGATTTGGAAGTGGATTGTGAGTAGTGTTTGGTTTAGGATTAGCTGGTGGGGCGATGGTACCCCGGTCAACGAGATCTTGGATTATGTTCCGAAGGTGAAAGCATTGGTCGGTTGTATGGCCAGCAGTTTGGTGAAATGCGCAATGAGAATCATTCTTGAAGTTTCTTGGGAGTGGATTTGGCAATAGACGTGGATCCAAGGGTTTGATAAGGTTTCGGCTTAACAGGGCTTGGTAAACTTTGGAGAGGGAAGCATGGAGCTCAGTGTATTCCCTTCGGATGGGGTCAGGGCGGCTTTCTGGTGCCCATGATGTGGTTAGTTAAGAGATGTTATTGATGGTCGAGATGGTAGTACTGGAAGGCTTGTCATACTTTCTATGGGTGAATTGTCCAGACACCTTCTTCTATTCAACCTCTGTTTTAACGAGGCTTTCCTCGATTTTCACTCCAGCCTCTCTGAGAGCTCGGAAGTGGGGATAGTATTGTCCTCCCATCATTGCTCGGACATGGGGTAATAAATTCTTCTTCACTATGTTGACCTGCTCTTCCTCAGATGGCCGATTGGTCATGGTAGCTGCTTGCTCCCTCCACCTGGTTATGAAGTTACTGACTGATTCTCCAGGATTCTGTTTGAGCATCTCTAAATCACGATGGGTGACCTCAAGCTCTTCATTGTATTTGTACTGCGATATGAATTCTTGGGCTACATCCTCCCAGCTGCGGATTCTGTATTCCTCAAGAGATAAAAACCATCAAAGGGCACTATTCTTCAAAGTTTGCTGAAATAATTGGGCCATCACCTCCTCAGAAGCCCCTAGTAGTGTCATGGAATGATGGTAACTGCGAAGATGAACAATCAGGGCCCACTCCCTCCAAACTTCTTGATATTTGGCATCTTGAACTTCTCGAGTAACCTCACTTTAGGACAAGGAGACATGTGGTCCATGTAATTCCCAGAGATCCTGACTTGGTCAAACTTATTGGTGAGCATCTTGAGTTCCTCTTTGACTTTATTTAACTCCTAATTTGGATCAGCGACCATAGGAAGGTTAGCCATAGGCCAGACAATGTTTGGCATTGGAAGCTAGGCAGGTGGCGGCCC
The DNA here is from genome assembly GCA_949130495.1 of Sambucus nigra. Lineage (NCBI taxonomy): Eukaryota > Viridiplantae > Streptophyta > Magnoliopsida > Dipsacales > Adoxaceae > Sambucus > Sambucus nigra. Next base: position 91,159,152 of record OX422219.1, on the reverse strand, counting down.
ATTGGCAGAAGGGGCACGTGGAGCTTGCTGATATTCTTCAGGAACCCAGATAGTCTTGGGTGGACCCATAGCACGAGGGAATAGGGCCCCGGGCTCTTGAGGAATTGGAACCTGGTTTCGTTGCATTTCTCAGACCTCAGTTTGAAGGTTGTCAATCTTGGACACGAGCTGAGTTAGGACTGTCGTCAGATCCGACTGCATGACTGGTACTTGATCTTTATTCTCCATGGAAAATGGATAGATTCCAGACTCAAAAGAAGAAGTAGAGGAACAGATAAAACCCGGGGTGATTTGACAGAAGACCGAAGCCAGTAGGGAGCCAGGCTAAGGGCTTGCGATCGACCTGAGAAGACGTAGGATGAGATTTATTTTTGAGAAAAAAGGAAGAACTATTTTTGGATTTTTGATAAAGAAGGGAGAAATGTTTTTGAATTTTTGATAAAGAAGGGAGAAATATTTTTGGATACGGGACTCAGCATGATTATTATGATTATTATGTTCTCACTTATATTTAATTCTCCTAAATGCAATGCTGAACGGGCCCCGAGCCTGGAAAAGTGGGGTTTTTAATACATGCGAAGCTAAGGCAGGACTTGTAACCAGGCTCATGGACAGAGTCCCGTTTTAAAAATGCGCGAAAGTTGGGCGACGGATCGACCCAGAATTTTGGCAGAGTTTCGGGTTGAAACCTACAATCTAAAGTGCGTGTCCTAGGTTTGACACCTATATGCAGGTATTCAGTGGGTTGGGTCAATCGACACGGGTTCCCCCCTTTGGCGTGACTTCCACGATATACGTCTTGCTCTTGCGGGCAATCGGTACGTGTGCACAAGCCATTTGATATACCTGAGTGTACGTGAATTGCCTCACCATATACCACGTGGGGACGGTATGTGTGAGAGCGAATTTAATATACTCGACGTACGTGAACGAATTCCCTGCGATATACCTCCTGTCATGACTTCAATCAAGCGGTACGATGCGGGGGAAACATTCAATATACGTCGAAGGTACATGTCCAATGGAAGGTGAGAGTCATATCGCTTAGGCTAACTGCGACCTGCTGGACCAATGACCATCACGAAGTGACCCTCCAGTTACTGAGTAAAATTTGGTCAATATCAATGCTCTTTGGTGATGTTGTGTGAATCATGCATGATTCTCTTATTAGTATCTTATGATGAGAATGCCATTCTTGATTATCACAAACTGGGAGAAAAGTACAAGTACCCTAAAAGGTACACCAAGTATGGATGGGTGATGGTGCAACATGGGGATATCTATGTGATCCTAGGTGCACGTGGTGAGAAGTGTATATGGAGAAATTTCTACAAGTGTGTGAGCATAAGCATAAGCAGGAGATACACATGGAAAAATGGGAACATGCGGATATGAGGGGAAACATAAGCAAATATAGCATTTATGTAAATAGAGTCAAGCCCTAAAAAACACATATCCCCAGCGGAGTTGCTACTGTGGCCATCCCCGATCCCCGCCGCGGAGAAAAAGGATCCTTCGGGTCCCGTGCCTCCCTCTCGGGAGCCCACTTCGGCCAGCGTCGTTTGAGATGTGATGTAAAAATATAGAGAGATTCAGAGTCGCTAGTCTATTTTACTCAAAACAGACAAAAGGAAAAAAGGGGAAGCCACCCCGAAGGATGGCATCCAAAGACATAGTGGTGCGTGCGAAACCAAATGATTCGAGAAGGGTTCGGAGGCTTAGTTACGAAATGGGAAGGTGTTAGGCACCCATTCTGCCCTTTTGGTCTCTCATGGATATTTGCTATTTTCCTTTATATTCCCCCCGTAATATGTGTGCATGTGTATATATAGAATGGAGGTAGGAATCCTCAACTTGTATCATGGAAGAGATAAAGCGAGTCATCCATAGGAAGGTATAAGAATAATATTAGAAAAATAAGATTTACGCAATCACCCCTACGTTGATCGTTATAATGGAACGATAACGCATATGGGGTAAGACGTCACTAAGAACAAGTACATAAAATATAAGGAAAATAGATTTAGGGAAGATAGAAAATAAGAGAAAAAGTGGGAAAAAGGACTCGAATCTCGGGTTTTACCCCGAGGTGCCTACGTAGCCTATAAAGGAATCAAAGTCTTTCGCATACAAAATGAGGGGTGGGGTTTATCCCATAAATCCAAATGGGGAACTCTTATTTGTGAGTGTGTGTGTGTGTGTGTAGAAAACGTGTTTTAGTTGTGAGAAAAGTGTGAAAAAAGTGTGAGAATCCCTACTTGGAATTTATGAGCAAACCCTCTTTTTCTTATTTTTTTGGATTTTTTATTTATATGAAAATAAGCGATGTGCAATAATACTAAATTAAAATTATATTAGGATGTGGGAAATGAGGTAATAAAAGCGCTTAAGTAAGAAAACAAGTTATCGGGAATTTAAGAGAGAGTTTAAGAAAGTTGGACCTTCTTGAAGATCTTGATCTTGATCTTGAATGTTGGAAAGCATCCCTTGCGCTTGGATGATGATGGAGAATGGATAATTCACCAAGTTTGATGAAAAGGATGATGAAAAGTGGAAGTAAAAAAGAGATTTGGAAGTTAAAATCACGCTGCCTTCGAAAGAGGTTTCTGGAATTCGTTCAGAGAGATTTTTATTAGATCTGGGCTCTCCTTGCAAATGAGATGAAGAACTCCTTTTATATCCCCAGGTGACTGCCGATTGTCATTTTCATGCCACTACCTATCGGCAGGTGCCGATAGGCAGGGTCAGGAACCTGCCAATTCGCAGTGCGCTTCAGGATTTTTTGAAAAATCGGCCGCCGAGGGCATATCATTGGTCAGAATTACGTACGGGCATACCGTTGGAAAGGTAATTCAGAGACCTTCAAAAGTCCTTTGGACCTCTCCCGGGTTCGGGAGTTTACTTTGGGTCAAATGTGGCTCAAAAGCATTTGTCGGTCCATTGGACGAGGAATCGTTCGGACGCAAATGGATCGTTCGTCCGCATGGTAAGTCCGAATTGCGCACGGGGCATACCGTTGGAAAGGTTAGGAGATGTACTTCGATATTACAAAGAGTTTGACCCGGTTTGGATAGTTGACTTTGGTCAACTGGGCTCGAGAAACATTCACTGACTTCTTGGAGTCAAACGGATCATTCGTCCGCATGGAAAGTCGGAATTGCGCACGGGACGGACCGTTGGAAAAGGGGATTCAGTGACCTTCGAAGATTCATTCAGACTCAATTGAGCTGAAGAGTTGACTTAGGTCAAACAGTGCCCGAGAGCTCCCGGTGGCCTCTGGGTCAGGTTTCGGACGCAAACGGATCGTTCGTCCGCATGGTAAGTCAGAATCGCGCACGTGGCGGACCGTTGGAAAGGGTATTCAGTGCCCTTCGAAGATTCATTGAGTCTCAGTCGAGATGAAGAATTTGAAAGGTTCTATGGAATGATGAAAATAGGTAGAGTGGAGAACAAGGTTCTAAAAAATGTGGGGCGTGATCGAGAAGTGGAGGCGAAGCCTTTAAGCCTTAGAAACCTAGGCGGACCTTCGACATAAAAAGGCGTGAAGAGGCTTTTATGCCTTTTTAAATATATTTTTAATATTTTTAACTATAACAAGGCTATTATTAATACTAAATTAGTACATACCTTAAAATATGTCTGATTATGTAAAATAAAATACTATTTTTATTAAATACAAAGAAAAAACCTAAAAAAAAAATGCGCGTTTTTTGGACGAGAGGTAGAAAGGTCTGGGATACCGTTTGTCTTTTGATTATTTTGAATGAGATATTGGTCCCGTTTAAAAAAAAGTCTTTAAAAGGTGATATCATTTCACTAAAGAGTTTTTATTTTAAAAAAGTGCACTTTAAGCCTTTTACCAAGAATAAGGTGTAAAAGGCTCAAGGAGAGTCATTTTTCCCAAGCCTCAAACCTAGGCGCGCCTTTTAGAAAACTCGTTTTATCCTAGTATTATGCTTCTTCCTTGTATTGATATGGAGACGAAACAAACCTATACTAAAGAGTGGCACGACATTTGTAGTGGGATCTACACCGAACACAATGATATTATTATAACTGATTGAATCAAAGGGTTACTAATTTAAGGGCTAAGCAATATCTCTCACTAAATGACACATGTTTTTCTTCATGCTAAGATCTAATTTAATGGCTAAGAAAAATTATATATGTTCTAGACAATCATGTTTTTCTTCATTTATTCATTATTTTGTTTTTGGTACTCATTTTACAAAGTACTAGGCGTAAACCCACGCGATGCACGGGCGAGACCATTATGTACACTGATTAAAAACGTATGTTTTAGTGTACTAATAAATTATAACAAATTTTTATACATAATTAGTTTCACCACGTTTGGGTTGTTATTAAAAAATATAAAGAAATTTTCACCTAATGACTGAAAAAATTATACCAAAAAATTAAATATACAATTTTTCCAATCAAAGTTAAAAATCAAAATTAATTTAAAATTAAAAGAAAAATAAAAACTGAAATTTTGTATTGATCGTCGCGATATTAATATAGTGACAAATTGTAGATGTAAAAAGTAGGCACAATGATATAGCTTTTCCTGAACAACGACAAAGAAAAAAAAGTTGGCTTCTTCTTAACTCAGCATAAATATAAAACATAAGGGGAAAAACTCCATTCACTCCAAATAAAACCCACCAGCTCTAAATAGAGTTGAGAATGATTCCCTTCCATTCTCTCCTCAAAAACCCATTTGCAAAAGAAATATTTTTTCCTAATACTCTAAAACACCAAACCGGATAAATCCTTAACCATCAGCAAATCAGAAAAAAAACAGCTGACATTTGAACCCAAAACTTTACAAACCACCAAAACCAAAAAACTACTCTGAAAATGAAGAGAAAACCCCAATAACCACAACACCATAAAAAAAACACCCAACATTTCTCCAAACTCAGATCACGAAATATAGCAAAAGATGTAAAAAATTTGAATTATAATGGTTTTCTCCAACCTATGTCAGAAATTAATAGATTTTTGAAACCAAGTTCAAAACCCCTATCTATCTCCTCACAATCAGTCGATCTTCTCTTGGGCTGATTTTGGTGTTGGGTGGTATCAGTTGTTGGTTTGGTTCGATTTGAGGTTCTTGTTTTGGTTTGGGCGTTACACTATTTGGATCATTGTTATTGCTCTTATTTGAAGGTGGTTTCGTCCATCGAAAATGTGTCTTCTGATGGATCGATTCCATCATGCCCCCTGTGTCAGGTTAATATTCGGCAGTGTGTTATTGGTTGGCGCCTTGCAGGTTTGTTCCTCGTTTTTCGGTGGTTTCGGTGATACCACGTTTACATCCTGCCATTGAGTTATGTGTTGACCCGTATTGGGACTTGTCTCTTTTGGTGGTAGCGATTAAAAATGGAATGGAATTTTTTTAGGATTTATGTTCAGGAGGGGCGAAATGCTATGATTGGGTCTCAATATGAAGAGAATAATATGCATTAGTTAGGGTAGATAAATTATATACTTATTGAGGGGAGATGAATAGATTTTGCAGAGGAAATGACAGGAATGAAGGGAGAGGGAGTAAATGGATGAGTTAGAAAGAAAAAATAGGAAGAGTAAAAAAAGGGTAGAAAAGGATGTAGAGAGAGAGAAAGGTGATAATAAGAGTCTCCACGTGGATAGGCTTTCTGATGAGCAACATTAACACCCTGTATAGCATTTTATAGTATACTAGGTGTAAGCATGCACGATGCGAGGGGGAGGCGTCATGAGAGATAATTTTGTGATTTTTAATATAAGCATTCTCGAAGCTCGAAACATACCATACACACAACTTTTATTCATATAATCAAATGATAAATGATGTTCAGCCCCTTAAAAAGGCTCAAATATCATTATTAATAAATAATTGGTTCTATTCCATTTGAATTTAAGAGTAATCTTATTAAAATGTAAATCTATGTGATTTACTCTTTTATTAAAATATAATTTCATATTGGTATTAGAGTTCTCAATTTCAATATATTACAAAAAATACTAATTACCAAAGAATTTCCCCTGTTTGTGTGCCTAGTTATATTCCGGGAGGGTTGAATTTAAATTCTTGGGTGAATCCAATTTATAATTCAAACACTTGTACATAATTTAAATTCTTTGATAGATAATGTTGGTTACGCGTGGAAAGTTTATGATATGATTGACGCAACTAAGAAATTGTCTCAAAAGTGCGTTTTCTCTAGGCTCAAGTGCAAGCTTGTCGCGTTAGTAATAATCTGACAAATCGGGATCGTTTCATCAGGGATAAAAAATGGGCACTTTTGTAGGAATAGTTATTTAATCTTGAAATGATTCCTCCAAAAAAAATGAAAAGATGATTGATGGTTGTAAATTTCCAATTGGTAATGAAATAAAATGTACCCCCAAAACACTAAGAATTGTGAAGAAATTAGATTGAAAAATGAGAGAAAATAGGGTGGAGTACAATCCCTCAAACCTTAGTAAATTACCATATAGAATATTAGAATTGTAAATTGAAATTTTTGACTAAATCCAATCTTCATAGATCCTAAGCATTACATATGAGAAGGATCTAGCCCTCACCATATGAAATCAAAGGTAAATACAAAGCGGTGAATGGACAATTACACTTGCAAAGCGTTCTTAAACATCCCAAGTACCTAGGACAAGAGAGATTAAAAGACCGACTATGTTCATATAATTTCCCTATACGATTTGGTCAATATTTAATTTACCCTCTATTTTCTACATAGGTAATTCACCTCGGAATGAGTTCATGTACCCCAGCCCTTGAGAATTTAGCTAGACATGATTTTATTAGAAGACAAATTCATACATGGAATTATGGATCTAACAAACATTGGAAATAATTTTCCAAACAATTGAGATTTGAATTATAAATAAAGTAGAGAACAAATAAGAGAATGGAAATTTTATACTTGTATTCAGCAACAGGAAAAGCAAATGACTTTGAATCGAAAAAACTTCTTCTTTCTCAACCTTACAAACTAGGGTTTATGAAAACTTCTACCAAAGAAACTAAAGATTTCCTAACTTCTGAATTTCTCTCTCTAATTCGACTCCCCTGGAATGAGGTAGGGCATGGTCTTTTATAACACCAACTAGAACGAATTTGACAGTTAGAATCTCTTGTTGCGCAAGATTTTACCAGCTATGTACCTCTTGATCTTCATAATTCATGCCAGGATTTTGCACACCTCGGATCCCCTCGGATCGGTTCATTTTTCAGCCACCGGATCGATTCTTTTTTTAATCTACTGGATCGGTCCAGATCCTATCGGATCGGTTCTGCTATCAAGTTCGGCATCCATCCGGGGTCTACTGGAATTGTGACATTTCATATCGGTCCGAAATCTACCGGATCGGTCCGATTTCTTCCATGTTGACTTTTTCCTTTCATCTTTGACTGGCCATAACTTTTGATCTCGAGCTCCGATTTCAGTGTCGTTTCTTTCGATGCTCTTGTGAAATCAAGATCTTCAACTTCCCTTTAGGCGTCGAATTCGAACTCAGGGTATAAATTTACGCTTTTTCCCTTTGACTTTTCTTCCTTTCTTCTTTTCCTTTCTTCCGGTTTCTTTCTCTCTTTTCTTGCACTACATTCCTATAAAATCCATCAGAAATACACGAAACTCGAGGTACTTGTTAGAAATAGTCAATGGCAATGATATGGAATAGAAATGATTCAATTACCTTGTTCGAGATATCAAAATCACTAACTTAAGGGGCTATATTCAGAAGAATTTATGCTTGGTCAAATCCCCCTAACTTCGGACTTTGCACGTCCCGGGCAATGTAACTGAAGCTACCCATTGTTCTATTTTTGAGACTTCCTTTACAATTCCACTTTCACAGGCATGCGATTGCATTGAGCATATGCAACAAGCCTTTAAACCCCTAGGTTACCCTAGTAGGATGAGTTTTGTCTCGTGAGGGTTTGCAGTGAATATACCCACAAAATTCTTTATTGACTCAAATAAATATCAAAATACTTAAAAGTTGTACAATTTAAACTTTTCGAAAAAAAATCACCATGAATTCATATTCAAATGTCTCAAACCATAGTGTGTGTGTGCAAAGCCAGAAATTAGACCTCAAATTTCCACCGATTGAGCATTGCGTTATTTTTCCAAAATTCGTTTTGATTCAAATTCTTACGGATGCACTCACAAACGAATCACTCGGATTGTGGATATTTTTTCTCGGTATACATGATATAAAGAGTAAATATAATGGACACAAATTCGTGCATACAAAATTGAAAAGAAGGAAATATATGGTGAAAAGATCTCATCATCAGAGTACGGTTGTTAGGAAATGGGAAACATCATCTCTTAATCACACCATTTTAATCTCTCATATTATCTTTTCATGTCTTAGCTCTCCACGCGGTAACCAATTTCGCAATTTGGACTCGGTTAGGACTTTTCTTGGGGTTAAGGTGTAAAGGGAAAAAATGGAAATGGTAGGGAATGTTGGAATTGGAAAATTTTCTTATGATGTCCGTTTCTGCTTTTTCGGGCATTTGCTCATTTTTCTCTTTTTTTTTTTCTTGCTATTTTTCTTTTGAGCATTTTTTCTGTTTTTCTCTTGCCCCTTTTTATTGCACAATTTGGACTTACTTGATGAATTTTCTCAATTTTCACAATTCCGGGCTATTTGAGGTTTTCGGGATAACAAACGAAAGGGAAATATTTTATTAGGCTCAAATTTGGTTGCAAAGGAATAATTTTGTTTTTCACAACTTTTTATGGCTAATATTTTTGGGTTAAACAAACGAGGGCCTACTTCATTGTCCAAATTGCTAATCACATTACCATATGCATTTAGAGATTGATTAAGTTAGGAGATATATTTAGAACGAATTTCGAGACAACATTTCACACATTTCCCATAACCGATCAAAACAAAGGATTGAGATCATCAACGACTTATTAAAACGCTGAAAAGAACTTTGAGTTAATCATAAACTCGGATTGATTTAAAAACTCAAAAAGATCGATAGGCTCGAAATCTCACCGGGTTTTATCAATCTCCACACTTATTCGTTAAGTCGTCAATTTTCTTTCAATTTCCATCTTTGACCAATTTTGGCTTAGTGCAATTGAGATTTAACAATTTGAGACTTCAAACAGAATAAAGGTGATATTTTTGAAAAATTTAAATTCCAATTTTTATTTATTTTGAACAAAAATATTTTTTGCTTTTCAAAAAAATTTCAATTTTTTTCATTTTTTTATATATATATGTGAAGTTTTATGAATACACACTTATCATCCCCCCTAACTTAGTGATTTGCATTATCCTCAATCAAATAGATGAGAGAGTGAAATGGGACGAAATAAGGCGCGCGATAAATAAAACCAGCAAATATCATACTAAAACTGTATATGATAACTGAAATGTGGAAGCAATGGATAACAAACATAATTAATATAACATAACGGAGTAGCGGGGCAGCCTAAGGGGCGGGTGGTGGGCGGGAAGTTTTGGGAGCAGTAGGGTCATAGGGATTATAGTAATAGGGAGGAAGGGGGGCATCGGGACACGACTGGAGACGATACAAATCATCCTGCATACGCAGTACCAAACTCATGTCCCGCTCGTATGAGGTCATAAACCCGTCAAAACGCGTTTTAAGAGAAAGAACGCGCTCAGTCAAACCCGTACCAACCGGAACATAATTTGGATCAGCAACTTCATCATACTCTTCCTCCTCACCTTCTTCCATCTCCACATCTTCATCAACAATGTTCTCTTGTTCAGCAGCCTCCTCATCACTTGAGGTATCTCGGTCGTCTCGCCGCGCACAGATCAGCTGAATTTGCTTTTCACTCCGAGTGCGGGATTCTTGTCCTATTGGCTTAGGCAAGTTGATAAGATCTTGCGGTGGAATAATTCCTGCATCCTTGAGAAAGGAAGTAATGAGACGACCATAAGGAAGAGGGGCCTTAACCTTTTTGTCGTACGCCGCAAAGATGATATCATTGTAAAACGTGCGGGCCAAATTGATAATAGTTGCATGGTCAAATAGATGATACATCATAGTGGCTTGATGCGGGCGCATCACCAAATCATTTGAGGTTTGCAAAATGTTGGCACAAACGATGTGAAAAGTGATGCGTGCCTTGTCGGGTAACTGACCAACAGGAAATGTTTCGGTAGTCCAAACCGCTCCCGGCTCGATTCTTGAGATGCAGACGACTTTGGACAGAACTGGATCAGGACTTGGATAAGAAAATTGGGCTGGAGTGACCACACCTTTAGACTCGAGTTTCTGGGCCAGAATGTCAAGCGAGAATGGTTTCGGAGTCGAGTCTACAAAGGCTTGAGATTCAAACTCAGCGGTGCGTACGAGAGAACCGTAACACTGACGCACTTCATTCTCCCAAACAGCCTCATATGGTACATTGAAAAATATGTACCAGCCTCGTGACATGAGCATGCATGTGACAGAATTGGGCAGCTGATCCCAAAGCACCTGACATTCAATGAGGATATTTTGCATCGGACTGAAAAAATGACGGCACCAATTGGCATCACGGCGGGAACGATATTCTCCATTGTCGTCGGGCAGTACTGCAATGGAGTTATATTTCTGGGAGGTAGCCATGGGTATTGAAGTTTGAGACAGAAAGTGAGAGAATAGAGGATATGGAGGTGTGAAGAAAAATGGGGTGGGGGATGTGGGTATTTATAGTTGGGATAAGGAAAAAGGGGGGAATGGATGGGGGAAAATAGAGGGGACGAAATGTTTGGGGAGAGAAAGGGATTGGGGGAATGAATGGGGTGTGGATTGAAGAGGTTTTAACCTCGGGAAGGGGCGCACTACAGATTACCAGACCGATTCGGTTTCAGATCGGACCGATCCGATTGAACCAAATCGGTTCTTTTTATTCAGGGCCGGACCGATCCGGTTTGCTGAATTCCCAGGAATTCCCTGTTTTTCTTTTCTTCTCACCGTTAGCCTGATTTCTCCATTCCAATGATCCCTTCAGAGTAATTGAATTTCAAAACTCCCGCAATGCTCACCGAAACCTGAAACACCCCCTACTCCGGTCATAACACATATTTACAATTCCTAACATCCTAAGACTATTATACACAACCTTCACCCCATACACGTTGGGGGTGCGACGACCTCACCTTTCTTTTTTAGTCAATCCCCATAAATGGGGTTCGACAACCAGATTGTGTTGACTTCCTTAACGATCACTTCCAAATATGGCTTGAGATGATGCCCGTTGACCTTGAATGTGTTTCCCCCTTTTTCATCTTCGAGTTCAACAGCTCCATGGGGAAATACTTCTTTCACAATGAATGGACCTGACCATCGTGACCGCAATTTTATGGGAAACAAGTGCAACCTCGAGTTTTAGAGAAGTACTTTTTATCCCGAATGAAATTCCTTTCGTAGAATGATTCTGTCGTGAGCTCGTTTCATTCGTTCTTTGGAGATTTTAGCACTTTCATACGTATCATTGCGTATTTGTTCCAACTCATTCAACTAAAGTTCACGTGTTTCACCAGCTTTTTCCATGTTGAAGTTCACCCTTTTGATAGCCCAATATGCTTTGTGTTCAATTTAAATTGGAAGATGACAAGGCTTGCCATATACAAAACGAAATGGGGACATCCCAAGGGGATTTTTGTATGCAGTTCTTAACGCCTAGAGCGCATCATTCAATCTGAGAGACCCGTCTTTCCTATTAGGTTTGACTGTCTTTTTTAAGATATTTTTGATTTCCCGATTGGCGAGCTCGGTCTGGCCATTCGATTGAGGGTGGTAAGTTGTTCCAACTTTATGGACAACTCCATACTTTCTCATTAGCTTCTCCATCGGCCTATTGCAAAAATGGGTAACATTATCACTGATTATAGCCTTAGGCATTCCGAATCGAGAAAGTAAGTTTTCTTGAATGAATTTTATCACCACCTTATTGTCATTCGTCCTTATAGCTATGGCCTCTACCCATTTTGAGACATAGTCTACAGCGACGAGGATGTATAGAAAACCAAAAGAAGGGGGAAAGGGCCCCATGAAGTCAATACCCCAGCAATCAAACAACTCCAAGAATAGAATTGGGGTCAATAAAAACATGTCACGGTGAGTAATAGCTCCCATTCTTTGGCATCTATCGCATGATTTGCAAAAAACATCCCGGAAGATTGTGGGCCAGTAAAGACCGCTTTGAAGGATTTTTGCAGCAGTTTTATTTTTGGAAAAATGACCTCCACATGATTTCGTATGACAAAATCGAATTACCCCTTGGATTTCTTCATCAGGTACATATTTCCAAATGATTTGATCAGTACAATACTTAAATAAATATGGATCATCATAAAAGAACATGCGTGACCATGTGATGGACTTTCTTCTCTCTTGCGGACTCCAGTTGGAGGGAACAACTCCAGTGACAAGGTAATTGACTATATCCGTAAACCAGGGGAGAGAAGAAGTAGCAAATAGATTTTCATCCAGAAAATACTCGTCTATGGGAATGGGATCAATAGGTACGTCGGATGAGAGGCATAACAAATGGTCAGCAACGACGTTTTCTACTCCTTTCTTATCTTGAATCGAGAGATTAAACTCCTGTAAGAGTAGGATCCACCTTATTAGGCATGGTTTGGCATCTTTATTGGTTAAAAGATATTTGAGGGCTAAGTGATCAGTGAAGCAAATGATGGGCGACCCAATAATGTAAGAGCAGAATTTATCGAGAGCAAAAACGACTGCTAGTAATTCTTTCTCCGTGGTAGAGTAGTTAAGCTGAGGGCCAGATAACATTCTGCTAGCATAGTAAATAACATGAGATTTTTTATCTTTTCTTTGTCCAAGAGCGGTCCCAATCGCGTAATCACTTGCATCACACATAAGCTCAAATGGGAGTGACCAGTCAGGCGCTTGCATGATAGGAGCGGAAATTAACATGCTTTTAAGTTCATCAAAAGCTTCTTGACATGCTTTATTCCATTCAAATGGAGTGTCCTTTATGAGAATATTACTCAAAGGTCTAGCGATGGCGCTAAAGTCTTTGATAAATTTCCTATAAAATCCAGCATAGCCTATGAAGGACCTCACATCTTTAAGCGATTTTGGCGGGGGTAACTCAGCTATTACTTCTATTTTTGCTCGATCAACTTCAATTCCCCTAGATGAGACTATATGGCCTAAAACTACGCCCTCGGTGACCATAAAATGGCATTTTTCCCAATTGAGGACTAAGTCTTTTTCCACACACCGGAATAGAACTCTTTCATGATTAGCTAAGCATTGGTCGAAAGATGGACCAAAAATGCTAAAATCGTCCATGAACACCTCAAGACCTTTTTCTATCATGTCACTAAAGAGACTTAGCATGCACCTTTGAAAATTTGTTGGCGCATTACATAGCCCAAATGGCATACATTTGTAGGCAAACGTACCAAATGGACATGTAAAAGTCGTCTTTTCTTGATCAAGTACATCCACTTCAATCTGATTATAGCCAGAGTACCCATCTAGGAAATAGTAGTAAGGATGGCCCGCCACTCGTTCAATAACTTGATCGATGAACTGTAAGGGAAAATGGTCTTTTCAAGTTTCGGCATTGAGCTTTCGATAGCCAATGCAAACACGCCACCCGATGGTGGTGCGTTGAGGTATTAATTCTCCCTTAGCGTTTTCAACCACGGTCATACCCAATTTTTTTGGAATGACCTGAATTGGGCTCACCTATTTACTATCAGAAATGGGATAGATAGTCCCAGCATATAGTAATTTGATGATTTCCACTCTTACTACATCTTTCATGGTTGGGTTTAGTCGCCTTTGCATCTCACGCGAGGGCTTCACCTCCTCCTCAAGATGGATTTTATGGGTACAAATCAATGGACTTATACCTTTCAAATATGCTATAGTCCAACCAAACGCACTTCTATGCTTCCGTAATACATCCAACAACATGCCCTCTTGCTCTTTTTTTAAACTGGAAGAAACAACAACCGGGAATGTATCATTATCTCCCAGAAAAGCATATTTGACATGAGAGGGTAGTTTCTTTAACTCAAGACTAGGAAATCTATTTTCTGAGGGAATCATGGTTGGCTCCCTTGGAGGTAATTCTTCAAATCTAAAAATCTAGTCAACATCTCTTAAATTCTCAAAACTCGCTTCTTCTTGTAACCAAAATTTTAACTCTTCCACTTCACGCTCATACTCAGTATAAGGACTCTTATCCTCACCACTTTGCACTAAACAAAATTCCAGGGCATCTCCTCCTATGATCCTCTCAATGTGCTCCTCCACCACTTCTTCAATAAGATCAACCTTAAGAATTTCATCCTCATCACCCATTTGGTTAGCGACATTGAAAATATTGGTCTCGAGCGTCATGTTTCCAAAAGTGAGTTGCATTTGGCCATTCTGTGTATTGATCAAAGCATTAGCAGTAGCTAAAAATGGACGTCCCCAGTATTATTGGAACATGATTTATCTCATGGGGATAAGGCTCAGTGTCCCAAATGATAAAATCAACATAGAGTAGAACGTGTCCACTTGAACTATCACGTCCTCCACAACCCCACGAGGCACTTTCACTGTTCGATCAGCTAACTGTAGAGTGATTCGGGTAGGTTTTAAATCACCTAAATCAAGCTGCTTATAAATAGAGTATGGAAGGATGTTCACACTCGCACCTAAGTCAAGCAATGCTTTTTCCACTCTATTCTCTCCTATGACACACGAAATTATAGGTGCACCGGGATCCTTGAATTTTAGTGGAATATCATTAAGAAGAACCGAGCTCACATTTTGTGCCAAGAAAACGTTCTTCTTCACCTTGAGCCATCATTTGATAGTCAAAAGATCTTTGATGACCTTGGCATATGCTGGAATTTGTTGAATAGCATCGAGAAACGGCAAGTTCAACTTTACTTGCTTCAAAACATCTAAGACTTCTGTACGTGAAGCCCCTTTTTTGGGTGGTGCTAAGCGTTGAGGAAATGGAGCAGCAGTGGGAAGTTTTACTTCTATTTCAGGTTTAACTCCCTCATCTTTATCTTCCGTATGCAATGGAGTCTTTGCAGACTCTGAAGCTTCTTTATCTTTAGATTCCTTAGGAAGTGTTGGCGCTAGATCAATTACGCGACCACTTCGGAGAGTAGTGATATCTTGACATTATTCTGGAAAATCCGATGATGTGGATCTAACCGTGGGTTGTCCTTGAAGAGGAGGTCTTTGGCCTTGAGCTGGGAATTTACCCTTCGCCTGAGTATTCACTGCAGATTGCAACCTATAGATGCTAGTATGAATTTCAGTGAACATTCGACCATATTTAGCATTGCTCTCCTTTTGAGATTGGATGAATTGATTTAGATTATCTTCAAGAGATCTCCTAGGTGGAGCGACATACGGACCATGAGGTGGTACCTGCATAGGAGCATGCATCGGAGGATCCACTTGCTGAAATTGAGGGGGTGGTGGTGGTAGAGTCACATATGGGTTAGGAGCCATCCCCCCTTGTGGTTGTCCAGAGTTGAAACCAGGATGATTCCTCCAAGATTGATTGTATGCATTCCCTTGCTGTGCATTAAATTTTCCGCGAAACCCCCCTATTGCCTCAACTTGTTCAGTGTACATTGCCTTATATGCAGGGATGGTAGGACATCCTTTGGTAGAATGGCCAGCAGCACAAATGGCACACACTTTCTCCTTTTTGGCTTGCATGGCTCCAGCTACTTCTCTTAATCGCACTTCAAGCATGTCTCTGAAATTCTTTTCCAATTGGTCAAATTTTCGATCTAACAAAGTGTCCTTGTCCAAGTGATAGATACCGGACACAACAGTGAAGTTGGACACTTGTCGATTTTTATTTTGACTATTGGGATCAGAAACATCCCATGCTTGGGTAGTCTCTGCTACATATTTCAGATGAGCCTCAGCATTGCTTGAGTCTAACTCCCAAAAAGGCCTTTCGCACATTGTCTGAACAAGTTGTTTAGATGCTAAAGTAAGGCCTTGATGAAAAAATGAAATCATATGATGCTTTTCGAATCCATGATGTGGGCAAGCACTAACTAACTCCTTAAATCTCTCCCAACACTTGTCGAAAGCCTCATTCTCATTTTGTCGAAAAGCTTGTATTTGAGATTTTACAGAATTAGTTTTGTGTTGTGGAAAGAACTTGGAGAGAAACTTGGTTTGCATATCTCTCCAGGATAACACTGAATTCGGGGGTAGCGACCATAACCAAGTTTTGGCTTTATCCTTTAAGGAAAAAGGGAAAAGCTTTAATCGGATAACATCTTGTGGGCAAGCTTGGTCACCAAACGTCTCACATGCTTCCTCGAATTCTCTGATATGGAGATATGGTTTTTCCGAATCTATCCCATGAAATGTGGGAAGAATTTGAATCATACCATTTCGAAAGTGGAACTATCCGGCATTATACGGGAGTAAAATGCAACCAGGGGTAACAGTTCGCTCCAAAATAAAAGATCCTTCATGGTAAGATATGGTATCTCTTCCTCTCCATCACCAACACTACCGTGCATCGACATATTGCTACCAAAAGATTCAGAATTCACACTCAGTGTTTGACTCAATGAGCGACTTGTGATTGAATTATTAGGTGAAGGAGGTGGAACCCAAAAAAGAGGAGAATCAGTGGTGTGAGAGTTTTCAGAATTTTCTTCGGCAATAGGATTTTCGTGAACTTGGGTGGAAGATGAATTCTGCATGTAAGCGCATAAGAGATGAGATGTAATTTTTTTTTAAAATGGAAATCACCTTCGGATTAAAATCACTTTCCTAAATTATACCAATTGATAATCCCCGGCAACGACGCCAAAAACTTGACGCGACTAAGAATTTGTCTCAAAAGTGCATTTTCTCTAGGCTCAAGTGCAAGCCTGTCACGTTAGTAATAATCCGACAAGTCGGGATCGTATCATCAGGGATAAAAAATGGGCACTTTTGTAGGAATAGTTATTTAATCTTGAAATGATTCCTCCAAAAAAAATGAAAAGATGATTAATGGTTGTAAATTTCCAATTGGTAATGAAATAAAATGTACCCCCAAAACACTAAGAATTGTGAAGAAATTAGATTGAAAAATGAGAGAAAATAGGGTGGAGTACAATCCCTCAAACCTTAGTAAATTACCATATAGAATATTAGAATTGTAAATTGAAATTTTTGACTAAATCCAATCTTCATAGATCCTAAGCATTACATATGAGAAGGATCTAGCCCTCACCATATGAAATCAAAGGTAAATACAAAGCGGTGAATGGACAATTACACTTGCAAAGTGTTCTTAAACATCCTAAGTACCTAAGGCAAGAGAGATTAAAATACCGGCTATGTTCATATAATTTCCCTACACGATTTGGTCAATATTTAATTTACCCTATATTTTTTACATAGGTAATTCACCTCGGAATGAGTTCATGTACCCCAGCCCTGGAGAATTTAGCTAGACATGATTTGATTAGAAGACAAATTCATACATGGAATAATGGATCTAACAAACATTGGAAATAATTTGCCAAACAATTGAGATTTGAATTGTAAATAAAGTAGAGAACAAATAAGAGAATGGAAATTTTATACTTGTATTCAGCAACAGGAAAAGCAAATGAGTTTGAATCTAGAAAACTTCTTTCTCAACCTTACAAACTAGGGTATATGAAAACTTCTACTAAAGAAACTAAAGATTTCCTAACTTCTGAATTTCTCTTTCTAATTCGACTCCCCTGGAATGAGGTAGGGCATGGTCTTTTATAGCACCAACTAGCACGAATTTGACAGCTAGAATCGCTTGTTCGCAAGATTTTACCAGCTATGCACCTCTTGATCTTGATAATTAATGCCAGGATTTCGGACACCCGAACCGGTCCGGATCCCTTCGGATTGGTTCATTTTTCAGCCACTGGATCGGTTCTTTTTTTAATCTATTGGATCAGTTCTGCTATCATCGGTTCGGCATCCATCCGGGGTCTACTGGAATTGTGACATTTCGGATCGGTTCGAAATCTACCGGATAGGTTCGATTTCTTCCATGTTGACTTTTTCCTTTCATCTTTGACTGGCAATAACTTTTGATCTCGAGCTCCGATTTGAGTGTCGTTTCTTCCAATGCTCTTGTGAAATCAAGATCTTCAACTTCCCTTTAGGCATCGAATTCGAATTCTGGGTATAACTTTACGCTTTTACCCTTTGACTTTTCTTCCTTTCTTCCAGTTTCTTTCTCTCTTTTCTTGCACTACATTCTTGTAAAATCCATCAGAAATACACGAAACTCAAGGTACTTGTTAGAAATAGTCAATGGCAATGATATGGAATAAAAATGATTCAATTACCTTGTTTGAGATATCAAAATCACTAACTTAAGGGGCTACATTCAGAAGAATCTATGCTTGGTCAATGATTATACATTACTTTAAATATATAAAACATGCAATCATATAACTAGAAAAGAAAACATATATTAAATCTCCTACAACTACAAGTTTGAGGTAAGTATTGGCATCAAATGAATACCGTTATCTTGATGCTTCCAAGTTTTTTTCTTGCAAAACATCTAATAAATTTTTAGTGAATATATAAACATAAACAAATAAATAAAACTTTTCTGGAAAGGTAACGAATGACAGTAAAATATATAGAGAAAAAACTTTGCCCAATTTGTGAAACACTTTATCAATGAATGTGAGTTATTACCAATGACCATAGCCTTGTATTATCTCCCATTTACTGTATAAATATACAGACAAATAACTTCTCCCAATTTATGGAGCACTTCTTCAACGAATGTGAGTTCTTCCCAATGACCATAGATAGCCCCGTATCCCTGACTGTTGCTTGGAAGAAAAAACGATGGGAAAAAAATAATTAACAAGAGATCCATAAATATCAATAAACAATGATACATTCCTATTATTGATGTTCAAATGTTTTGTAAGGGTTATTAAACATATAGTGTTGTGTGAGTTTTTGGGCTTCCTTGAAATTTCAGGCTCCCCTCATTACTTCTTCTATCACCCAAGAAATAGGGGAACCTATTGTCTCTCATGTCTTTCTCCTTGTTCTCATCCCACTCAAAGATTTTGGTTCACTCTTCAATTGTGAAATATTAAGAACCTCATTTGGTGGTGCCTTGCACGCAGATCGTTTACTCCTCAAATTCCACGGCTTCGCATCCTCATCGAAATGTTCCCTAAAAATCCGATCTTTCATTTTATCAGCTGCCATCTCAATATCGAACATCACTTTCTTCCTAATTGCCTCGATCCCATAGCAACCAACCTCTGTCGCCGGCGACGACAACACCGACATCTTCAAATTCTATTTTTGATAACTCGATCCACGTCATCTAATCAAATCACCTTGGACCTTCAAAGATGAATGTTTGTGATGGAGTTGGACGTTTGAATTTATCTTAATGCACGTCAGGGACCTTTGACTCCACCACTTTAAACTGGGCATAGGGAACTTGTGTAGAGGCTTTGATCCTTCTGGTTCATCACTATAAACTTGTTTCGTTCTTTATCTATCCTCGTATAGTTTAAGTTTGGTCACCCGGTTAATAGATAAAATACTTAAGAAATCTTCTCCTTGATCTTATCAATCATACCCTTCTTTTTGGGATCACTATGTTGGTTAGTTTTGGGGTGATGTATTTGATTACTTAATCCACTTGAAGGTAATAAATTCAATTGTGTCTACCTGAAGGAATGCGGTAATGTTAATGAACATTTGCAAGTGAAAGTGAAGATATCAGGGTGGTTATGCTTGAAGATTAAGGTTCTACTTTTTTTTATAACAATGGAGAGACTCAAGAAGGAGAAAGGGCGGAGAGAGGGAGAGATAATATAGGGGAGAGAAAAAGCAAAGACGAAAGGGGAGATAATGGGATGGAAAGAGTCTCATATGAAAGTATGTGTAGGTTAGTGGAAAGGAAGAAACGAAAAATGTGGAAGGGGAGAGAGAGAGTGCGTGTGTGTGCGTCTAGGCGTGCTTAATGGATGAGAGAAATAATGGGGAACACGTGGATAACCTAAAAAAAAGATCCTTAACTCTCATGTATAGCATTTATAGTATAGTATAAATAAAAGATAAAAGATTAATACTCTTCATTTCTTAAATATGAAAACATAAGAAAAAATACGTAACACATTATATCAACAATAATAAAACATGAAGAAAATATATACAATTCATAAAGAAAGCAAGGACTAAAAAGTATCCACTACACGATATTGTTTAAATACCCAAATGTACTATTTATGCATTAATAGTATTTAACACGTGTCGAAAAAGTATCATTTTAATATAAACTAATCACAGTCTCAAATAACAGTGGTATTTACTTAGCTAGAACTAAAACATAATTAACATTGGTATTTACTTAGCTGGAACTGAAACATAATTAACATGAGCCTACCATCACCTTAAGTAATACGGAAAAAAATAACTAAAACAATAAGCATCAAACATATGTGCATTCAAAAGAAACAGGTATCTCCCAACGATCATAGAAAGATTAATGGCATCATTTGTTTCTTTTCAAAAATCCTATTTTTTTTCCTTCTTTTTTGGTTATCTAACAATCATCAAAACATATAAGTAATTATTCTTTCTTGTAAGTGACAAAAGATAAAGCATAACTCAAGAACATTGAATCCATAAGGAATGGCACAAAATAGTCCATCCCTCCTATAAAGTGGCAACCCTCTCCCTTAGAAGCAGCTTTAAGGGTCTGACCATCCATAAGCTCGGGGATCTCATCATCTTTATGGACATCTTGTTGTGTTTTTGTTGCAGCAGACACTGCACCTCCAGGTGCCTACTAGTTCTGGAATTTCTCTTCCAACTTACTCAATCGTATAATGAATGAGATAAATTAAAAAAATTAATAGTAAATACATATATACACACACACAAAAACACAAATCGAAAGATTTGTGCAATATTACCTAAGACATTAAATTGCACATGCAAAAAAGCACACAAAAAATAGAGAGAAACTTTAACTAAATCTTAAAACCAATCATCATAAGATATTATAAAAATATAACTCAAACCATATATTGGCAAATTCTATGGGAATGAAGAGAAAACAAAGAACTTAGAAATATTATCCCTAAAGTATATATTTTAAATTCAAATGTCATATGTAAATAAATAGAAAAAAACTAATGCAGTATTGTAATGCGTCCGTGAATACAGACTACCAAAAAATTTAAATGCAATATTTTAATGAGTTTATGGTTGAAAATTTCGGTATCAAGTTTATGAAATCGATACAGGGACTCTATGTTTAACAGTTAAAAGGCTTACCACTGATATATGTTAAATTCCGCATAAAAAATAGTTGGACAGTAAGTTATTATTACCATTAATGGATGTCACAGCCTTATAGTTCAAGCAGCAAACTGACATCTGCAGATCCAAGTAACAAAACAGTAAAATCAATTTCATATAGAAACCTTTGGAAATATCAAGTGTATGTCGTTAACGACCATTGAGGCTACTTTAAAATATTGAAGCACGCTACTTGATTACAAATGTATCATCTCAATGTTCAAGCAATACTTGATCCTAGACAAGTACACACTCTAACCACAAATTAAACCAAGAAGCAAATCCTATAATATATAGAATATAAACAGTCCACTTTTTAGAAAATAGAATTTGTAAAATACTAAAAGATTATTGTCACCAACTGCCACTATCTAGTGACTAAAAAAATGAGTGTAGAGTATTCATTTCGTTGCACTCATGAAAATGACTTGTTTTCATGCTATGTAGTGGGATTGACGTAAATAGAATTGATTTATGAGCATGTTTGTGATTAGAATTTGAGTAGACAATTTATACTCAAATTATGGAAATTGATTTATATGTTGATTAAATTTAAAGAATAATTTTTTTAATTGTTGAAATTATTGGAGGACGCATAAGCATCCCTTAGCCAAGCTATCCACTATACGATATGTGCTTTTTGGGTTACATTTTATTTCGTATCAAATGAACAAATGTCGTGAACTTGGATTTAGGGTTATGACAAGGTTAGATGGTAGGAAGATGAGGATATGTCCATCGTGACTTTATTATTTTGATGAGATGGTTATTTTTTTTTTGAGTCCATGGATTGTTTGGAGGATAAGTAACAAACAAGTATAATGAGAGTCCACACCGTCTCATGGGAAGTGAGGCGGGGTTTTATATATAGTCTCAAGATTATGTAGAGACGTTGTGAGAATTATAGTTTTGAAAATATGCAATGAGGTTTAAGATTGAGTGTCATGTTGCATACACTTGATATAGGTGCACTCACAATTATTTTTAGTGTACTTGGAGCAGTTATATGAGTTATTAAGTTTTTTGCCCCCTTAATAGTTTTATATTTATATTTTAATTTTATACACTCGTTGGATTCATTAAAGCTATTTAATTATTGGGGACACATGGGATGTTGTAGAATCTCTATTTATATCATTTTTATAGAAAAAGCAAAAGTTTTATTTATTTCATATATTGTAAAATGAGATAGTTGTATATTTTATTTTCACTCCAAGTTCGTAAAAAAAGGACTTTGATTATTAATGAGAAAATAACGTTTATATTTTATGATAATTAAAAATTGGTTATTTATTTACAAATATCATTTTATGCTTCCACAATTTAAATGGTTTATTATAAATAGTATTTCTTTTGAAATTGTTCAATTTGGTACTCATTTAAGTATTTTTATTTTTCAAATGTCACAAGTGTTATAAAAAGGTAGAAGATTATCGTATTTGACTTTTCAGTTTGTGAGAACCTCTCCTATGATCAGCGTTTAATCTCTATAGACATAGAGGTATTGGATTCTCATTTTGAGAGTGACTTTAAGAATGCCTCCTATTCTGATATATTTTTATTGCGGGGGGAACCTATCTTGACGGAGATGGGAGTACGTGAATCATCAAAAGTAATCAAAAGTATCTCAATTTCATATCATTTCTAATAGGCGGATCCATCAAAGAATAACTTCTATCATAGGTCTTTGGGAGTATTGCAAAGGATCTTTTCGTCAGGAAATTATGTGATCTATACATCCACTTATTCCATGAGGTGGTTTGCTAAGTATGCATAAATGAATTTTCTTTTGATGGCCTTTAGCGTGACATAGATAATGTAGGATTCGAATAGTAAAAAGAACCATCGGTCCACACATCTTGAGAAATAGGTTTTCTTCAGTAGATACTTCATGGGATCCATTTAGGATAACACTTTGATGGGGAATTGACTCATGTAGTATATAAGTTTGTGGGTGACCCAAACCATGGCAAATCATGCTTTTTCTAATGCAGTGTAGTTCACTTCATATCCTTCCAACTTTTGACCAATGTAGTAAATGGCCTTTTTTTGCCTATGATCGAGGTGGAAACCAAGTGTCCGTGTAAATACGCTAACAGTTGTTATCGACTTCCGACCATAATACAAAAAAAATCTAAGCTTTAACTACACTCTTGCAGAGTATAGTGGCTAGTTTGGGTATCGAATCCTTAGGGAACTAGGACGAGTGAACGTGACGGCAAAGGTAAAACTGTTAACCCTAACTTGACTCTAAAAAGAAAAAAAAGATGATCGAGATGGGAAATAACTAATTAAATAAATGCACACTAAATTAAAATTCCGTATTAACTATGTGAGCAAAATTAACTTACTAAGAATGACTTAATAAGAATGAAGGGAAAACAGGTTGGGAATACAATCCCCGAAACCCTAGTGCGTATGCCAAGTACAAAACTAGTCATAAATTAATTAATTGATCAAACCTGGTCCTTAGTACTCCCATGAATTACATATATGAGGGATCGTAGCCCGCACAGTATGTAAGAAAAGGATGAATTAAAACCCGGTCTTTAACACTCCTAAGTATTACACATATGAGGGATCGTAGCCCGCACAATATGTAAGCAAATAATGAATTAAGCAGTGTCATATTAACTACATGCACTAATCAATTATTAAATTTAGAGAAATAATTTTATACCCATGCAAATCACATCGGGTTGGGTTCATGAATCCCAACCTTTAAAAACCTAGCCTAACATGGTGAAATTAATGCAAAACTACGTTATCTACGTTGACTAAATTCACAATTGCTTGGAAAGAGAGATTAAACATGTGAAATAATAATAAAAGTGCTGGAAATAAAAGATACCAAGATTGAAGAACAAGAATGTGACACCCCGCCTAATAAAATACCAGGTGATCAGTCCTATACCAAATTAAGACTGGAATCCCAATTGGTTCATCCTTAGCATCACTGTCGAAAACCTTTTTAAAACTTACTAACCACCTAGTATTCCAAAAAGCTAGTGCCAAATTTTAACCTTTTAATTAAACCAAACAGTACATGCGGAAATAAATATAAACCATTCACACAACTGAATTAAATCAACTGAACAAATAAATTTAACTACTTGCCGAATAAACCATCGGCCACTAAAACAAAATATTCCAACAACAATCATCCAACAACTGAATAGATAAATCTGAAAACTGCAATTTAAAAGTCTGGGCGACATGCCCTAAGTAAACTGAAACTGATAGATGATTCATACTCTCGGAAAGAATGAATGAGGCATCTAATCCAAGCTCTTGCTAGCATCCACATATGCCGCAACTCCGTGTCCCTGGAATAGAATATCAATCCTGACGTCCCTGTGGCTAGACACCTAAAAGGTTTTGAAAATAGTTTTATAGCAAGGGTTAGAACCCAAAATATTTTGAAAATATTTAGCAAGTGAATTAACTGCAGTAATTTAAAATGCATGAATGCGCTTCATATTTAAGTTAGTGTCGCACTCTCTTGAGGACATAATCACCCCTCCACTAATGTTCACACCTAACGGTTACCTTAACCCCACCTAGTTGTACTACCCCGTCCAACTAGTCCCGGTGTAATCTCCCCTTGCCATACTACTCTAACCCAAGTATAATAATTCATGGGTTATAATTTATCTCACCGATTAACTTAATTAATTCCTTTTAAATAATATCATATAACCGTGGCACAAGTTATAAAAAGTAAGTACATTACATATTGTATTATGACCCGCATATAATATTACATCTCATTATATACGTACCTTTACTAAAACATCCATACATAATTCATATGTATATCCATCCCTCCGAGTATACCCTCACCGGATGATTCCCTCTAAAGTGCTATCTCACTAGGTGAGCTCACATAACCTAGTTACCCAAGTCAGAATCGCTCAACAACCTGGCCCAAAAATATAATCGTAGTGGAGGCGGTCAAATTCCTTCCCTGAAAGTGAGATAAGCCCGTCACCCATATACCGAACGCTATGACCTGGGGATATACTCACCCTATTCCTCAAGCTAGGAGATTCACCCACATCGCACAACCTCCCTTGATAGCACTAGAGTATATAAATTAAATAAATATCTAGTCACTGACATTTAATAGCACACACAATACATACACACACACACACAATATATATATATATATATATATATATATATATATATATATACTATCACCACACCGTATATATATAATATATATGCCGACTTTACCGTGTACTCAAAAACTCGGAACACTAGCCTGAAATTTCCCGAGTCTCTGGCCCAACTCATCTTAATTAATTTTCTCACTTATTAATTTATCATCATCCCGAGTCTATGGTACGACTCTAATTTATTTAATTCACACATCAATTAATATAATATTTCCCCCCAGTCTATGGTCCGACTCAAATATAAATACTTTACACATTAATTAATATAATGTTACTCGAGTTTATATTCTGACTCCAAATCAATTTGATTATCTCCATAATTAATTTAATACCTTGGTCTCGCTAATCCAATATACCCTGACTTGCTCATTCAATCCGTATATAAATAAATTTTAAATCTAATTCCCCAAATTTATCCATAAAGTACCTCACGTAAATCCTCCCTAATCCCAATTACTCCCCCTATAATTGTTAGGAGTAGGTGCCTCCAATTTATTTATCCCTAAACAAAGCATAGGAATTAAATATAATTTCCCCCTTACATATAAAACTGGGCGAACTGTCAAAAAAATTTGGGACCATAGATCAATTGATCGATTGAACATGTACCCTTCTTCTCTGACTTGCTGTTTCAGCCATTGTTAACCCAACCAAGCTTTTAGTTCCTCTCTTAACATCCACTGGTCATAATCAATGATATTTTCACATGAAAACAGGTTCTAATCGTCCTAGAAACCTTAATCCAACAACTAATTTCCATTGAATCCAACGCTTTCCCGATTTGGGTTTTATCCGGGTTTCAAATCTCCAATAAGATTTTCATTCCTATTAACATAAATTAACCATCGATTCTTACTAGTTTTAACATACGATTCATACCTCTACATTCCAAAATCATGAACATAATAAATTTCACTCTTAATCCCATTAAAGTATATCAATTGCCTAAAACCCAATTTTACATGAATACCCACCCAAAACGAATTTTTGTTTACACCTCCCATAATATGAATTGATTATCATCAATTTAAGAATCACAACAGTTAACCTCTTGCCTGGAATTGTTCATAGAGTTTGATCCGTTGGTGTAGAAAAGGTGTTGATGAAGAACACCCAATTTGTCCCTCGATTTGTCTCCAAAAAGATCCCCAATTTTCTTTTTGATTTGTTTCCTCCATGTCTCTCTCAAACCCTAGGTTTAGAATTGTTAACTTTCGTTTAACACTCCCTCAATTAGGTTTAAATTCCTAGATCCCGTTTTTGGCCACATGGGCCTAAATAAAATGGCCCGAATCACCCAGTGTAGTCCCGGCTATTCCCAAAAATGCTTCGAGACCCGATTACTACCCTCGGATACTCTTTTCTGACTTTATCAATCCATCCAGACTCAACTACGCACTCAAAATTGTCATCCAAAATACTTTATAACATTTCCAAATTTCGACCTCAAAATGCGACACACATTAATTCGAACAATTTATCTTAAAGTCACCAATTATAAATAATTCTTCCCACTCAAATTAATTCTCCAAATCATAAATTTAAGTTTCTCCAATTTAAATATTTTTATTTCTCCCAAAAATAATTAAATACTAAATTCTCAAAATTACGGGGTGTTACATACTCCCCCCTACAAAGAAATTTCGTCCTCGAAATTAAGACAAGCCTAGTGCTCCAAGCTTCGAATATCACTCTCTAGTCATGTGCCTCTAAGCTCGCTATATCTATCTCTCCCTCTTCTAACTATAAGTTACACAAATATGTATTTTAATTAACCAGGGAACCCATACACCATGTACCCGTGCTTAACCGCACAAAAGTTACTCTAATTAACCAGGGTGCCGATACACCCTATCACCGTGCTTAACCGCATGAAAGTTACTCGACTATCCTAGACGTCACCCGTAATATAGCTTCCAACCCGTAGTCATATCACATATATATAATGGTCGGGGGACCCAACCCATGTACAAAGAACAACGTTGCGCTAAGTTTCATATGTGGGACGTCTCGCAAAGCGAAATCCAAATAAGGAACCCCCCCAATACGCTACTACCTAGCATTGTCGATCGTTGAGATCCGTTAGACCCTCAGTCCATAGCACGTACCCCCAAACACTTGTCTCTTAACACAAAAGCATACACGCCTACCCTTATGCTACAAAAGACAACATAAAATACCGCGCCCTTACTATTACTAGTTCTTGTGCAAAATAAACCCCGAGTTATCTCTCCCTGCTTGAAAATAAATCTAACCACCCTGATTCACTTCAGTAAACACCCCTACTTACTGGAATAAAATATGAGAACACAAGACCTCATTATGTGTCTATCGCACCACGCAATACAACATACACACACACACACACACACACACACAACATATGCCCTGGTGTCGCGAACACCAAAACTTACCCCCCACTATCAACAATAGTTTAAATCCATTGCTATCCAGTCGATATTTGGGAAAACCATCAACCCTACTCCTATAATTCTCGAAAGTAATGACCCCTCGCATAATTCAAACCTTCTCTCAGTGTACACCCCCACTCTCTCGTGGTTAACCCCAAAGGACTCCACTACCCCACGATTTTTTTTATCTACACACTATGGCTGCCACAGCCAGCGTACCCATTAAATCCGACTCACTCGTGAATTCGAGTAAAAAATAATTTTTATATTGTGACACCCTCACTATCACCCAAAACATACCCCATGCCCGTAGGATAAAAAGATAATTACCTCCATACTCTAGATGCAATGGATGACCCTCGGGTTCCTGAGCGACTTCCTCCTGCTCGAACGCACCCATGACTTGTTGTAGTGGCAGTACATCCATGACCTCGTCCTGTAGTTGACCCCTGCCTCACTTAAGACAATATCTCTTCACGCGTCCCTCTTCCCCACAAACAAAACACCTCCTAATAAATTCACCCTGCCACTGATCCCTTCTGTGCTCACCTTGTCAGAAGTCCTGGCCATTTTATCGATAGCCCCCAGATCTAAATTGCTTGGCCTGATTCCCCTGCCAAAAATCCTTCCACTGATGTCACCCTGTATTCTGTTGGGATACTACACTGATACTATTCCCTCCTGCTTTATCCGACTAGTGGGTTTCCACTCCCCTCCTGCTTCTTTTTACATGGAAGCGATATTCCTGGCAGTACAGGAGTGTTGCATTAACAACATCTGTATAAGCTACTAATGCGGGATTACCATTAAAATGTTGTCTGATCCTCAAGACTAACCCATCCATGAAACTTACTTTTTTTCTTTCTTCATCTCTTAACTTATCCGTACAAAATTTTCAAAATGAGTGCATTCTTTCTTGTAATTGGCCACTGAACGGTCCCCCCGAGTCACCTCTCTAAATTTTCTCCTTATTTTGGTATCCACCTTTGGCAAAAAATACTTGCGATCGAACCGCACCTAAAACTCTGCAATAGCTAATGTATTCCTTTCCTCAACTGTGGTGATCGACTACCACCACTGTAGCACTTCTCCCAGTAACCTAAAAGTGGCTAGCATTTTCTTCTGCACCTCATTGCAATCTACCATGCGTAGGTGACGCTGAATATCTCTCTTCTAGTGACACGCTAGCACCACATATGAACCCCCTCGAAACTCTGGCGGATGCCCTTTTTGAAAAACCTCTCATACTTTCTGACACCCCGACGGCCCCGGGTGGTCCTGAACATCTGGTACTACTAACGCCTGTGGATGATATCATGGAAAGTACCTTGCCATTGCGATCATTGTTGCTTCAACTGCCTGCACCACTAATTAAGTTACCTGTGCTGTTGAAATCATCTCTGGCAGTTGTTACGGTAACTCTGGTTCCTAATGAGCCTCTCTAGTGTCATCTCCCACTGCTTCCCTAGCTGTTTTTATCTCTCATGGACGACATCTGAAATGAGAATCGAATCGTATTAGTTCACCCTCAAATATAAAGTAATAGGCAGAAGAACATAAATGCGCATGCGTATGAGAATACAACAATCCTATGATAGGGTTCTACATCAAAGAAAGCTACGTTGAAACATGAAAATACACACATATCCTAAGGACACTAGAACCTGGTGCTCTGATACCATCTATGACACCCCGCCTAATAAAATACCAGGTGATCATTTCTATACCAAATTAAAACTGGAATCCCAGTTGGTTCATCCTTAGCATCACTGTCGAAAACCTTTTTAAAACTTACTAACAACACAGTATTCCAAAAAGCTGGTTCCAAATTTTAACCTTTTAATTAAATCAAACAGTACATGCGGAAATAAATATAAACCATTCACACAACTGAATTGAATCAACCGGACAAATAAATTTAACTACTTGCCGAATGAACCATCGGCCACTAAAATAAAATAGTCCGACAACAATCATCCAACAACTGAATAGATAAATCTGAAAACTGCAACTGAAAAGTATAGGCAACATGCCCTAAGTAAACTGAAACTGATGGATGATTCCTACTCTAGGAAAGAATGAACGAGGCGTATAATCCAAGCTCTTGCTAGCATCCACATATACCGCAACTCTGTGTCCCTGGAATAGAATATCAATCCCGGCGTCCCTATGGATGGACACCTAAAAGGTTTTGAAAATAGTTTTATAGCAAGGGTTAGAACCCAAAAACATTTTGAAAATATTGAGCAAGTGAATTAACTGAAGTAATTTAAAATGCATGAATGCGCTTCATATTTAAGTTAGTGTCGCACTCTCTTGAGGACATATTCACCCCTCCACTAATGTGCACACCTAATGGTTACCTTAACCCCACCTAGTTGTACTACCCCTTCCAACT
Source organism: Sambucus nigra (assembly GCA_949130495.1). Classification (NCBI taxonomy): domain Eukaryota; kingdom Viridiplantae; phylum Streptophyta; class Magnoliopsida; order Dipsacales; family Adoxaceae; genus Sambucus; species Sambucus nigra. Next base: position 91,128,795 of record OX422219.1, on the reverse strand, counting down.
AGTCCTGATGTAATCTCCCCTTGCCATACTACTCTAACCCGAGTATAATAATTCACGGGTCATAATTTATCTCACCGACTAACTTAATTAATTCCTTTTAAATAATATCATATAACTGTGGCACAAGTTATAAAAAGTAAGTACATTACACATTGTATTATGACCCGTATGTAATATTACATCTCATTATATACGCACCTTTACTAAAACATCCACACATAATTCATATTTATATCCATCCCTCCGAGTATACCCTCACCAGATGATTCCCTCTAAAGTGCTATCTTACTAGGTGTGCTCACATAACCTACTTACCCAAGTTGGAATCACTCACCAACCTAACCCAAAAATATAATCGTAGTGGATGCAGTCATATTCCTTCCCTGAAAGTCAGATAAGCCCCTCACCCATATACCAGACACTATGACCTGGGGATATACTCACCCTACTCCTCAAGCTAGGGGATTCACCCACATCGCGCAACCTCCCTTGATAGCACTAGAGTATATACATTAAATAAATATCTAGTCATTGATATTTAATAGCACACAATATATATATATATATATATACTATCACCACACCGTATATATATAACATATATGCCGGCTTTACCGTGTACTCTAAAACCCGTAACACTAGCCTGGAATTTCCCGAGTCTTTGGCCCGACTCAACTTAATTAATTTTCTCACTTATTAATTTATCATCATCCCGAGTATATGGTTCGACTCTAATTTATTTAATTCACACATCAATTAATATAATATTTACCCCGAGTCTATGGTCTGACTCTAATATAGATACTTTACACATTAATTAATATAATATTACCTGAGTCAATATTCCGACTCCAAATCAATTTGATTATCTCCATAATTAATTTAATACCTTGACGTCACTAATCCAATATACCCAGACTTGCTCACTCAATCCGTATATAAATAAATTTGAAATCTGATTCCCTAAATTTATCCATAAAGTACCTCACGTAAATCCTCCCTGATCCCAATTACTTTCCCCTATAATTGTTAGGAATAGGTGCCTCCAATTTATTTATCCCTAAATAAATCATAGGAATTAAATTAAATATAATTTCCCCCTTATATATAAAACTAGGCGAACTGTCAAAAATCTGGGACCATCGATCGATCGATCGAACATGTACCATTCTTCTCTGACTTGTTGTTTCAGCCATTGTTAACCCAACCAAGCTTTTAGTTCCTCTCTTAACATCCACTGGTCATAATCAATGATATTTTCACATGAAAACAGGTTCTAATCGTCCTAGAAACCTTAATCCAATAATAAATTTCCATTAATTCCAACGTTTCCCCGATTTAGGTTTCATCTGAGTTTCAAATCTCCAATAAGATTTTCATTCCTATTAACATAAATTAACCATCGATTCTTACTGGTTTTAACATACAATTCATACCTCTACATTACAGAATCACGAACATAATAAATTTCACCCTTAATCCCATTAAAGTATATCAATTACCTAAAACCCAATTTTACAAAAATACCCACCCAAAACGAATTTTGGTTTACACCTCCCATAATATGAATTTATTATCATCAATTAAAGAATCACAACAGTTAGCCACTTGCCTGAAATTGTTTGTAGAGTCTGATCCGTTGGTGTAGAAAAGGTGTTGATGAAGAACACCCAATTTGTCCCTCGATTTGTCTCCAAAAAGATCCCCAATTTTCTTTTTGATTTGTTTCCTCTGTGTCTCTCTCAAACCCTAGGCTTAGAATTGTTAACTTCCATTTAACACTCCCTCATTTAGGTTTAAATTCCCAAATCCCATTTTTGGTCACATGGGCCTAATTAAAATGGCCCGAATCACCCCGTGTGGGCCCGACTATGCCCAAAAATGCCCCGAAACCCGATTTTTACCCCCGGATACTCTTTTCTGACTATCTCGACCCATCCGGACTCAACCGTGCACTCAGAATTGCCATCCAAAATACTTTATAACATTTCCAAATTTTGACCTCAAAATGCGACACACATTAATTCGAACAATTTATCTTAAAGTCGCCAATTATAATAATTCTTCCCAATCAAATACATTCTCCAAATCATAAATTTAAGTTTCTCCAATTTAGATATTTTTTTATTTCTCCCAAAAATAATTAAATACCAAATCCTCAAAATTACGGGGTGTTACAAAGAACATGAAGAAGAAATCAAAGATTGAAGAAAAACTAGGAAAGCTGTTGAATTAAAGGTGCAAAATATGTAGATTCTTCTCCTAGATGTTCCTCCTTGATTAAGTACTTTTAAATGAATGAAATCTGAATAAAAAGAGTCCTAATGACTAAATATATAGGCTAGAGGTCGTTTAGAAGAGTCCCCAAAACATAAAACTCTTTTGGCTAAAAGATAAGCACAAAATAAAAATCCCGTATCTGGCAATTTATCACACTTAGAAAGCGTGACTAATTTTGTAACGGATATGGTGCATGACAAATGGGCGAACCGGTTCTTTTTTCTCAGCTTCGATTCGGTTTATGGCTGACAGTTTTTTTCCATCATTCCTCTCAACTTTAAATGATCATAATTTCTTGATCGTAGGTCAGATTGAGGTGCCGTTTTTCTAGTGTTCTTATAATTGAAAGCTCTTCAACTTTCCAGTTGGCCGCCTCCGGGCTAAGGCTGAAAAATTATGAAAATTCCCTTCAACTCCCTATTTCTTGGTTTCTTTCACTCTTTTGAGTTCTCTTTGGAACTAACTTGCATGAAATACATGTAAAACACATAAGAGATACAAAAAATACGAAAGACTTGCCAAAAAGGGTTAGTATCATAAATATGAGACAAATCCAAGCTATTTACAATGCATAAAATCATAAAAATACCGAAATTAAGGGGATAAATGTGAATAATTTATGCCTAATCAGTCTGAATCTTCGATGTATTAGGCTAGTATAGCCCCGACAACAATATCAGTGAAATTCAAGTATATAAGGAGATTTAGGTAGGGTTATGGTGGCATGAGCACCGATAGTTGGGAAAGATACTATTTGATTTTATTGATTTATTGATTTATTGAAGGCCTCTTAACATGACTCATTCATGACCTTGGATGAATCTTTTCAGAGGAGCTTAGAGATTGGTTAAAAAATTAAGGTATCACGGATTACTTTGATTTTGGAATAAATGAGTCTATTGATGTATTGGAGTTTTCCTAAGAAAAAGCTCACTTCTTTCGCATTTTTGGGGAGGATTGCTTTGATTTTGGTAGGATCCTCTTCAATTACCTTCTTGCTAACCATAACACCTATTAGTTTTCCTTTGGTGACACCAAAAATGCATTTTTACGGATTGAGGTGCATGTACTATCGTCGCAACCGTTCAAAGAATTTCCTCAAAGTAGGGATGTGTCCTTCTTGAGTTTTGGATTTAATGATAATGTATTCAATGTAGACTTTGACTTCCTTATGGATGAGATCTTGCATGATAGTTGTGATTTACCTTTGGTAAATAGCCCTAGTATTCTTAAGAACGAAAGGCATGACGATTTAGTAGAAAGTTCCTTATGAGGTAGTGAAAGCGACCTTCTCTTGGTGATCTGGGTGCATCTGAATCTGATTATACCTAATGAATCCATCAATGGACAATTTGAAGGCGCCTTTTACAATGTTGCCGATGATCATATTAATCTTAGACAGATGATAGTCATCCTTTGGAGAGGCTTTGTTCAAATCCCGATAATCAACACACATGTGACTTTCCTTCCAGACTTCGTCACGGGGATTATATTAAGCGAGCTAGGTTGGATATTCAACCACATGAATAAAACCCACATTAGGTTGCTTGAAAAATTACTTTGACCTTGATATGAATAAAACCTAAGTTAAGTTACGAGCTAGTTTGGATATTCGACCATAGGAATAAAACCATTCAGGTTGAAGTTTTATCAACTTTTGTTCGATAGGTTTACATTCAGTACATGTAAGGATGTTGTGTTGCACCATCTCGAGATCAATATCAGGCATGCCATTTTAAGACCACGCGAGGAGGTACACAAATTCTTTTAAAAGCTCCTCTAATTTTAATTTCTCTTGATCATTGAGAGTTGATCTTATTATGATCCTAATAAAACCAAGAAGAATAAAAATAGTTTCCTTATCATTAGTTTAAAAGTGGTTAAGTTGTTTAGTTTTTTCCTTATTGGGATCAGTTGAGAATTATTCATTCATTAAATCATCTTCACTAATTATTTGATTAATATAATCAAGAGATAATTATATTTAAGTCCCATTTGTCGAGTCAACATTCATATAAGTCCTATTGACTTTTCAACAATCATATAGGTCCTATTCCAATTTTTTAGGGAATTTTTTCATAATTTTACCCATTTATAACTAATCATCCGTAACTTCCTTTAGGAAGTTACATAAGTGGTTGGACTTTTTTTTTAATCTTTAAATGATCATAACTTTTGATTCACAAATTCGTTTTTCGCAAAATTACTATTTTTGAAATCTGCTTGACAAGATCTATCAAACAAGATCCATGAAGGCTATAAAATTCCAAAGAAAAAAAATTACACAAACAGTAAACTTTACTGTATGCACTAGAATATGCAATAGTTTTATATATGTGACATTTTCACAAAGAGACAGTAACATTTACTGTGGTAATATTACATAAATATATATATATATATATATATATATATATATATATATATATATATATATATATATATATATATCCGGTGGATCCAAACCCTCTTTTTTCAAAATTACCTTATATTTAAAGGTTCGCGCTAGCGGCATCCAATCCTTACCACCATTGTTGGATTTTCAACGACCTTCGTCAGAGGTCCGATTTGGGGTGGGTAAGTTTGGCATGTGGTGCCACTGGCACGGACCTTTGAAAATAAGAGACTTTTGAATAAATGGGTTTTGAATCGCCCGGAGTGTCATGGGGTGCCGCTGACGCGGACCGTTGAAAATAAGATTGGATAAATGGGATTTGGATCCTCTTGAGCACATGTTTGGGGTGAGTATGGGTGGCATTAGGTGCCGGTGGCGCAGAGCTTTAAAAATAGGAGCACATTGGATATATATAATGTGATAACAAAGTAAAGGCTATTGTTTGTAAAAATGTCATAAATATTAAACTTTATTGTATACAATAAAGTTTAATATATATAACATTTTCACAAGCAGTAACATTTACTGAGTTAATATTACACAATATATTGTATACACCAGAAAATGAAATAGTTTTATATCTGTGACATTTTCACAAACAATAACACTTACTTTGTTAATATATTTATGAAATAGTTTTATATATATAACATTTTCACAAACAATAACATTTACTGAGTTAATACTACACAATATATATATATATATATATATATATATATATATATATATATATATATATATATATATATAGCATTTTCACAAACAGTAAAATTTACTGAGTTAATATAACACAATATATATACCACTACCCACCCCCATTGTCAGAGCTTCAACGACTTTCATCAGAGCTATGATTTTGGTGGGTAGTAGTGGCATAGGGTACCGCTGGCACGGACCTCTGAAATTAAGAAAATATTAGATAAATGGGGTTTGGATCCACCGGAGCTCCGATTTGGGATGAGTATGGGTGGCATTGGGTTAGGTTTAAATCTATAACATTTTCACAAACATTAACATTTACTGTGTTCAGATAACACAATATATATATATATATATATATATATATATATATATATATATATATATATATATATATCAAAACCTCTTTTTTCTGATATTATCTTGTTTTTAACGGTCCGCGCCAGCGGCATCCAATCCCCACCACCACCCACCCCCTTTGTCGAAGTTCCAACAACCTTCATCAGAGCTCTGATTTGAGGTGGCATGGGATGTCGATGTAACATTTTCACAAACAGTAACATTTATTATTTGTGAAAATATTACAGATATAAACCTAACCCAATGCTACCCCTACTCACCCCAAACTGGAGCTCCGGTGGATCCAAACCCCATTTATCCAATATTATCTTATTTTCTAAGGTCCACGTCAACGGCACTCCATGTCACCCCAAATCAGAACTCTGATGAAGGTTGTTGGAGCTCCGAAAGTTGGGGTTAGTGGTGGTCGGGATTAGATACCGCTAGCGCGGGCCGTTAAAAATAAGACAGTATCAGAAAAAAGAGGTTTGGATCCACCATATATATATACTGTGTTATAACACAGTAAATGTTACTGTTTGTGAAAATGTTATAGATATAAACCTAACCCAATGACACCCCTACTCACCCCAAATCGGAGCTCCGGTGGATCCAAACCCCATTTATCTAATATTCTCTTAATTTCAGAGGTCCGCGCCAATGACACCCTATGCCACTACTACCCACCCAAATCATAGCTCTGATGAAAGTCGTTGAAGCTCTGACAATGGGGATGCGCAGTGGTGGGGAATGAATGTCGCTAGCGTAAACCTTTAAAAATATGGTAATTTTGAAAAAAAAAGAGTTATGGATCTACCGTGTATATATATATATATATTGTGGAATATTAACTCAATAAATGTTACTGTTTGTGAAAATGTTATATATGTATTGTGTAATATTAACTCAGTAAATGTTACTGTTTGTGAAAATGTTACTGTTTGTGAAAATGTTATATATATAAAACTATTTCCTAATATATTAACACAGTAAGTGTTATTATTTGTGAAAATGTCACAGATATAAAACTATTTCATTTTCTGGTGTATACATTAAAGTTTAATATCTATGACATTTTTACAAACAATAGCATTTACTGTGTTATTACATTATATATATATATATATATATATATATATATATAATATGCTCCTATTTTTAAAGTTTTGAGCCAGAGGCACCTAACGCCACCCTTACTCCCCCCAAACCGGCGCTCCAGAGGATCCCGATCCCATTTATCCAATCTTATTTTCAAAGGTCCATGCCAGAGGCACCCCATGATACTCTAGTGGATCCAAAACCCATTTATTCAAAAGTCTCTTCTTTTCAAAGGTCCGCGCCAGCGACACCACATGCCACCCTTACCCACCCCAAATTGGAGCTCTGACGAAGGTCCTTGAAGCTCCAACAATGGTGGTAAGGATTGGATACCGCTAGCCCGAACCTTTAAATATAAGGTAATTTTGAAAAAAGAGGGTTTGAATCCACCGGATATATATATATATACCGTGTAATATTACCACAGTAAATGTTACTGTCTGTTTGTGAAAATGTCACATATATAAAAATAGTTCATATTCTAGTGCATACAGTAAAGTTTACTGTTTGTGTAAATTTTTTTCTTTGGAATTTTATAGCATTCATGGATCTTGTTTGATAGATCTTGTCGAGCAGATTTCAAAAATAGTAATTTTGCGAAAAACGGATTTGTGAATCAAAAGTTATGATCATTTAAATATTAAAAAAAAGTTCAACCACTTATGTAACTTGCTCAAGGAAGTTACGGATGGTTGGCTTTAAATGGGTAAAATTGTGAAAAAAACTTCCAAAAAATTAGGAGTAGGACTTATATGTAAGAAGAAAACATGGTGCGACTAAAATGTCTAAAAGAAAGTCTAATAGGATCTAGATTTGAATGCCCCTATAATCAATGCAATTAATATAAGGCATAAAAAGATACTCAAAATAAATATTTATTTCATTGACATTATCATTTGGAGAATTGGCACTGAGAACCTCCTCAAATAGGGTCTCGTTTACATCAAAGTTAGAAATATAAAATTAAGGAGTAGGTTTAGTCTCGATAAAATAAGTGGCAGGGTTATTGGTTGGTAAGGACGGACGAGCCGAGATACGCCAGCATTTACATAGAGTCTTGTTAGTATAAATGATCTTATAAGTTGGTTTTAAGGCCTTAGATTCAATGTGGAGAAGGAAAACATCCATCCCTACTTCAGGAAGGCGAAAGAATTCACCACTAATAGTGATCTTAATTCTTACACTTTCAGAAGATCTTTAGTTAGAAGATTTGATGGCCAATGGATTAAATTCATGTTTAGACCCCTTGGTCCAAGTGACCTTGTCCTCAAAGAATATCTCATACCTTAGTTTCATCTTTTTCGCAGTTAGATCATACCACAGTTAAGGGAAACTGCAATAGGGGAAATATTTGCCTACTTTGATAAAGAGATCATTGAGGGAGTCTCTAGAGATAAATTCCTTTCTTTTCAGTGTCCTCTTCTTGTACGCTTGGTGGAGAGACATAAGTTATGTCGATGAAATTTGGTACCCTAAACCATGAGGCAAATAAGTAGTATTCAGAGTGATTATCTCGGTGATTCCTTGTTGTCTGCGGCCAGGCCCCATTCTGGGCATGAAGTACATCTTCTTGAACATCCCGATTATGTTGACATTTCCATGTGGGTTATACTCAGGACTTAACCTTTGATTGAAATCATCCTATGCTGGGAGAGGATGGGTTAACTTTGAAACTAAAGAGTAACTTGTAGTTGTTAATGGGATAAATCTCTAATACCGAATTACTGGTGCTCATAAAGTTTGAATTATCATCATCTCCAATGATCATGATGATTTTGTTGTCCGTAAAGAATTTAATATTTTGATGGAGAGTGGAATCAATACCTAAAATACTATGCATCCACGGGCGAATAAGCAACATGTTGAAACAAGTGGGGATATCAATTACTTGAAAATCAACTCGAAGGCAAATTGGGCTAATGATGTAAGAAGAATTAGTCCCATAAATTCTTGATAAGTATTATCATAAATGCACACAATATTAGATATAAGAGTAAGGTCACTAACTCACAACCCATGCATCAGAGCATTCGAAGTGGACATACATTCAGAGCAAAACTGTTGTCAACTAATACCAATAAAATATTCTTCTAGAGGACATCAACTAAGATGTTAGGAGAATAATTGTGCTCGTGGACAAATTTGGGGATTTATTCATAAACATAAAAGATAAGTCTCTTAATAGTCAAGTAACCGACTATATGGATGGCCTTCTCAGGAGACATAGTAGGAGCGACCGTGGCTTGCATGAGCAGTTTGGTGAAAGAGTTTCTATGGATCCGAGAGGACACAAATAGCCTACATAATGTGATGTTCGCCTATATTTTCTTCTATTATTGAATAATATTTCTCTCTTCCGTGGTCATCTTAGACATTAATGATTCTTTAATGACACATTTCACTTTATTTATGGTCCCACAATCTATAGGAAGAACTAGATCCTTATAGTATTGACCTAATCGGGTCATATGATTCACTAATGATAGGTAAATGAGGAAACCCCATAACCTCATCTACCTCGGGGAAATAAAAGACATCATTGATTTCAAATGGGAGATTTTCGAAGGATATTACCCCACTAAAAGAGGTATGAATATTGGTGGCTTCACTTTCAAGCTCATTTTTTGATTCATTTGAGTCGTCAGAGTCATCTACCCATCCCATGGCGACTATCCGATTTTTCGCTGAGAATTATACACATTCAATCAATTTAAAAGTTTTCCCATGCTAAAGAGAAGTGATTATAATATGGGGAAAATCATGCCTTATTTTTTATGGAAACAAGGAGATTAGAAGCTTCACAAATCATCATTTTTTTAAGAACTTCTTTTGTCAGAGCTTGGACTATTATGTCTAGGCTGAATTCTTCTAGTGACACAAACTAATCATGGGACTAATGGGACCACTTATGGGGTTCCATGTAGAGTTTGCTTACCTTTTCATATTATTGCTCCCCCAGAGTTAATTTACGTAGAAATTTTATCCCAAATTATTTAAACTGCTTTAGTAAAACTAGTAAGTTCATGCTCCATGTATTAGATTTTGTGTGAACTTCTATATAAACTCTAATCATATAGGCAAGGGCTAGATCATAAGTACTATTTTGATGTAATATATTGGTTGGGCATGTTTAGAGGGTATTTAGGCAATCATATAAAGCAATGGGTGAAGTAGGTTAATTTATGGGATTGATTTTGGTAGATGGATAAAAAATATGAGTCTTCAATAATCAATACGACATTCACACCAGTTTGGTGTAGAGGTAAAGGATTATAGGCGGTGTTTGGATTTGGACCAATAGGAGAAGAGATGATACCCTTGTCAATAAGCCAATGCATGACATTCTTGAGGTGATGATACTGATAAGTACTGTGCCTAATGATCTAATAGAAATCGCAGTGGGCGTCACGCTTAAAATATTAGGAAAGTTAATCAGTCAGGGGATGAGGCTCTAATGGCTTGATAAGGTTGCAAGAGAGAAGGAATTGATATAATTTGGAGAGGGTAGCATGAATCTCGGTGTAATATCTTCTAACAGTAGTAGTATGCTCTTCTGTTAGATTGGAGGATATGGTATTGATGGCAATGACTAGTGTCTCAAACTTTCAGGGAGTGAACTGATTTGTTGACTTGTTTATTTCAGAATCTCCGTTTACACTCTAACTGACGACATTTTCTCAAATATTTAACCCACATTCTTGGAGAGATATGAAATGGTGATAGTATTTACTACCCATGGTATTACAAATATGCGGTAATAAATTCTGCCTCGTGATGCTGAACTGTTTGTCTTTCGATGGACGATTGGCTATAATTATAACCTTTTCTCTTCACCTAACTATGAAGTTGTTTACATATTCTCTTGATCCTTATTTTAATCAATTTGAGATCATGGAGACTCGCCTCTAGTTCTTCATTGTAATTATAGTGAGCCATGAATTCACGAGTGACATCTTCCCTACTTGGAATACAATATTCTTCTAGAGATAAGAACCAACGAAGAGCACTTTTCTTAAGGGTTTATTAAAACATCTGAGGCATGATTTCTTCAGTTGCACCTAGAAAGCTCATGGTCCGATGATAGCTGCTCAATTGTACAATAGGAGGCCTATTTCCTCCAAACTTCTCAATATTTGGAATTTAATCTTTTTAGGCAAATGATCTTTAAGATAGGGGGACATGTGGCTATAATCCTCATAGTTCTCGAAGAGTTTCAATTGATCAAACTTGCAAGAGATAATTTTGAGGTCTTCTTTCACCGTATTGAGTTCTTCTTCTGTAGGATCCTTTAGTATGGTAATAAGAAAATTAGCTCCTAGTTGAGAAATATTAGGCACCAAAAGATGAGAAGGCAGAGGCCCGTTGATTGGTGGAACATGCAGAGGCATTCTGACGGGATGAACATAATTTCCCACGACACGGTGGAATTCTTCAAGGGCCCACATAGGCTTGGTCATTCCTTAACCCATGATAGTATGGAAGGCGACATTCTTATTTGGAATTTTTTTTGTATTAGTATCCTTGAAATTTAAGCCTTAGTCCTATTTAATTCAGTAATGTTTGACTGCGGGCCGTTGATCTTATGATTGAGTTGAGCTAGCATCGTGTAATACCCGCGTAGCATCGAAAACTCTATATATCGCCCTATATTCCCCTTAGACCTCAGTCAAATTCAAAAACACCCTAATAAAATTGAAATTACTCATAAAATCCTATAATTTTTCTTAATTACATAAGTAGCCCGAAGGTTATAAAATGACCAAAATACCCCTATCAAATTTTGAAGAAGCATAACTTGACATACATTTCACCCCAAGATCCAAACCTTATATAAAATTAAACCTTTAGACCTCAACTAATTTAATTTTATAAACCTAATCCTTGAAATTTAATGAAATTACACAAATGCCCCTTAACTATGGAAATTAATCAAATAAAATACAAGATAAATACTAAGCACCTTCCTCAATAACCAAAATCAAAACTAAAATAATTAGACTTCCCCCCCTCCCCCCCCAACAATGCATCCAAACCAACACAAACAGCCAAAAATCACATGGAAACCATCAACCACACATGTGAAACCCTTGTGCCACCTTGGTTATCTACTTAAACCAAGGAAGAATCCACGTCTTTTTACCATCAATCAACCCCCCCTGGACTACCCTATAAATCCCCACGAATTCCAGCATTAAAACCTACCAGTTTAGTAGTCACGAACTTGTCTTTTTCTCTCAAATATGGTAACCTATTATTTTATGCACCATTTTCTATTTTGATTATAAAATATATTTTCTGCACCATCACAAACCTCAAACCAATCAAAGACGCCAAACTCTTACGTGTATTATGGCCTGTAAAGGCATACCTTTAAAAACTCCATTAAAGCTTAAGCTTTAATGGTGAAACTCCATTCTTTAACTTTGAACCTATTTGAAAGTAAGGAATGAGTTATTTAGGATCTCAAGGGCTCAAGTGAAATGCCCCTTCTAAAAATAATTGAATATTGACTCCTAATTCCTCAAAGGTATTTTCGAGGTTTAAAAATTTTAAATTTTAAATTCTCCCAAATTAGTATGCCTCAATCCCTCAAACCATAGCCAAACTCTTCCATAGGAAAGTAGAAACCTAAAACTAAGCTTAAAATCTATTGTCATACTCTGAAAGTGCACAAATGTTTTGGTCAAAGTTCCAAAAAAAAAACATAGTTTTTCTAACTCGATCAATTCAGGACCTCAATCCACGAAACCTACATATTTGGATTCCTTGTGAATAATTAGTTATATTGATTTATGAATCATTTAAAATGGTATAGGATAGTAGGAGAAATTTAAGGTAAAATTTTTGGCCAAAACCTAGTCAACTGTCGAGAGGTTGAAGATGAACTTTTTGAGCAGAATCATTGACCTAGTGCGTGAGGGCAAATGGCTAATAGTTTTTTTTTGATTTTTTTCCAAAATTTTTATAATTTTTTCTAGTCAAAGTGATATAAGGTATGGAAGTGTTTGATAAAACCTAGCCCAAATTATATCATACCAAGGATTTGGTTTAAAAGTATTTCCAAAAATTATAAATTGACCCCTCATATTTTTTTTCATCTTTTGAATTTTTACCCTAATTTTTTTCCACATGTTATTAGATAAAATTTAAGCCAAAAAGTATTCTACAATTTTTTTCAAATACAAATTTAAGACCTTCATTCTAAACTTTTCAAAATAATTACAAAACAACCCCTAAACTTTAATAATTATAGTTATTTGGTTTTTTCTTTCGTATCGAATTTTGCCCCAATAATATACGCTTACAAATATGATGATTAACAGATAATCAAGAACCTGGCCTCCTAATTCCATCTCAAACTAGTTTTAACACCATTCTCAACGAATGACAAGTAGGTTTTGCCCTTTCGGTAGTAATTTTAGCGTATTTGATATAACTGCTATTGATATCACATTGTGATAGCCATAAATTACTCTTAGTATCTTCATGTTAGAATACTAGCATGCTATATATGTTTTTTTTAAAATATTATTGGTATCTGAATATGGATCATTTGGATTAAACCAAATCCTTTTTTCTAATAACTAAGTTCATAAGGTTAAATTATTGAATCATTTCACCCAAGCATTTATGTGTTAAATGTCTTTGTTACAAGCATACTTATAACTTAAGGAGTACACTATTGTCTTATCCCACAAAACTTTTCTACTTTGCCTATATGTATCAAGATGTTTTGAGAGCCTAGTTATGCTACATATATATGAATGTCGTTCCTACAAAACGTGCATAACCTGGTTACTAAATATCTAAAGGTTTTGGATTATATTTGGTTCTATTAATATGCTTAATTCTTCTATACCTACTAGTAAACTTATAACTATGGGATTATTCGTTTAAAACTCCTTAATTTTCTTCTCTATCTATAAGAATTTTTGCGTATGCTTAATTCATAATGTTCTCCATTAAATAGTTAAATTCGTGCACTCCTCAAACATTTATATAGATATATTTGTTATAAAATTGGTTAAATTTACTTGGCATACTTGTGCTAATTCCTATTTACTTCCATATGTGCAAGGATAGAGAAACAACACCCTTCCCTTTTGTGACAAGTGCAGATCACTTTTATGCTATTATAACTATATGGTAGGAAGTTAAAGAAGATGAAAGCGGAGAATGGCATTGCTCGATGACATTTGTCATTTTCTATTTTTTGAATAAAATGTAGTACTTATAATTCATCTTTGTGTTTGGTGATACAATATATAGTTATCAGTCTAATGATTAGAGTTATGTTATTTATGTTGTAGCTTTAGTTTCATTGATTTGTTACTATCTTGTACATTCATACCAAAAATAGGGTGTGACATATAGTCATCAAATTTGGCTGAAGGTTGACTTTTTTTATTAGGGTTCTCCATCAGGTAGCTGAAATGTGTCATTTTCATTTTTTCTAAAGCGGATGAAAATGAGGATGAAGTATAACTCCAAGGTGGTCGGATGGAGCCAAACTAAGCTATAAGGAATGAGATCATTCCTGAGAGGGAAGCCCTTACTTTTAGGAAAAAAAAGTTATTCCTTATTTTTGGATTTTTTTTTTGGATTTTTGAAAAAGGAAGGAAGCGAGAAATAAAGATATTCAGTGTTGTTATTATTATTAGGTTTCACTTGTATTATATCCCCCCTAGGGTACAAGTGAAATACCGAATATGACCCAAATATTAGAGAAAATAGGTTGCATAATGCAAGACATAATTCGACTTGTTTCTAGACTCACACATATAATCTTGTTTTAAAAATAGAGGAAATAGAACAAAATCAGGAGGTAAGTCAACCCAGGATTTTGATTGATTTTCACATTGGAGCCGAAGATATAGATATGAGTGTCCTATGTCTTACATATATATGAAGGTTATGTATGAGAGGTTATTATAAAGGTTCATCCATTTGGTTCAACTTTCACGATACGCCTCTTACATATTGAAGTAATTATTCATTGGTACGTGTGAAGAAGCCAATTGAAATAACCGAGTGTATGTGAATTGCCTTACGATATACCTCGTGGATATTGGTCCATGTGAGAAAAAATTCAATATACTCGACGTATATGCACAAGTTTCTTATATATATATATCCCATCATGAGTTTGTTCAAATGGTATGATGCGGGGGGAACCATTCAATATACATCGAGGGTACTTGGCCAGTGGATGGTGGGAGCCTATTTCTTAGGTTAATTGTACATCAAAAAACCAAAAACCCATGACAAAGTGACTCCCAAGTGTGGGACAAATATAGGGTCAATAGTCAATGCTCATGTAATGTAGTGTGAAACTGCACGAGTATTATTAGTATCTTTATTCAAAGTATTATGTAAGCTGAGGAAGATATGTACAACTACTACACATGAAGTAAAAATGGTAAATATATACAAGTGGAATGTGATAAAAGAGCTACTATACAAGTTGAGTAAACATGTGAATATATACAAGTGGAGTGAAACATGTAAATCTGTACAAGTTAAGTGAAGCATGGAATTATCTATAACTGACATGAAGCATGTGATAGAAAAAAGAGGGATATACATGTGATAAATACATAAGTATATACATGAGATGGATAAAGATATACATGGGTGACATAATATGAGAATGACATATAAAACTTGTGAATATATACAAGAGGAAATGAGATAAGTAAATTAATAAGTGAAAAGATACATACCGAGAGTGTGCCTCTCGATGGTAGCTACCCAAATAAAACTTAATTCACCCAATTCAAGAAAAAAAAAAGTTTACTAATTTCTTATTATCAAAAGGGTTAACAATCCAAAAGTCTATGTGAGAAAATATTTTACTAGATTTTAGAATCTCATATTTTATTCTCTTAGTTTGGACAATGATTCTAAAAAATGTGAAAAAAGTAAAATAAGCACAAGATCGGATGTACGAGGGAAAAACCTATTAAAAAAATAACCTCAGATCGATAATAATGACAAATGAAATTAATATATATTATAACCAGAAGATAAAGACTTTTAACCACACAATTCTATGATCGATTATAAACTCTTTCACACCATATTATTCGAGGAGAGCACCGACCGCGGAAGAACGCATCACAACCACCACCGAATTTGGTCCACGACTAATATCATCAAATCTCTCGCCAAAACTTTGTTCTTTAAAGTTTAATTAAATTGTTATAAGAATGTAACCTTCAATCAACCAAAAAATATACACTAAGGGGATTGAGGGAATTCTAAAAGGTTATGTGGTGTATTACAAAGTCATGATAATCTAAATCTCAAAATGAATTTTTGAAGACAAATATGAGAAAATATCTACTCACAAAAGAATAGCTTAAAAAATGATTTTTCATCACAAAGATGAGTAAATAAATCTCCAAGATTTTCTCAAATAGAAAAACCCAAAAACATTGGCTTGAATAACTCAAAGAAGAGGAGAGAAAAATATGCTCTTAAATATATAAAATGTTTTTATCAGCAGAAATATTTTTCAGCGTTCTCACTCTTAGTTTGAAAGAGTATGGAATAATTAACTATATAAGCTTTTGATTTGAAAGTGTTTAAATATAATAGGTTTGGTGTCACAATATTGTTGATTCAAGTAGCAATTCAAGGCTATGTACAACCAAAAAGGTGTTCTTGGTAAAAAAAACCCAGAAGATCTTACAAAAAGATCTTGTGGATAAAGGTGCTTTTGGCGTTGTAACGTACGATTGGTGTAGCGAGGAAGTTCTTCGTTGTGGCGATGCTGAAGAGAGACAGGTCGCAAAAACTTTGAGAGTTTTTCCACGGGACACAAAGATACCAGTGTAAATCCATCATTGCAGTGAAGAAAATCTTTGTTGAGGTGTCACTGCAGTAAAGCTGCTCATGGGAGTGTCTTGAGAATTGTCTAGTTTTGCCTTAGAAAAATTTTAAAAATAAGTTTTTGGAAAAACCCTAATTATATTTGTCCCAACCAAGAACACCCATATTTAAAATATACATAAGAACGCAATTATTTCTAAAATAGATTTTCCTATATGAAGAGTATATTTACATTGTGTATTTGACAATTTGTCCAACCAAGGCTGATTAAAAATAAAATTTTCCAATTATAAAAGCAATTAAACAAGGTGTGAATATAAGTCCGCTAAGTCTTATATATTTCTTAAGTACTATACTTGAGGTTAAGCATGAGTGACTCCATGATGAGGTTGAGGAAGCTTTTTGATGACCTTTTGGAGACTCAAATTTAGACAATATATTCTATGGACCATAATGAGTATACTTAAACTCTTACACATACACATATGTAAATAATTATGTAGGAAAATAAAAATAAAACCCATGTAAATAGATTATGTAGGAAAATAAAAATAATGAGTATACTTAAACTCTTACACATACACATATGTAAATAATTATGTAGGAAAATAAAAATAAAACCCATGTAAATAGATTATAGTCCTCAAAATGTCCCCATCAGAGTCACAACTATGGTAATCCCGAAACTCCCTCTATGGCGGCGCTCCTGCGCATGTGGTGGCTAAAGGGAAATAAGTGGACGTCATTAGCAATGTGAGGTGTGTAAATATGTAGAGATCAGAGTCACCCACCTATTTTACTCTAAACTCAACAAAATGTTCTCCTTCTCCTAAATGCACGAATATGTGTATATATGGAAAATGTGCATGGATGTCCAAGTGTGTGTGTAAGTGTATGTGAGGACTGGAGTAATCACATCCACATCATGGAAAGGACGGGAATGAATCCTCCTAAGGAGATAAAATATGAGCGAAATCCAAAAAGCATAACCTCACTATGAAAAAGTGAGTACTCATGAATAGGGATAGTATAAAAATATCAAACTAAATAAACATTAACAATATATTAAAGAAAATATGTAAATGAGTACAAATGTGAGTGAGACCCCAAAATCATAATCTCACTGTGGAAGGTGAGTACACATACATGGACTGCTAAAAGGATAGTAAATGTAAGAGAACTAACTACATGAGTAAAATATACAAACTACAAGAGTAAGATGATAATATATTGATATAGACTAAATGAAATAACTAATAATGGACTTGAATCCCAAAATAGCTTTGGGATTCCTACATAGAAAAAAATGGCATTAAAGTCCACATAGTTCATAATATGAACAAGGTTAGGGTATAATCCATAGTTCAAATTTAGAGTGTCTTTTTATATTTATGAAAAGTAGGTGAAATGTGGCGGAAGTGTAGAAAAGTGTAAGAACACTATAAATTGGGAATTATGATTTAAACCCCCCTTTTAGGTTTATGAAAGTAGACTTGGATATATATATATATATATATATATATATATATAAAGTCCACATAGTTCATAATATGAATAAGGTTAGGGTATAATCCATAGTTCAAATTTAGAGTGTCTTTTTATATTTATGAAAAGTAGGTGAAATGTGGCGGAAGTGTAGAAAAGTGTAAGAACACTCTAAATTGGGAATTATGATTTAAATCCCCCTTTCAGGTTTATGAAAGTAGACTTGACTATATATATATATATATATATATATATATATATTCAATGTAATTCTCCGTACTTTTAAAGGTATTTAAATTACACTGTGGACGTGATTTGGTAGTTTGAGGAATTTCTATGAATAGTAATTTTGGAATTTATTAGTGAAATTAAATAAATTTAATATTATAAAGTGAATAGTAAATATTAGTTTTCAAGTGTCGGATTAATATTTAAATGGATTATATTTCTCTTACGAGACTAAGTATATGACTAGATTATTTTTATTACACGTCGCAGTTGGGTAAAGTGACAAAGAAAAATATTTTAATTGCAAAACACGCATATTGAACGTGTTGGTAGTGAATTTTAGTTAAGTAACTCGGATGGAGATTTTGACTGTGCCATTGCGTTCGAAATGGCCGAGATAGTCAAAATAGAGTATCGGGGGGTAGTGTTTAGGTTCTGGGAATTTTGGACTAGTAGGGACTCGTAATTGAGTACACGAGTCATTTTACAATTGGGTATATACCCAATTTCGGATTTATTAAGAAGGCAAACCTCATTTCTTCCCCAAAATCAGATCTAAGAGAGATAAAGAGAAGAGAGAGGGAAGAGAAGAGAAAGAAGAGAAGAGAGGAAGGAAGAAAATGGATTTCCGGCCAAAACTTCGCGGGATTCAACTCGGGGGCGCCAAGTGTTTAACTTGCTTTATGATTTAGTGTATTTATTTCTCATATTATAGTTGGCGTAAAACTATAAAGATTTTTGGATTGAAATTTGCGTAAATCAAATGGGTGTTTGGAAGATTAATCGGATAAAACTCGGTTTATGCCTAACTTGAGAAACTTAAGAATTAATTGAAATTAATGGTTGGTTATGGGTTCTAGGATGATTAGAACCCTTTTTATGTGTTTATTTATGGTTGTTTGAGGTTGGATGATGATGAGAGAGGAGATAAAAAGCTTGGAGGTGCTTTAATGGAGGTTTGGATTTTTAGAGAAGAAGGTGAATAGTGACCAGCGTCACTTCCGAACTATTTCGGCTAGGAATAGTGCTGATTCGGCTCTTGGTCAAAACATAAAAGTTGTATATCTTTTCAATACGGTCGTGTGGGTGCTAACCGCGTATATTTCTGATTTTTTTTCAATTTGATATGATTTTTCTAAGAAAGCAGTTTCGAGGTTGAAATCATTAACTCGGAAATCAAACGGCAGATTGGAAAAATAAAGGCTAGAATTGTTTGGAGATAAATATTTGGTGTTCCTAAAAATAGTGTGGGGACTTCTAACTATTTTTTTTGTGTAAGTCGTGTACCTTGGGTTAGTTGAAAGTAAAATCCAAGACTTTCCCAAATAGGGGTGTTTGTGAGGAGTAATACTTAAAGAGGTATTTAGGTGGGTAATTTTATATAAGTAATTGTGCGCGTAGAAAAGGTAGTTATATATCGACCTTGGTTAAGTGAAATACTATGAGGTGACTAGAATGAAATTTAGGAAACGTACTACAATTGATCAATTTCCCTAAGCGTCTATGGACGACGATTATTATAAGTGAGGAGATACCTAAGGAATTAAGAGAAGTAGTGCGTATGCTATTTAATTATTATGAATTGGTACATTCGGGAATTAATTGTACAGTTCTTTATGAAGTGATTAATGAGTGATTTGAATATTAAAGAAGAGAGTACGTATTGGGGTAGTATTTTAAGTGTAAGAATGTTTATATTATTAAGAAAGGGAACACTTGAGGTTATTGGCTATTTCTATAGAGTTTGGAAATTATAGCCATAATATATTGGGAAGTGATTTAGATTGTATTGAAGATGTCATTAAATTATATATAATATAAGATGAATAAATATAACGATGTTATTGGTATTATCATCATGCGGTGAGAAAAGCTTGGAAATAATTTATTGAGGATTGGTTATAATCGATAAATGCGTAGGATATTCGAGATATAAAAATACTACGTATGGAATTTATTCTATGGGATATGTGTATGCCCTGATATTAATATGTATATGGGTTAAATAAATACTTATGGTGAATTATGTATATGAAAGATAAATACCTATCGTTATCATATGGTTGTGTAAATAACTCATTGATGTTATATTTATATAGGTGGAATGTCTGCCTATATTATTGTTTATCATGTGTATGACATACCTACCATACTTGCTATCACGGGAGGACGACTTTCGAAAGAGGACAATCTTATCTTGTGTTGCCTTTGGGGGGGTTTAGATTTGGTACCTCAAGAACATAGGACTATGAAGGTCTTATTTGTGAGTTAATAAGTCTGCTGACTTTGGGAGCGTAGGTATGTGCGTGAGCCGTAGATATGTGAACTATGTTCACCTCCAATATGTGTAATTTGTATTGATATGGTTCCTGAGTGATTCGGGACGCGTGATCCTTGTGTACGAGATGTACTTAGATTTGATAGAAGATTATGTGTGCACCGCAGCTTAGCCTCCGGGGGCTATATATGTATATATGTACTGAGAATAGCATATATGTATACTTGAGATGTTTCATCGTTGCTTAGTAGATAAAAATGACTAAGCCACCTATATTATAGCTCGGTGGATTAATTAATATACTTGTGGTGTATAGTATACTGTTTATATATGAGATGAGATGTCATATAATGTAACCTTATATAAAAGGGAAAAGAATGAATAAAGTAATATACTCCTTCCGGTAAATTTATATCCGGACTTATATGATTATGAATCCTTGGTTCTAATGAGAACTAAATATATATACTGGTTAGTATAAGATGTTGTATGTACCGAGGGCCTAATGGATCCCGACGATCGACATTGTCACGTAGTATTGTATCGGGGGGGGGGGGTTCCTTGTTTAGATTTCTCTTTGCGAGACACCCCACGCACGAACATAACATAATGTTGGGAATTGGGAGAAGTTTAGCCCATCGTACTCGGATAAATAAGGATTATTAGAATATGGAAAATACATTAGTTAGGCAGGGTAGCTTAAATAGGTTGTTTAAAAGATATGCGATAGTTGTGCACTTTTAGAAGAGGGGTGAAGTGTATCTCATGAGAGTGCAATACCAGTTTAAATATGAGAAATATCATATCTTAAACTCTGGCCCGTTTCTCTCTTTTTCCCCTCTCTTTATATATATATATATATATATATATATATATGTATGTGTGTGTGTGTGTGTGTGTGTGTGTGTGTGTGTCCAGACATAAGGACGCCTGGATGATGTTTTCTTCGAGTTAGACATTTGCTGCAACAGCTATGGATGCAATAAGGATTATTGTAGACGCTTCTATTATTCAGATCTAGATAGGTATTGTTGGCATATTCGGGCAGATGGCCCAACTGTACTCATTTAGTCTTCTACCGCCTTTTTGTGCGGCATTCGATTTGGTTGTATTATTTTTTATCGAGTGTTCGGTTACTTCATTTCATTTTAGTTATTGCATACAATTTTTGTAATTGTTTGATTTGAATGGTTTGGTTAAAAAGGTTAGTTAATTTAAAATTTAACGCCGGCCTAATAGGATATTAGTAATTAAATTGGTGTTTGATAGTGATGCTAAGAAGGAACCATATGAGACTCCTATTTTAATTTGAAATAGGAGTGATCGCCCGGTATTTTATTAGGCGGGTTGTCACAGGTGGTATCAGAGCATCTAGTTCTAGTGTCCTTTAGGAATCTATGCGGACGTACTATGCTTTCAGCGTTGCTTTTGAATTGACTTACAGCCTTATGATTAGGATTGTTGATATACTCTTGTGAGATTTCGTTCTCCTAATATTATGTAAAATTATCTTAAATCTTTTGCGCTCTCATTCGGGATTCGTGTGCTTATCAACGAAGGGCGACCATGGAAGTCCATGGAGAGGGCAACAGGAGGCGGGACTTAGTTAAAGCTATAAGTTGATATTGGAAATGAGGACTGCGATGAAGGTCACTTTCCTTGTGGCATGGTCATGAATTGATGCAACGACTACTAAAGTATAGTAGTTATAATTATCAAGTACTGCTACAGTACAGAATGGTGCTAAACTTGAATTACCCAGTGAGATTTAATTGAGAAAAAGTTTGAAAGGTCTTTGATAAGGACTGTACGTTGAAGTTGAGCTAGGCAGAAGTCGTGTAGTTTCATCCAAAGGAAGTAAAAGGCTTAGAAGCTCTTGCTTAGCGTTAGGTATGGAAATACCCATATGTGGAAATTGGAGGAAAATTTTTTCACTCGTGAGAGCAATGTTGAAATGGTGGGGACGATAGTCACCATATTTGGGGGAGCATGACGTATTGCTCATAAATTAATCTTACATATGGATTTTCCCCTTAATAAGAATGTGAAATTTGGTGAATTAGATGATAATCACGAAATAAAAAAAATGGAGTTTTTATAGATGAAATTTTTTGGGTTTATGTTAATATAACTCATGGAAAAATTTAGGGCTTTGCTAGATTTTCTTGAAGAATTGGAAGGAATTAATCCCTAAACTATGATAAGAAGTGTTCTAGGGTGACTTAGAGTAGTTTGGAAACCTAGTACTTAGGTTGGAATGAGTTTAGGTCGAATTTGAAGAGGAGAATTTTTTTGGAAAAATGAACCTTGAAGATGAAGTGTGCAACTGCAGAATTTCGTTAGAAGTCCAGCCCAGGTCGTTCAAATGACATCGATCGAATGAGACTTCTAACGAGGTTCCAGTGGCACTTCTAACGAGTTGGTAGTTCGTTCGAAGAAATTCATTCGGAAGACACTCGTTCGAACGAGATTCCCTGGGTTTTATAATGAGATTCCAGAATGACTCTTAAGGACCGATTTTTGTTTTGAACTTCTCGTAGGCTTATTTTAATGTGTAGTCTGCCATAAATTAAACTTGTGAGAATTGGTGATTTTAAAGATTCTTATAAGAAAAAGGACCCTTGGGACTCGAATAAGAATCTCGAATATAAGTGGGATGCAAACTAGTTATAATAAGCTTATTATTTATTTAAACTATTGGGAATTAAATCAAATTTTATATTCGAGAAATACGGGCTAGTGTTATGAGAGATATACGTACGATTAGCCAAATTATATTATAATATGTATATGTATATATATAAGGACATATTGAGACGTATATATGTGATATGTTAACAAATATATATGTGTGTGATTAGTATACTTATATGATTTGATTTTTACCGAGTCGGTATGATTGTCCGACCACTGGTACCCAGGAGGATGGGTAATTAATTCCCTGAAAGATGATAGGATTGAGAGACTGCAACCATTGAGTTTTAGCTCTGAGGGATGGTTATTATACTTATATAGTGTATGATATATAAGTATAGATATACTTGATGTGTATAGTATATTGTATATATAGATGTGAAATATACATACATATATATATATATATATATATATATATATATATATATATATATATATATATATATATATATATATATATATATATATATATATATCATAATAAAGAATGGAATGCGAGATAAATTCTAGATGAGCTCATCTTTAGTATATGGTTAGGTGGAACTTCGATATGTAGATGTTTCATTGCCATAATTTTTGGTGCATGAGGACCTTATCGGTATAATTTAAAGTATGCATCATTTAATGTTGAACTGTGGGATTTATCTCATTGTTAGTAGCTCTAAGGACTTAGTGTTAATGCAACACACGTTATAAAATGCAAGGATGTTGGTTTTGATAATAAGTCACCTAGTGTAGAGGAAACACTATTGAGTGAGCCATTTAATGACTGTATAATTATATAGAGATATAAGTGCTACGGAGCAGCACTGAAATTATTCTCTCACCTCAAGTATGTGGGTGAAGTATGGTAAAGTAAATCGATTTGAGACTTATAGCCAGGCTTTGAATATAAGGCAAATTGAGAGGAAATACATTTTGGATGTGATGTTCATAATGCTTTTGCAGAGAGTAGGTGCCTTAATTAGTTGGACTTTCAATTTGGACAAGATGGAAGGATTTTGTGGTAAAAGTACATTAGTAGGTTAACGAATAGGATTTAGAACGTCCCGTTGGCGTCTCTTAGACCGTTATATCTCGATGACCGACGAAGCGAGGGAGTAGTGTATCGGGATGGTTCCTTATTTGGATTTCTCTTTGCGAGACATCCCACACACGAAATTGAGTAAATGTTGGAAGTTGAGAGAGGTCTTGGGCACTAGGGATATAGTTAGAATATTACTCATATTACGTGTGTTAGAAACACCTTGATTTTAGGACTACCACAAAGTGTATGGACATATTTTCATAGGTCCGTTATCAATTTATTATGTCATATACCGATACACCGTCAAAGAGCATTCAAGAGCAATCTATATCAAAGACGGATCTGAATTATTCAAGTTCTTCATCATTCAAGGCTTCGTGAAGTTTACTCTGGTAAGGTTATGTTTTAAATACCTTAACTTTTCACTTAGAGCTTTTGGGAGATTTTTACAAAATATTTTCTAAGTGTTGGAGCGAACTTTTTCGTCAAATATTGAGAATGAGTATTTTTTCTAAGTTTTGAAGTTTTCTCGATTTTGATGCCCAGGTCGTTCGCGCGAGATCAGCATCTCGTTCGAACGAGATTGGAAGTCGCGTGATGTCATTTGAATGGCATGCGTACTTCGTTCGAGCGACATGTGCTTCTCGTTCGAACGAGCTCGTATTTCGAGGCGGTATGTTTTTGTATAAATACTTATTAAATGGTAATATTTTCATTAAGAAGTCCATACGTTTTCCAGAACAGAAACACTGCCAAAGCAGTAATCTTTAGGCTTCTTTTTTTAGGGGTTTAATCCCTTTTTGTTTTATAATTCACAAAACTCCCATCTTGCTTTACTTAATTGTTTTGGTGTTCAATAACACATCTCTGCCTTTGTTCATCTTTTGTGGAGTGCGTCTCTACACCATATGGCTGCGTGTCATTGAGGATCTTGATGCGTGAAGATTCTTTGCTGAAGATAGGAGTGCGAGTCTTCGGAGGATGCTGCGAGTATTCTCTTGCTGAGTTCAAGACTGCGTGTCTTTGTCGGTTGGCTGCGCGTTGATCCATTGCAGATTTCTTTATGTAATTGTAAGTTACGATTTATAGATTCATAGTGAAATAAAGGTTTTACCCGAAAGGTGTTTTTTCTTGAAATGTGTGTCTCAGCAAATTTGATTGTGTCGCATGCGTTATTTGTTTATGGTTTGACACACGCACCATAGATAGATGTTTAAGGGCTGAATTAATAGACTCTAATTAAATAAGTGAGCCAAATTAGAAATTTACGAATCTAATCAATTATCACACAGTCTCATGTTTTTCAAATTGGTATCAGAGCAGGTTAAGCTAATTTATCGCGTATTCCTATTTTTCGTAAAATCGTGTGATATTGATTTTTTTTTAAAAATCAGTTTTGTAAAAAATTGCATTTTTTTTCAATGGAGCACTTCTATAATCAGATGCCTATTTTTGACGGGTCTAATTATGCCTATTGGAAAGATCGCATGAAATCTAGTTTAAAATCCATTGACGAGCGTGTTTGGTACCTTTGCGAAAATGGGTGGACTCCTCCCACGGTCACCGTTGATAATATCATCTCTTTAAAACCCGTGTCAACCTGGACTGAAGATGATCATAAAATGTCTAAATATAATTCACGTGGTTTGTGTGCTATTTCTGGAGCTATCACTCGTGATGAGTTTCGCCGAATTATGACGTGCACCACGTCTAAAGAGGCTTGGGATGTTTTGAAATTGACACATGAGGGTACGAACACAACTAAAGAATCTAAGTTACAAAATTTGGCCACCCAATTTGAGACTATCACCATCTCTGAATCTGAATGCTTTGATGATTTTTATGCACGTTTGTCGGACATTATTAACACCAGTTTTAATTTGGGTGAAGTGATTGATAACAAGCGTGTCGTTAAAAATATTTTGAGATCTCTTCCAAAACGCTTTATTCCTAAAGTCACTGTTTTGAACTCTTTGGGAAATTTGAAATCACTTAAGTTGGAAGAACTTGTAGGAGATCTTCAAACATATGAGATTGACATGTTTCCCAAAACCATTAAGGCTAAGGATAATGGCATTGCTTTAAAGACTCATTTTAAGAAAAAGAAAGAAAAAGTTTGTGAGTCCGATTCTGAGGGAGATTTTGATTTTAATGATATGGCCTTGTTTGCAAAAAAAATTTAAAAAATTTCTCAACATGAACAAAAATAATTCTTCCAATAAAAAGAATTTTTTTGAGAAAAATAAAAAGAAAGTAAAGGCCAAAGAATGCGGTGAGAGAAAAAAAGAGAATGACTCCGATGAGGAGTGTGAGGAAGATTTTGAGAACGTCACTTGTTTTGAATGTGGGGGTAAGGGACATAAGTCTCTTGAGTGTCCAACATGGCTTAGAAACAAAGGGAAGAAAGTAGCCATGCCTTCCACACTTAGTGATAGTGAGGGTGATGAGTCCGATAAAGGTTTAGCACATGGGATGGTTGTCTCTCTTTCTAGTCGTGTGAGCACACCCACTTTGTCTCACAAGAGTGCACACGAGAGCGATGATAGTGATTTGTGTTCTTCGAGTGAGGGAGAAAGTGAGGAGGAGAGTGGAGATGATGAAAGTGAGCTCCAAAAAGCTTTTAGATATTTGTACACCGAGACCTTGAAAACTAAGAAGTATAATCGGGATTTAGGTCGTCGGGTTTTAGATTTGGAGAGAAAGAAGGAGGTTTTAAGAAAGGAGAAGTTTGATTTGACCAACACGTTGTCTAGTTTGACGACACGTGTATCCCAACTCGAGAGTGATCTCGATCGTGCTAGGGAGTTAAATGTAAGTTTTGAGAACGCACCTAAGAAGGTTGAAAAGGTGGTTCTTAAGGGTAAAGGTGAGAAGTTAGGAATAAGTCATGACGGTGCTTCTATTTCCCACTTAGCACCCGAGCCAGTTCCCACTTTAGTGTCAAATTCACATGAGTCTCACCTTAACCCACCTAGGCATCCCATTCCTATTAGGAAAGCGCGTCCTAGAGTTTTTGAGAGAGGTGTTCCTAGGACTATTTATGTTTGTTCACATTGCAAAAGGAGAGGTCACCTTAAGGAATTTTGTTTTAAGTTGGGGTATGTGTCATGTTTTGCTTCTACACGTGTTTCTGATGCACATGCACCCACACATAATACTTTACATGCTCCCGGAGATTATATGAGAGAGTTTGCACATTTAGGTGAGCAAGTTAAGTTTTTAGTTAAAACTTCACAAGAATTGATGGAGGTTTTTCATAAGTTGTCACCACCTTTGGAAAACCTCTCCGTACCTAATGATTGAGGTTTGACTTGTTTATTAGCATAGGATGATTTTCATGATGACATTGTTTGCCTATTTCTACTATGTATCATTTTTGTATATTTTGTTTAAAAATTTTGAAAAATACAAAAATATTTTATTTTCATAAAATTTTTAGAAAAATCCAAAAAGATTTTTGTATTTTGTTTGCACCGTTTCTGGATAAAGACTTAGGATGACAGAGTCACAACATCATTCCATTTTTCATGTGACTATTTGATAGTGTTTTGAGACAATAGGTAAATTCATCCTTGTGCTTTATAATGTTTGGAGTCATTAAGATGTAATTAAGTGTTACTTCCTACATGTTTGATTCATGTTTCCTTTATTGCACACATGCACGGATTTGTTTGATCATTGTGATTGTCTTATCACATGTTGGTTGGGTGTTTTCACTTCAATCTTGTCTTTAAAACAATCCAAGCGCGATAAATTTTGATAAGGAAATTGTGCATTTAAGAACCGTTTTGTGAGTTTGTGTGCTTTATTTGAAAACGGGGAGGGGATGCGAAAGGTAATTATCTATTCTTTGCGTAAAAGCCAATGTTAAAAAGGACCTAAAAAATGGAGGAATTTTATTATCCGGGGTCCACGAGGTTTAAAAGAGCCCGAAAAAATTTAAAGGCAATAAAAAGAATTTCATGCCAATTATGGGCCAATTAGGTTTTTGCACCAATTCTCCAAAGTTTGAGAATTTAGATTATTCGCCTCTAAAAAGAAAATATAAATATGAGGGTGTTTGGTTGGAGAATTTAAACGGGTTTGCACGTCCTAGAAAATCTTAAAAAAGCGCTAAATAGTTTTGGATGTTATTGGTGTGGAAATCATTTGACTTTGATTTGTTGATTTTCATAAGACGATGTCATCTAAATTCAAAAAAAAATTACACCAAAGGATTCTTTTGATGTTCATTCGTTAGGAGTACATGTATGCATCGTGCACATATGATTGATTGAGTTTATTTACCTATCGAATGTGTTCACACCCATTCATTTCGTTTCCATGACTTGGTTGTTTGAGTTTAAATCCATGGTGTGATTTTTGTATCATATTTTTTCAAAGTGGTATCTTATTTTTGTATGAAAAATTGAAAAATTCAAAAATAGTTTGTGAAATTTGTGAGATACTCCTTTGCATGCGCGTAGCTTGATTCTTATTTGCTATGCATTTTTATCGTGACACTCCATGTTTTGATTATTTCTTCTTATCTGTCTATTTGGGGACATCATAAAAAGGGGGAGAAAGAATTATCATGTTATGGGGGAGTTTTTGCATTATGGGGGAGATTTGATTTATTAATGCTTTATTATTATATGATTTCAAACTCGATGCGTCACGAAGGTTTTTGCTTTATCTCATGTGCGTAGGTACAAAGATTGAAGATCATAATGTTGCACACCCTGATGAGAAAAGCTTTGAGATTTGACGAAGATGATTGAAGAATAGTTTTGAGGTCTTGCAAATTTATTCATGGGAGGGTAGATTTGTATAGGCAATTTGGTATTTGATAATTCGGATTTTTTATGTATGTACTGACATAGACATAGGGGGAGATTTGTAAGGACATATTTTCATAGGTCTGTTATCAATTTATTATGTCATTTACTGATACATCGTCAAAGAGCATTCAAGAGCAATCTACATCAAAGACGGATCTGAATTATTCAAGTTCTTCATCATTCAAGGCTCCGCGAAGTTTACTTTGGTAAGGTTATGTTTTAAATACCTTAACTTTTCACTTAGAGCTTTTGGGAGATTTTTACAAAATATTTTCTAAGTGTTGGAGCGGACTTTTTCGTCAAATATTGAGAATAAGTATTTTTTCTAAGTTTTGAAGCGTCCTCGTTTTTGACCCCCAGGTCATTCACGTGAGATCAACATCTCGTTCGAATGAGATGGGAAGTCACGCGATGTCATTTGAACGACATGCGTACTTCGTTCAAGCAACATGTGCTTCTCGTTCGAACGAGATCGTATTTCGAGGCGGTACATTTTTGTATAAATACTCATTAAATGGTAACATTTTCATTAAGAAGTCCATACGTTTTCCAGAACAAAAAAGATGCCAAAGTAGTAATCTTTAGGCTTCTTCTTTTAGGGGTTTAATCCCTTTTTGTTTTACAATTCACAAAACTCCCATCTTGCTTTAGTGAATTGTTTTGGTGTTCAAGAACACATCTTTGCCTTTGTTCATATTTTGTGGAGTGCATCTCTACACCATATGGCTACATGTCATTGAGGATCTTTCTGCGTGAAGATTCTTTGCTGAAGATAGGACTGTGAGTCCTTGGAGGATGCTGCGGGTATTCTGTTGCTGAGTTCAAGACTGCGTGTCTTTGTGGGTTGGCTGCGCATTGACCCATTGCATATTTCTCTATGTAATTGTAAGTTGCGATTTATAGATTCAGAGTGAAATAAAGGTTTTACCTGAAAGGTTTTTTTTCCTGAAATCTGTGTCTCAGCATATTTGATTGTGTCGCATGCGTTATTTGTTTATGGTTTGACACATGCACCATAGATGGATGTTTAAGGGATTAATTAATAGACTCTAATTAAATAAGTGAGCCAAATTAGAAATTTGCGAATTTAATCCATTATCACACAGTCTCACATTTTTCACAAAGTAAGGGCAATAAGACTATCGGCACTGATATAGGAAGACTATTGTGAGTTAACCACAAGAAGATCGATGGGATAATCTTGAGAAGGATCGAATTTCCAAGTTTTGGGAGAATTAAATTTCTAAATTATTCAGGTTAAGGGTACCCAGGTGTTAGTACCAGGCCGACGAATTGAGGCCCATTATTTAGAAAGAGTGTTACGTATTAGACGTTTATAATAGTTGTGCAGATAGGCACAAGTTAAAAGGTGTATGGGAACCTTGGTAAGTTGATTTAATATACCGCCCGAAATAGAAGGGATGTAGTATATAAAGTTAGAGATTATGCTGCAGGGATGTTATAAATGGATTTGAAATGGATTGGATGAAACGTCGTAGGTAGTACGCAATGTTCCAATTATATTTGTGTAATACGAGTTGGCACGCTTAGGATAAGTGAAAAGACTGACGGGAATAATCGAGCACTAATGCAGTTTCCTTTTTTTGGGAAATTAGATGTCCTGATGTAAATGAGTGAATACTTGGAGTAACGGATCTCCGATGGGACCAATAAGTTCGAGCAACGGTTATAGGCTCGTTTTCTTTATATGCACTTAAAGAAGCACTAGGTGCAATATGATATTAGAGTCAACTTTACAACCGAGGTAGCATTGTAACATATAGAGATCTAGTTAAGCTTGTGATTAGGATAGTGCGTTAGAGCATACGCCTTGAGATAGGTGGACTATGGTAAGAGACCATTGTATTAGGCTATATATAAATTTGGTTAAGCTAGGACATAGTGTATATAACGATCCTAGAGTCGTGGTGTAGGCTATACCTAAATTTTGAGGACGAGATTCTATTGTAAGGGGGGAAGTATGTAATACCCCGTACTTTTAAAGGTATTTAAATTACACTATGGACGTGATTTGGTAATTTGAAGAATTTCTATGAATAGTAATTTTGGAATTTATTAGTGAAATTAAATAAATTTAATATTATAAAGTGAATAGTAAATATTAGTTTTCAAATGTCGGATTAATATTTAAATGGATTATATTTCTCTTACAAGACTAAGTATATGAGTGGATTATTTTTATTACATGTTGCAGTTGGGTAAAGCGACAAAGGAAAATATTTTAATTGGAAAACATGCATATTTAACGTGTTGGGTCTAATTAGTGAATTTTAGTTAAGTAACTCGGATGGAGATTTTGACCGCGTCCTTGCGTTCAGAATGGCCTAAATAATCCGAAGGTAGTGTTTAGGTTCCGGAAATTTTTGGACTAGTAGAGACTCGTAATTGAGTACACGAGTCATTTTATAATTGAGTATATACCCAATTTCGGGTTTATTAATAAGGCAACCCTCATTTATTCCCCAAAATCATATCTAAGAGAGAGAAAGAGGAGAGAGAAGGAAGAGAAGAGAAAGAAGAGAAGAGAGGAAGGAAGAAAAGCGATTTCCAGCCAAAACATCACGGGATTCGACTCGGGGTCGCCGGATTTAATCCACGAGGCAAGTGTCTAACTTGCTTTATGATTTAGTGTGTTTATCTCTCATATTATAGTTGGTGTAAAACTATAAAGATTTTTGGGTTGAAATTTGCGTAAATCAAATGGCTGTTTGGAAGATTAAACGGATAAAACTCGGTTCATGCCCAATTTGAGAAACTTAAGAATTAATTGAAATTAATGGTTGGTTATGGGTTATAGGATGATTAGAACCCTTTTTATGTGTTTATTTATGGTTGTTTGAGGTTGGATGATGATGAGAGAGGAGATAAAAAGATTGGAGGTGCTTTAATGGAGGTTCGGATTTTTGGAGAAGAAGGTGAATAGTGACTAGCGTCACTTCCGAACTGTTTCGGCTAGGAAGAGTGCTGATTCGGATCTTGGTCAAAACATAAAATTTGTAGATGTTTTCAATACGGTCGCGTGGGATCCAACCGCGTATATTTCTGATTTTTTTTTCGATTTGATATGATTTTTCTAAGAAAGCAGTTTCGAGGTTGAAATCATTAACTCGGAAATCAAACCGCAAATTGGAAAAATAAAGGCTAGAATTGTTTGGAGATAAATATTTGGGGTTCCTAAAAATAGTGTGGGGACTTCTAAATATTTTTTTTGAGTAAGGCGTGTACCTAGTGTTAGTTGAAAGTAAAATCCAAGACTTACCCAAATAGGGGTGTTTGTGAGGACTAATACTTAAAGAGGTATTTAGGTGGGTAATTTTATATAAGTAATTGTGCACATAGAAAAGGTAGTTATATATCGACCTTGTTTAAGTAAAATCCTATGAGGTGACTAGGATGAAATTTATGATACGTACTACAATTGATCAATTTCCCTAAGCGTCTATGGACGACGATTATTATAAGTGAGGAGATACCTAAGGAATTAAGAGAAGTAGTGCGTATGCTATTTAATTATTATGAATTGGTACATTCGGGAATTAATTGTACAAATCTTTATGAAGTGATTAATGAGTGATTTGAATATTAAAGGAGAGAGTACGTATTGGGATAGTATTTTAAGTGTTAGAATGTTTATATTATTAAGAAAGGGAGAACTTGAGGTTATTGGCTATTGCTATAGAGTTTAGAAATTATAGCCATAATATATTGGGAAGTGATTTAGATTGTATAGAAGATGTCGTTAAATTATATATAATATAAGACGAATCAATATAGCGATGTTATTGGTATTATCATCATGCGCTGAGAAAAGCTTGGAAATAATATATTGAGGATTGGTTATAATCCATAAATTCGGAGGATATTCGAGATATAAATATACTACGTATGGAATTTATTATATGGGCTATGCGTATTGTAATACCCCGTATTTTTGGCTATAATTATTTTTGGGATTAATTAATTAAATGTGAATTAATTGGGAATTAATCCGGGTAAAATACTAGCGAGTTGTGATTTGGTATTGGACTATATTGAGTATATATGATGTTATATGAATATTGAATTATGAAATTTGTCGTGAGATTTATATACGGCAATTTGGTCATTTTATTGGGACGCGTGTGACAGTCGCGTCGGGATATAAATATTTTGATTATTAAAAGTGAATTTAAAATCTATAAACCGTATGGTCATTTCGAGTGCGCCAACGCGTCCGAAAGGGTCGAGATAGTCAGAATACACTAGCCGGGGGTTTAGTTTGGGTCCCGGGGTATTTTTAGGCCATACCGGCAACATAAAGGGAATTTTAGTAATTTTGTATTTTTGGAGAATTAAAAGTGACGAAAATTGGGAGTTTTAATCTGATTGGGAATTGACCCACTAAGCCACTAACCAACCCATATTAACCCAACAAGCTACGTAGGTTATTAGAATTAGGTTTTCTAATACCTTCCCAAAGCAAACCCTAGCCACTATAGCTACCATTGGAGAAGAAGCTTGGGGAAAGAGAGAGAAAGGAAATTCTGCAGAAAAGCTCCATCAAACCAACATCTAAATCAGAGATAAACTCGAGGCAAGTGACTTAATTCCATTTAATTTCAGAGAATGTTCTTTCCATGTTAGATAATTCCAATTTTATGTTTGTTCTTGGTGAAATATGAAAACCCATGTAGTTGGAACTTAGAACTTGAAAATCTTGAGGAGAATTGCATGTCAAATGATAGGTAGATGATTATTCTCATGATATTTGTGATTGGAAGAAATTAAAATGGATTTATATTGGGTTAATTCATGATTTAAAATGTTAGGGTTTGTGTTCTTGAAAAGAATTGGAGAAAAGGGTAGAATCTTGTGATCTAATGATGTATCAGATGTATTAATTACTTAAAAGGTGTTAATATTTGAACTTAGTATGTTTTAGGATGATTGGAGACCTTAAAACATTGATTGGACGAATTTTGGTTGAGACTTGAGGTGTTAAAAATAGTGAGAAACGAGATTTAGACAAATCTGGGACGAAACTGGTAGGTCGTTAGAAGCCCCTGCCCAGGTCGTTCGAACGAACTCGTTCGAACGAGCTTCTAACGAATTGACCAGTCACCTCTAACGAAAGGGAACTTC
Organism: Sambucus nigra; assembly: GCA_949130495.1. NCBI lineage: Eukaryota > Viridiplantae > Streptophyta > Magnoliopsida > Dipsacales > Adoxaceae > Sambucus > Sambucus nigra. Next base: position 91,094,470 of record OX422219.1, on the reverse strand, counting down.
GTTCGATAACTTCGCTCGAACGTTAGAAGGTACAGTTCGTTCGAACGAACTGGATCTCGTTCGAACAGCCTCGTTCGAACGAGACTTCTAACGAGCTGACAGTTTGATCTCGTTCGAACAGTCTCGTTCGAACAAGACTTCCAACGAGTTGGCAGTCTGGGCCTTTTTAGACTGTTTTGATTTTTGGAGTCCCGTAAACTCATTCGAGGAGATAGATAACATTTCCGATGATGATGTAATGATAGATTTGGGACATTTGGGTATTTATGAGAAGGAAATTATATACAAGTGAGTTAAATTAAATGGACGGTTTGGGTTGAGACGTGAGTGTCTACTACGACGTGAGAATAGATTATGTCGCGTATGATTATAAACCGGAATCGTATAATGTGTGTAAATTATATATTGGTACTAGAATGAGAATAGTACTACAATTAAACTACGGGATTACTAAGACGTGTGTTTACTTAGTATTGGTATATAGTATTGTGTGTATGACATACCTACCATACTTGCTATCACGGGAGGTTTGCGTTCGCTTAGGGCCCTCTAATCCTTGTGTTGCCCGGATTTAGACTGGTTACCTTGATGAACATAGGTCATAGAAAGACTTATTGTGATATTAATAAGTCTGCTGATCGTGGGAGCGTAGGTATGTGCGTGACCCATGTGATGTGACTGTGTTCGCCTCCATTATTTGTGATGTTGTTATCTGTGAACTATTCCTGAGAGATTCGGAATATGTAATCCTTATGTACGTGATGTACCGGGATGGATAGCAGAGTATGTGTGCACCGCAGCTTAGTTCTCGGGGTGCTTGTATTGTATATTTATGATGTGAATAATATACACTTAATTAATGGGAACCTTCATGTAAATGTTGTGAATATAATTACGGTACTGTTTCGAGATAAACATAACGGGTTAGCTAATAGAGTAATATATTGCATATTGAGCATCTGAGTTTACGTTACACCCCTATTTAATTACGAGCGTTATAATGTTAATAGAACCGAGTAATAAGGGTAGGACCTATGACAGTCTAGCTAGTTATGATGTCACTTAGCTAGTGGTTTGTGTCGTTGTAGATGGGTACTTACGTTAGGAGTGCACAGCTAGACGAGAGGTGAGAATATCATGTGAGTGCACGTCCTAACATGTACTTTGCATTTAATATTTTAAATGTTTTTAAAGCACTTGCAGGTTTTAAAATATCTCCACATTCGGGCTCTGACCCGTTTGCTTCCAAATCTATTTTTCTTGTAAAACCATTTTAGGTGCCCAGCGACAAGGACACCATGCATAGGATACTCATTCAGGTGACGAGCTGTAGCTGTTTGTGGAAGCTACAGGGATTTGCTTGTAGACGCTTCTATCATTTGGATTCCAGATTCATTATCTATCAGTTGTAGGGCATGTTGCCCATTTCTATTGGAGACATCTTTTCATTACAGTTTTTAGACTTTGGCATGTATGGATTTAGTATTCAGTTTACTTATTTTAGTCGTGGGATTGTAGTGAGGAGTTTTCCTCCAGACTTTATTTTCATTATGTGATGGTTATTCTTTCTACTTCATTATGGTGAATGGTGTTATTATTCTTTATTACACTTGTTGCATGTTAATCAGACTTTAAATAAAATTTGGCACTTACTTTTTAAATACTAGGTGGTTAGTAATCATAAAAATGTTTTCGACAGTGATGCTATTAACTGGACCAACTTGACATTTTGAATTAATTTAATAAAGGAGTAGCTACCCGGTATTTAATTAGTCGGGGTGTCACAGGTGGTATCAGAGCATCAGGTTCTAGTGTCCTTTAGGATCTGACGGCTTATTATGTTTCCGCTAAGTTTCTTTGATATAGAGCCCTATATTTTAGGACTGTTGTACTCTTTTTGTGTATGTTACGTTCTTCAGCTATATTAAGTTTATAACTGCGAACTTATAAACTTCATTCTTATTTCAGATGCCTCCACGACGTGCACGACGAGTTCCCAGGGATGCAACGCCCGAACCCCAGCCCGCTGAGGTTGCAGCTATAGTAGCCCAAGCGGTAAATGCCACAATTGCCGTTGTTCAGCAGGCACCACCTCAGGCGCCGGTTGTCGCGCCAGTACAGGCAAATGCATTCCCGTCTGCTTGGGAGCGTGTACGTGACGCTTTTCAGAAAGCGCATCCGCCAGAGTTTACAGGTAGCTCAGATGTGGTAGTCTCGAGCCAGTGGAGGAAGGATATGCAGAGGCACTTGAGGATGTATGAGTGCACGGATGTTCAGAAGCAGGTGCTAGCTACTTTCAAGCTAGTTGGATCTGCACTGCAGTGGTGGGAGTCTATTACCACCGTGGAGGAGAGGGATACTCTCACTATTCTGGACTTCTGGGTGCGGTTTGACCGCAAGTACTTTTCGTCGGATGTTCACACGGAAATGAGGAGGAAATTGATGAGTCTGAGGCAAGAGGGTAAGACCGTGGCCGAGTATGAGGCCGAGTTCACAAATCTATTGAATATCGTTCCAGATGAGATACCAACAGAGAAGAAGAAAATTGAGAAATTCACCGACGGGTTGACTTGGAGGATCCGTCAGCATCTGTTAGGGAACCTTTCGTTGGCCACGCATTCTGATGTGGTTAATGCTACTTTGTTACACTGCCAGGACCACCGATTTCATATGGCTGAGGGCAAGAGGTCGGGAGAGTCTAGCCATCAGGGCAGGACTGGAGGACATGGTGCCAGTGGGGCACAATCTGTTCAGGGGCAGAGACACGGTGAGCAGGGTTCATAGCAGGGGGACCAGAAGAGGTTCCGATCAGGGAATTACAGACAGGGACAGGGAGGTTTCCGTCAGGGCCATCAGGGTCCAAACGGCCATCAGGGCCAACAGGGGCAGAATGGGCAGCAGTTTCACCAGGGCCAGCAGGGCCAAGGGAGGAACGGTAACGGCCACCAGGGCCGGGGACAGCAGGGGCAGAGAGGAGGGAACTTCCCAGGGAAGTGTTTTGTTTGTGGCAAGACTAGCCATAAGCGACAAGATTGTCCTGATAGGGGCAGGGCCCCACAGCAGCAGCAGCAGCAGGGTGCTCGCCAGGAGCCACAGAGGCCTATGTTTCCAGCCTCTCTCCCCGCACCGCCACAGATGGCAGCATTGCCACCCATTCCAGCAGTCCCAGTTCAGCATGGACGTGTCTACAACGTCCACCAGGCTGCAGTTCCACAGGCACCGCCCGCGATTGAGGGTATGTTTCCTATCCGTGGCACTATGGGTCGGGTATTATTTGATACGGGGGCTACACACTATTTTATAGCTACACATTTCGCTAAAGCTTTAGGATTGTTAGCTACGGCAGAGAGCACAGTGACGTGTGTCGACTCACCATTGGGGAGTGGGTCACTTATCTTCTTTATATGCCAGGGAGTGGGGGTAGAGATTGGTGGTTTGGTATTACCTGCAGACATGTTGGTATTAGATATGCATGCTCACAATGTGATTATCGGTATGGATTGGCTCGTAGCTTATAGGGCCATGATTGATTGCTTCAGCGGAAGCATTATTTTTGCCATCCCGGGGCAAGAGATGTTTGTAGTGGCGATGCCTCGCCCAGAGGGAGGATCGACCGCTCATCTGTATTACATAGAGGAGGATACCTCTAAGGAGGTTGTGATTCCTTTAGATTCGATCCCAGTCGTCAGGGAGTATTCAGATGTGTTTCAGGAGATACCAGGCTTACCACCCAGCCGGGAGATAGACTTTGTTATAGACCTATTGCCAGATACGAGGCCTATAACACGTGCACCGTACCGTATGGCTCCGGCAGAGATGCGAGAGCTACGAGATCAGATAGAGCAGCTGTTAGGTCAGGGCTTTATTCGCAGAAATACCTCACCTTGGGGCGCTCCAGTTTTATTTGTGAAGAAGAGGGACGGTTCACTGAGATTGTGTGTGGACTACCGAGAGTTGAATAAGGTCATGATACGGAATAAGTATCCGTTGCCTCGAATCGATGACTTATTCGACCAGTTGAGAGGAGCTTCTTTCTTCTCGAAGATTGATTTGAGATCGGGATACCATCAGTTGCGTATCAGGGAGGAGGATGTCTCGAAGACTGCGTTCTTGTCGAGATATGGTTCTTACGAGTTTTGGGTTATGCCTTTTGGTTTAACCAATGCTCCAGCAGTGTTTATGGACTTGATGAACAGAGTGTTCAGGGATTTCCTAGATCAGTTTGTCATTGTCTTCATTGATGATATTCTGGTCTACTCTCAGACAGAGGAGGAGCACGCCGAGCATTTGAGGCAGGTTTTGCAGACGCTGCGTCAGAACGAGCTGTATACAAAATATGAGAAGTGCGGGTTTTGGTTGAAGGAGGTCCAGTTTTTGGGACATATTATTTCCGACCGGGGAATATCTATTGATCTGGGAAAGGTATCCGCGGTGAGGGAGTGGGGACAGCCCACGACACCAACGGAGATTCGTAGTTTCTTGGGTCTAGTAGGATACTACATGAGGTTTATTCAGGGTTTCTCGGAGATAGCAGGTCCTTTAACACATCTGACTCGTAAGGGTGTGCCCTACATCTGGAGTGATGCCTGTCAGTTGGCATTCGATGAATTGAAGGACAAATTGACCTCAGTGTGACACCCCGACTAATTAAACACCGGGTAGCTACTCCTTTATAAAATTAATTCAAAATGCCAAGTTGGCTCAGTTAATAGCATCACTGTCGAAAACATTTTTATTATATCTAACCACCTAGTATTTAAAAAGCAAGTTGCCAAATTTTAACTTAAGTCTGATTAACATGCAACAAGTGTAATGAAGAAATAAATAACACCATTCACCATATTGAAGTAAAACGAATAACCATCACAATAGAGTAAATAAAGTCTGGAGGAAACCCCTCACTACAATCCCATAACTGAAATAAATGAACTGAAACAATAATAAAACGTGCTAAAGTCTGAAAACTGAAGTATAAAAGATGTCTCTAAATAGAAATGGGCAACATGCCCTACAACGGATAGATGGTGACTCTGGAATCCAAAAGATAGAAGCGTCTACATGAAAATCCCTGTAGCTTCCACAAGCAGCTACAGCTCGTCACCTGAATGAGTATCCTATGCTTGGTGTCCTTGTGGCTGGGCACCTAAAATGATTTTACAAAGAAAAAGAGATTTGAAAAGCAAACGGGTCAGAGCCCGAATGTGGAGTTATATTTTAAAAACCTGCAAGTGCTTTAAAAACATTTAAAACATTAAATGCAAAGTACATGTTAGGACGTACACTCGCATGACATTCTCACCTCTCGTCTAACTGTGCACTCCTAACGTAAGTACCCATCTATAACGACCCATACTACTAGCTAACAGACAACATAACTAGCTAGACTGCCAAAGGTCCTACCCATTCTACTCGGTTCCATTTAACATAACAATGCTCGTAATTAAATAGGGGTTTAACGTAAACTCAGTTACTAAACATACCATTGATATAACTATCAGTTAACCCATTATGTATCTCGAAACAATATCGTAATATTTTTTACAACATTAACATGAGGATTTCCATTAATATAAGGTATATTATTCATCTCATAAATATACAATACAAGCACCCCGCAATCTAAGCTGTAGTGCACGCATACTCTGCTATCCATCCCGGTACATCACGTACATAAGGATTACATATTCCGAATCTCTCAGGAATAGTTCAGATAACACAAATCACAAATAGTGGAGGCGAACACAGTCACCATCACATGGGTCACGCACATACCTACGCTCCCATGGTCAACGGACTTATTAATATCACAATAAGTCTTTCTATGACCTATGTTCATCAAGGTACCAGTCTATATCCCCCCCGTAGGCACACAAGGATTAGAGGGTCCTAAGCGAACGCAACCTCCCGTGATAGCAAGTATGGTAGGTATGTCATACACACAATCCATATACCAATACTAAGTAAACACACGTCTTAGTAATACCGTATTTTAATCGTAGTACATATTGCACTCTCGTACTAACTATAATTATCACAATTCGTAGTATTCCGGTTTGTAATTATACGCGCTATAATTCATCCTCACATCGTAGTAGACACTCATGTCTTAACCCAAATGGTTTATTGGATATAACTCTCGTATGTAATTTACTCCTCTCAATAACCCAAAAGTCCCAAATCTAACCTCGCATCAATAAAGGAAGGTCATCTATATCCTCGAACAAGTTTACGGGACTCCAAAAATCAAAACAGTCCAAAAAGGACCAAACTGTCAACTCGTTAGAAGTCTCGTTCGAACGAGGCTTCGAACGAGTTTGGACTGTCAGGTCGTTAGAAGTCTCGTTCGAACGAGGCTGTTCGAACGAGATCCCAGTTCGTTCGAACGAACTGTCCCTTCTAACGATATCTCGTTCGAACGAGATATCGAACGAGATTCCTACTCGTTAGTAACGACTGGTCAACTCGTTAGAAGCTCGTTCGAACGAGCTCGTTCGAACGACCTGGGGGCTGCTTCTAACGAGATGCCAGTTTCGGCCCAGAATTTTCCAAAAGTCGTTTTTCACCATTTTTACTCCTCAAATCACCTCTAAAATTTATCCCAACGATCGTTTTAAAGTCTCTAAACAGTCCTAAACATAGTATAACCACATCCTATCACGTTTGTATGGATTTACTCACCCAAATCATCAATCAATTTATAATTACTTAAACTTTTCCCCAATTCCTTTATGAACATGAACCCTAGGTTTAAATCATCCTCAAATTCCAAAATTTATTTCGTTTTAATTCCTTCAAATCACAATTAATATAAGGGGAAATCATCTCCTATCATACTACATGCAATTCTCTTCACAATATTCAAGTTCTAACTTCAAACTACATGGGTTTTCATTGTCTTCCAAGAACAGTTGTAATTTATCAATCTTCTAACATGGAGGACACATTCTACGAATTTAAATATGATTAAAACACTTGCCTTGGTTTGATTTCTGGTTTTGATGTAGGTTTGATGAAGTTTCTGCAGAGTTTCCTCTCTCTCTCTCTCCTTCTCCAAGCTTTCTTCTCTAAAAAGCTATGGTGGCTAGGGTTTGCTTTGGGGAACTTATGAAAACCTAATTTAATAAACCTCCGTAGCTTGTTGGGTTAATAAGGGTTGGTTGGGTCAATTCCTTATCAGATTACAACTCTCAATTTTCCTCACTTTTAATTACCCAAAAATACCAAATTACTAAAATACCCTTTATGGTGCCGGAATGGCCTAAAAATACCCCGGGACCCAAACTATACCCCCGGCTAGTGTTTTCTGACTATCTCGACCCTTCCGGACGCGTTGGCGCACTCAAAATGACCATACGGATTATCGATTTTAAATTCACTTTTAATATCAAAATATTATACCGTGACGCGGCGGTCCCACGCGTCTCGACAAAATTTCTAAAATGCCGTATATAAATCCCACGACAAATTTTATAATACCAAGTTCATACATAATCATATATGCACCTAATCAAATACCAATTCGCATCTCATTAGTATTTATAACCCGGATTAATTTCCAATTAATACACATTTAATTAATTAATCCTCAAAATAAATATAGCCAAAAGTACGGGGTATTACACTCAGCACCTGTGTTAGCATTGCCGAGACCGGGAGTTAAGTATTTGGTTTACACCGATGCGTCTTTGCAAAGACTTGGAGGTGTATTACAGCAGGAGAGACAAGCCATAGCTTATGCTTCCCGTAAGCTTAAGACTCATGAGAAGAATTACCCCACGCATGATTTGGAGTTGGTGGCAGTGGTATTTGCCCTACGAATTTGGAGGCACTATCTTTTAGGGGAGAAGTTCTAACTATTCACGGATCACAAGTCCCTACTGTACCTGTTCACGCAGAAGGAGTTGAATATGCGGCAGCGTAGGTGGCTTGAGTTTGTGAAAGACTACCAGTTCGATATCCAGTATCACCCAGGTAAGGCTAACGTGGTAGCAGACGCGTTGAGCCGTAGGCCAGCAGATGAGGTGGCAGCAGTGTGGAAGGCAAAGTGGAAGGAATTGGGACACCAGGATGCAGTGGCCCGATCTTTCATGTCTGTGATGACCATTACACCGCAGATTGTCACGAAGGTAGTACGGGCACAGGCTAATGACTCGTTCTGTCAGGAGCAGATAGTTCGATTACTAGCAGAGGGAGCCGAGTCCTATACCGTCAGCTCAGACGGGGGATTACGCTTCAATGGGAGATTGGTAGTTCCGGAAGGGGAGGCATTGCGACACGATGTGATGGCAGAGTCGCACGGCTCACGGTTCGCGGTACATCCCGGAGGGGACAAAATGTACCAGGACATGAGACGCCAGTATTGGTGGAGCGGTATGAAGAGAGATATCGCTGAGTTTGTTTCGAAATGCGCCACTTGTAAGCTTGTAAAAGTGGATCATCAGAGACCGGCAGGATTGCTACAGACGTTGGAGGTCCCGGTGTGGATGTGGGAGAGCATATCCATGGACTTTATCACGGGGTTGCCTAGGTCGCAGAGGGGTCATGACTCCGTTTGGGTAATTGTGGAATAAGTCACTCACTTTTTACCCGTAAGGACTGACTACACTACGGGACAGTATGCCCAGCTCTTCATTTCAGAGGTTGTGAGACTTCACGGTGTGCCCCTAAATATCGTGTTTGACAGAGACAAGATATTCGTTTTGCGGTTTTGGGAGAGTTTCCAGGAGGCCATGAGCACAGAACTGTTGTTGAGTACGGCTTATCATCCGCAGACCGATGGGCAGAACGAGCGCACAAACCAGATGTTGGAGGACATGCTACGCATGTGTATTATTGACTTTGGAGGTGGATGGGAGCAATACCTTCCACTGGTAGAGTTTGCTTATAATAACTCCTACCAGTTCACTATTGGCATGGCTCCGTTTGAGGCGTTGTACGGTAGGCCTTGTCGTTCCCCAGCATGTTGGTTAAAGGTGGGGGACAACAAACTACTTGGGCCGGAAGTGATTCAGGATACTTCGGCAAGGATTGAGTTAATTCGGAGTCGTATTCGGGTAGCTCAAGATCGGCAAAAGAGTTATGCTGATGCGAAGAGATTTTTCAGGGAGTTCCAAGTGGGGGACCAGGTTTTGCTCAGAGTATCTCCTATGAAGGGGATTATGCATTTTGGTAAGAAGGGGAAGTTGGCACCAAGGTATGTGGGGCCGTTTCCTATTATTGAGCAGATCGGACCGGTTGTGTATAGACTTGGGTTACCGGAACATTTGCACCGGATTCACGATGTGTTCCATATTTCCTCGCTGAGGAAATACCTTAGAGATAATCTGGCTCATTCTCACATTGCTGTGGAGGACATCGATCTCCAGCCGGATAGCTCCTACGAGGAGGGGCCGATTGCTATTTTGGACCGAAGCGAGAGGAAACTGCGGTCAAAGATAGTCCCGTTAGTGCGTGTTCAGTGGCGACATCACAATGTCGAGGAGTCCACATGGGAGCGCGAGGATGAGATGCGCGAACGTTATCCAGAGTTATTTTTAGCAGGTACTTTCTAGTTTCGAATTTCGGGACGAAATTCAGTTATTAGGGGGGGAGTATGTAATACCCCGTATTTTTGGCTATAATTATTTTTGGGATTAATTAACTAAATGTGAATTAATTGGGAATTAATCCGGGTAAAATACTAGCGAGTTGTGAGTTGGTATTGGACTATATTGAGTATATATGATGTTATATGAATATTGAATTATGAAATTTGTCGTGAGATTTATATACGGCAATTTGGTCATTTTATTGGGACGCGTGTGACAGTCGCGTCGGGATATAAATATTTTGATTATTAAAAGTGAATTTAAAATCTATAAACCGTATGGTCGTTTCAAGTGCGCCAACGCGTCCGGAAGGGTCGAGATAGTCATAATACACTAGCCGGGGGTTTAGTTTGGGTCCCGGGGTATCTTTAGGCCATACCGGCAACATAAAGGGAATTTTAGTAATTTTGTATTTTTGGAGAATTAAAAGTGACGAAAATTGGGAGTTTTAATCTGATTGGGAATTGACCCACTAAGCCACTAACCAACCCATATTAACCTAACAAGCTACGTAGGTTATTAGAATTAGGTTTTCTAATACCTTCCCAAAGCAAACCCTAGCCACCATAGCCACCATTGGAAAAGAAGCTTGGGGAAAGAGAGAGAAAGGAAATTCTGCAGAAAAGCTCCATCAAACCAACATCTAAATCAGAGATAAACTCGAGGCAAGTGACTTAATTCCATTTAATTTCAGAGAATGTTCTTTCCATGTTAGATAATTCCAATTTTATGTTTGTTCTTGGTGAAATATGAAAACCCATGTAGTTGGAACTTAGAACTTGAAAATCTTGAGGAGAATTGCATGTAGAATGATAGGTAGATGATTATTCTCATGATATTTGTGATTGGAAGAAATTAAAATGGATTTATATTGGGTTAATTCATGATTTAAAATGTTAGGGTTTGTGTTCTTGAAAAGAATTGGAGAAAAGGGTAGAATCTTGTGATCTAATGATGTATCAGATGTATCAATTACTTAAAAGGTGTTAGTATATGACCTTAGTATGTTTTAGGATGATTGGAGACCTTAAAACATTGATTGGACGAATTTTGGTTGAGACTTGAGGTGTTAAAAATAGTGAGAAACGAGATTTAGACAAATCTGGGACGAAACTGGTAGGTCGTTAGAAGCCCCTGCCCAGGTCGTTCGAATGAACTCGTTCGAACGAGCTTCTAACGAATTGACCAGTCGCCTCTAACGAAAGGGAACTTCGTTCGATAACTTCGCTCGAACGTTAGAAGGTACAGTTCGTTCGAACGAACTGGATCTCGTTCGAACAGCCTCGTTCGAACGAAACTTCTAACGAGCTGACAGTTTGATCTCGTTCGAACAGTCTCGTTCGAACGAGACTTCCAACGAGTTGGCAGTCTGGGCCTTTTTAGACTGTTTTGATTTTTGGAGTCCCGTAAACTCGTTCGAGGAGATAGATAACATTTTCGATGATGATGTAATGATAGATTTGGGACATTTGGGTATTTATGAGAAGGAAATTATATACAAGTGAGTTAAATTAAATGGACGGTTTGGGTTGAGACGTGAGTGTCTACTACGACGTGAGAATAGATTATGTCGCGTATGATTATAAACCGGAATCGTATAAAGTGTGTAAATTATATATTGGTACTAGAATGAGAATAGTACTACAATTAAACTACGGGATTACTAAGACGTGTGTTTACTTAGTATTGGTATATAGTATTGCGTGTATGACATACCTACCATACTTGCTATCACGGGAGGTTTGCGTTCGCTTAGGGCCCTCTAATCCTTGTGTTGCCCGGATTTAGACTGGTTACCTTGATGAACATAGGTCATAGAAAGACTTATTGTGATATTAATAAGTCCGCTGATCGTGGGAGCGTAGGTATGTGCGTGACCCATGTGATGTGACTGTGTTCGCCTATGTTGTTATCTGTGAACTATTCCTGAGAGATTCGGAATATGTAATCCTTATGTACGTGATGTACCGGGATGTATAGCAGAGTCTGTGTGCACCGCAACTTAGTTCTCGGGGTGCTTGTATTGTATATTTATGATGTGAATAATATACACTTAATTAATGGGAACCTTCATGTAAATGTTGTGAATATAATTACGGTACTGTTTCGAGATGAACATAACGGGTTAGCTAATAGAGTAATATATTGCATATTGAGCATCTGAGTTTACGTTACACCCCTATTTAATTACGAGCGTTATAATGTTAATAGAACCGAGTAATAAGGGTAGGACCTATGACAGTCTAGCTAGTTATGATGTCACTTAGCTAGTGGTTTGTGTCGTTGTAGATGGGTACTTACGTTAGGAGTGCACAGTTAGACGAGAGGTGAGAATATCATGTGAGTGCACGTCCTAACATGTACTTTGCATTTAATGTTTTAAATGTTTTTAAAGCACTTGCAGGTTTTAAAATATCTCCACATTCGGGCTCTGACCCGTTTGCTTCCAAATCTATTTTTCTTGTAAAACCATTTTAGGTGCCCAGCCACAAGGACACCATGCATAGGATACTCATTCAGGTGACGAGCTGTAGCTGTTTGTGGAAGCTACAAGGATTTGCTTGTAGACGCTTCTATCATTTGGATTCCAGATTCATTATCTATCAGTTGTAGGGCATGTTGCCCATTTCTATTAGAGACATCTTTTCATTACAGTTTTTAGACTTTGGCATGTATGGATTTAGTATTCAGTTTACTTATTTCAGTTGTGGGATTGTAGTGAGGAGTTTTCCTCCAGACTTTATTTTCATTATGTGATGGTTATTCTTTCTACTTCATTATGGTGAATGGTGTTATTATTCTTTATTACACTTGTTGCATGTTAATCAGACTTTAAATAAAATTTGGCACTTACTTTTTAAATACTAGGTGGTTAGTAATCATAAAAATGTTTTCGACAGTGATGCTATTAACTGGACCAACTTGACATTTTGAATTAATTTAATAAAGGAGTAGCTACCCGGTATTTAATTAGTCGGGGTGTCACACGTATGCCCTTATATTAATGTGTATATGGGTTAAATAAATACCTATGGTGAATTATGTATAGTAAAGATAAATACTTATTGTTATCATATGGTTGTGTAAATACCTCATTGATGTTATATTTATATAGGTGGAATGTGTGGTTATATTATTGTTTATTATCTGTATGACATACCTAGCATACTTGCTATCACGGGAGGACAACTTTCGAAAGAGGACAATCTTATCTTGTGTTGCGTTCGGGTGGATTTAGATTTGGTACCTCAAGAACATAGGACTGTGAAGGGCTTATTTGTGAGTCGATAAGTCTGCTGACTATGGGAGTGTAGGTATGTGCGTGACCCATGGATATTTGAACACAGTTCACCTCCAATATGTGTGATTTGTATCGATATGGTTCCTGAGTGATTCGGGACGCATGATCCTTGTGTACGCGATGTACTTCGATTTGATAACAGAGTATGTGTGCACCGCAGCTTACCCTCGGGGTGCTATATATGTATATTTGTACTTAGAATAGCATATATGTATACTTGAGATGTTTCATCGTTGCTTAGTAGATAAAAATGACTAAGACACCTATATTATATCTCGGTGGATTGATTAATACACTTGTGGTGTATAGTATACTATTTATATATGAGATGAGATGTCATATAACGTAACCTTATATAAAAGGGAAAAGAATGAATAAAGTAATATACTCGTTCTGGTAAATTTATATCCGTACTTATATGATTATAAATCCTTGGTTCTAATGAGAACTAAATATATATATGGGTTAGTATAAGATGTTGTATGTACCGAGGGCCTAATGGATCCCGTCGATCAACATTATCACGTAGTAGTGTATCGGGGGGGTTCCTTGTTTGGATTTCGCTTCGCGAGACACCCCACACACGAACGTAACATAATGTTGGGAATTTTGAGAAGTTTAGTTCTTCGTACTAAGATAAATAAGGATTATTAGAATATGGAAAAGGCATTAGTTAAGCAGGGTAGCCTAACTAGGTTGTTTAAAAGATATGCGATAGTTGTGCATTATTAGAAGTGGGGTGAGTTGTATCTCATGAGAGTGCGATACCAATTTAAATATGAGAAATATCATATCTCAAAAATATGGATTTTATGCACTTGCTAAAATGTTTTCAAAAATCGGGCTCTGGCCCGTTTCTCTCTTTTCCCCTCTCTTGCTATATCTATATATATATAAGCGTCCAGACATAGGGACGCCTGGATGATGTTTCCTTCAAGTCAGACGTTTGCTGCAGTAGCTGTGGATGCTACGAGGATTATTGTAGACGCTTCTATGATTGAGATCTAGATAGGAGGTATTGTAGGCATATTCGGGCTGATGGCCCAACTGTACTCATTTCTTCTTCTACCGCCTTTTTGTGCGGCATTCGATTTTGTTGTATTATTTTGTACCGAGTGTTCGGTTATTTCATTTTATTTCTGTTATTGCATACAACTATTGTAATTGTTTTATGTGAATGGTTTGGTTAAAAAGGTTAGTTAATTTAAAATTTGACACCAACCTAATACGATATTAGTAATTAAATTGGTTTTCGACAGTGATGCTAAGAATGAAACATATGAGACTCCTGTTTTAATTTGATATAGGAGTGATTGTCCGGTATTTTATTAGATGGATTGTCACATTCAAGTCTACTTTCATAAACCTAAAATGGGGGTTATATATATATAGTAAAAAAAGGTAGGAATACAGTTATAAATAGAATATAACAACTATAAATAGAAATAGAACACCAAAATATTCAAAATGGCACTTATAGGACTAGTAAAATGTAAGAGTATTTGGCCCTTCAAGAACTTTTGAATTCCTTTTTGAGATCTTTGTTTTATGATTTCTAGTGTGTGGATGATGGTGGTAGCATGGTTGTTAAAGGTGGGGCAAGGTGATGTAAGACGATGTATGAGAGAATGTTGTCAAAGTGGTGTATACTAATTTTGAAATGGTTGTTTCACTGAAATCGATGTCTCGTGCAAATTAGGTAAGGTTTTCCTTATATAGGAAAACCCTAAAAGTACAAAACTCATTTTTATCCCTCAGAGACCAGCGGATCAATAATGTTCTAAATATACCTATCGGTAGCGGAGATCAAACTTTTGGGTGAAGAAACCCTCCTTACCTATAGGCGGGTGAGGTGTTTTTCCTACAGGTAGGCATAAATTGGTTTTTGGCCATGTAAGTCCAAATTGAACATGTCTAGGACGGTTGGAAAGTGGATTCGAAGCTCTATAATTTTATGATGGGTGACTATCGGATTCAAGAGTTTACCAAAGTCGAATGGTCTCAGGGAGAGTGGTGTTTTTCTCTGATTAGGGTTTGAAAAAGGACCTGGGGTCTGATATTGAAGGGACCTTATTTTGACATTGTGGAAGAGTGTATGGGTTATTACATATGGTGTCTATATACATTATCATAAAGATTACCCCTAATGCCTCCAACGGACACGAATCCATCCTTGTCGGTATTAACTATTTCACCAAGTGGGCTGAGATCGATTCTTATGCCATGCCAAATGCCAATATGATATTCAAAGGGACATCATTTGTCTCTATGGTGTCCTATACGAGCTCATATCAAATAATGGTCTTTATTACGAATCATGAGTCACATTAGTGGTAAGATAATATGGCATTCAACATCATAAATGCCCGCCTTGCTAGCTATAAAGAAATGGTGTCATCGAAGATGCGAATAAAAGCCTCAAGGCCTTCATCAGTAAGATAAGCAACAGTTCTATGAACTAGTTGAATAAAATCCCATTCGTTCTTTGGATTTTTGCGCATCTATTTAAATACCCACTGGGGATAACCATGATCCTTAGTATATGGTATGGAGACTGTATTTCCAGTAGAACTTGAGGTTCCCTCCCGATGAGTCATGATAAAACTACAAATTGGGGAGGTGGATTGGCTTCAAAGTCACTATGACGAATTAACACTTTTGTATAACATAAGGCTTAAGGCACTATACCACATTGAGGGGTATCAATAACACATTGAACGCTCCTTTAATAAGAAAGTCAAAGACCATGGTGCAGGAGAAGGAGACCTCACCCAAAAAAATAGTGAAAAATGTCAAGAATCCAAGAGGAAAATTCAAACCTAACTAGTGTGGACCATATAGTGTCAAGAAAGTCTTATCAATTGGTGTTGTAATTTTAGTCAAACTTGATGGAAAAGAAATGACTTAATTGGTCAACCTTGATCATCTTAAGAAATTATATTCTTAAATCTATAATCTCAATGCCATGCCCCCTCATACCTTTCTCTTCTAAAAAAATCCCCTTGTCTCCCTCACAAGAACTACGTCGAACTTGATTCTTTGACGAAGAAAATATTAAAAAAAACAAATTACAATTTTCCTCCCTTTGAGAGGTATGTAGGGAACCCATAAAGTAACTTTGGGTTCAGTCATTTCTTTTACAAAATGTATAGTATTCTTGCCCTAAGGAATGAGAATCCATCATTGTTTTGAAATTAAACAAAAGGATTACATGTGGCTTAGTTGACGGTATGGGTAATTCAAACATGAAGGGTTATTTTAATAATGAATAACAAAGTTACTTTTATGTCAAATTTTATTTTCATAAGGAATTTTGTTATTTAAATGCGAGCATTATAATAACACATCCACGCCCCTTATTCACCCCGATTTACATCCAAACCTAATATAAAAAGTCAAACACAATGAAACCATACATAAACCGTTGACCTAAAAATATACCCAAGAGGGGGTGAATTGAGTATTTATGAAATTAATGGTAATTTCAAAACTTTCTTAACTATCTTTATTAATTATTTGCAATATGATAAATCAATTAAAGTATAAGAAATCAATCAAACAATAAGCACATAGAGTTAAAAGAGAGTGAGTTTGGAGAAACTTTACAAATCGATGTTTTAATATGGTTCAACTTTGCATATGTCCATGATCGAGACAATACTCGGGAAACATCATTATATCCAATTCACTAAGGCGGAACAAAAACTTCATAAGGAATTATAAAACCTAAAAAATCAAAACCAATAAGGGAACCATACCCATCCTGGCCCAAGAAAAACACCAAATAACCTAAAATCATATCATGCCTGAACTCTTTGTAACTATGTCACTACCGATCATGAAGATATAATGAATTTCAATCACAAGTATAAAAAATGATATATGTAACCAAAATGTAAATTAATGTTTCTTTACTAAGAATGGCGGGGGAATGGTTTTTTCTCTCTCTCTAAAGCTTTAAACTAATAAGTTATCACAAGTATGTTTCTCAAATAGGTTTAGGTTAAATCTTTAGCACACTAGAGTATTGGGTTTATATCTTTGGATAAATAGGGTTTGAGGAATAATCTTAAACTCAAAAGGGTTTTTGATTGGAGCTTTACTTCAATGGATTTTTGGATTTGAAACTCTCAACTTGCAAATGGGTTTTGAGACTTGGGATAACTTTTGGATATGAATTGGATATTTGATCTTTGGATAATGTTATATAATGCTCGAGTGTTTAAAGAAGGAATCGAAATGTTCATTTTATAGGCTTTTGCAAAAACTAGTCGTTGAAGAGTACTTTTGTGAATACTGGATCTTTTGAAATTTAAATTTTGAAAAATAGTCATTGGGATTTGAGCCACCTGGGCACTTTAAGTCAAATCAAAGTAGTTTGAGTCAACTTAAAGTTCCACGTTACTTTTTGAAAAATTCTAAAACCTTGATTCTTAACTCAATATTGAGGTATATCACTTTGGGCAGTTTAAGTCAACTTAAAGTCTACCCCGAGTCAACTTAAAGAGACCAACTTCATGTCCATACTATTTTAAGTTAATTGTAGGTTTGGCAAAGGTTAAGTTTATTTGTTTAAGAAAGTCAATGATCATATAAGTTCATTTACACTATTATAATCATTACCTAATCACTCAAAGCTTTAATAAGGTCTTGTTGGAGTTAGATCACTTTATTTAAATGTATGGAATATATGATTATTCTTCTAATTTGTTATGACTTGACAGTGATAGGCTTGAAATGGAATACATTAACATGTTGAGATTTTCATGTATTGAGCGAATTTTGATTATTTAGTATGCATGGATCTTCTTCTTCTTTATTTTGTCTTGAATATATAGGAATAGACTCATTACATGATCATCTTTTGAATTTATTCTGATTTGATTCATGCTTTGATTCTCTTAATGTTCTACTTTCTTGGTTGGTATAATTGTGACACCCTATAAAATCCATTTAAAGATTAATCAGGTGTACTAGAAAAATCAAGGGAATAAAAAACATTTGGTAACATTCTCAGCATAATGAAGTAAATTTGTTAGGCTGGAAATATTCGCAAGAGTGAGGAGTTGAATTGGGTATATGGGTTTAATGAAAATTTCATTACTTTTTAAGCTTAGTTTTAAAGATTAGTTGCAATATGATAAATCAATTCAAGAGAACACAATTAATTAATCAATAAGCATATGTAGTTAAGAGAGAGAGAGTAAATAGGAACTTTGAAAACAAAAGTTTTAACGTGGTTCATCCATGGCATATGTCAATGCTCGAGATAGAACTTGAGAAATTTACTATCTCCGATTCACTTACGGTGGAACCAAAACCTCACAAGGAACACTACCTTGCAAATCGCAACCAACAAGATGCTAAACTCGTCCTTGACCAATCTATACTCATGCAATAATCCAAGGGCTTTAATTTCCTTGACTACTCGTAATAACGACACTAACGATCGAGAAGAAACAATGAAGCTTAACTATTATTAACAACAATGAGATCCTTGACCAAAACATAAAGATAAAGTTTCTTTACTAAAAATAATGATGAAGTGAGTTTGTTTTCTCTTTCTAAAAAGTAAACAAACAATATTCACAAGTATGATGCTCAAATGAGTTTTCATATGTATCTTTAGTAAAAGTGGGTATTGGATTTATAACTTTGCTAGAAAGGGATTGTAATGGAAGATTTTAGATCAAGTGGGGTTTTCTCAAAGCTAAAGTTTTAATGGAGTGTTTAGAACTAAAAATCTCAAATGGGATTTTGTTTTTCTCTATAAAGGACTTTGGGATATTGACAAAAGCTAGGGATGGAACTTTGCTCAATGGTTTTGATGTTGGAATATTGTGTGTTTTGGTATAGAGGTTAGAGGGTATATTTATAGTGTTAATATCCACCAAAGGTTGGTAAAAATGTTGGTACATGTTGAGGGTATAGGGATAAACGATTGGGAAGATTTACTAAATATATTTTTGAAATCTCTGACACTTTTAGTCGACTAAACCTTTGTTTAGTTTCCTAAAACTCTTCCGATTGACATTATGCCGGTTTTATTAAGGTATCCCAAAATGTTTAAGGGACTAAATTTTGAGTTTTAATCGACTAAACAAAGGTTTGGTCGACTAAACCTCCTAAGTTTTAGGCTATGTGATGTTGGGTTTTAGGCCATAATTTAGGGAAGATTTAGGGAGAATTAGAGTAGGTTTAGATAAGGGGTTTTTGGGCATATACAAGTTAAACTATGCTACTTTACTTTTTTATAATATTTCCTAAAGAAGAGTAATACTCATCAAGAGATTTGTGCACTCTCTTGGCTTGCTTGATTCATTAATTGTTTACTTGAGAAATGATATTTACTTGAGCTTGATATCCATAGGTTGGGTGATATGGTAATGGTCTTTATTATTTGAATGATTAATGTTTATATTCTCTTGAGTCTTGAGAGATGATATTTGCTAGGGTTTGATGCAAGCTTAGAGTCAACATTGGATTACTTGTGATCTTTATTGTCTTAGTTATGAGCTTCATTATTTTGGTTGAGAACGTCATTGTATTGCATTGATATGATTATATGGTTGCATGGATGAAGTGTTCCTTGGAACATATATCACAATATATTGAGTGCTTATTTTAATCTCAAATACATTAGAGAGAAGATATAGAAGTGTGACTGATTGGGCAAAAATCGAGCATCATCTAAATACACTTGTTGTTGTCTTCAGTTTTACACCTCAATACAAAAAAAAATCTACTCTTTTACTACACATATTTATATGTATATGAGTGAGTTCGGGTATTGAATCCACATAGAATGTCATTTAAAATTTAATTAATTTATTACTTATTAAAAGAAAGTGTAAAAGATTATTTTTGATTTTTTAATATTTAAATATTACAATTAATCTAGGAGAATATTTAAACTAAAATAATTTACAACTATAAAAATCATAGGTTGAGAGTTCAATCCCTCACTTTGGAATGCGTAACATAAATAGTTACACAGTTAGACACATTTAAAATGCGATTAATACTCATATAATTAATTATTTAACCATGGAGTGTTACTCCCCAAATTTCCAT
Source organism: Sambucus nigra (assembly GCA_949130495.1). Classification (NCBI taxonomy): domain Eukaryota; kingdom Viridiplantae; phylum Streptophyta; class Magnoliopsida; order Dipsacales; family Adoxaceae; genus Sambucus; species Sambucus nigra. The sequence continues at coordinate 91,074,508 of OX422219.1, read as the reverse complement.
AAAAGTCCAAATTGGAGTTTGGCGTTAACAATAATACCAAAATTACACACACTATGTCGCAACTATGGTACATACGTGATATACCCTATTAAGGTCCCTAGGTGTAATTTTAAAAATAATCAACCCATTAAAACCGATCTATTCCATCACGCCATAGCGAAGTAACTACACACCCGAGATGAGTTCCTAAAAGGTATTTTTAATTAATTAAATAAAACAATGCATATGAATAAATAAGTTTGAAAGGTAGAAAGTTAATTTTAATATGAGTAACTAATTATGAATGCATTAGACTGATTTTACAGTGAAAATAATAATAACAAAACAATTAATTAACTAAAGGAATAATTTATTAAAACTACATTAAAATTCCAGATTACAACTAAAAATAATACTACACTACTCATTATGTAAAAATAAATGAAATGTGAGGTGTTGCCAAATCACCCCTTTATATAGGTGAAGAAAACTAAACTCAAGGGTAGAATGGGATTAAAAATTATTTGGACAATGGACATTATTTAAATAACAAGTGGAACTGCACTCCTCTTCCGAAAGTAGGTTCAATTATATGGGTAATGGGGAAATATTTTAATTAAAATGGAATAAACCACATGAAAAGATTATAGTGGGAACATTGTTTGGAATCTAGATGTAACAACCCGCATAATTTTGGGGGTATTTTTAAAATAAGAGGAAAAATAAATTTTGAGATAAAACTATTTTTATTGCTAAATCTTGTTGGTTATTATTTTTAAAGGCGAGAATTTCAAACGGTTTCTAAAACGGAGTTAAAACGTATTTTGTATTGATTTTATAATATTTTGCCTTATAGGCATTTTTTTAGGCGAACTGCCAATTTTCCTAGCCGATCGATCGATCGACCCCAGCAGGAAACGTGCACTGCAAGCAGTTTTGAGTGTTTGTTTTGGTTACAACTCTATTATTTTTTCCTTATTTAAAGGGGTGGTGGGTGACTATTTTTAAAGCATCTTTTGGCATAAAAATATGCAGCAAACATATTTTAAATTACTCTCTTTTATACACAAACAAGCCCTTTGATTTATGCATTCAACCATAGGTTTTTGGAGGTGTTCTTGGGGAAGTTTTAAGGTTGTTCTTGGTGGTGTTTTTGGTGATATTTGGAGCATATTTTTGGTGACTTATTCTGTGATTTCTGGGCAGAATTACTGTTGGTTCTTTTGGTGGTTTAAGGTATGGGGTTTTACACAATATGCTCCATAATCTCGTGAGTGTTTATTCTCGTTGTTTTCTTGTGATTATTGACTCATATTTGAATTGCTAAATTCATTGGAATCTAGAAATATTTGTTGGAATCTATTTATGATTCATGTGGTATTATTTTGGTGTTGAGCATGTTGTCATGAAGATTTTAATATGTCACGGAGGTTGCGCACCTGCCAATATTCCTTTTTTCGGATATGCTAAATATTCCTTTCATATGTACGGTGGTGAGGCTTGGTGACCCGGTTAATGTGTTGTGGAGAAATTATAGTGATATAATTTCTTATGTGATTCGCATTTGATTTGAATATTCGTATTCGTATTGTTAAGTTTTATTCAGCACTAATATTTGTTGAGCATCCTTCCGGTCGTATTGTGTACTTCCCCATATTTTCTTTTAGTGGCAGGTTAGCGCGAATTTTGGGCGTTTGGGATTAATTGAAGATGGATTTTAGCTTGGATTATTTTGGGAAGAATATTCGAGAGTACATGAGAAGAATTGTATTTATTTTGGTTGTATATAGCATTGGAGATTTATTTGTTTTCGAGATAGTTAGATTGTTGTAATTATTTCGAGAGAATTATTGTATTTATTTGAAGAGATTGAGATTAGTGGTTTCTTTTCTATTATGGGATTTAGATGCTCTATACCTTGTGATTTAGTTTATCGACAGTGGTGCTCCATTCGCTCTCCCCGGGCGGGCAAGGTGTTGTTACACTAGAATATGGGACAAAATGGAAATGGTTCCAACCATCTTTCGTGGGGGGAAACAAGAGGGCACGGTATGGGGTTTAATACAAAAAGAACAAATGGGAAAGGGAATCGTATTTATTATATCTTTTATTAAATGAGGGACAAAAATTTAAGGGAAGAGGTATGGGAAGGAATACAAATTGAGTAAAAATGCACAAGTCATTGGGCAAAAAGGGAGCAAAAGCTGATGGGAACAAAAGGATAAAAATAATATGGGGAAATAATCCAAGCATTGAGGAAAAATAAAAGGGGAGTGGCAAATAGGGGCCCAGCCCAGGGAGTTGGGAAGGGAAGGGGCACTGGATCATGGGGCTGTGGCGCTGCCACATGGATTACCAGGATAACACTAAGCGGTGTGCCTAGGGAATTTAACAAAACCTCCCCCTTGATGGGACTCGAACTCGTGACCAAAAGCCTGGGCATAACCTCCCCAAACCATTGAGACAATAGGCTCTTTAATAATTATATGGCACGAATTATATATAACCCTCAATTAAACCCAAGTTTCATTAATAACAGATAAGATCCAAAACCATAACTTTCTCATACGACCTCGGATCTATGCACAGGAAAAACTGAGGAGACTCAAATTTTGGAGCCGATAATATTTCAATAATGCTCGGGGTTGGTCTAACTTTAGGTTTAACTCAAGACTTTAACTTTGAATTTCTTTCGATTTTAAACTTTTCACGATCATAATTTCATTATTTCAGATCGGATTGACACTCCATTTGAACGCAGATGTTCCTTGATGTAACAACCCTCGATTTTTGGAGACTGAGAAATTAAATTTTGGGAAAATAAAATTTAATTAAATTGGAGAATTTCAAAATTTGGGAACTTAGGCCCGAAAATAGAGAATATTTTAAAGTACTCCGGATGATATTTTTGAGGGTACCATCGATCCCGGGAGGGTCGAGATAGTCAAAATGACTGTCATTGGGTCTTATTTCGGCTCCGGAATGTTTTTAAGTTATTTTGGCTCGAATTGGAGTAAACGAGTCATTTAAAGTGTGTATTAACTTTTAAAACTGGGATTTTGTTTTAAAGGTTTATGAGGCTTACGGATTAAACCATTTCTCATTTGAGAGAAAGAGAGAAAAGCCCTAGAGAGAGAGGAAGAGAAGGAAAGAAGAAGAAAAGAAGAGAGAGAGGAAGAAAGCTTGGGATTTCCGGCCCAACCGCGACTTCGAGGACGATCCAACCTCTACAAATCTGAGGCAAGTGTTTAATCTTGCTAAATAGCTATTTGTGTATTTCATTTCATAATTTGTGGGGTAAAGAAATGGATTTTTGGGTATTAACATCAAAACCTAGATTTTTGGGTTTAAATCTTGAAATCAATGTTTAAATATGGATTTAATGGATTAGAAATGGTTGGATCAACTTTAGGTTGATTTATTGGCTTAAAATCATGTTGGGTTATAGATTTGGGGATTGGAATGAAAATTTTAGGGTTTAAATTCGTGGGGTTTGCTGAAATGGAAAAACGACCAGCTTAACTGGTATGGCCGGTCGACCGCGGTCTGGGGACCGGTCGATCGCGCCTTAAAGGAAAAGCCAACTGCATTTCTTCGTAGGCAAAATTTGGACCTGCGGTCGACCGGGGGTCTCGGACCGGTTCCCTATTTTTAGCCCAAGACTTGGATTTCTTCTCCCCCTTTTTGTTTTGGAGTTTATTCTTAGGGGCTTCCTTAATGGGCTGTTTTATGGGTTTCCTAAGATGACTTCTAGCCCTTTTTAGTTGGGTTCATTGATTTGGGGTTCTCTCTTATAAAGTAAGAGATATCTTTTGGTGGCTTATAGGGGGTTTCTCACTTAGTATACGATAGTGGGGACTTCTTGGAATAATTGGATAAGAAATATCCATGTATGTTGTGAAATTTCTAGGCCGACATTTATGTCAAATCCTTATAAGGATAGGATATTGTTAAGTTACATATTGGGGCCATTTGAAAGAGAGTGGTCGCATACCCTTTAAAGAGTGAGGGGTCTTACATCCTTAGAAAAGTTTAGTCTAAGGGAAATTGATAACTCTATAGTAGTGAGGGTTACCGAGATTTATTTCGAACCATAGGTGACATTGAGAACGCTTTGGGATCGTACTATCGACTAGAATAAGCGGTAGCACAAATTCTAGTTAGGGTAGTTTTCACGTATTATGGGGATTCCAATACTTTAAATGAGGTTGGAATAAACTGGGGCTTTAGACTATTAAGTCACGTGTGTGCCTATGGTTAAATAGTACAAGGTAATTATGTACTTTTGGTTATGGATGAAATGTGTAGTGATGGATTCCTACACATACTCTTGGGTGATAACCCTAATGTTGAATATATATGTATAGATATATACATATGGTTTTGGGAGACTATTAATCATAGGAAAAATGATTGAATATGTTTCAAGTGAGGGATTGTATTCACATATCGAGGTATATTTATTGGAAATTGTGGTGACGGCTTGTATATTGAGGATTATGTATACTTATAGCCGGGTTTATATATCTTATACATATGACCGAGAATTAGTTTGTATATATATTGATATAGCGATGTGTGTATATATGTACATATATCTATGTATGAATGTGAATATATGGATATATTTTATGTTGTGGACATACTTGGTATGGATATTTAAACCGTATATGATGGTTTATTATATTGGAGCATATGATGGGATCATATGGATGTATGTATATTGCGTATGTGAGCGATATATATTTTTAGATTATGGTTTATTATATTGGATCATATGATGGGATCATATGGATGTATGTATATTACGTATATGAGCAATATATATACTTATGTGGTTAGGCATACCCCGCTCATGCTATCATTGGGAAGTTTCCGCGCAGAGGGTGAGCATCCTGGCATATAGAGCAGGGTGTGGATATTCCCCAGGTCATAGTCGTCCCTTGTGTTATTATACGATATAGATATATATTTTTGGGATGAGACGTGGTGGGTATGTTTCGTCTCATTGTCGGTTGGAGCTATGACCGCTTCCCGGGACGTCGTGTGTGTGTGTTACCACGAGGTGGGTGCCGTTGATCCCCACCAGGTGGTCCCCAGTTGTTACGTGAGCCGGACTCTGGGAAGATGATAGCATTGATGCAGTTTTATCGGTGCTATATATATCCGGGTATTATATTTGCATGGCCATTGTACATCATATATGGTATGTACACTTGGTCATGGGTATATGGATGATTGGTATATGTATATATATGGTGAGCATAAAATACATATATATATGTATTTATATATCCTATAGAGGAAAGGATATAGAATTTTGGTAAAGTACATCTTAGATGATTATGGTGTACTAGATTGATGGGGGTTGATGTATCGCACATAAGGTATAATTTGGTTACATCATCCCAAGGATATTATTGGAGGTTCTTTTATTTTATTTTATTTGTTTTTCTTTTTTCTTTTCTTTCTTTCTTTATTTGGTAGTTATGTGACACCCCGACTAATTAAATACCGGGTAGCTACTCCTTTATAAAATTAATTCAAAATGCCAAGTTGGCTCAGTTAATAGCATCACTGTCGAAAACATTTTATTATTACTAACCACCTAGTATTTAAAAATCAAGTTGCCAAATTTTAATTTAAGTCTGATTAACATGCAACGAGTGTAATGAAGAAATAAATAACACCATTCACCGTACTGAAGTAAAATGAATAACCATCACATAACAGTAATAAAGTCTGGAGGAAAAACTCCTCACTACAATCCCATAACTGAAATAAATAAACTGAAACAATACATGCTATAGTCTGAAAACTGAAATGTAAAAGATGCTCTAAATAGGAATGGGCGACATGCCCTATAACTGATAGATAGTGACTCTGGAAGCCAAAAGATAGAAGCGTGTATAAGCAAATCCCTGTAGCTTCCACAAACAGCTACAGCTCGTCACCTGAATGAACATCCTATGCTTGGTGTCCTTGTGGCTGGGCACCTAAAATGGTTTTACAAAGAAAAAGAGATTTGAAAAGCAAACGGGTCAGAGCCCGAATGTGGAGTTATATTTTAAAAACCTGCAAGTGCTTTAAAAACATTTAAAACATTAAATGCAAAGTACATGTTAGGACGTACACTCGCATGATATTCTCACCTCTCGTCTAACTGTGCACTCCTAACGTAAGTACCCATCTATATCGACCCATACTACTAGCTAACTGACAACATAACTAGCTAGACTGCCAAAGGTTCTACCCATATTACTCGGTTCCATTTATCATAACAACGCTCGTAATTAAATAGAGGTTTAATGTAAACTCAGTTACTAAATATGCCATTGATATAACTATCAGTTAACTCATTATAAATCTCGAAACAATACCGTAATATTATTACAACATTAACATGAGGATTCCCATTAATTTAATGTATATTATTCATATCATAAATATACAATACAAGCACCCCGCAATCTAAGCTATGGTGCACACATACTCTGCTATCCATCCCGGTACATCACGTACATAAGGATCACATATTCCGAATCTCTCAGGAATAGTCCAGATAACACAAATCACAAATAGTGGAGGCGAACACAGTCACCATCACGTGGGTCACGCACATACCTACGCTCCCACGGTCAGCGGACTTATTAATATCACAATAAGTCTTTCTATGACCTATGTTCATCGAGGTACCAGTCTATATCCCCCCCGTAGGCACACAAGGAATAGAGGGTCCTAAGCGAACGCAACCTCCCGTGATAGCAAGTATGGTAGGTATGTCATACACACAATCCATATACCAATACTAAGTAAACACATGTCTTAGTAATACCATATTTTAATCGTAGTACATATTGCACTCTCGTACTAACTATAATTATCACAATTCGCAGTATTTCGGTTTGTAATTATACGCGCTATAATTCATCCTCACATCACAGTAGACACTCACGTCTCAACCCAAATGGTTTATTGGATATAACTCTCGTATATAATTTACTCCTCTCAATAACCCAAAAGTCCCAAATCTATCCTTACATCATCAAAGAATGTTAACTCTACCCTCGAACCAGTTTCCGGGACTCCAAAAATCAAAACAGTCCAAAAAGGACAAAACTGTCAACTCGTTAGAAGTCTCGTTCGAACGAGACTTCGAACGAGTTTGGACTGTCAGGTCGTTAGAAGTCTCGTTCGAACGAGGCTGTTCGAACGAGATCCCAGTTCGTTCGAACGAACTGACCCTTCTAACGATATCTCGTTCGAACGAGATATCGAACGAAAATCCCTACTCGTTAATAACGACTGGTCAACTCGTTAGAAGCTCGTTCGAACGAGTTCGTTCGAACGACCTGGGGCTGCTTCTAACGAGCTACCAGTTTCGGCCCAGATTTTTCCCAAATCGTTTTTCATCCATTTTTATCACTTCAATCCTTCTCCAAAGTTCGTCCTAACAATGATTTAAGTCCTCTAATCATACTAAAACATGCTTAGGTTATAAACTAACGTCTTTGAGGGCAATAAGGCATCCTAAACATCATTAAATCCCAAGATTTTATACTTTTCCCCAATATCATCAAGAACATGAACCCTAGATATATATATCAACATCAAATCCAGAATTTAATTCATTTTTCTTTCACCCAAACATGTATTAACATCAGATTAATTGTCTCCAAACTATTCTACATGCAATCCTTCTCAAATTCCTCAACTTTTTATGATCTACACTACATGGGTTTTCATATTTTATCAAGAACAACCATAAATCCGAATTTTCTAACATGGAAGAGACATTCTCAGAATTTAAATGGAATAAAGTCACTTGCCTTGGTTGTCTCTGAGTTTTGGTGTAGATTCGGTGTAGAATTTCTGCAGAATTCCTCTCTCTCTCTCCTTCTCCAAGCTTTCTTCTCCAAAAAGCTATGGTGGCTAGGGTTTGCTTTGGGGAACTTATGAAAACCTAATTTAATAAACCTCCGTAGCTTATTGGTTTAATAAGGGTTGGTTGGGTTAATTCCTTATCATATTACAACTCTCAATTTTCGTCACTTTTAGTTACCCAAAAATACCAAATTACTAAAATACCCTTTAAGTTACCGGTATGGCCTAAAAATACCCCGGGACCCAAACTATACCCCCGGCTAGTGTTTTCTGACTATCTCGACCCTTCCGGACGCGTTGGCGCACTCAAAACAACCATACGTATTATAGATTTTAAATTCACTTTTTATTAACAAAATATTATACCGTGACGCGGCGGTCCCACGCGTCTCAACAAAATTTCTAAAATGCCGTATATAAATCTCACGACAAATTTTATAATACCAAATACATATATAATCATATATGCACTTAATCAAATACCAATTCGCATCACATTAGTATTTATAACCCGGATTAATTTCCAATTAATACGCAATTAATTAATTAATCCCAAAAATAAATATAGACAAAAGTACGGGGTATTACATACTTCCCCCCTAATAACTGAATTTCGTCCCGAAATTCGAAACTAGAAAGTACCTGCTAAAAATAGCTCTGGATAACGCTCGCGCATCTCATCCTCGCTCTCCCATGTGGACTCCTCGACATTGTGATGTCGCCACTGAACACACACTAACGGGACTATCTTTGACCGCAGTTTCCTCTCGCTTCGGTCCAAAATAGCAATTGGCCCCTCCTCGTAGGAGCTATCCGGATGGAGATCGATGTCCTCCACAGCAATGTGAGAATGAGCCAAATTATCTCTAAGGTATTTCCTCAGCGAGGAAATATGGAACACGTCGTGAATCCGATGCAAGTGCTCCGGTAGTCCAAGTCTATACACAACCGGTCATATCCGCTCAATAATAGGAAACGGCCCCACGTACCTCGGTGCCAACTTCCCCTTCTTCCCGAAACGCATAATCCCCTTCATCGGAGATACCCTGAGCAAAACCTGGTCCCCCACTTGGAACTCCCTGAAAAGTCTCTTCGCATCAGCATAACTCTTCTGCCTGTCTTGAGCTACCCGAATGCGACTCCAAATCCACTCAATCCTTGCCGAAGTATCCTGAATCACTTCCGGCCCAAGTAGTTTGTTGTCCCCCACTTCTAACCAACATGCTGGGGAACGACAAGGCCTACCGTACAATGCCTCAAACGGAGCCATGCCAATAGTAAACTGATAGGAGTTGTTGTAAGCAAACTCCACCAGTGGAAGGTACTGCTCCCATCCACCCCCGAAGTCAATAATGCACATGCGTAGCATGTCCTCCAACATCTGATTGGTGCGCTCTGTCTGCCCATCGGTCTGCGGATGATAAGCCGTACTCAACCGCAATTCCGTGCCCATGGCCTCCTGGAAACTCTCCCAAAACCGCGAAACAAATATCTTGTCTCTGTCAGACACGATATTTAGGGGCACACCGTGAAGTCTCACAATCTCTGAAATGAAGAGCTGGGCATACTGTCCCGAAGTGTAATCAGTCCTTACGGGTAAGAAGTGAGCGACCTTGGACAACCTGTCCATGATTACCCAAACGGAGTCGTGACCCCTTTGCGACGTAGGCAACCCCGTGACAAAATCCATGGATATGCTCTCCCACATCCACACCGGAACCTCCAACGGCTGTAGCAATCCTGCTGGTCTCTGATGATCCACTTTTACAAGCTGACAAGTGGCGCATTTCGAGACAAACTCAGCGATATCTCTCTTTATACCGCTCCACCAATACTGGCGTCTCATGTCCTGGTATATTTTGTCCCCTCCGGGATGTACTGCGAACCGTGAGCCGTGCGACTCTGCCATCACATCGTGCCGCAATTCTTCTCCTTCAGGAACTACCAATCTCCCATTGAAGCGTAATCCCCCGTCTGAGCTAACGGTATTGGACTCGGCTCCCTCTGCAAGTAATCGAACTATCTGCTCCTGACAGAACGAGTCATTAGCCTGTGCCCGTACTACCTTCGTAACAATCTGCGGTGTAACGGTCATCACAGACATGAAAGATCGGGCCACTGCATCCTGGTGTCCCAATTCCTTCCACTTAGCTTTCCACACCTCTGCCACCTCATCTGCTGGCCTGCGGCTCAACGCGTCTGCTACAACGTTAGCTTTACCCGGGTGGTACTGGATGTCGAACTGGTAGTCCTTCACAAATTCAAGCCACTTACGCTGCCGAATATTCAATTCCTTCTGCGTGAACAGATACTGAAGTGACTTGTGATCCGTGAACAGCTGAAACTTCTCCCCCAACAGATAGTGCCTCCAAATCCGTAGGGCAAATACTACTGATGCCAACTCCAAATCATGCGTAGGGTAATTCTTCTCTTGAGGCTTAAGCTTACGGGAAGCATAATCTATGGCCTGTCTCTCCTGCTACAATACACCTCCAAGTCCTTGCAAAGATGCATCGGTGTAAACCAAATACTCAACTCCCGGTCTCGGCAATGCTAACACAGGTGCTGAGGTCAATTTGTCCTTCAACTCATCAAATGCCAACTGACACGCATCACTCCAGATATATGGCACACCCTTACGAGTAAGATGTGTCAAAGGACCTTCTATCTCCGAGAAACCCCGAATAAACCTCCTGTAGTATCATGCTAGACCCAAGAAACTACGAATCTCCGTTGGTGTCGTGGGCTGTCCCCACTCCCTCACCGCTGATACCTTCCCCGGATCGACAGATATTCCCTGGTCGAAAATAATGTGACCCAAGAATTGGACTTCCTTCAGCCAAAACCTGAACTTCTCATATTTTGCATACAACTCGTTCTGACGGAGTGTCTGCAAAACCTGCCTCAAATGCTCGGCGTGCTCCTCCTCTGTCTGAGAGTAAACCAGAATGTCATCAATGAAGACGATGACAAACTGATCTAGGAAATCCCTGAACACCCTGTTCATCAAGTCCATAAACACTGCTGGAGCGTTGGTCAAGCCGAAAGGCATAACCCGAAACTCGTAAGAACCATATCTCGACAAGAATGCGGTCTTCGAAACATCCTCCTCCCTGATACGCAACTGATGGTATCCTGACCTCAAGTCAATCTTCGAGAAGAAAGAAGCTCCTCTCAACTGGTCGAATAAGTCATCGATTCGAGGCAACGGATACTTATTCCGTATCGTGACCTTATTCAATTCTCGGTAGTCCACGCACAATCTCAGTGAACCATCCCTCTTCTTCACAAACAAAACTGGAGCGCCCCAAGGTGAGGTACTCCTGCGAATAAAGCCCTGCCCTAACAGCTGCTCTATCTGATCCCGTAGCTCTCGCATCTCAGCTGGAGCCATACGGTATGGTGCACGTGCTATAGGTCTCGTACCCGGTAGGAAATCTATAACGAAGTCTATCTCCCGACTGGGTGGTAAGCCTGGTATCTCCTGAAACACATCTGAATACTCCCTGACAACCGGGATCGAATCCAAAGGAATCACAACCTCCTTAGAGGTATCCTCCTCTATGTAATACAGATGAGCGGTCGATCCTCCCTCTGGGCGAGGCATCGCCACTATAAACATCTCCTGCCCCGGAATGGCAAAAACAATGCTCCCGCTGAAGCAATCAATCATGGCCCTATATGATACGAGCCAATCCATACCGATGATCACATCGTGAACATGCATGTCTAACACTAACATGTCCGCAGGCAATACCAAACCACCAACCTCTACCCCCACTCCCCGGCATATAAAGAAAATAAGTGACCCACTCCCCAATGGTGAGTCGACACACGTCACTGTGCTCTCTGTCGTAGCTAACAATCCTAAAGCTTTCGCGAAGTGTGTAGCTATAAAACAATGTGTAGCACCCGTATCAAATAACACCCGACCCATAGTGCCATGGATAGGAAACGTACCCTCAATCGCGGGCGGTGCCTGTGGAACTGCAGCCTGGTGAACGTTGTAGACACGTCCATACTGTAGCTGCCCCTGCTGAGCTGGGACTGCTGGAATGGGTGGCAATGCTGCCATCTGTGGCGGTGCAGGAAGAGCGGCGGGAAACATAGGTCTCTGTGGCTCCTGGCGAGCACCCTGCTGCTGCTGCTGTGGGGCCCTGCCCCTATCAGGACAATCCTGCTTCTTATGGCCAGTCTTGCCACAAGTAAAGCACTTCCCTGGGAAGTTCCCTCCCCTCTGCCCCTCTGCCCCTGCTGTCCCCGGCCCTGGTGGCCGTTACCATTCCTCCCTTGGCCCTGTTGGCCCTGATGAAACTGCTGCCCATTCTGCCCCTGTTGGCCCTGATGGCCGTTTGGACCCTGATGGCCCTGGCGGAAACCTCCCTAACCCTGCCTGTAGTTCCCTGACCAGAACCTCTTATTATCCCCCTGCTGGGTACCCTGCTCATTCTGCCTCTGCCCCTGACCCGATTCTGCCCCACTGGCACTATGTCCTCCAGTCCTGCCCTGATGGCTAGACTCCCCCGACCGCTTGCCCTCGGCCATATGAAAACGGTGGTCCTGGCAGTGCAATAGTGCAGCGTTAACCACATCAGAATACGTGGCCAACGATAGGTTCCCTAGCAGATGCTGACGGATCCTCCAATTCAACCCATCGGTGAACTTCTCTATCTTCTTCTTCTCTGTTGGAATCTCGTCTGGAACGATATTCAACAGGTTAGTAAACTCAGCCTCATACTCGGCCACTGTCTTGCCCTCCTGCTTCAAACTCATCAGCTTCCTCCTCATCTCTGTATGAACTGCGGACGGAAAGTACTTGCGGTCGAACCGCACCCAGAACTCCTGAATCGTGAGGGTATCCCTCTCCTCCGCGGTGGTAATAGACTCCCACCACTGTAGTGCAGATCCCACTAGCTTGAAAGTAGCTAGCACCTGTTTCTGAACATCAGTGCACTCATGCATCCTCAAATGCCTCTGTATGTCCTTCCTTCATTGGCTCGAGACTACTACGTCTGAGCTACTTGCAAACTCTGGCGGATGCTCTTTCTGAAAAGCGTCACGTACACGCTCCCAAGCAGACGGGAATGCATTAACCTGTACTGGCGCGGCAACCGGCGCCGGTGGTGGTGCCTGCTGAATCACGGCAATCGCGGCATTTACCGCTTGAGCTACTATAGCTGCAACCTCAGCGGCGTTTAACATGCCCTGAACTAGAGCGGGCTGGGGTTCGGGCGTAGCATTCCTGGGAACTCGTCGTGCATGTCGTGGAGGCATCTGAAATAAGAATGAAGTTTATAAGTTCACGGTTTATAAACTTAAAATAGCTGAAGAACGAAGCATACACAAAAAGAATACAACAATCCTAAAATATAGGGCTCTATATCAAAGAAACGTAGCGGAAACATAATAGCCGTACAGATCCTAAAAGACACTAGAACCTGATGCTCTGATACCACCTGTGACACCCCGACTAATTAAATACCGGGTAGCTACTCCTTTATAAAATTAATTCAAAATGCCAAGTTGGCTCAGTTAATAGCATCACTGTCGAAAACATTTTATTATTACTAACCACCTAGTATTTAAAAATCAAGTTGCCAAATTTTAATTTAAGTCTGATTAACATGCAACGAGTGTAATGAAGAAATAAATAACACCATTCACCGTACTGAAGTAAAATGAATAACCATCACATAACAGTAATAAAGTCTGGAGGAAAAACTCCTCACTACAATCCCATAACTGAAATAAATAAACTGAAACAATACATGCTATAGTCTGAAAACTGAAATGTAAAAGATGCTCTAAATAGGAATGGGCGACATGCCCTATAACTGATAGATAGTGACTCTGGAAGCCAAAAGATAGAAGCGTGTATAAGCAAATCCCTGTAGCTTCCACAAACAGCTACAGCTCGTCACCTGAATGAACATCCTATGCTTGGTGTCCTTGTGGCTGGGCACCTAAAATGGTTTTACAAAGAAAAAGAGATTTGAAAAGCAAACGGGTCAGAGCCCGAATGTGGAGTTATATTTTAAAAACCTGCAAGTGCTTTAAAAACATTTAAAACATTAAATGCAAAGTACATGTTAGGACGTACACTCGCATGATATTCTCACCTCTCGTCTAACTGTGCACTCCTAACGTAAGTACCCATCTATATCGACCCATACTACTAGCTAACTGACAACATAACTAGCTAGACTGCCAAAGGTTCTACCCATATTACTCGGTTCCATTTATTATAACAACGCTCGTAATTAAATAGAGGTTTAATGTAAACTCAGTTACTAAATATGCCATTGATATAACTATCAGTTAACTCATTATAAATCTCGAAACAATACCGTAATATTATTACAACATTAACATGAGGATTCCCATTAATTTAATGTATATTATTCATATCATAAATATACAATACAAGCACCCCGCAATCTAAGCTATGGTGCACACATACTCTGCTATCCATCCCGGTACATCACGTACATAAGGATCACATATTCCGAATCTCTCAGGAATAGTCCAGATAACACAAATCACAAATAGTGGAGGCGAACACAGTCACCATCACGTGGGTCACGCACATACCTACGCTCCCACGGTCAGCGGACTTATTAATATCACAATAAGTCTTTCTATGACCTATGTTCATCGAGGTACCAGTCTATATCCCCCCCGTAGGCACACAAGGAATAGAGGGTCCTAAGCGAACGCAACCTCCCGTGATAGCAAGTATGGTAGGTATGTCATACACACAATCCATATACCAATACTAAGTAAACACATGTCTTAGTAATACCATATTTTAATCGTAGTACATATTGCACTCTCGTACTAACTATAATTATCACAATTCATAGTATTCCGGTTTGTAATTATACGCGCTATAATTCATCCTCACATCACAGTAGACACTCACGTCTCAACCCAAATGGTTTATTGGATATAACTCTCGTATATAATTTACTCCTCTCAATAACCCAAAAGTCCCAAATCTATCCTTACATCATCAAAGAATGTTAACTCTACCCTCGAACCAGTTTCCGGGACTCCAAAAATCAAAACAGTCCAAAAAGGACAAAACTGTCAACTCGTTAGAAGTCTCATTCGAACGAGACTTCGAACGAGTTTGGACTGTCAGGTCGTTAGAAGTCTCGTTCGAACGAGGCTGTTCGAACGAGATCCCAGTTCGTTCGAACGAACTGACCCTTCTAACGATATCTCGTTCGAACGAGATATCAAACGAAAATCCCTACTCGTTAATAACGACTGGTCAACTCGTTAGAAGCTCATTCGAACGAGTTCGTTCGAACGACCTGGGGCTGCTTCTAACGAGCTACCAGTTTCGGCCCAGATTTTTCCCAAATCGTTTTTCATCCATTTTTATCACTTCAATCCTTCTCCAAAGTTCGTCCTAACAATGATTTAAGTCCTCTAATCATACTAAAACATGCTTAGGTTATAAACTAACGTCTTTTAGGGCAATAAGGCATCCTAAACATCATTAAATCCCAAGATTTTATACTTTTCCCCAATATCATCAAGAACATGAACCCTAGATATATATATCAACATCAAATCCAGAATTTAATTCGTTTTTCTTTCACCCAAACATGTATTAACATCAGATTAATTGTCTCAAAACTATTCTACATGCAATCCTTCTCAAATTCCTCAACTTTTTATGATCTAGACTACATGGGTTTTCATATTTTATCAAGAACAACCATAAATCCGAATTTTCTAACATGGAAGAGACATTCTCAGAATTTAAATGGAATAAAGTCACTTGCCTTGGTTGTCTCTGAGCTTTGGTGTAGATTCGGTGTAGAATTTCTGCAGAATTCCTCTCTCTCTCTCCTTCTCCAAGCTTTCTTCTCCAAAAAGCTATGGTGGCTAGGGTTTGCTTTGGGGAACTTATGAAAACCTAATTTAATAAACCTCCGTAGCTTGTTGGTTTAATAAGGGTTGGTTGGGTTAATTCCTTATCAGATTACAACTCTCAATTTTCGTCACTTTTAGTTACCCAAAAATGCCAAATTACTAAAATACCCTTTAAGTTACCGGTATGGCCTAAAAATACCCCGGGACCCAAACTATACCCCCGGCTAGTGTTTTCTGACTATCTCGACCCTTCCGAACGCGTTGGCGCACTCAAAATGACCATACGTATTATAGATTTTAAATTCACTTTTTATTAACAAAATATTATACCGTGACGCGGCGGTCCCACGCGTCTCAACAAAATTTCTAAAATGCCGTATATAAATCTCACGACAAATTTTATAATACCAAATACATATATAATCATATATGCACTTAATCAAATACCAATTCGCATCACATTAGTATTTATAACCCGGATTAATTTCCAATTAATACGCAATTAATTAATTAATCCCAAAAATAAATATAGACAAAAGTACGGGGTATTACAAGTTATAGTTTAGTAGTAATGGCAGTATTATATAGTATGTTAAGGATTATGGATCTCTAGGATCGACATTGCCCAAGAGTAGTGTAACGAGGGGGTTCCTTGTTTGGATTTCGCTTTGCGAGACGCCTCACGCACGAAACGCAGTGCTATGTCGAGAGTTGAGAGAAGTAATTCTATTTGTGGCATCTCGGATCTCTGGTCTTGACCTTGTCAGGAGTAGTGTAACGGGGCGGTTCCTTATTTGGATTTCGCTTTGCGAGACTCCCCACGCATGAAACGTAGTACAAGTTTGAGATTAGAGAGAGGTTTTGCCAATATTCCATGTGCATGTTATTAAGAATATAAATTCTGATATTTTAGCCTATGTGTGTGTATATATATATATATATATATATATATATGTATATATAGGGGTAACGTATTAAGAATTATAATTCATTATATTATAAATCAGAATTCATTATGCCTATGATGGCATAATTGATGTTATCATAATCTAGTAGGATTACAGGGGTGGTTCTTTGGATTATGATGGGAAAGTAGCTCTCGTGGGTATAGGCTAGGCCTATGATAAGTTAGGTTATCCTATATATGGGGTAATTTAACTAAAACTTGAGGACGCGAATAGGTGCGCGCCTTTAGATGAGAGGTGAGTTGGGGTTCCACGAGAGAGCGGTCTCACTTTAATTATGAAATAAGTGCACCGATAATTATTATGCACGGTTAACACACTTGCTAAATATTTTTCACATTCGGGGCTCTGACCCGTTTACTTTTCTCTCCTGCTTGTATATATATATTACCTCAAATATCCTACCGCTTGGATGCCGGATGACTTTCTATCCAGAGTCTTGGGAGCCGTGACAGGTGCGGACTGTTGCGGGATGTTTTATATAGCCGCTTCCTACTTCTTTAAAATTCTAGGTAGGATTCATGTTGTATATCGGGTTTGTACCCAAGGGATATTTATATACATGTTTATATTTATTCCATTTCAGTTGTTGTATTGGCTGTGGCCCGATAGCTTATTCGGGTCTATGTTCTGTAGTACATTCGGTTGTGTTTATTTAGTTCATTTTATTTCTAGCATCTCATTTATCTTGTTCTTTCTTGCATCTTTCTTTTTTTTAGCGTTAGTTGGTTGGATGTTGCATATTTTATATATATTTTCACATCTCGCTTATGAGATATCGGGTAGTTAGTCCTATATTATTTAGTACCGACAGTTGATGTTGAGACTGGACCATCTGAAACTCTTGATTTAATATAGTATAGGGCTGGCCACCCGTTATTATTTTAGGCGGGTTGTGACACTTGATTCAACGACGACAACTATCATGAATAGTTCGAGTCTGAAATTACGAATCTAAATTTACTATTTTTCACTTGAAAATTTGTATGTGACTCTTACTTGCCTAGATGGCTTCCAGACTTCACTATTAGCATCGTAAATCCTGTAAATACTCAAATAAACCTTAAAAAAGTGACTGTACATAAATATTTAAGGTTATACAGTAAATGAGTATTAAATATGGGTTTAAAGAGAATGGAATTGCAATATTGTATAGTAAAAGAGGTAATAAAATGCAATATTTGACACTAATCAATGAACTTATATCAATTGTGTTATCATCATAAAAAACCCTTTTGATTGGAATATATTTGGTTTCACAATTTTCCCCTTTTAATGTTGACAATACATTTGATACAGTTTGATAAAATGATTGAGAGTCTCCCCCTTTATTTGGGACTTGGTTTTTAGAAAATTATTTTTCTCTCCTTTTTATTGTAGCACTTATTTATCTCATATCATATCTATCCCCTTTGTCATTATCGAAAAGGGCATGGGTTCTTTTGAAAAGTTAATTTTTCATGTTTATGATTCCTTATACCAAGTCAAATGTATCCTCATTTCCTTTCTTGGTCATTGACTGCAAAAGTTGTTTAGTACATGTAGTGGAAAACAATTGCACAAGCTTAGAACTATGTTAATCCGATATTGTCTTATAAAGAAAGCCTGGAATATTATATGTGGGTGTATGTTCAAGGAGATGTAAAGTTGAGTTATGTAGGTGAATGTGTAATTAGTGTGTTACATGAGATATGTGATATGTGGTGTAAAGATGGAATTTATTTATGTTTTTTCTATCTCGTTTCAGTGAGAATGACAACTTTGAGGCATAATTTTTCGTGGATTGATTTAGCTGTGACATTAATAGATAATGTGAGTCAAAACATAAAACATCACATATTTGCATTCTTAACACGGAAATAAGAAAATCATAAACACTATGGGTAATAGGGATAGTGGGGTAGTATGGCTAATGTTCCGAAGGAGGAATATTGGTCTATTTCAATTGATAGGGTTCAATTCTCTGGATGGATCGTCTTAAGGAATACAATTAATAAGGCTTTCAACATTCATTATTTTGAAATGTTTGATCATATGGTTTTGGAGAGTGCACAAGGTGTTCTGACATCCAATAGTACCAATGAATTGAGTCTTCATTCCAAAGATTCTTTTGGAGATTTTAATATGATGGAATTGGTGTATGCGTAATTGATGGAGCTGGTAAGTTATACTAGATTTAAGTAGAGTCTAGGAACTTTGGTTTGAAAATAGGAGTATATATGGTCTACTTTGAGGGAGAGGTTATGGAGATTGGTTTCAATGGGGTTAGAGGTGTCGGTTTGGCCTTAGACACCAAAAAATATTTTTGCTTCTCGGTTTTTGAGGGGATCAATACCATGGTTTTTATCATTGACTTTAATGAGTTGGTTTAGAGTTGGATGTATGGGGTACCAATTATAGTAATATTTTTTAGGCTTACAAGAGTCTCAAGAAAAAATGGATCGTTGATGAATGGATATGAGTGGTCCAGAATAAGTTATTGGAGTCTTCAATGCAGGTAATATTTTAGTTATAATTATGATGTAGGGAAAAAATCTTCCACTTTTTTTGTGAGTGGATTCCAATATTTGGTAATGAGGTAGGAGAGGTCGACGTTGATACCCTTTTGGATTCACCAATTTAAAAAGACATCAATTTTTGGGATACCAGGTTTATCTCAATCGTGGAAGAATGCACTTTACTATAATGCTATGGATGATTCGAGAAGTGGAAGAGAAGTGAGTATAGTTTAGCTAAAATCAGAGAGAGTCATTGATTTGTTTGTTGGACAAGAAGTTCATAGCCAGGACGAGTTCGAAGCTTGGATCGTTGATCTATTTGGACCAGCTAGTTCCATGTTTATAAGATTTTTGAAGAGGTAAAAGAAAGAGAGGAAAAATGTATTTGATGTGATGATTACTTTTGAAAAGTAAGTTGATGATTAGGACTATTCATGTAACTTGATTTCATATTTTTATCCATGGGTTGTATAAAAACTATATATTTGGTGAGATAATATATTATTTCCTAGTTGTTTGTTCCATCTTTATCTTTTTCTAGGAACTAAGTTAGTAATTTTATATTTTCACGAGCATCCGCTTTGAAGTTACTACTTTTTTTCTTTCGCAGATGCCTTCATGCATGAATTAACAAAATAGTTTTATTTTTGGTACCCTAGAAATGTTGGGTCCATAAAGGTCAGTATGTGGTGATAAACCACAAGGATCCCAAGAGGATATTTGATCAAAAAGTTTATTTATGTATTTCAAGGAAGGGGATCTAACATTGAGGTGAGAATAGTGTGGTTCGGATCTTATCTTTTCATGATACAATTGATTAAGATTAATTTTGTTTTTATCAAAAAGAGGATCTTTGTTTGTTAAAAGGTAGATTTAACCTTGAATTGTTAGTAAAATCTTTCAAAAAATTTCCTTCCTCTTTTAGTTTCTTTGTTTACTTTTTAAGAAGAAATATCTTATTTTCCTTTACATTTTCAATCTATGTGAGTTTTCATATAATTGGTTCTTTTTCTCTTTTCATTTTATCTATACCATTCAAAGCCATTTTATATTTGAGAAAAGAGTTGCGATGTTCCTTTTGAGACTGTTTATATTTTCTTTCTAAAGTTTTTTAATCTTTACGAAGAGTTATAAAAGTTTTAAGAATTGTAACAAGATTTTTTACGATCACGATAATGTACCTTATCTTCTAAGTACCATAACATGCGTGTTTTCTTCATCGGATCCGCTAGATTCACTACTTGAGTGAGAATCATTTGAGTCACACCATGATGCTTTCATATATTTCTTTCCATATGATTCAACTTCCATATTTTTTTGGGCATTTCGCAATAAAGTGCCCATATTCATTGCATCAAAAATATTTGGGTTTTCTTTAGACTGATGCTCGTCAGAGGGTTGTCTGTTTTTGTTTAGTTTTGTGCGACCATCCTTTCATTGATATTGAGAAAGATTGGATTTTTTTAAAATAGAGCCATAAGTTCTTTTTTGGAAAAATCTCTCGTTTCTTGATTTCCAAGGAGGTCCAAGCTTTTCTTTAAATCATGTTTGTCCTTTTCTTATCTCTCCTTGATCTCCATTTCATATGTGATAAAGAGATCCAATAATTTCTTTGAAGATGCCTCTCCCGTTTGAATTTGACATTAAAGAACTGTCTTAATTGAATCCCACTTCTTTTGCATGGACAGGAGGAGCTTTCTAGCTTTTTCATTGTTAGAAAATTTTCTACCAAGACTATGAAGTTTATTTATAAGTGTGCTAAATTTATCATACATTTCAGTAATTGATTCTTCCCTTTTCATTCTAAATAATTAATAACAATGTACGAGTATAAAATTTTGTCTTCTCTAAAAATTGATGCATAATCGTGTATGATTACAAGAGTGTCCCACATATGTTTAATAGATCTGCAAGAAGAGACTCCATTATATTTATTCATAAAAAGTGAGCATACAAGAGTGTTTAGTGCTTTGGAATTAATTTAAAATTTGCTAAAATCATCTTTCGTGAATTACATGTCATATTTAAGGATGGAAATATTATTTACAATTTTTTATGGGTATCTATGGACCATTTACTATAGTTCTCCATGTTTCATAGTCATGAGATTGAATAAACCATTGCTTTCTATTTTTCCAAAAAATAAAATTAGTTCCATAAAACTATGGGGGTCGGTTTGTTGATTGTCCTTCGGCAATGGAGATATTGGGAATAATGCCATTTTGATCAATATACTAAAAAATATACTTTTTCAAAAATAAGTATATATGAGGTAGACTATGATACAAATTGTTGGCTCGAAAATATACTCGGGGGGGAGGGGGAGGTGAATTATGTATATGGGTCTATGGAAATTTCAAAACTTTATTAATGTAGTTGTTAATATTAATTTCAATATGACATATAAATTCAAGAGCACACACTTAACAAATCAACAAGCATATGTAGATATGAGAAAGATTAAATAGGAACTTTGGAAATCGAAATTTTAACATAGTTCAGCCACTGCCTACGTCCACGCTCAAGACAGTACTTGAGAACTTCACTATCTCCTGTTCACCTACGATGGAACCAAAAGCTCACGAGGAACACTACCATGAAACCGCAACCAATAATATGCTAAACTCGTCCTTTCCCAAGCGGTTTCCACAAAATAGCCTAAGGACTTTAAACGCCTTCACTACCCATAACTATGACACTAACGATTGAGAAGATACAATGAATTTTAGTTCTTAGTAACAACAATGACATCCTAAACCAAAACGTAAAGCAAAGTTACTTTACTAAAAATAATGATGAAGTGAGTTTAGTTTCTCTTTCTAAAAAGTAAACAAATAATATTCACAAGAATGATGCTCAAATAGGTTTTCTTGTACTTCTCCAGCACTAGTGGTTATTGGGTTTATAATTTTGCTAAAGAGGAATTGGAATGGAAGCTTTGGAATCAAGTGGTTTTTCTTGAAGCTAGATATTTAATGGAGTTGGGGGGATTTGGTTTATAACTCTCAAATGGGTTTTGGGATTCGAGTTCTCTATCCGAGGTACTTTAGGATATTGACGCAAGCTAGGGATGGAACTTTTCTTAGCGGGTTTGATGTTGAAAGCTTGTCTGTTATAGTATGGTGGTAAGAGGGTTTATTTATAGTGTTAGGATCCACCAAATGTTGGTAACAATGTTGGTAAAGGTTGAGGGTATAGGGATAAAAGATTGGGAAGATTTTCCAAATATATATTTGAAATATCTAGAACTTTTAGTCGATTAAACCCCTGTTTAGTACCCTAAAACTCTTCTCATTACAACTATACCTGTTTTAGTGAGGGGCATCCAAAAGTTTAGGTGACTAAACTTTGTCTTTTAATCGACTAAATAAAGGTTTAGTCGACCAGATCTCCCAGGTTTTAGGCTATGTGATGTTGGGTTCTAGTCCATACTTTAGGGAAGGTTTAGGGAGCTTAATTGTAGGTTTAGTTGAATAGGTTTTGAACATATATAGGTTAAAACATGTTACTTTAATCTTGTATAATAGTTACTAAAGTACAAGAATAATCATCAGGATATTTGAGAATTCTTTTCATTTTCTTGATTCATAAACTATTGAGTTGATATATGATGCTTGCTTGATATTGATCTCCATATGTTGTGGCATGTTGTAATGCGCTTGGTTATTTGATTGGCTGATCTCGAAGTTATCTTAAGGCTTGATAGATAATATTTTTTAGGGTTTGATGCAAGCTTTGAGCCAACATTGAATAACTTATGATCTTCATTGTCTTGGTAATGATCTTCATTGTGTTGTTCAATAGCTTCATTGTATTGCATATATATGATTATATGGTTTCATGGATGATGTGTTTCTTATAACATATCACATAATGTATTTAGTACTTATTTTAATATCAAGTACTTTAGAGAAAAAAATAGTGAAATATGATCTTATATCAATTGTGTTGTCATCATACCAAATCCTTTTGGTTGAAATATATTTGGTTTCACAAAATTAAATGTAATACAAAATAAATAAACTGTTGAATCAAAATACAACACCTCAGATACGAATCAGTGCCATGAGAAATAAATCCAACTATGGTATATAAATCTCAACCATATGATAAGTAACTAGAAATATAGGTAGATCCTGTATAAGCTTAAACTCAGGATAAACTAAAATACATACAATTGATTGAATCGAAATAGAAATAAATATAAAAAATGTAAAGGAGAAACGGCGCACGACACCTCCATCGTAGGAATTTCCAACGAATGTCTACGGCAACAAAAACATCCTAAAACATGTGAAAAATAATTCAACAATAAGAGATAAATCAAGTCTACAAAGAGTAAAAATATAACTGAAGTTGGGTCATAATAGTAAAAATGCATCTCCCTCACGTTTTAAGTATATTTTATATCATTTAAGTTGCCCAGTCCAAACAACCTAAATAAACACGTGGTTCCACTCCGAATCTATACATGGACCTATGTGATATAATTTCATCATTTATTAAGTATCTCTACATTGATAGTTTTAAGTTTATCTTCCAAATTAAGATGTTTGTACTATACGATAGATTCATGCAACAATAGTGATTTTCTTACTAAAAATTATTATCTTATTTTAATCGTCTCATATCATCCATCAAATTATTCACAACTCTAATGTAACAGTTTGTAACATTCTCAATTTATACATCAATATTACATATCTAGTATCTTATTACCCCTATGTCATTGAGTTATAAACATATGATTATACATTTCCAGCGTAAGTCATAAACTAGTATAACCATCTCAATTACCACAATAAAAAATCATATAATCCGTAATATCCACGTGTGTACACAACCCACATCAAATCTTATGAGCTATACTTGAGCCTATGAGTAAAAGAACAAAGACCTTCGAGGATCACTCGTGCGTATTGGTATAGTTATAAGGTCTCCTTACGCTATAACCTCACAACATCACACTAAGCAAAAATCACTACACTTTCCCCTCTAGTCATACGGTCCAATAACCAAGACTATACGAAGGAATACCCCATTTCCCCCATTGGGATACAAGTATGTTAGGAATGGGATTGGGATAAAAAGGACTAAGGCAAACCCCGAATCTACAATCGGGGTATCAACGCAGTGAACGTCATATGTGTGTGACACCCCGTCTAATTAAACATCGGTTGATCAGGCATTTATTAAATTAAAACATGTTTCTCATATTGTCCATTCTTAACATCACTGCAGAAAACTTTTTAATTACTAACCACCTAAGTGAAATTAGACAGATGACAAATTTTATCTTTATTTAAAACTAATAAATGAATAATGTGGAAAACTAAATTAAACATTCACAATATACTAGAGTTCAACTATCACAATATATAAATGAATAAGGGTTTGCCAAATAAACCATCGGCTAAAAATACACAACCAAATATTCCATAATAATAAAAGAACTAAAAGAAAGAAAAATGATAATGAATAGCATGTGCTTACATGGAATATGAAATGAGATCCTACATTAGATCTGAATGAAAGAATCGTCTAATCAAATCATGTCAGCATCCATAATGCTACAGCTCCGAGTCCTTGGAATGAAGTCACGCCTGGCGTCCCTGTGGATGAACACCTAAAAGGTTTTTGAAAATATTTTATAGCAAGTGTTAGTACACAAAATGTTTTGAAAATATTTAGCAAACATTTGGTACATTAAAATTCAGTTATTGATTACACATGTTCATGTACACTCTCTCTTGAGTTCTCCCACCTCTCATTTGTAATGCACGCCTAACGTTTTATACTTAGCCCACCAAGATATGCTACCCAAGATAACTAGACTAAAGTATTCAACCGAACTTATCTACACATCAAAGTTTCCGTACAGCCGATACAGTACATTAATTTATTAACATCTCTCAAGTGTTAATTATCAACATAAGTAACATTCCTCACATGTTATCTTTAAACCACTAAATTAAGTCTCTCTACTTAATTTATCATTCCGACATACACAATAGTAATTAACAATAACATATGTTATTAGTTGAATCGTATTATTAAGGTTCTTGACTTAATTCATCCTTATTAGATATACACCATCTAACTGTCTACTGTCACACATAAGCGGATTAATCGTAATGTAGATATTTCAAGCACAATATATATATATATATATATATATATATATAAATAAGGAGCAATGGTTTTTTAGTGTTCATAAGTTTTGGAGACATTTAATGGTTCAGATCTAAGCCAACAAGACTAAAAATGGATTGATGAGATCATTTCTCCTTTCTCTATCTCACATAGCTCGAGGAAATCAGACCTCACATGACTCGAGAAGGATATTTCAGCTTTCACAATCCCACCCACTCTCTCTCTATACCTTTCACAATCCATCCCACCCACTCACTCACAAATCCCCAAAACCATCCGTCTCTCCTTGCTGCAAACAATCCCATCGGGTATGATTTGATTTTTGTTGCTCATTTTTTGTTCGATTTTTGTTCATATTTTAAAAATCTGAACACCGAGTATGGTTTGATTTCTAGAGCACCGGGTACAACTTTTGTTTAACATATATTTGGTTCATTTTGTTGTTGATTAAATCGTAGGTTCTTTTTTTTTTGTTGATTGAATCGTAGGTTCATGTTTGGATGGGCATGGTTCATTTGAATAATTTCTACACAATATTCGGCATTATATTTTTCTCTACACCACATTGAGTATCTCTTTCAACATATCCTCCCATTATTACTAAGGTAATCTTGTCCTCTTTTATTTTTTAGATTTTGTCTTCAAAATAAGAGGTCCAACCCTTGATTCATTGATGTTTAATATTCTTTGATGCAGAAATTGTGTTTGGAAAATGACTGTATTGTTGTGCTCTTGGTGTAAATTTTGAGGTATTTACGGTGTATTTTTTTAATTTTGTGATGCTTTTACTTTAATAGGGTATTTTTATTTGCCTAATGATGCTTTTGCTTTTTTATTTTTCACTTTCTACATCTATTACACTGTACTACATGATTACATACCGAGTGTTTGAAGAAATAATCGAATGACAATACTTTTCTTCAAATGTGCATGATGGACGTAGGTGCGATCTAAGATAAATCTCAGGTAACCTCCTTTTCATTTACATCGTATGTTCGTAAAAGTTTGAGATTGTGATTTTCTCTTTTCAAGTTACGATTTTTCTTTTTCAGGTTGTGATTGTGAACTACAACCAACGAAATTGACCATTTTTGAAACCCTAATGTATATTTAGAATCCTCTTTGTTCATTGTTTTATTTTGTGCCATTTGTTTTGCGTATTTGCATTGGTGTTTTATAGATACTCGATTAGGGATTTTTCCTGAAGTTGTTTCACTTTTTTCAGTTTTTATTCACTTTCAAATCTTGGAAATAGTTCACATTTCAAAAATATTTATTTTGTTGGTGCTATAAATATTTTAGGGATTTTTCTTTCTGTAGAAAATTAGAGAGTGGAGGTATTAATTTAAAAATTAATATCTATTTTATATTTTTACATTTACTCTATTTGGGTTGTTTTACAATATTAAGTCTTACATTATTGACGTTCACCGCATTAAACTTTGAAAGGTAACTTGAAATTAATTTTATGGTATACAGATCCAACCGACCATCGAATTGAATTATCACCCTATGTTGTGTTAAGATCTCCACCTTTCCCTATCTTTGTCATTTTTTAGATTGGTTTCAAATATTTGCATTTTTTAGTCTTTTTTTAAAATCAGGTACTCAGTATGACCTTGGCTTCCCTGTTGATATAATTTGATATGGATTGGAAAGTTCATGATGGGCAAGATATTTCATGCATTGGTATTGAACATATATTCACACAAGTGCATTGTTTTAACAAAACTTTGGTATTGAAAATGTAAAAGTATTTTGTTTGATTATTCAATGGAGTGAATCAATTTTATTTTTAGAATGTATAATGAGTATGGATAATGAAATTTATTGCAGGGGTGTAAGTTTAATAGTGAGTTTGTTATGTATTTCCATTTATGTTTTCCCATCCTTTGACTAGTCATGTGATAATCTATACAAGTACTTATATGGATACCTTTGAGTACAATTCATCGCTGATTCCAACTTGGGTACATTTGTAATTATATGTGGTGCTAACTCGGTGCACAAGAGAAAGCCATTTGTAATTCGCATAAACGTCGTACAATTTGTGTTTAGTTGCAACACTATATGCCTTGGTGACACACGTGTGTGATTCTTAGATTCTAGAAAAAAAGACTCGGTGCCCACTTGGCGAGAGGGGTATTCACATCTCTTTTAGGCAGTATTGATCATTTATGGGGTTTTAATTCTCCCTAACGATTGACTGGTCAGTACATGAATTTATATCTTTCTTATTTTATTACATGGGTTCATTGAGTATTGTGTGCTTATGCAGATTTGGAAATCAAAGATCCTGATTGATTATAATTATTAACTTTTCAATTGATATTTGATGCGAAAGAAACAAATTTGTAGAACAATTTATTTGGCATTCTAAATTTTCTATTCCGTTGGCCCTGCTATCCAATATCATACATCTTCATGTTTGATAATTCTATTTATATTGCGATCTAATTAAACCTTCAATGAAACAGTGAAATTAAATATAGAAGCGTTGGAAGGTTGGAGTGTTATTTTATTTGGGGGGTGTGGAATACGCCTTCCCCGTTTCAAAACTATATCTAGCTTGCACTATAATTTTACTCAGAATTGAACCTATTTAATATGAGCTTAATATTACTTTTCTGCCATATTAACGTTGTCCTTTATGGTGACTTTAGAACATTTTTCAAACTAGATTCTCTTTGTATTGTACTCATATTTGCTAACTAATTCTCTTATTCGTACTATTATCATTTTTTGGTCCTCTTGCAAAATAAGGTGGAGGCACAAGGCTGGATTTTATTTGTCTTCTTGAAAAATTTAGTTTAATAAGAGAGTTAATTTTTTATTCAAACGTTGACTTCCTTGCCATTTTTATCGTATGTTACATAGGAGATAATATATGTGTTCTATAAATATATTTATGCGTCAATTTGCAGTACTTATTGAACGTCTACATACCATTGATATAAGGGTTGTATGTATGTGTAAATTTGGGGTGATATAGAGTTTACTACTTTTGCTTCTCCCTATGCGCAATTTGCAGATCCGCACACCCGAGTGAACCTAAATGCTACTTCTTTTCTATTATATTCTTATGAGAAGGTTTTGATTATTTGTAATAATTCTAAATTTTTCATATCACTGTTTGAAATCATTTGAGGTATGATTCTCCTTTTTTCTTTTCTTTTCTATCGATTTTGCTTCATTACCTCACCTTGGGTATTACTGCTATAGTTTTAACCTCAATTGAAGATCACATCTACATCTTAAACCTTCTTCATTTATTTATCCATTACACTTTAGCATCTTTGTTAATAAAAAGATCCCTATTTTTCTGTTAATAAAAATCAGTTCTCCAGACAAGAATTTTTCTTCCCAACTGTGCACTGCTTTGACTTTTTTTTTTTTTGGTTTTAGTGTTGTGTCAAAAGTCAAGAGTATTTTTTTGTATTTTACGAATTAGGAATTCAAAATGATAGTTGAATACTTGCACGATGGTACCTTCAACTCTAGAATGTTTTTCTCTCTTAATTTCTTTAATCGAGCATAACTTTCTGTCAATTTTAGAGAAGTTTGTCTACGTATTGGGGTTCTACTCACTTTTTTATTCCACTAAGGATGAATGTGTTTGAGGTAGTTTTGAGTTCCAATTTTATAAGCGTGGAATGTTTTGAGTTCCAATTTAAAGTTCCCCAGGTTTAATGCTGGACCAAGGACATGTACAGGTATGGAAACTCTGAATAATATTACATTTCCACGCTTCAAGTTCCATGTGTTCATAGCTCGGGTAATGGACAAACTTTGTGTAAGTTCCAGCTCTATTTGGTTTAAAACATTTCTTTTATTGTTAATGCTGAAATTGGGTTTCATCACTTAATTGGAATTTTTTAAATATATTTCAACCGTTTCTCAGGAACATGACTGAAATTATAACGATCTCTAGCACGTAGAATGAAGGTAGAGAACATCATATTAGTTGTATTTAATGTGGGGTTGTGTGTTTGCCATTGGTAAATCCATATTTGTTGAACAGTTTAAAATGCATAATTTAAACTTCATCAGTTTTTTTCTTAAAAGGGGAAGGAAAAAAATGTTTGGCAGTTTGTCTACAAAGTTATGCCCTATAACAAAGACAAATATGGATTTAAGTCTAACTTCACACCCTCTTATATCCGCGAAATGCCAAAAAAATCTATACATAGTTGTAATTTTATTATTCAGAATAATTTCAAAGAACTATTGTTCTGTCATATATCTATGAGCGGGGTCACTACTTTTTTCTTGGTCCTTTTTTTTCCAGTAAAAATGATGTAGTGCACACTTTTACCTCAAATAGCATGAATCTTTTAGTTATTGTTCTCCCATCTTTAAATACAATAAATGCGTATATACCCTAAGATTTATAATTAATTTTCAATATCTTGACGAGTAATTGCAGGATCCTCGAGCTCATATATCAGTAGCTTGGGCATTTTGTGACATCAGTGATTTGATGTCATCAGTTTCATCATCTAAGAGGATCATAAATTAATACACTCATGTCCGCTAGACTATCGATAAAATTGGAAAGGTCCACAATGCCCATCTACATTTCTTATTGCATTCTTAAGAAATATGTAATTTACTGTTAATAAGGTATATAATAATGTCCACCAAAGTTTAATGTTATTATATGTTTTATTTTGATGATTTTAATATGTGTGTTATTTTGTAGGTACACACATATGTACATATTCAATACTAGAAAGACTTGATTTGGGATTTTTACTAACCACTTATGCATTCATTACATGTTTGTTAAATGGTTTCATTGTTGAAGTTGGTCGCATGAGAACATACTAATCTCTCTGTTCTGAATATTTCGTTATGGATTTTCATGTTATCACCTGATCAGATATCTCACATGCTAACTATACTTTGGTATGTCAAAATCTCACACATTGCCTTTGCAATCATTTTATTGATGAAACTTTGTATTTAAACTCTTTTGTTGATACTTATTCCAGAAATGGACTGTGTGGCCTTTGTTTACTTTGAATTTATAAGTTTCTTAAATGGTTTCATTAGTGAAGTTGGTCAATAAATACATTATTCTATGTTATTGAGTTTTTTCAACTTTTGATTCATCTTAATCTTACTTTCTTGAGTTATCATTCTTATAGAAAAGAAATGAAGATACTATTTTTGGTTCAACCACTATATTGGCAACTTTAGGAGGAATGATACGGATCGACTTTCATTTCTGGCAATTAAATTTTGATAGTATACTAGTCCGTGTCCTATCATTCTTTGAAGCCCCATTAGAGATTATATCTTCAACCAGTTTTAGATACAAATAATACTCACCAATATACTTTCTTTGTTTATATGAGTAATTTTTCTTAGAGGCGTGACTTCATATTTCTTAGAGGCGTGACTTCATATTTTTTGCTGACAAGATTAACAAAGTGGCATCTTAAATGATTAAATATGACCTCTCTTAACAAATCATATTTTTAAGAGGTCATTGCATTTTTAAGATATATTGTGCCCAATATGTCATTGAATTAGTCCTTCCTGATTTTGGGTCTGATTTAATGACTTGTGCTCAAAATTCAATGACATGTTAAAAGTTAACAGAGTGGCATCTTGAATTAGTCATTTTTGATTTTGGATCTGATTTGCTTTATATTCCTTTCTGATTTGTTAACAGAGTGACATCATAAAAATTTCTTCATTCATTTTACAATTTTATGTTTATTGATGTAGATCAATGACCGTTATGGTATTTGGGGATGTTATATTTGTGATTAATTAAATAATGTGTGTGATTTAAATGATAGGTTAAAGATTATTGATAAAGTAAATATCATGTATAATTGCTGTCAAGCCCAAAGATATCATGTATAATTGCAGTCGAGCCCAAAGATACCATGAATAACTGATGTCAAGAGTGTATGCAACTGCTGAATGGTGTCGTATTGAAACAGTTATGCAGAGGATGCGAAAGAAATGTGTGAAAATTTCTTCAACACCTATTGCAGTTGAAGTCTTAACTGAGGGCATTAACTCCTATTTGCACTCATTTTTATTCCTTGGAAGAAATATGGACATATATTTAGATAGAAACATCATAAAGTGTCTCCAATTAGAGTTTGTGATGTTTAGTGTGTTTAAAGGTTGGGGCTATTATATTTTTTATGGTGGCTCTGTCAGTTCTGTGTTAAAATGGATGGTTTTTGTTATTGATATTCTTATTCAGTTCATTCTTATTCGGTTTATAAGGTAAATGCATGATGCTTAGGTGATGTAAGTTGTGATAATGAGATTTGCAATGAGTCCTTAAAGTTGCATATCATGAAAATAATTGGATCTTTCAAGAATTACTAGATGTTATTTATTAGACCTTAAAAATGACAGAGATAGGGACATGAATAATTTAGATATTTATGGAGTGTTTGGATTGAAATGTTAATCCAAGGGTGGCTCTTTTGGTAATTACTTCTTTGAAAGATTTTTTCCCTTTTCTTATTTCTTATGATAATGTATTGTTGGTCTTATGCCATGATAGTAATTAGTGAAGGAAGATAAAATCTTAATTACTTCGCGGTGTCATTAGCTGATACATATACTGTATGTTTCTACATGTAAAATTCTTTTTTTTTTAAAGTTCAAGAGGGATCAAACAAATGACAGCTATGTGCCATGTATACTCTATCATACATTAAGTCAAATTTCCTAGCCTCCATATTTCACATTTTAATGCACTGTTATGCCTATAACACCCTCATCATGCCAATAACACCTTCACGAGTACTTAATTCAGGGATAATATGTTCTTTGATTTCAAAGTCCTCATACTCATAAATTCTTGACAAATGTAGGTGAAACTAATACGAAAGATGCGCAAATGTCAGCTATTCAAAACATCAACTATTAAATCTTAAGAAAGCACAAATGTCTACTATTTAATCAAATATATTAATCATATAAAACTTATGTGTGCCGCTATTGATAGGTCATTAACAAAAATGCGTTGAGTACAATTAGGAGCGTGCCTTCAGGCGCGGGCATACCCTAGTGTGTGTGTGTGTGTGTGTGTGTGTGTGTGTATATATATATATATATATATATATATATATATATATATATATATGTTCCATTGACCCCAATATTATTTAAGTTCGATATTGGTCCGGATAGCCCTCGACCCCAAATCGAACTCTCATGTATTGGTATGGATGTTCCCTAGACCTCAATACATCTAATAGACTTTAGGTATTCACACCACCTAAGTATTATTATGATAGGTATTCACACAACCTAGGTATTGATGCTTATATGTAGTATATTTCCCTCGTATACTAGCCGTACTAAATTTCGTTACGAATTATCCCACTTATCGTATTCACAAGTATTCACACAACTCTAAGGGTCCTAGTTACCCCGTTGTAAATTTCAGTAGTTAAGCGTAACTCACCCTACTGGTCTACTTCATCAATCTGTGAAACCCCACCTACTAAAATACCGGGTAGCTAGCCAGTGATCAAAATAAAATGTTAGTATCATATGGATCATTCTTAGCATCACTGTCAAAAACTTTTTGAAGTTACTAACCACCTATTAATTTGGCGTCAAATTTTATATTTCATTAATAACAACATGAGAAAGTAAATAATAATTAAACCATCCACACAAACTGATAACTGAATCCAACATATATGAATAACATAATAAAGAGGATCGAATCAACTATCGGTTCAATAATGAAATACAATAGTAAACTAAAAACATAACCTGGATACATAAGCTCACATAAATAAACTGAATACTAAACTGAGGGCGACATGCCCAAATGAGTACAGAAGTAAGGTCCCTACACTAGGAATGAGTGAATGAAGCGTCTATGACAAAGTCCTGCAACTTCCACATGAGCTGCAGCAACACATCCTTGGATAGAATCCTCAAACTGGGCGTCCCTATGGCTGACACCTAAAATGTTTTGGAAAAGATTTTTGATACGGGTTAAAGGCCAAGTAAAACATTTAAAAAAATATTTAGTAAGCAGTTAAATTGAAATAGTTAAATATGTATGCACACTTTTCAAATTTAAGCTAGTGTTGAACTCTCTTGAGGTATAATTCACCCTTCATCTATTGTTCACACCTAACGTTTGCCTACTAATGTTTCCTAGTTAAGCTACCCCACCTATGTATCCGTATTGAGTCTCTTTCTACATACTAACTCATTACACTGCAATACGTCACTGGATTCTTTATCTCAATTAGCCAATTATGAATTTATCATTATATGATTAATCCTACACCCACTAGGGTTATTTTAAATGTCACTATCTTTCTTATCTACTCATTACACACCGTAGAATAAGTCATAAGCGTATATTTATCACTTCGTTACACATATACTAATACGGCACCCCTAGGCTGAGCTGCGATGTATGTATACTATGCAATCATGTCCCTATACATCATCTACTATGCACACATAGTAGAATAAAATACAAGTATATATATTTATTATTCTAATTATATATATACAATACAACACCCCAAGGATGAGACCTACGGTGCATGCATACTTTTCTATCAAGTCCTGGTACATCATGCACTATATAAAGGACCATTGTTTCAGTATCTCACTCGAACCATCATCACAAATCACACATACTGGAGGTGAATATAGTTCCAAGCCTATGGGCTAAGCATATACCAACGCACTCATATGACCGTCATCACTATCATTATCAAAGATAACCCGTACCTAGATTCTATATTCTGAGGTTCAAGTCAAAAATCACCCTAAAGGCTTATTAGTATATGACTGTCCCGACGCAGAAACCTCCCGTGATAGCAAGTAGCGTAGATATGTCATACACATAATTAATCGTACAAATCAGTATAGGTATACACACAACTTATATCATATATTCCATACGTAGAATATATATCTCCTAGATATCCTAGGTATTATTAAATTCTAATTTACACTTATTATCGTATATTCCCGAGTATAACTCATTACTCGAAGTATGCCAATTATCCTTTCAAATATTTCAGAGATAAGTCAATCAAATTCTACTGATCTAAGGCATAAGTTCACTCATTCCCAAAATTCGTTACATTTTAAATTACACCGATTAATCTCATCAATTTCACATTGTTAAATTTATTAAAGTAGTGTCACCCAACTACAATACTCCGAATCACTCATTCGGTTCGTATCTTCACCCTTTAGAATGAATTACACCAAGTCCCACTATCAGGTAAAATACCCTTTATTAAATTCAATATTCGATAATTTATTATATACATCTATAATAAATCAAAAAGGATGCTCTGTGCCTAACTCCCGTCGAACTAGCCTAAAAATATCCGAGTCACGACCCTGACTCTTAATTCTAAAAGTATTAATTCACATTAATACTTTTATTTCAAGATTCTAAGCACATCTCAAGCTAGTTCGTATCCTAAATTCATCCGAAATTTTCATTCGAATCCGTTAATATATTTTCGAGTGTTGTTCATCCTTAACCCCAAATTCATTACCATCTAATTCCAAGGTAAAAGTAATGTTCCTTTATATTTTCCAGAGTACTACAGTCATCTACGGACATCCTTAAATAATCCAAATTTGATTTCTCCCAAAGAATTTCAGTTTCAGACACCCTTCCGTAATAAATTCATAACTAATTTAAAAAATCAGAAAAATACAAAACTGGTGGCCACGTGTTCATAATGAAAAGATCTATATCCATGTCCAAACCTGGGATCGTTTGAATGAGGTATCATCTCGTTTGAATGACCTGTAATCACGTTTGAAGACGCGTGTAACATCTTCTTCTTCCTCACAATTCTGGGTTTTGCTGCCATTCGCAATTTCAGGCATTAACGAGTTCGTCCAATCTTTAACTCCAACCCAGAACATTAATACACACATACCCAACAACAATTTCTCTCCTAAATAGGTTCAATCCATGATTCAAACCCTTAACCACCTTCGATTTATCACACTAACAGTAAAAATCTATGTTGGGTTTTCATAATTTTGTTCTACACTAGATTTCTCCAAAAATGATTTCAAACTCCAAATTAAATGACACGGATTATTGATCTACCATTCCACATAATATATTATCTATTTTACTTCATAACACAACAATAATCGTACCTTTAATCTATAAAAGTGTCCAATTCATAAATACCCGTTTTTCTTACAATACCCGCCGAAAAATGAATTTGGTTTATACCCACTATGATATGAAATGAAATATTGCAATTAAATTGAAAGAAATTTTAACTACTTACCTGGATAAATTTATAGAGTCTGATTTCTTTATTGCAGACCATATTTTTGATGAAGAACACATCAATCTTTTCTTGGTTTGGCTCCTAAAAGCTCTCCCACTTGATCTCTCTTTTCTACAATCTACAACCAGGGTTTTTCTTATTTGAGTTGTGCATGCCACAACCTCTCTCATGTAGGTTTTATTAGGTAAATCCTGAAAGTAAGCCTATGGGTTAAATTAAAATGACCCAAACACCCCCGTGTGAGCCCGGTTTTGCCTAAAAATGGTCTGAGACCCAATTATTACCCCCGGGTACTCTTTTTCGACTATTTCGACCCTTCTAAACTCAACCATGCACTCTAAATCACCATCCAAGCTACTTAACTAAAATCTCCAATTTCAACCTCAAATTACGACACATGTATTCTTTAAAAGAAATAACCCTAATTTATTTAAATCTTAATTCTCCAAATAAATTGAATCTTCCAAATGAATGAAATTCTCCAAATTAATAATTTCTCCAAATCATCAATTTAGTTTTTAATTCTAATTCACTAATTTAAATAAGTTATATATCCTAAAAAATACGGGGTGTTACATACTTACCCCCTTACAAAGGAATTTCATCCACGAAATTAAGATGAGTCTAGTACTCCAAGCCTCGAATACTTCCCTATTCACATGCCCTTAAGAACATATCTCTACCCCTTTAAATTACGAATTCTATTAGAATTAAATTAATTACCCAGGGCGCCCATACACCCTGTACTCATGCTCATCTGCACGAAAGTCACCCAGCTCGACTAGCCTTAAATCATAATATAGCTTTAAACTCACAATTATAACCACATATGTACATATTAACTAAGGTACCAAACTTATGTCCCAACGACCACACATCTCCCCACTTCTAACATTGCGTAAAGTTTCATGCGTGGAGCGTCTCACAAAGTGAAATCCAAACAAGGAACCCCCCGTTACACTACTACCTAACATTTTCAGTCGTTGAGATTTACGAGGCCCTCAGTCCATATCTTGTACCCAGAATTCCCATCTCCTAACATAAAAGTATACTCGTACACTCTTATGTTACAAAAGATATCATATAATTATTACGCTCCTCCTATCACTAGTTTTTTAGCGTGAGTTAAGCAGGAGCTCTATCCCCCTGCTCGATAAAAATCCTCTCCACTCTAAATCCCATCAGTACCCGTCCCTACTCATCGGGATCAAATATAGTAATACAACCACTTTGTTATAAGTCTATTATACGACACAGAATAATATATATAGAATAGACCCTCTTTCAGGTGATGACTAGCACAAATAAATCATATCTCGAAACAGCGAATACAAAGTTTCATCATACTATATACTATAGCCCAAACATCCCGTTATAAATATCACTAACGTCTCGTACGTAACATACTTAACTCAAGCTCAGCTCCGCACTCTCAAGGTGTCTATATCCTATAGGTATTCTTGATTACCCCAAACTTTGTAATTTAATTCTTCTTGATATTGCCCCACCCATTGACATATGGTGCAAAGTTTTCTTAGTGCTTCCTTCGCAGCACTACCCAACTCCATTAGCCAAATATCATAATAGCTCTCCATTTAAATTGTTTCTCTGCAAGTTCAATAATTTAGCATTTAAAACCAATGCACTCGCATCCAACAACGTCTCACTACTCCCAACATTATGTGTGTAACCTCCCGCAACGAAGCTGAAAGGACCTTTCCCCAATGTGCTATCCACTAGCATTGTCGATCATCGAAATCCGTGGGTTCTATGCACATGATTAAGATATCACAAATCCCATCTCCCGACACATAAATCAAATTGCCTATGACCATGTCTTTCAAGGAATCACATGATACGATGCTCTCACTATCACTAAGTTCTCAACACGTAAACAACAATGAGCTAAATCTCTCCGCTCAACAGTAAACCCGATATACCTTGTATCACATCAATAAAAGTCCCTACACATCGGGATCCAATATAGCTAAACAACTGTAATCTCTGAAGTCTACTTATAAAAATATCACCAAAATATACATCCTGCTTCGGAACCGCGAACACAATAATCTTGCTGTAACCGCCCACCATCTCCTAACAGTCCGTACCCAGGATAAAACCTTACCTCGAATATCACCTCTCAAAATGAGCTAACCTCATAAAATATATATCCTCTCAGTGTCCACACCCCCTCCTTTGCATATGGAACTAAAGAGCGCCCCGCTAATCCATGGTAATTACACTCACTCTATAGTGATATTAACGATACCTCTATTAAACCCGTTTCACATGAGAATCTAGCACTAACAATTTATTATGACTTACTCGTGTCGCACAAAATAGACCCCAATCACCCCGGGATAAAACTCATATTTTTAATTGCCAATAGCACTCGCGGTTCAAATGGTTCCTAGACATAACACCCTCGTCCCAGCCAAATAAAAAACTTCTTATAAATGTTGCCCCTACTGGGCATCCCGTTCCTGTCCTTAAATTCATCGAGGACAATATCCACACATGTATTCCTACTCTTTACACATAAGACACCTCTCCGTGCCATTCCCCTTTCTCTGGCCCCACTAGCCATAACGGGGTTGTAATTCTCACGAACCTAGTAGACTTGACCCTGATTGTTACCCCCGTTGTCCCTTTGGATCCTCTATCCCTATGGGACTCGTTACTTTCCTTGATGGCCCTGACTAAATCCACCGTCCTTTGGTAGGAATTCGATTGATCCCAATCATTAAAATGGGTTCTCTACTAGGTATCCCCTCATGTGATGCCTCACTAGCACCATTAAATCCAATTTTTCCCTTCGGTTAGGTTCTCCAACTCTCTTAGCTCCCTTCTCATGACATTAACGACAATGGGACCTTCTGTTCTATAAGAATTTCCCTATCCATGCTTGTATATTCTACCTATGAGTCCATTATTAACTTACAGACCTCTTTGGTACTCCGTATCCACCTCATTGGGTATGAAGTTTACTAAGCACGTCAACTTCCCTTCATGGTCGACCACCGTACGACCCTTTTGAAACAAGTCTTGAATATCCTTTGCTTTTCTATTTAAATAGCTGATAAGAGCGATTACGACCAAACCGCACCCAAAATTCCTCGTTATTCATGGTGTCTCTCCATGGTTGTGGTGATTAACTCTTATCACTACAACACCGCCCCTATGAATCAAAATTTTTGCTCAAAATTTAATCTTGGGTGCCACTACACTCCACCCAACACAATTGCCTTTGAATTTTCCTCTTTCCATTGACATGGTGACTTCTACCGTGGTCACCATTCTCAAAATATTCCATTGATTCTGTTGAGCCTCTCCCCCTGCAATCCTTCCAACGACCCTCGTTGATCACCCAAAGTTGTTCAGTTTACGAAGCCCAACCAAGTAAATAATAATTAAACCATCCACACAAACTGATAACTGAATCCAGCATAGATGAATAACATAATAAAGAGGACCGAATCAACTATCAGTTCAACAATGAAATACAATAGTAAACTGAAAACATAACCTGGATACACAAGGTCACAAAAATAAACTGAATACTAAATCTGAGGGTGACATGCCCAAATGAGTACAAGAGGAAGGTCTCTACACTAGGAATGAGTGAATGAACTGTTTATAACAAAGTCCTGCAAGTTCCACATGAGCTGCAGCAACGCATCCCCGGATAGAATCCTCAAACTAGGCGTCCCTATGGCTGGACACCTAAAATGTTTTGGAAAAGATTTTTGACACGAGTCAAAGCCCAAATAAAACATTTTGAAAAATATATAACAAGCAGTTAAATTGCAATACTTAAATATGCATGCACACTTTTCATATTAAGCTAGTGAGCACTCTCCTGAGGTATAACTCACCCCTTATCTATTGTGAACACCAAATGTTTGTCTGCTAATCTTTCTTAGTTAAGCTACCCCCACCTAACTAGTCATACTAAGTCTCTTTCTACATACTAACTCGTTATGCTGCAATACGTGACTGGATTCTTTATCTCAATTAGCCAATTATGAATTTCACATTATATGATTAATCCCCCACCCATTAGGGTTATTTTAGATGTCACTATCTTTCTCATCTACTCATTACACACCGTAGAATAAGTCATAAGCGTATATTTATCACTTCGTTACATATATACTAACACAGCACCCCTAGGTTGATCTGCAATGCATGTATACTATGCTATCATGTCTGATACATCATCTACCAAGCACACATAGTAGAATAAAACACAAGTATATATATATATATATATATATATATATATATATATATATATATATATATATTATTCTAATTATATATATATACAATACAACACCCCTAGACTGAGACATGCGGTGCATGCATACTCTGCTATCAAGTCCTGGTACATCACGCATTGTATAAAGGACCATTGGTTCAGTATCTCACTCGAACCATCATCACAAATCAGACATACTAGAGGTGAATATAGTTCTAAGCCTATGGGATACACACATACCAATGCACCCATATGACCGTCATCACTATCATTATCATAGATAACCCGTACCTAGGTTCTATATTCTGAGGCACAAGTCAAAAATACCCTAAAGGCTCATGAGGATATGACTGTCCCGACGTGGAAACCTCTCGTGATAAGTAGCGTAGGTATTTCATAAACATAATAAATCATACAAATCAGTATAGGTATACATAGAACCTATATCATATATTCCATACGTAGCATATATATCTCCTGAATATCCTACATATTATTAAATTCCAATTTACACTTCTTATCGTATATTTTTGAGTATCCCTCACTACTCAAAGTATGCCAATTATCCTTTCAAATATTTCAATAGATAAATCAATCAAATTGTACGGATCAAAGGCATAGGTTCACTCATTCCCCAAATTCGTTATATTTTAAATTACGCCAATTAATCTCATCAATTTCACTTTGATTAATTTATTAAAGTAGTGTCACCCAAATACAATACTCCGAATCACTCATTCGGTCTGTATATTCACCTTTTAGAATGAATTACACCAAGTCCCACTATCAGGTAAAACACCATTTGTTAAATTCATTATTCGATAATTTATTATTTACATCTATAATAAAAAAAAAAAGCCTACTCTGTGCCTAACTCCCATCGAACTAGCCTAAAATATCCGAGTCACCACCCCGACTCTCAATTCTATAAGTATTAACTCACCTTCATATTTTTATTTCACGATACTAAGCACATCTCAATCTAGTTTGTATCCTAATTTCATCCGAAATTTCCATTGGAATCCGTTCATATATTTTCAAGTGTTGTTCATCCTAAACACTATAAATTCATTCCCATACAATTCCAAGGTACAAGTAATGTTCCTTAATATTTTCCATATTTGATTTCCCTAAATAATCCATCCTACACTCATCTACGGACATCCCTAAATAATCCAAATTTGATTTCTCCCAAAGAACTTCGATTTCAGACACCATTGCATAATAAATTCATAACTAATTAAGAAAATTAGAAAAATACAAAACTGGTGGACATGCATTCGTAACGAAAAGATCTATCTCCATGTCCAAACCTAGGGTCGTTTGAATGAGCTATCAATCTCATTCGAACGAGATACCGTCTCGTTTGAAGAACCTATAATCTCGTTTGAAGATGGGTGCAATATCTTCATCTTCCTCACGATTCTAGGTTTTGCTGTCATTCGTAATTTCAGCCATTAACGAGTTCTTCCAATCTTTAATTCCAACCTAAAACACTAATCTAAACATAACCAACCATAATTTCTCTCCTAAATAGGTTCAATCCATGATTCAAACCCTTAACCACCATCGATTTATCACACTAATAGTAAAAATCTAAGTTGGGTTTTCATAATTTTGTTCTACACCAGATTTCTCCAAAATTTATTTCAAACTCCAAATTAAATGACATGGATTATTGATCTACCACTAAACATCATATATTCTCTCTTTTTCTTCATAACACAACAATAATCGTACCTTTAATCTATAAAACTGTCCAATTCATAAATATCCATTTTTCATGCAATACCCACCCAAAAATAAATTTGGTTTACACCCACTATGATATGAAATGAAATATTGCAATTAAATTGAAAGAAAGTTTAGCTTCTTACCTGGATAAATTCGTAGAGTCTGATTTCTTTGTTGTAGACCATATTTTTGATAAAGAACACATCAATCTTTTTCTTGGTTTGGCTCCCAAAAACTCTCCCACTTGATCCCTCTTTCCTTCTCTACAACTAGGGTTTTTCTTATTTGAGTTGTGTCTGCTACAATATCTTTCACGTAGATTTTATTAGGTGAATCCCGAAATTAAGCCTATCGGTCAAATTAAACGACCCAAACACCCCCATGTGAGCCTAATTATGTCTAAAAATGCCCAAAGACCCAATTACTACCCTCGAGTACTCTTTTTTTACTATTTCAACCCTTCTGGACTCAACCGTGCACTCCGAATAACCATACGAGTTAATTAACTAAAATCTCTAATTTCAACCTCAAATTACGACACGTGTATTCTTAAAAAGAAATAACACGAATTTATTTAAATCTTAATTCTCCAAATAAATTGAATCTTCCAAATAAATGAAATTATCCAAATTAAATAATTTCTCCAATGTGACAACCCGCGATCCGAGATAAAGGGTGGCCAACCC
The DNA here is from genome assembly GCA_949130495.1 of Sambucus nigra. Taxonomy (NCBI): domain Eukaryota; kingdom Viridiplantae; phylum Streptophyta; class Magnoliopsida; order Dipsacales; family Adoxaceae; genus Sambucus; species Sambucus nigra. The sequence continues at coordinate 91,032,166 of OX422219.1, read as the reverse complement.
GATACTCCAATAATACAGGAATCATGGATGGAAATCATTCTCAGCATCATAACAACATAAAGAGTATACAGGATAACCACACAAAAGTCAGAAAACGAGTTGCCAAAAATTTTAGAATTTAGTTTAGTTTTAAAACCAGTTAAGAAAATTAAACTAAACAACCCAAATATGACAAGCAAGTGGGATTCCTAAAGAGTACATATAATACATCTAAAACGAATATACAAGAAAATGACCGAATATGCTGTCGGTCCACAGTTACACATAACGTATTGCAACAGTTTAATTGCTTAGGTAATACATTCATTAATCAAATACAAAAGTTGGGCCACACACCCGAGTAAAGACCCAATCGTATCTAGAATACAAAAATTTAAAGCGTCTAATACAACGTCCTGTAGTAATCCGCAAAATCATACAGCTCGTCGAAAGCATAGGAATGGAAATATTAAAACGGGCGCCCTTGCGGTGGAGCACCTGAGCAGATACAATCATATACACAAATAGGAAAAATGAACCGGTCAGGGCCGGATTTTACATGATCACCAGAAGAATAAAAAGCATGATAGGTATGAATAGTTATGCAAGAATGATAAGGATGATAATATGGCATGTTATCTAGCATGTTGAACTTACGTAACAATTTAAGACAATTTAACAAATTATGAAGTGTAGATTATTTTCACAAGAGAATCATAAGTGAGCATATTTAATTAAACTTTTCCTCAAAATCAGATCACCATTTCATTCTTACGTTCCTTAATAGGAAAACAACCTTTCATTAGGTTTAATCAAGAAGATATAATTTCACTTCATTAATTCAAAACCTTCATCATTAATCATCATTTCCATTTTATCTTTCCATTCCTTAACAGGAATACAACTTATATCAGGTTCTCTTTATGGCACATCTCTCAATCAGATGCTCTTTGTGGCACGTATCCATGCTCTTTGTGGCATTGTTTTATGCTCTTTATGTCATTAATATCCATCAAGTCCTACTTAATGCAGAAAGTTATATTCTCATACATATAATGATTCTAAGACCGCCCCCCCCCCTCCCCCTCGAGTTTCCCCACTGGGCGCGCTCCTAAATAACTATCATCTTCCAGGGCCTATCATATAAGACAACCTGGGCTCATAACGCAACGTCGGAAAGCGGCCATGTGCCTGCGGGGTAGTCAAGACCACACCCGAAATCTCCTACCAATCGCAGAAAATATATATCAACAAACGCTCACATGGCCTAGGACTATATCCACCCTGCATTCATTAGTCAGGGGGTATCACCTCACGCGCGAACTTCCCTTATGATAGTATTTAGAGAGGTGTGTATAAGTAAATTAACATTTACCATTTTAAATCTCATTTTAATTTTCAATTTTCATTACCAATCCCCATTTCCATAGTCCATGTGTTTGGTTCATTTTATTCGAACCTATCATCATCGAATAGTTTGGTTCATTTTATTCGAACCTATCATCATCGAATATCATCATTAATATTCCTCAATTTATAAGTCCCGACTTGATCTCCAAATAATCATTATGAATCTATAATTCCCAAAGTTTATATAACTCCGATACCCCTGGAGTCTCCAAGCGTGGACATTAAAGTTCCTAACTTCTAGAAATTCAATAAAAGAAGTAATGCCTTAGCATTACTTTAAACCTTCCCAGAATAAACCCCAGATGACCCAATTCCAGTCTAGGGTGGCGACCAAACTCAAATACTACTCGAGGACACTAAGTTTACTTCATACAAGAAGATTCCTAGGTCCTAATCCTAAAGAAAGAGGTTAAAATTTGAAAGGGAAAATCAAAAGAAAAATATAGGATTTTCGAATCGATTCGGACTAGCCGAATCGATTTGGGTTCATGAAGGCGAATCAATTCGGACTAGCCGAATCGATTCGATCAGGGGAAACCAACATTCTGCATAATTGCCGAATCGATTCGGACGAGTCGAACCGATTCGGACGACCCAGGCTTGCAAACTGTCTCTCAGCGAATCAATTCGGCCAGGCCGAATCGATTCGGTTCTGCAGGAATTCCAAGTTTTGGCTATGGAGTCTTGAACTCAAAATTTTCTCCCAAACTCAAAACCAACCGAACTAAGATCATAAATTCCAACTCATACATCATTATATATCTATCTACCACCATTAACAACATTTATCATCCAAATCAACTTCTAAGAGTTATAATACCCAATAAATCTAACAAAACCCTAAAATGACAAACCATAACAATTAATAATTATCAATACTCATTATTTTGCTTAAATCACATAGTAGCAAGTAGATAACTTGCCTTGATCTTGCAAATTCAGATTTGATTTGGTCGAGGCAACAATCCAAGATCCAATCTCTCTCCTTCTCCAAAGTTATCTTCCTCTCTATACTCTCTCTATGGCTCAAATGTGAAATGGAACAATAGAAATAGGGTAGGGGAATTAAAACATGGCTTAAGTCTAAGAAGCCCACTTAAATGATCAATACGCGAAAAAAATAAATCGCAACTATCAAAAGTGCCCGAAATACCAAAATGCAATATGACACTTATTTTTACTGTCTCGCACCTACCGGGACTAACTACACCCTTTAAATTATCATTTGGAAATTTTATAACTCATTTTAAGTTCCGGTTTCATATTAAACCAAAATGTCCATTTAAATCTTATGACACCATAAATCACAACATGGATATTTTTACCTACTCACTAGGTAACTATACAACATTTCAATAAATATTAACCTTTTCCACAATAAATTAATATTTACCCCACATTACGGCATTTTATATGATTACTACACTTAGTAAATAAATATAAAATAAGCTCTCAAAAGTGAGTGTTATTACATCCAAATCATCAATTTAGTTTTTAATTCTAATTCACTAATTTAAATAAATTCTTTATCTTAAAAAGTACGGGGTGTTACACAATTCAATTCCTAAACTCCCCGTAATTCATTATCTTTCTCTCGAATAATTTACTGCATTAAAATCAACCCAAAATTCATTCTCATCTTAATCCTCTCAATAAGACCAAACCATACCCCCATCATGAGCCTACTATAGTATTTTAATCTCTCAATATTACTTTACCAATGTCCTAAAAAATCTCACAACAATGATTTAGCGATTTAAGGACAAAAAGGGGAAATTTTCAATTTTCTGGGTACTCGAATTGATTCGTCCTAGGCCGAATCGATTCTCCTTACCGAATCGCTTCGCCCTTGTCCGAATGGATTCGAAATGGTTCAGATTTGGTTACTTCGTCTTTTTCATGCGTTTTCACCATTAATATACCTTTAAACCTCATGAAACTTCACTAAACTCTACACTAATCATTCCTAACCATGTCTACATGCATTAGTATTGTTACTTTTACACCAAATCATCACAATAAATAATCAAGAACGGATTAAATCATAAAATCCTCAAAACCCTAGGTTTCTATGTTCTTCTTTAATTTTTATCATAAAACCCACGTTTAATTTGTATTGATAATTACTCATCTACTGATTATCAATTCTCTACATATATTAATCACACTACATGAAATCCCTACCCATAACATGCATCAAACATATCTTTTTCTTCCAAGAATATGTATTATATCATCGATTCATGAAACCCACCTAACATGGTTATTATAACTTCAAAATAATTGCAATAAACAACTTGCCTCTAGGTTTGTAGGTTCTGAAATCATGGTGTTACTGACAGATTAATGGTTCTCTTTTCAAATCTTCACTCCTTAGATGCTTAGGATGCAAGATTAAGGTCTAATCCTTCAAGAACAACTCCTAAGTGATAGAGTGAACTTTTGCGTAAAAGCTCTTCTAATCAAAACCTTCAAATTACCTACAAAATATAACAATCTAAAATGTAGAGGTAAGTAAGGGTATCAATCCATATCAAAGGGGTAAAGATAGAGACAAACTCAATTATAATTCACTTTTTATTTTCTTTTTGGGATTTTTACTTTTTCTATTTTTTTTTTAGCTTTTTCAAATATTAAAATAATTGGGTGAGGTGAGGTGAAATAACATTAAACTAAAATGTGAGATGAAAACAACTAACTAGAAAGTGACTAAAAGTGAAAAATAAAGTCTAATACTAAAATATGAGATAGATGAGGTAAATAAATGTGAGAAAAATCAAGGAGCGGGATCACACCACAAATTTTAGCTATTCTAATTAATTAATTTAATTAATTGAATTCTCCCAAATTAATATCAAAACTACAAATCAACTCTCATTGCAAATGTAATTTTAATAGTAACCTTTTAGAAAATTAAGTTTCACACCCCACAACTCTAGAAAAATAGATCTACACTTCTTTTAATTAATCACCCGCTAGGATCGATTAATTAAAACTTATGGAAATCATAGAAATAAAATTTAGAGTCGAAATTCAAGTCATAATACCCCACTTAAGAAACCCCTTATCTCTAGTTCGAATCTAAAATGGATATTATAACTAGAATTTCAATTTTCTCTCGTAAATCATTTACCCTCTCTCGAGGCGTAAATTTAAGGGTGGGGGATCAAAATTAACATTTAAAGGAAATTTTCAAGTAATCAAACTAATTAAATTAAAATAAGATCAAATAAGGGTTTCCCCCCACCCCTTGAAAGGGGATTTAGCATAACATAATATAAAGGATGATAATCAAATGATCAATAGGCATTTAGTATAAAAGAGAAAAGAGAAGAACAATTAAACCAATCTCTTGAATTTAATTGACTCCAATCCTCCAATTTGAAGTATACAACCCTCTTAATTGAGCATTCAAGTAGTTTGCAATAATACCCACTCAATTAAATCTCATACAAAATTTCTCCTAAAAAATCCCTAAAAAAATAAAACTAAAACTATTTACAAAATGGTGTTTATCCTAATTTATTTTCTATATTGACTTATATCTGCTGAGGATTTTTACGTGACCTTTTACCCTTGGGGGACGGCTGTTCAGGACACGGGGTCAAATAGGGTGAGTACGCAGATGAGGCATTTGCTGGCGCATGAGTTTTGCCCCTCCTGGTATCTCGGGGAAAGGGTGGTCCGACAGATTGTTGAGGAGGAGGTGGTGGTGCTACCTGCGAGGCTCCTATGCCTATGAGGAAAGAACAGATGTTCCCAGAGGATGCGAGGATTGCGGCGATGATTGGCGAGTCTTATTTATGGTATACCGACATGGCTGTGCTATATAATTATATGGACTTCGTGAAGAGTTGGCGAATGGCGCCTAGCATATATGATGCACGTGCCCTTCCCTCTTGCGGGTTCGGGTCGGCCAGTGGGGTCCTCCCACAGTGGGGGTGGTCCGTCGACATCTGCGGCAACGATGACTTTGTAGGTTCCCTTTGTGCGGTTTCATACTCATTCATACAACATTCGACGGGCTGAAGGAGGGATGGTGCCTATGTTGCATCGTCCTCATGCAATGGACCCGAAGGAGTTGGGATTGACAAAGGAGGTCCTTTGTCCTGTGGTAAACCTTTCTGGTCTTTTCTTCTTTCTTTTTTGGTTTCTTTTGATCTTATTTTCCTGATACTGATTTGGCCTTTTCTTACAGCAAGTTCAGGTGTCCACCACTTGGCTGAGGGACATTAGGGACTGGATATCTTCGATGACTGCCCATATTCGGGACGCGATTCCTGTTCCTTCTTGCTTAGTGCTGTCTGACTCATCTAGGGAGGATTCTGGTTCGGGTAACGGTGGTGCGTCATCTCATCGCAGGGGAAAGAGAGCGCATCACAGGGATGGAAGCTCTTAAGAGAGAGAGGGGAAAGGGTAGGTGAGAGAGAATATGGGTTCGGGCTGAGTTTCGTTGTTTTCTGCTTTTCTTTATTTCCTGCAAAATTGATGTAACACAGAAAAATATCTATGCAATGCAATGGAGTTTTTTATTATCCTCTGTTAATGATGGATGAATGCATATGGGCTTTTTACTTTGCTGCTGAGACCGTAAGAAGGAATTGTTTAGAAGTGAAGGAAAATTTATTCTTCAAGATGAAAAGGGGTTTGAAATCCTGTGGAGAATATTAATTTATTTTCAATGAGTTTTTTGATTTTTTGATTTTGGCAAAAGAGGAAAAAGGTAAGTTTCCAAAAATAAGGGATTGCCGATCGACAAGCCCCTTGTCCTACCTATCGGCAGGTCAGTCCAGTCTAATCAATCAAGGCTTTGATTGGTACTCTCTTCAGCCTTTTGGTACCTTGTAGGGCATGGATTCCCTCCAATTTCTATAAGGGTTGTGTCTTGGCTTGGTAGTTTCCAAGTATAAAAGGGGGGTGTGTATAGGTCTTTCCTCCTCACACTTTCACTTTCTTCCTTTTCCATATTCTTACTTGCTTACTATCTCATAGTCTTACAAGATGGCTCTCCCTGGTAGCATTGAGTTTGCTAAATACCTCGAAGCCTTGGAAGCAATGTGCTCATATAATGTTGATTATGATTCTTTTCACATACGATGAGTCTCTTTGTGGCGCAACCGGTCCATTGAGTTGAACATACTAATGGCGGTTGCCGAGTTTCGGCATCCTGAGGATCATATCTTCCGCTTCAGTTTGGATGAGATTTTTGCTACCCACGAGGAATTTTTTGCCTTGCTGGGGATAAATCCTAGCATTGCTGCAGCTCTACCTGAGTTTCCTCGCTCTCCTAGGTATTTATTGGTCGGGTTTCTTAATATTTTGCCATCGGCGGCCAGACCACTTATTGCTGGAGAAATGATCTCCCTTCCGGTGGTGTTGCAGTCCATGTATTTGTAGGAGGTTGGTGATGCTGGATATGCCGGAGCCTTCGTTCTAGGATTGGTTTCGAAATTACTGCTAGTGACTGGGGAACTGCTGGTGGATACATAAATTTTATCCATTACTTCTTGGATGTCATACCGTTGCAATCCTGCGGTGGTGATACTGGCGAAGACTTTGAATGGCCTAGATGCCTAGCGATAAGGTCATTCTGACTTTCTGAGGGAGAGCCCTGTGATGCTGTTTATGTGGTTATCTAAAATATTCCACTTGGTGACTCCTTAGGAATATCCTTTTTTTACCATGCCTAACTTCTTTTCGCACCCTTTCATCAGTTTTGGCCTGGATATTGAGACCTGGGAGAACTGATTTGTGGAGCATGGGGCTCTAAATCTGCACTAGTCAGTACCTTGGTGGAGACAGTTGTTGCCTATTCTGGAGCTGGGGGAATACCTGTGCATTCGGCTGGTTGGTCTCAGACAGACCTCTTTCTATTTTCCTTGGCGGTTTCTGCACCAATTTTGCTGGGAGTAGGTCGTGCCACCTTGGACACTAGATTTCTTTTCGGTAGAAGATCTGGCTGAGCGTCGGTGCATGCGACTTGGCTCTTTATGGGAGGGTTGGCGTCCATCGACCCGTCCTTCCCCGACTGTTGGGAGAGTCTGGTATATCCCCCCGGGATTATATAAAGTGGTTGTGGAGAAGAGTAGTTAAAAACATATTGTTAGTGGAGACTGGACAAAGGTGTCTTGTCTTATCTAATACCATGGAGGGAGGTGTTGTGGTTTTTTTTAGGATGGTTCGAGCTTATCGATCCATGGAGAGTCTGCGGTACTCTATTCAGCCAGGGGAAGCTTGGGGACCCCAGGATGTAGATGATGATGGAGCGGGATCCTCTGGTAGCTGTGGGTAGGACTCTTGGAGAGTTTGTTTTGTAATGGGGAATAAATTTGGGAATTTATTTGGCTTTTTAGGAAGGTAGAGGGGAGGGAGTTATCCGTTCCTTTTCTTATGTAATTGTACTGTAATTTCTTTGTAGTGAAATAAACAAGTTTTTTATCATCCAACTGTGCCCTTTGATGAATTTTGTATTTTGAATTATCTATATCGATCTCTAAGGCATGCATAATCCTTTTGTTCAAGTATATGTTAGAATAAACTGTCGTTCTCGGAGATAAGAAAAGAATATTTTTTTGTGAAAGAGAAAGGGTCGTGCTCATGTAAGATGTATGAACTGCCTACATACCTGTGGGGGTTTTTGAAAAGTTTTAATTTTTTTGATAATGTTTTTTTTTAGAGGATCAGGCCCGCGTAGTTCTGGGTAGAGGGAAATGAAGATTTTTTTTAGGAATACAAGGGAGATGAGAAGAATCGTAGCACGTTGAGATTTCGGACTAGGGGTAGAACTTATTTAGACGGTCCATGTTGATTGGGCAAGCCATTTGTTCCCCATCGAGGTCAGTAAGCATAACGGAGCTATCGGATAAGATTTTCTTCATAATGTATGGGCATATCCAATTAGGCTAGAATTTCCCTCTGGGGTCCCAGATGGGCTCTACTATTTCTTTGAGGGTTAAGTCCCCCTCTCGAACACCGGGGTCTTTGACTCTCTTATTGAATGATCGTGTTATACGGCGATGGTACCCTTGTATGTGATATAGAGCTTTCAATGTCCTTTTATCTAGGAGGGTCAGCTCGTTAAGACTGTTTTGGTACCAGTCTTCTTCGCTGACCTTGGTTTCAAGCATAACGTGTAACGAGGGTATTTCCAGCTCCATGGGTAGGACTGCTTCCATGCCATAGACTAGAGAGTAAGGGGTAGCCCCAATAAAAGTTCGAATTGAGGTTCGGTAGCCCCAAACGACGTAAGGGATTCGGTCAGCCCAATCTCAACAGCTTTCGATCATCTTACTAATGATAAATTTAAGGTTCTTATTGGCGTCTTCAAATGCACCATTGGTCAGAGGTCAGTAGGGAGAAGATTTGTGTCTCTGAATCCCATACTCGTTGACTAATTCTGTGACTTCTGGCTCGAAGTGTAACCCGTTATCTGACACTAGGTCATGCGACAGATGATGTTCTTCCTGATGAATTTGGCCACTTTCTTAGCGTTCAGAACTACGTATGACTTAGCTTCAACCCATTTGGTGAAGTAATCAATGCCAACTAGGATGAATTTATACCCGTTGGAAGCCTTGGGTATAACCTTTCCTATGATGTTGATGCCCCAGGTGGAGAACGATTAGGGGAAGTCATGTTGTATAATTCTCGCGGAGGTAGGTGTTGAAGCTTAGAAAATTATTGGCATTTGAGGCATCTCCAGACATAGGCGGTGCAATCCTAGACCATGGTGGTCCAGTAGTAGCCTTATCGGATGATATTTTGGCAAGCATGTGATCGTTTATGTGGGGTCCGTATTCCCCGATGTGGATCTTCTGCATTACCTCTTCAATGTCAGCCCATGTGATGCAGTGTAGATGGGTTCCATCAAAGTTTCTTTTGAACAGTAGTTTGTGACAGATGATGTACTGGGCGTCCAGTCTTCAAAGGGTTGCTCGATCTTTCTTTTTGGAACCCTTAGGGTACCTACCATACTTGAGGAGATGACAGATATCATAGTACTAGCAATTGGCTAGCTTAGGATCTTCTTTGGTGATGAGCTCATTATGGTAGCAGTGGGTTGGTTTGTCTTGCTTCTGAACTAGGAAGGAGTCCATTGTTATTCCTTAGAGCATGTCGACCATGGAGACCAAGGTAGCAAGGTTATATGCTAGGTTATTTTTTGCTCAAGGTACGAAGTGGAAGGTGATATCTTGGAATTGGGAGGCTAATTTTTCTAAGTGGGCATGTAAGGGTTGGAGTTTATCGTCCTTGACTTTCCATTTTCTGAGCACTTGACCAATGATGAGGGAAGAATCCTATAGACATCTAGGCATTGAATACCTTTATTGAGAGAAACTTTGAGGCCTACCGTACATGCCTCATATTCAGTCATGTTATTGGTGCAGGGAAAATCCAATTTTATAGCGATGGGAGTGTGGGAGTCATCCGGGGCTATCAGAAGTATCCCAATGCCATATCCCTTTTTATTGGTAGCGCCATCAAAGAACATTTTCTATCGAAGGTTGTCTTGAGCAGCGTAGAGGATGATTTCATCCAGGAATTCGGAGATTAAAACATCAGCTTCTTCCATGGGTTAGTCAACGAGGTAGTCAGAGATGGCTCTTCCTTACATTGATTTTTACGTGACGTACAAGATATCAAACTCGTCCAGGAGCATCAACCGTCAGGCCATTCAGCTGGATAAGGTGGGTTTCTCAATCAGGTACTTGATGGGGTCCATTTGAGGTACAAGTTTGATGGGGAAGGTGAGCATATAGTGTTGCAACGTTTGGGTGACCCAAATAAGTGCGACACATACCTTTCTAAAGTAGTGTAGTTAACTTCGTATCTGATCAATTTGTGTCTAGCGTAATAGATGGTTCTTTTTTTTGCTATATTCTTCAAGTTATTGGGCTAAGAAGGCCCAAGCTACAGTGTTGGTTATGGTTAGGTATAGGAGTAAGGGGATATTAGGCAGTGGTAGTATGAGTACTAGAGGTTGGGTCAGATATTTCTTGATTCGGACAAAGGTTTCTTGGCAGGCCTCATTCCAAACCTTGGTTGAATCCTTTCGAAGGAGTTTGAAAGTAGGTTCACATATGGAAGTTAGTTGGCTGATGAACCGGCTGATCTATTATAATTTCCAAAGGAGTCCACTGACTTCTTTCTTCGTTTGGGGAGGTGGCATATTAAGTATGGCTTTCAACTTAGCAGGATCTACTTTTATCCCCTTCTCACTGAGCATAAATCCCAAGAGTTTCCCCTTGGTAACTCCGAAGACACATTTCTGTGGACTGAGTCTCATCTGATACCGTCGCAGTCATTCGAAGAATTTTCTAAGGGTGGGAACATGACCTTCTCTAGTCTTGGATTTGATAATCATATCATCCACATAGAACTTGACTTCTTTATGAATCAGATCGTGCAGGATGGTTGTGGCAGCGCTCTGGTAGGTAGCCCCAGCATTCTTGAGACCAAATGGCATAATAGTGTAGCAAAAGGTTCCCCACAGTGTGATGAATGCAATTTTTTCTTGGTGATCTGGCTGAATTTTGATTTGGTTGTATCCGGCAAACTCATTGACGAATGACTTAAGAGCATATCTGGATGTGTTGTCCACGATCTTGTCAATATTGGGTAACGGACAATCATCCTTTGGAGAGACTTTGTTTAAGTCCCAATAGTCTAAACACATCCAAACTTTCCCTCCTGATTTTGGCATAGGAACTATATTTACTAGCCATTTGGGATATTTGATCACACAAATGAAGCCTCCGTTCAGCTGTTTGACCACTTCTTCTTTGACTTTGAGCGACCATTCGGTGTGGAGCTTTCTCAGCTTTTGTTTAACCGTCTTATAATCTAGAAGAGTGGGGATCGCATGTTGATCTATTTCAAGATAAATGTCGGGAATATCATCATAAGACCACGCGAAGACATCAACGAATTCCTTTAGTAATTCTTTGAGTTGTCCGTTCTCATGCTTGTCAATGGTAGCCCATATCCTAATCTCGCATAATTGGCTACTACAATCGAGGTTAACAACAACAGTTTCTTCTTCATTAACTTGAATGCAATTATGTTGTTTGTTATTAACCTTATTTAGATCAGTTAAGAATTGTTCATTTGCATTATCATCATCATTGAAAGTTTGATTATAATCTAAACAATTAATGTAAGGCAAAAAAAGATACTCAAAGTATTCATTTATTTCATTGATAAGAAAAACATCATTGAGAACCTCATCAAAGGAGGTATCGATTACATTAGATCAAGGATAGACAGTAGAAAAAGAGACGGGGTAAACATTGGGGTTAGGTGGGATTTCAATAGGTAGAACTGGTGCAGTATGCCAGTTGAGGAGAGGTGTATCAGCATCTTTAATCAGGCGGGATGGATCTAGTGATGTAGTGCTTGAATGAACTAATCATATAGTGTCAGCCCCAGTGTCTGTAAATTAAACGAATCCTCTTGTATGTAAATAAACATGGTGTTGGGAACTTTCGACCCATGGGTAGCTGCCTTGAAAAAAGATCTCCATTCCAGGCTTCATCTTCTTGTATGTATGGTCATACCATGGTTCCAGAAAGCCACAAAAGGGGAAGTCTTCACCCTACTTAATGAATCATCCATTCAAGGAATCACTTGAGATAGTTTGGATGTAGTCTAATCTTCTCTTTGGTCGAGACTGGCGGATTATTCTGAGCTCTTGTTATGATGGTTGATACCCCAAACCACAAGGAGGGAAAGCTTTTTTGAGTTCAATGGGCTCAATTATCCTTTGTTGTCTTTATCCTAACCCTAGTCCAGACATGAAGTGTATGTTTTTGAACATTTTAATCACAGTGACGTTGCCATGAGATTCGTATTCTGGACAAACCCTTTATTTGAAATTATCCCCTAGTGGGAGTAGAAGTGGCTCAACTCAAAATCCTAATAGGAGCATATCATTTGACCCGTGTTGTATGTAAAGGATTGGATTGCTGGTACTTGCACCCTCGGCATTGTCGTCGTCGCACAAAATGGTGATGACTCGTCCGTCAATGAAGAGCTTCAATTTCTGATGGAGTGAGGAAGACACACCCTTGATACTATGGATGCAAGGTCGCCCGAGCAACAGGATGAAACAAGTTGGGATGTCAATAACTTGGAATTCAACGACAAGGTTTATAGGGCCATCCCCTATTATAAGTTTTATGGATCCCATCAGCTCCCGACGGGTATTATCGTAAGCACGTATAACAACGAAGGTTGTAGCGAGGTCAATTTCCTTCAGTCATAAGCATTTGAAGGTTCACGTTCAAGGCGGATCCATTATCAATAAGAGAGAGTGGTACAATCTTCCCCATAACTTCGACGGAGGTGTTGAGTGCATGATTGTGGCTTGGCCCAATTCTAGGGATTTATTCTTCGGAAAAGGATAGCATTCGGGTAGAGGACAGGGATCTGAATAAATTTATCACTTCTTCTGGTGTGGTAAAAGGAGGAACTGTGGGTCTGGTGAGCAACTTGATCAAAGAATTTTTATGCAGATGGGAAGACATAAAAAGCCCCCATAGAGTGATGTTAGCCTGAGTTTTCTTCAATTGGTCGAGGATCTTGCTTTCCATGAGGGTCATCTCTGGTATAGGAAGGTTTTCAACACCCTTCCCTTTGTCATTGGCTGGTGGTAAGCTTGGGATCTGGTAACGCCTCCCTGATCTGGTCATGTGATTTAATGAAGAAGGGAAGAACATGAACCTTATTTCTTCATCAATCTCAGGTTGTTCTTCTATCTTATTTATTTCTCCGAGGAGTTCTTCAAATGAAATCATTCCACACGTGTCGACCATCGGGCCAGTATTCTTTGAAGCTTGCTCTTCATTTGAATCTTCGAGCTCCTCCCCCCATCCGGTGACAATAATTATGTCTTTCCATATAAAGTCAATGTATTCCAAGACTTCAATGTCTTATTAGTACAAGTCCTCCCATTCTGCGGGAGATGTAAGGGTGAAGGGACCAGGCGCCCTTGTAACTTCAGAGTATCAAGTAATTCAGTCATACCGCAAATATTATTGGTTTGTCTGAATAATTCTTCCATGATCTAGACAAAGTCATCTAGGTTGTCTTCATTATTTGGTACCACCTAAATGTCTGACTTTCGGGACCATTTTCGTGCTTCCAAGAATAGCGTACTGAACCTCTGGCAATCAATGATCATCAACGAGGTAGTTTTAGCCCGAACTCTAGGAGTTGGTTTAATACTTCTGATAATTCCATGCTTTCATTTTTAGAACGGGTACGAACAGCGATGCATGCTCTCGTAAGGAGTGACAGTGCTTGATCAGTGAGGCTAACAGGTTGTAAGAGGAAATATGGTCAAGTTTGGAAAGGTTTGGGAGAGTATATGGATGTGATTGAGTTGAGGGATCAAATTATGGGTTCCCTTCCAATAAGATGGCATTGGCATGATTTGGTAGTGGGTTATGAGTAGTGTTTGTCTTAGGATTGGCTGGTGGGGCAATAGTACCCAGATCAATTAGCCCTTGGAATATGTTTCGAAGGTGAAAGCATCGGTCGGTGGTATGGCCAGTAGTTTGGTGAAAGGCGCAATGGGCATCTGCCTTGAAGTTTCTTGGAAGTGGATTTGGCAATGGACGGGGGTCCAAGGGTTTGATAAGGTTTTGGCTTATCAGGGCTTGATAAAATTTGAAGAGGGAATCATGGAGCTCGATGTATTCCTTTCGGAATGGGATAGGGCGGCTTTCTGGTGCCCACGAGGTGGTTGGTTGAGAGATGTTGTTGATGGTTGAGACTGCAATATTGACATGTTTATCATATTTTCTTGGAGTAAACTTTTCGGACACTTTCTTTGGTTCAACTTCTGTTTTAGCAAGACCCTCCTCGATTTCTACTTCGACTTCTCTGATTTCTCAAAAGTGGGGATAGTATTATCCTCCCATTGTTGCTCGGACATGGGGTAAGAAATTATTCTTCACTATGTTGACTTGTTCTTCTTCGGATGGCCGATTGGTCATGGTGGCTGTTTTTCCCTCCATCGAGCTATGAAGTTACTGACTGATTCCCCAAAGTTCTGTTTGAGCAGCTCTAAATCATGACGGGTGACCTCAAGAACTTTATTTTATTTGTACTGCGACATGAATTCTTAGGCTACATCCTCCCAGCTACGTATTATGTACTCCTCGAGAGACAAAAACCATTGGAGGGCGCTATCTTTCAAAGTTTACTGAAATAATTGGGCCATCACTTCTTCGAACGCCCCTAGGAGAGTCATAGAACGGTGATAAGTGAGAAGATGAACAATCGGGGGTCCACTACCTCTGAATTTCTCAATATTTGGCATCTTAAATTTCTCGGGTAACCTTGCTTTAGGATAAGGAGACATGTGGGTGTAGTCCATGTAATTTCCAGAGATTATGACTTGGTCAAACTTCTTAGTTAGCATCTTAAGATCTTCTTTGACCTTGTTCAACTCTACTTCTTTTGGATTGATGATCATAGGCAAGTTAGCCCCAGGCTGGTCAAGGTTTGGCATACGAAGTTGGGCTGGCGGCGGCCCATTAGCAGGAGGGGCACGTGGAGCATGCTGATACTCTTCGAGAACCCAGATAGGCTCAGGTGGACCCATAGCGTGAAGGAATAAGGCCTCAGGACCTTGAGGAATAGGATCCTAGTTTTGTTGAATCTCGCGAACTTCAGTTTGGAGGTTGTCAATCTTGGACACGAGCTAAGCTAAGATTGCCATCAAATCTAGCTGCACAACTGGTACTTGATATGTGCTCTGCATGGAAAGTGGATGGATTTTGGACTTGGAAGAAGTAACAGGGTAACAGACAGAACTCCAGGCTGATTTGACTGAAGAGCGAAGTCAATAAGGAGCCAGGCCAAGGGCGTGCAATCGACCTGAGAAGGCGTAAAATGGCATTTATTTTTGAAAAAGAAGAATGAAAATGTTTTTGACTTTTTTTTTAGATTGAAAAACAAAATATTTTTGGATTTTTGATAAAGAAAGGAAAAATGTTTTTGGATTTTTTATAAAGAAAGGAGAAATGTTTTTGGATTTTTTATAAAGAAAGGAGAAAACTTTTTGAGAGACATGTCTCAACATGATTGTTATAATTACTATGTTTTCACTTGTATTAAATTCTCCTAAATGCAAAATGAAATGTCGGACGGGACCCGAGCCTTGAAAAGTTGGGTTTATAACATACGCAAATCTATGGTTGAACTTGTAATCAGTCTCACGAGCAGGGTCCCGTTTTAAAAATGCGCAAAAATTTGGGCGACAAGCCGACCCGAAATTTCAACAAAGTTTCGAGTGTAAACCGACAATCTATTATGTGTCTCATAGGATTGACACCTATATGTGGGTATGCAGTTGGTTGGGTGAATTGGAAAGGGTTCCCCCCTTTAGCGTGACTTCCACGATATACGTCTTACTTTTGAGGTCAATCGATACGTGTGGACAAGCCATTTGATATACCCGAGTGTACGTGAATTACCTCAGTATATACCTCATGGGGACGGTACATGTGAGAGCGACTTCGATATACTCGGCATATGTGAACGAGTTCCCTATGATATACCTCCCATCATGACTTCGATCAAGCGGTATGATGCGGGGGAACCGTTCGATATACGTCGAAGGTACTTGGCCAATGGAAGGTGAGAGTCATATCGCTTAGGCTAACTGCGCCCTGTCGGACCAACACCGATCACGAAGTGACCCTGTCACGAGTCATCCATAGGAATGTTCCTAAAAGTAATATTAGAAAATATGATTTACGCGATTATCCTTGCGTTGGTTGTTATAATGGAACGATAACGCGTATGAAATAATATGCCACTAAGAACAAATATATGTATATGTAAATATATAGAATCTAAGAGAATTAAGTTAAAGAATTAGAAAAATAGAATATTGAAAAAAAAATAGGACTCGAGTCTCGGGTTTTACCCTGAGACGCCTACGTAGCCTATAGAGGCATCAAAGTCCATGTAGTTTGCATACAAAATGAGGGTTGGGGTTTATACCATAAATCCAACCGGGGACTTTTTTTATATCTGTGTGTGCGTGTAAAAAGGTGTTGTAGTTGTGAGAAAAGTGTTAGAAAAGTGTGAGCATTTGAAAAAGCTGTTACTTAGGCCGTTTAATACAAGATTAATCTATTGAAGTAATTTTAAATTGTTTTTTGAAGAAACTCTTTTCTTTAAACCAAAACAGATTAATCATAAGATGTGTTTAATAAAACATGGATGAGATTTGTTCAAGATTTTATAACAGGTTTAGTAAATTAGTTCAAATCAATTAAACTCAGTATAACCATAAGAATGAGATGAGGAAATGTAGAAATATTAAGGAAAAGACATTTTTAACGTGGTAAAACCTCACCCAACTGAGGAAACATCCATGGTGACTTCTAAGTCACAAACCAAAAATCCATTAAAATAAAATATACAAGATACAAACTATTTAACACACATGTAAACTAATTAGACATATACAAGTTTTAAAATGTACCCACTGGTTTGATGCTAACTTCTTTGCAGTTCTGATGTTGATGTGGCTTTCCCAGTTTGCTAACTTCTCCACTTTGTTCCAGTCTTTACGTCGACTCTTGTTAATTCAAGATCTTATAGCCAACACTACTGTGTTGTAACGTGTCAAGTGTTTATGATGGTGCTCTAACACATGCATGTACACATGCACACTTATTTTATACAAACAGTCCTAGAAAATTATAGATCATATCTAAATGATGCTATTTTCAGTTTCTTTCTTCTTTATAAAAGAAAAACACTTTATTTGACCTTTCAAATAATCTCGGAATCCAAGGTTACCTTGATCATAAGACTGCCAAGGTCATATCTAATTTCAGAGGGTTTTGAAAATGATTTTGAAATTGGAAACCACCAATTACGATTCCAACTAGGTCAACAGTCTTGTTTCATAAGAACTAGAAACATAAAATATATTTGTTGATTCTAACGTTTTGAAAAACATTTACAGAATATTAATCAACAAATGTTATTTCTCAAGATGAAAAACTAAAATATGCAGATCTATGTGTAATATGACATGCAATAATCAGATCTACAGCTTCTATGAAAGAGAAATAGAGATCTAACAAGTAATGTCCAAGTTGAAAACTAGATCTCGAACCTAGGGGATAAAACACTTTAAACACCCTTCAAACCCCCACCAACAACACTCTCAAACACACAGGTATAGTGTTTGGTATAAAATGTTTTAGAGAAATGTGTTTAGGGTTTGAAAACGAAAAGGGTTTGGACGATTTAGGGTTTATTTCTCTCTCTCTTCTCTCTTCTGTCTCTATTTAGACGAACTGCCAAAAGTTCCTAAATGTTGAGGGTAAGACTCATTATATAGTAGGCTTGGAAGGATCGAGAAGGGCTATCCAAATATAAGGCTGAGATTTGGTCTAAGGCAATTGACTTTTATCTAATGGTTTAACATCAGCGGTGATTTAAACAAGTGCTGATTGGTCTAGAGAGGTTCACAGGGATTGGTTTCAAACACATGTAGAGCGTTGATAGAATTGATCCAAAGGATGAGAAGGTGTACGAGTTATGAGTCTACCAATAACATGGATCAGGCTGATATAATGCTGACAGGTGTAAGGCCCAGATGAGCTCACACACGCGTGTTTTCAAAATAATTACACACGCACCCTGAATTCTCAAGTGCATTCGGATCCTACCCAACCAAACATTCAGGCATGAAAACATAAAACCAATAATTACAAAATGACCCCAAAAGATTTTTAAACCACATTTTAATTTCCAAAAAATCATTTAAAAATTATTAAAAATTCCTAACAATTATTAAAATCAATTTAAATGAACTTAAAGGGGAATTAAATCACACGGGAATTTTATGAAATATATGTGTTATGAATGCAATCCTAATATGTGTGGTTGATTGAGAATATACCTTTAAACAACAATCAAGACGAATAGAGAGTAGAGTCTGCAGGTCTTTGGTATCTAGGGAATGGACTTAATTTTGTCACTATTTCCAAACTAGATGAGCACTTATACAGTGCAGACTCAAGTGAGTCAAGAGTATAAGGTGAGCCAATCTCCCCTTTGGAAATATGAGACAAAATCTCCTTTGAGTCAACTAGGACTCATAGGGATACAAAAAAATAAGGAAAAAAAACTAATCCTATACAAAAATTCTATCTACCCATTTCCTAGAAATAGAAAATTATATAACTCAACTAATTACAAACCAATACCTTAATAACGTCTGTTGAATACAACTGTAGATATTCCTGTAAATAATCACTAAGATCAAGCTTATTAGAAATATTTACAAAAACATGAACTCATAAGACTCAAATTTCTTCCCCATTTTACCTCAAATGGACAAAGGAAATATTACTTAAGTCATAGGAGTTTATTCAGCACACACCATTCCTATCAATTTTTGCAAAGCAAGAAATCTATTGTAATCCGAAGGTTTGGTAAACATATCTACGAGTTGCAAATCAGTAGGAAGATAATTTATTTCTAATTCCTTAGTCTCAACTAGTTCGCGTAGAAAATGATGTCTAATTTTTATAGGTTTAGTTCGCGAGTGTTGAACATGATTTTTAGATATATTGATCGCGCTTTGATTATCACAATAGAGATGTAATTGGTCCTCTTTAATACCATAATCACTTAGCATTTGATTAAGCCAAAGTAATTGAGCATAGCAACTACCGATAGCTGTGTATTCAGATTTAACTGTAGATAAAGAAGTGCAGTTTTGTTTCTTACTACTCCATCCTACCAAATTATTACCGATATAGTAACATGCTCCTGATGTTCTCTTACTATCATCAGTACACCCAGCTCAGTCGGCATCAGTGTATCCTATTATAGTACTAGGAGTATCACTGGTGTACCACAGTCCTAAATTTATAGTGCCTTTTATGTATTTTATTATTTTTTTTACGCAAACTAAGTGGCTCTCTTTAGGATTGTTTTGACAACGGGCACACATGCAAACTAAGTACATAATATTAGGATGCGAGGCAGTAAGGTATAGTAAGGTTCCTATCATACTACGATATAGAGTTGGATCTATGTATTGACCACTCTCATCTTTAGATAGTTTGACCGAAGTACTCATGGGATTTTTAGCGTCTTTAGCACTTTTAAGGCCAAATTTTTTGACAATCTCTAAAGCATATTTAGATTGCAAAACAAATAAACCATTCGAATGTTTTTTGACTTGAAGACACAATAAAAATTGTAACTCCCCCATAAGAGACATTTGAAATTCTTTATGCATAATTTGAGAAAAATATTTAACTTCTAAGGGGGATGTTGATCCAAAAATAATATCGTCAACATAAACTTGAGCTATAATGATATATTTGTCAAACTGTTTGACAAATAGGGTTTGATCATTTCCACCTCTCTTAAAACCTTTATCTAAGAGAAAATTGGAAATACGCTTATACCAAGCTCTTGGCGTTTGTTTTAGGCCATACAAATCCTTTTTAAGACGATAAACATGGTTTGGATACTGAGGGTCAATAAACCCTTTGGATTATTCGACATAGGTCTCTTCAGTCAAGATTCCATTTAGGAAGGAAGACTTGGCATCCATTTGGTAAAACGTAAAATGCAAGTAACAAGCCATTGCAAAAAAGAAGACGAACAGATTCTAATCGAGTAACAAGGGAAAAACTCTCGTTAAAATCTATTCCTTCAATTTGAGAGTATCCTTGAGCCACTAATCTGGCTTTATTTCTAATGACTATCCCACTTTCATCCGATTTATTTTTAAATATCCAATGTGTGCCAATAACATTTTTATGATCGGGCTTAGGTACAAGATACCAAATATCATGAATGACAAATTGAAGAAGTTCTTCCTGCATGGAAGAAATCCAATGAGGGTCATTCAATGCCTCATTTACATTCTTTGGTTCCATAAGGGAAATAAAACATGCATAATGAGCATAGTTTCTTAATTGAGATCTTGTACGTACAGGATCACTAGGGTTACCAACAACATTATCTATAAGATGATCTTTAGAAACCCAGTTAGGTACTTCAGGTGTCTCAATTGGTAAAGAATCATCTATTTCTGGAGAGTCATTTTCCAACACATTTTCAGACTCTATTAAAATAGTTGGTTCTTCAGTCTTACTCTCAACAGTAGAGTCACTTACAATAACGTTTATGGATTCCATTAAGGTTTTTGTGCGAAGATTATAGACACGGTATGCTCTACTGTCAGGAGAATATCCTAGAAAGATAGCTTTATCTCCATAAGTTTCGAATTTGGATAAGTGTTCTCTGTCTATGTAGATATAACACGTACTACCAAAGGCTCTAAGCTATTTAAGATTAGGCTTTTTCCCATACCATAGTTCGTAAGGATTTTGTTTAGAATTCTTCCTAAGATAGACCCTATTGATAATGTGACAAGCAGTACGAATAGATTCTACCCAAAATAACTTAGGTAAACATTTGGCATGAATCATAACTCTTTCCATCTCTTGAAGGGTACGATTATTTCTCTCAGCAATTCCATTTTTTTTAGGAGTCTTAGGAGCACTAAATTCATGTTTATAACCATTATAGTCACAATACTCTATAATACCGGTATCTATGAATTCTCCACCTTTATCACTATGAATTCTATTTACTCGAGTGTCCTTCTCATTTTCAATCCGAAGAAGAATTTTCAAAAAAGTTTGGAAAGTATCAGACTTTTGTTTTAAGAAGGCCACCCAAGTAAATCCGGTGAAGTCATCAGCCATAACAACAATGTAACTGTGTCCACAGAGACTAACAGTTCGAGAGGGACCCATTAGGTCCATATGGATGAGCTCCAAGGGTTTAGAGGTAAGTATATCTTTAACTTTCTTATGAGGTGCCTTAACAATTTTTCTTTCCTAACATAAACCACATACAATATTAGAGATAAGTTTGATTTTTGGAATTCCTATAACTATTTCTCGTGAAGACATTCTACTAAGGTTATCGTAATTTATGTGACCCATCCTATTATTCCATGTTTCATTATCATCCATTATGGCAATGTTACAGACCTCAGTACTAGTCTAGACAGTATAACAATTGCCAGGAGTCCTAAGTCCTGTAAGAATGCAATCACCTTTTTCATTTAAAATTTTGCAATTATTCTTTGAAAAGGTGATAGTATGATTTGAGTCACAAAATTGCGAGATACTAAGTAGATTAGTCTTAGGACCTTTTACTAGAAGAACATTTTCAAGAAAAGGCATTCCTTCTTCTTGGAGTGTTCCTTTACCAATGATTTGAGATAATATACTATCACCAAAAATTAATTTTCCCCCCAGCAAAACTGGTTTTGTTTAAAAGTTTTGTATCATCACCAGCCATGTGCTTTCAACACCTAGAATCTAAATACCATCCATAAGGAGTGTGTTCAACTTTTAAAGCAGTAATCACAACGTTACACTTCATTTGGGGCAATAGCTCATCTTTTCTAACCCAAATAGCTCTTGTTTTGTTTTGTGCATATTTTCTCTCATTTGATAAAATTTGCGAGCATTAGATTTTTGTTGAAAAAAGTTTTGCACATGAGTTTGATTTTTATGGAAAATATGAGCATTTGGTTTAGGAAAGTGCTTCGTTGTCCTCTTGGAAATGATATTTTAGGTTTGGTCTTTCTCTTTCCATAGTTAGAGTTTTTGTCTGGTTGTCTAGGCTGGACATAATTGTTACAGCTTCTCCTAGAGTAGTTAAAGTTCTGGTATAGAAGAGTATTACAAACATGTTTTACTAAATGTCTAGAGTAGCAACCTTATAAATTATGATCGTATATGTCACAGTAAGAGCAATATAAATTGCTTGAAGAGGGTATTTCCTAAGGAAAGTCTCTAAATATAGGTTTCATGGAATTTTGATGTTGAGCCTTATTCCTAGGGAGTATAGTTTGGAACAAAGAAACAATCTTCCTAATTGGAGGGCAGACATATTTAGCCTTAGGTTGACTATCACACTTAGAGTAACTTGATTCCCCAATATCAAACTTTTGGTGTTTTTCATCAAACTCATCTTTTAGATAATGAAAATCTGGGTAAGTTTCTATAGGTCTTTTGCCTCCTGACACAAACTTGATTGATTCAAAGTTTTTAGTTTGTGTCTTTAAATTTTGGCAAAACCCTATTCCAGTTCGATCATTAGAATTGGTTTTTGAATCAGCAACAAAACCATCAAAACAGTTGGAATCATTTTCAAATTTTGCAAATTTTTTGAAAATAGTTGTTGTCTTTTCTTTAGCTTGTTCCAATTCTAATAATGTCCCTTTATATTTTTTCTCGAGACTTTCATTTGTTTCAATCAAATCTTTCAATTTTTTATGAAAAATTTTGACTTCATTTTCATGAGTTAGACGTTGGGTAGTATACTCTTCAGCATTAAGTTTGACCATTAGACTAAGTTCTTCTAGTTTCTTAGTGAGATATTTCACAGTCTTCTCTAGTCTAGTGCTTTTTTTGAGAGTTTTGGCATAAAGTGTGTGAACATCAGGGAGGTCTTCAGCGTCCAAATCACTAAGTGTAGTGTGTGAAGTGACCCATAAGGATTCAATTCTTGAACTCACACACACATTGACATCATCATTATCTCTTTCCCTTTGACTCACACACCCTGCTGTAGAACTAGCAATATTCTCATAAATTAAAGCATCTAAACCAGAAGCATCATTATTCATAACATCAGAGGTAGAGCTATTAACATCATTCTCATACATAGGCACATACATATCATCATTATAGACTATCTTGGCAAATAAAGACATGTAAGGATAAAAAAAATCAGATGACTCAGGTTCCTCATTTTTAGAATCACTTGAATCATCCCATGTCTTACAAAGGCTGGCCCTAGTATGTTTATTGGTCGTGTTCAATTTAACTCTACAGTCTTGTGCTATATTTTACCACATCTAAAACATTAAGTATTCTTAAAGTCTTTGTTAGGTCTCGTATGAATGTCCTTGTGATGTTTGTCTTGACCTTTCTCATGAGGTTTGTAGTTAGACTGACTTGGATAATTTGTCTTGCCTTGTTTGGTTGCCATTTTATTTCTAAATTTCACAATTTTCTTAAACTGCTTTGACATCAAGGCAATTTGATTATCCAAACTATCTATATGACATTCCTCATCAGAGTAGTTATTGGGAATACTAACCTCAGGTTTCATTAGCTTAGAGGAAAAACTCAAATTGGAACTAGTTTGTTTCCTATGGGACCCGGTCAAATGTTTCTTAAATTATAATTCCATTTCCACAGTTCTCAGTTTAC
Organism: Sambucus nigra; assembly: GCA_949130495.1. NCBI lineage: Eukaryota > Viridiplantae > Streptophyta > Magnoliopsida > Dipsacales > Adoxaceae > Sambucus > Sambucus nigra. The sequence goes on along the minus strand of OX422219.1, from coordinate 91,008,479 downwards.
TACTGAGTAATTCAGGAGTGATATTTTGGTCACTCATTTCCTCAATAGCATATCATTTGTTATCAAATCTCTGTGTTAATGATCTTAGAATTTTAGAGATAATTTCATGTCTATCATAAGTTATCCCATTAGCATGCAGTTTGGTCACAATATCAGTCAAATTCATGTAAAAGTCATCAAATGACTCACATTCAGACATGATCAAAGAGTTATACTACTGGATAAGCATATGTGTTTTAGCAGCCTTAACTCTAGTGTCACCTTCATGTGCAGTAACCAAAGTATCCCAAGCTTCCTTAGAAGTGGAACAAGATGAGATCCTTTTTAACTCATGTTCATTTATAGACATAAAAATGGTATTCTTCCTCTGTTATTGTTTTTAGAAGCTTGCTTTTCTTCTTGAGTGAATTCACTTAATACTTTCCTAATCCTCTCATTACTTCCTTTAGTGGCTGGTTTTATAGGATAAGTATATCCATTTTCAATAATATCCCAGACATCATCTCCCAAGGTTCCTTATATGAAAGCAACCATCCTTACTTTCCAGCAAGCAAATTTGTTTCCATCAAAGAGAGGAGGTCTGGTCAAGTTACCAAATCTTTCATTTTTCTCGTCCATTGTTTGATTTTAAGAAAAGAATTTCAGAAACACAAGATCTTTAAAGAAAATTTCCAAAGCTCTGATACCAATTGAAAAAGTTGTTACTTAGGCCGTTTAATACAAGATTAAACTATTGAAGTAACTCTGAACTATTTTTTGAAGAAACTATTTTCTTTAAATCAAAATAGATTAATCATAAGAAATGTTTAATAAAACATTCATGAGATTGGTTCAAGATTTTACAACAAGTTTAGTAAATCAGTTTAAATCAATTAAACTCAGCACAACCATAAGAATGAGATGAGGAGATGTAGAAATATTAAGTACAAGGCATTTTTAACGAGGTAAAACCTCACCCAACCGAGGAAACATCCACGGTGACTTATAAGTCACAAACAAAAAATCCACTAAAATAAAATATACAAGTTACAAACTATTTAACACACATGCAAACTAATAAGACCTATACAAGTTTAGAAATGTACCCACTAGTTTGATTCTAACTTATCTGCAGTTCTGATGTTGGTGTGACTTTCTGTAATACCCCACACTTTTAAAGGTATTTAAATTGCACGGTGGATGTAATTTGGCAATTTGAGGAATTATTATGAACGGTAATTCTTGGATTAATGAGTGAAATTAAATAATTTTAATGTTATAAAGTGAATAGTAAATATAATTTTTCGAGTCACAGATTAATATTTACGTGGATTATATTTCGAGACTAAGTATATGAGTAGATTATTTTTATTACATGTCGCAGTTGAGTAAAGCGACAAAGGAAAATATTTTAAAATGGAAAACACGCGTATTGAACGTGTTGGGTCAAAATAGTGAATTTTAGTTAAGTGACTTGGATGGAGATTTTGACTCCACCATTCGATTCAGAATGGCCGAGATAGTCAAAGTAGAGTATCCGGGGGTAGTATTTGGGTTCCGGACATTTTTGGACTAGTAGGGACTCGTAAACGAGTACGCGAGTCATTTAACAATTGGGTACACACCTAATTTCGGATTTTAAAGAGGTGGTAACCCTCATTCTTTCCCAAATTCTGCCCTAAGAGAGAGAAGAGATAAGAGAGAAGAGATAAGAGATAAGAAAGAGAATAAATAAGAAGAAGAAAAGAAAGAAGAAAAGGAATTCCGAGCCAAAATTCGCGGGATTCGACTCGGGATCGTCGGATTTAATCCATGAGGCAAGTGTTTACTTGATTTATAAATTTAGTGTGTTTATTTATCATATTATAGTTGGTATGTAAAACTATAAATATTTTTGGGATGAGTTTTCGTGAATCAAAATGGGTTTTTCGGAAGATTAACGAGTAAAACCCGAATAATATCAAATTTGAGAAATTTAGGAATTTATTTAAATTAATTGTTGGATCTATGTCCCAGGATGATTAGAACCCTTTGAATATGTGTATTTATGGTTGATTGAGGTTGTATGATGATGGGTGAAAAAATAAAAACCTCAGAGGTGTATTAATGGAGGTTTGGGATTTTAGAGAAGAAGGTGAATAGTGACCAGCGTCACTTCTGGACTGTTTCGGACAGGAAGACAGCTGATTCAACTCTCGATCAAAACACGAAAGTTGTAGATATTTTTTATACGGTCGCGTGGGCGTTGACCCGTATTTTTCTAATTTTTCTTCGAATTGTTATGATTTTTATAAGATGGCAGTTCCGGGGTGAAATTACCAACTCGGAAATGCACTCGAAAATTGGAAAAATAAAAGCTAAAATTCTTTGGAGATAAATATTTGGGGTTCCTAAAAATAGTGCGGGGACTTCTAAATATTCTTTTAATTAAGGTACTTATCTTGGGTTAAATGAAAGTAAACCCCAAGATTTACGCAAATAGGGGTGTTTGGGAGGAGTAACACTCGGGGTGATGTTTCGGTGAGTAAAATTTTATATAAGTAATTGTGTGCCCAGAAAACACACTTATATGCCAATTTTGGTTGAGTAAAATCCTATGAGGTGACTAGGATGAAATTTAGGATACGGGCTAAAGAGAATTGAGCAGTCATTCGATACGTATATTTATGACAATTATTATAAGTGAGAGGAATGCCTATCGTTATTTATGGGACGAACAAATATATCGGTGTTGTTGGTATTGTCATCGTGCGGTACGAAAATCTTGGAAATAATATATTGAGGATTAGTCAAAATTGATAAATGCGTAGGATATTCGAGAGATAAATATACTACGTAGGAAATTTATTATACGGGTTGTGCGTATGCCCGAATGCTATTATATACGTGGGTTAAATAATTACCTATGGGGAATTATGTATACGTGAGAGAAATACCTATAATTATAATATGGTTGTGTGAATACCAAATTGATTATATATTTATATAGGTGGAATGTGTACCTATATGATTGTTTATTATGTGTATGACATACCTACCATACTTGATATCACGGGAGGTTGGCGTTCGTGCGAGGACAATCTTATCCCCTGTTGCCTTCAGGGGGATTTTAGATTTCGTACCTCAAGAACATCGGACTGTGAAGGGATTATTTGTGAGTCGATAAGTCTGCTGACTATGGGAGCGTAGGTATGTACGTGACCCATGGGTATGTGAACTATGTTCGCCTCCAATATGTGTGATTTGTATTGATACGGTTCCTGAGTGATGCAGAACGCGTGATCCTTATATGCATGATGTACAGGGATTTGATAGCAGAGTATGAGTGCATCGCAACTGAGCCTAGGGGTGCCATATATATATATATATATATATATATATGTATATATATATATGTATTGTAATTAACATATATGTGTACTTGAGATAATCCATGGATGCTTAGTAAATGATAATGACTAAGCCACTTATATTATAGTTCGGTGGATGATTAATATATTTCTTGCGTATAGTATATTTTTTATATATATGAGATGAGATATCATATAACTTAACCTGGTATAAAGTGAAAAGAATGAATAAAGTGTGATATTACTTCCGGTATATTTATATCCGGATTTATATGAATGTGAATCATAGGTTCTAATCAGAACTATTAATAAATACGGGATGGTATAAATATGTTATATAATGAAGGCCTAATGGATCCCGATGATCAACATTGTCACGTAGTAGTGTATCAGGGGGGTTCCTTATTTGGATTTTGCTTCGCGAGACACCCCACGCACAAGCATAATGTAATGTGGGGAATGAGGAGAAGTTTAGTCCTTAGTACCCAAATTGATGAGGTTTATTAGAAGATGGGTAATTACATTAGTTAGACAGGGTAGCTTGACTAGGTTGTCTAAAATGGTATACGCTAGTTGTGCGCTGCTAGAAGAGGGGTGAGGTGTATCTCATGTGAGAGCGATACCAGTTTAAAATATGAGAAATAACATATTTTAAAAAAAAAAATATCGATTTTAATGCACTTGCTAAAATATTTTCAAAACTCGGGCTCTAACCCGTTTCTCTATTTTCCCCTCTCTTGCTATATATATATATATATATATATATATAGGTGTCCAGACATAGGTACGCCTGGATGATAATTCTTTCGAGTCAGACGTTTGCTGAAGCAGCTGTGGATGCAAGCAGGTTTATATTATATGCTTCCATCATTGAAATTAAGATAGGAGGTATTGTAGCAACATTCGGGCTTATGGCCCAACTGTACTCATTTATTCTTTTATCGCCTTTTAGTGCGGCATTCGATTTGGTTGTATTATTGTACGGAGTGTTCGGTTATTTTATTTTATTTCATTTCAGTTGCTGCATATAAATTGTTATAATTATTTTATTTGAATGTTTTTGGTTAAATAAATAAAAAATTTGATGTCGGCCTAATAGGATATAAGTAAATAAATTGGTTTTCGACAGTGATGCTAAGAATGAACCATATGAGACTCCTGTTTTAATTTGATATAGGAGTGATCGCCCGGTATTTTATTAGGCGGGGTGTCACAGGTGGTATCAGAGCATCAGGTTCTAGTGTCCTTAGGAATCTGTGCGAACGTACTACGCTTTTAGCGTTGCTTTTGATTTGATATAGAGCCTTATGATTAGGATTGTTGATATCCTGTTGTGAGATTTCATTCTCCTGCCATTATGTAAGATTATAGTAAATCTTTTGCGCGCTCGTTCGGGATTCGTGTACTGATCAACGAAGGGCGACCATGGAATTCCATTGTGTGGGCAGCAGGAGGTGGGGCTTAGTTAGAGCTATAAGTTGATGTTGGAAATGAGGACCGCGGTAAAGGTGATTTTCCTTGCGGCATTATCATTGATTGCTGCAATGACTACTATAGGACAGTAGTTATAATTATCTATGCACCGCTATAGTAGAGAATGGTGCTAAACTTAAATTACCTAGTGAAGTTAGATGGGGAAAAATATTAAGAGGTCTTTGATGAGGACCATGCGTTGAAGTTGAGCTAGGTGGAAATAGTATAATTTAACTTCTAGCAAGTTGAAGGCTCGGAAGATTTGGCTTAGAGTTGGGTATGGAAATACCCATATGTGAAAATTTGAGGAAATTTTTTCACTTGTTGGAGCAATGTGAAATGGTGGGAACGAAGGTCATCATATTTAGAGGAGTATGACATTTTGCTCATAAATAATCTTACAGATGGTTTGAAACTGCAAATTCCTCTGATTTAGAAATAATAAAGTGAATGCGATTTCTAGCTTATTCACATAAGAATCGGCCAGAGACCGACGATGAATAAAGAGTGACATGGTTAAGTGAACATAGTACCGGAGTAAGGTTGGTACAATGGAGAAAGAGGCTTCTCCAGTGGAATGATAGACTCACTAATAATTGAACTTATGTAGAGTGAGTTATAGTTGTTTTAATGCAAGATGTGAAATCTGCAATAATAAAAATTAAAGTGGTGAGACTTCGTGATTTTTAAGAGTCTAATGGGATAAAGACTCTTGGGATTTGAATTGGAATGTCAGATGTAATTGGGATACGAGCTAGTTGTGATAAGCTTAATATTTATTTATATTATGAGTAAGTGAATACTTATGGGATTAAATCGAATATGTATATTCGAGAAATATGGGCTAATGTTACGAGAGATATACACGATTAGCGAGATTATATTATATATATATATATATATATATATACGAACATATTGAGATGTATATGTGATATGTTTAAATATATCTGTACGTGATTGGTATATTTGTATGAAACATACCCCTCTAGTGCTATCATAGGAAGTTATGCATTTTGAGTGAGGCCCCTAGCTCAGGTCATAGTGTCCATTTTATATTTTGTCATTTTTATTAGGAATGAGACGTAGTGGGTATGTTTCGTTCTCATTTTCGGGGAGGAGCTATGATCACTTCCCATTCGTTGTGATTTGGTTTTTACCAAATCGGTGTGATAGTCCGACCGCTGGTACCCAGGATGATTTGTGAGTAATTCCCTGGAAGATGATAGCATTGAGAGGGTGCTTCCATTGAGTTATAGCTCTGAGTGATGGTTATTATACTTAGATAGTGTGTGATATATAAGTATGGATATATTTGATGTGTACCGTATAATGTATATATTTATATAAGATGTGAAATATATATATATATATATATATATTAAAGAATGGAATGCAAGATAAATTCTGGATGAGCCGCCTTTATCATATGCTTAGATGGAACTTTGATGAGGAAGTGTTTCATTACCACAATTTTAGTGCATAGGGACCTTATAGATATAATTTAAGGTATGCATGATTTATTGTTGAGCTGTGAGTTTAAGATCATTGTTATTTGCACTAAGGACTTAGTATTAATACAAGCGCTTGGTGGTGTGGCTCCTGGAAAGAATTAAGAGTTCTGACCACATTTTTATCGATAGAAAAGATGAGATTATCAGAGTGGCATATTTGAACTAGCGGACCTCCACGATCGACAAAGTTAAGTAATAGTGTATAAGAGGGGTTCCTTATTTGGATTTTGCTTGCGAGACACTCCACGCATGAACCTTAACGACGTCGGGAGTGGATAGATGTTATAGAATGCAAGGATGGTGGTTTTGACGATAAGTCACCTAATGTAGAGAAAACACAATAGAGTGAGAGCCATTTGATGACTATATAATTATATAGAGATATAAGTGATATGAAGAAGCACTGAAATTTTCCTCTTACCGCAAGTATGTGGGTGAGGTGTGGTAAAGGAAATCGATTTGAGACTTATAGCCAGGCTTTGAATATATGGCAAATTGAGAGCAAATATGTTTTGGGTGTGATATTCATAATCCTTTTGCAGAGAGTAGGTGCCCAATTAGTTGAACTTTTCATTTGGACAACATGGAAGGATTTTTTGGTAAAAGTACATTAGTAGGTTAACGAATAGGAATTTGAACGTCCCGTTGGTGTCCCTTGGACCGTTATATCTCGATGACCGACGATGCAAGGGAGTAGTGCAACAGGAGGGTTCCTTGTTTGGATTTCTCTTTGCGAGACGTCCCGCGCATGAAACCGAGCAAATGTCAGAAGTCGAGAGAGGTCATGGGCACTAGAGAAATGATTAGAATAGTACTCATATTACGTGTATTGGAAACACCTTAATCTTAAGACTACCACAAAGTAAGGGAAATAAGGCACTGATATAGGAAGACTATTGTGAGATCACCACAAGAAGATCGATGGGATAATCTTAAGAAGGATTGAATTTCTAGGTATCGGGAGAATTAAATTACAAATTATTTGGGTTAAGGGATACCCATGTGTTAGTACCAGGCCAATGAAATGAGGCCCATTATTTAGAGTGAGTGTGATATATCAAAACGTTTGCAATGGTGGTGCATATATGCACGGATGATAGGGGGTATGGGTACCCTGATTAGTAAATCCCAAAAATGTCCGAGATGGAAGGACGTGACAATAAATATGTATAATATATGCCCTAAGGGAGGCTATAAACAAGGTTAAACGATATAATGTATTGAACGTCGTGCGAGAATGACGATAATGCAAACATTTATGTGCAACGAGAGCTAACACACCCGAGATGGGATTGAAAGGATGTGGAAAGTCATTTAAAAAGGTACCTCTTAATGAAAATGTTACCCAATTTATTGTGAGAAAGTAGAGCGGAGTCTTACTCAAACGAATATTGAAGAGTGGCTTGGGCGTGACTGTATGGCTAGCATACTCCAAGTAAAGAAGGAGTGTATGTAGTACCAAATTTCGGAAGAGTACATGAGAATTAATACTTTAATTATTCGGTATAGGGAATGTACCTTGTAGATTACGAGAGAGATAGTAATCTGAATATTTATAAAATACGTAGCGATGAGAATAAAATACATATGAGAAGTGTATGATTAGGCTGGAATATGCCTATGAATCTTAATAGGATGTGTGTATGCCTATTATGTGATATTATTATTAAGTGCGCTAATGGGTGTTAACTCGGGGGTGCATGATTAATATATATATGTATAGGGATGATGTGACTATATGTGTATATATATGGATTTGCGAATATTTCTACTGTGTGAGACTAGTAGATATGGTATTAATAATAAATACTTTGCGCTAAGTGGTCCTAACAAAAGGGTGCAAGATTAGTGTAAATATATAGAGATGATGAGACTATATATATATGAGCATACGCCTTGAGATGGGTGGAATATAGTGGGAGGCCATTGTGTTAGGCTTTATCTAAATTTGGTTAAGCTAGGATGTAATGTATATACCGGTCCTAGAGTAGTGGTACAGGCTATATCTAAATTTCAAGGACGAAATTCTGTTGTAAGGGGGGAAGTATGTAATACCCCGCACTTTTAAAGGTATTTAAATTGCACGGTGGATGTCATTTGGCAATTTGAGGAATTATTATGAATAGTAATTTTTGGATTAATGAGTGATATTAAATAATTTTGATGTTATAAAGTGAATAATAAATATTAATTTCGAGTGACAGATTAATATTTACGTGGATTATATTTCGAGACTAAGTATATGAGTAGATTATTTTTATTACATGTCGCAGTTGAGTAAAGCGACAAAGGAAAATATTTTAAATTGGAAAACACGCTGAAGCACCTTATACCTTTGACTTGCTTAAGTCTACATTGTATAAGTGCTCAACTAATTTGGAAATATTGACAAAATTTGTAGTCCATCCTAGAAACCAAAAAGCCTCAGAACCTATCTCTCTAATCCCCTTCAATGATCTATGAAGATACAAAATGAATCACACAACACACAATTAGAAGTGCATACATGTGTTCATATTACTTAAAATTGAGTGTGTGTTTAATTCCCCTTGATTTGGAGCTTTAATAATTTTTTGGGAATTTTAAATAATTTTTAAATCTTTTTAAACTTTTTTTAAACATTTTTTTAATAATTGTTTTTATTAATAAAATGGGATAATAAAGTTTTTGGGGTTAATTTACTATTTTAGAAACTTCTTTTTTCACTGAATTGTTTGGTTGGGTACGATCTCAAAGCGCTAGAGACTTCAGGGTGAGGTTTTGTAATTATTTTGACGCGCGTGTGAGAGCCTATAACCAGCCAACACTTGTCATCCTCCGGGTTAATGTATTTGTGTTTCTTATGTGAGAGGGTTGGATGGATGATTGTTGATCGTTGGATCATTTCTTATCAAGGGTCTGCATGCGTTCTTGGTTAATCCTGGTGCTATCCATTTGAACCAATTAAAATCGTTTTAAACCACCGCTGTTTTAGAACCATTGGATCAAGTCAAACCTTTGAAGACTTGATCTCAGCCTTTGATTTGCCTCGAACGTCCAGAACCTTCCCCAGGCACTATAAATACCCTTCACTTCTCAGCCTTAAAGAACTTTTGGGCATTCGTCTTCCAGAGAGAAAAAAATAAGAGAGAGAAGAGAGAAGTGAGAGAAGAGAGAAAAGAATAGAGAGAAGAGAGAGAAAGGGAAACAGTTAGCCAAAACCAAACCCTAACCCTAAACACTTCGTCTCTGAAACAAACCTTCAAATAAACCTTACCCCAAACCCAACCTGAGTGTTTGAAAGAGAGAGAGAGAGAGAGAGTGGTTTGTTCATATTGTTGCTGTAACCTCGTGATTTCTGATCTTGTACACAACTTAAACGTTAGAGTGAAATTCTAGTTTCTTTTTCATAGAAACGTTAGATCTATACTCTGAATGTTACATTTTTCACTAGATCTGCATATTTTCAACTTGGTTTAAGAAAATTATTTCTGTTTTGGTTTTAAAAATGTTTTATAGTTTCTGTTTTTACAAAACTTAACCTGACCTAGTTGGATTCACACTTGGAGGGTTTTCAATCTCCTAAATATTTTCAAAAGAGATTGAGAAAGGTCTTGACCGATTTCTTAAGCAAGATCTCCGTGGAATCTGGGTTATATTTAAAGGTCAAAAGGTTTTTAGTTTTGTAAGAAAGAAAAATAACAAAATCACTGCATATAGACTTTATATGTAATTTGTATAGGACTGTTTGTAAATCTAAGTGTGTGTGAGTTCATGCATGTGAATAGGATTCACTACACAAACACTTTACACACTATTACACTGGAAGTGTTGTGTTTAAGATCTGAGATCATTGAGTCGACGTAAAGAAGCTAAAGCAAAGGAAGTTAGCAAACCGGAGAACATCATCAACAAATCAGATCTATCAGAAGTTAGAAGGAGCCAAGTGGGGTATATTCCTAAACTTAGAATAGGTTGATTTGTGTGCTTGCATGTTGTGTTGTTTGTAACTGATTTTTGTTATTAGTGGACTTTTATTTTTGTGACTTAGAAGTCACCGTGGATGTTTCCTCTGTTGGGAGAGGTTTTACCACGTTAAAAATCATTGTGTTGATTATCTTCATCTACTCACCTCATTCTTTAAGTGTGATGAATTTTTGAAACTGCCTTAGTTTTAAAAACTGATTACACAATCTTAATTAATCTCGTACATAAGTTTCTTTGTAAACAAATCTTGTTTATAATTTTTATTTTCAAAAGAAGAGGGTTTCTCCAACAAACATTCGGAGTTGCTTATACAGTTTAACCTTGTGTTAAACGGCATTAGCAACGTTTTTCAATTGGTATCAGAGCCCTGTTAACTTTTATTTTAAAAGCTCTTGTGTTTCTGAAATCGTTTTCTGAAAAACCTAACTATGGACGAGAAGAATGAAAGGTTTGGTAATCTGTCCAGACCTCCACTCTTTGATGGAAACAACTTTGCTTACTGGAAAGTAAGAATGGTTGCCTTCATCCAAGGGACTTTAGGAGATGATGTCTGGGATATTATCGAAAATGGATACACTTATCCTACAAAACCAGCCACTGAAGGAAGTGATGAGAGGGTAAAGAAAATCTTAAGTGAATTTACCCAAGAAGAGAAAACCATTTCTCGAAATAACAATAAAGGCAAGAATGCCATTTTTATGTCCATTAATGAGTATGAGTTCAAAAGAATCTCATCTTGTGCCACTTCTAAGGAAGCATGGGACACATTAATCACTGCACATGAAGGAGACTCAAGAGTCAAAGCTGCTAAAACCCAAATGCTTATCCAGCAGTACAACTCTTTGATCATGTATGATTCTGAATCTTTTGATGATTTTTACATGAACTTAACTGATATAGTCACTAAGTTGCATGCTAATGGTATTACTTATGATAGAAATGAAATTGTTTCTAAAATCCTAAGGTCATTACCACAAAAGTTCGACAGTAAGAGGTATGCTATTGAGGAAATGAATGATCAAAACCTTACTCCTGAGTTACTCAGTAGCAAACTTAGAACTGTGGAAATGGAATTAGACTTTAAGAAACAATTGAATCATTCTCAAAGAAAACAACCTAACTCTAACTTGAGTTTTTCCTCTAAGATACCCAAACTTGAGTCCAATTTGACCAACTCTGACTCTGATGAGGAGTGTGATATAGACAAACTAGATAATCAGATTGCCTTAATGTCTAAACAATTTAAGAAAATTGTCAAATTTCGAAACAAACAGGCTACTAAACAAGGCAAGCCTAATTATCCTACTCTGTCTAATCCCAAACCTCATGAGAGAGGACTTGACAAACACTCTAAGGACAACAATTCCAGACCCACTAGAGACCTTAAAAAGATTGAATGTTTTAGATGTGGGAAACTAGGTCACATTGCTCACGATTGCAGAGTTAATCTGAATAAAGCCAACACACACAATAGAGCCAATGTCTGTAAAACTTGGAATGATTCAAGTGACTCTGATGAAGAGGAACTTGAGTCATCAAATGAACTTGACCCTTGCATGTCCTTTTATGCTAAGATCATTTACAATGATGATATGCCTGTGTGTGATAATGATGCTTCTACTCTTGCTTGTGTGAATACTCCTTTGATTGGCCTAGATGCTTTATTGTCTGAAAATGTTGCTAGTTCTAGTTCCGTGTGTGTGAGTCAAAGTGATCTCGATAATGACGATGCCAATGGGTGCGTGAGTACTAAAACTGAATCGTTAGGGGTCACTACACACACTTCACTTAGCGACTCAGACACAGATGACCTCCCTGATATCCATACCTTGTATGCTAAGACTCTTAAAAAAGGCACTAGACTAGAGAAGACTGTTAGAGACCTGACTAAGAAATTAGATGATCTAAGTCTTATAGTGAAGTTGAATGCTGAAGAGTACACTAACCAGTGTCTATCTCATCAATCTGAAATTGAAACTTTTGATCAAAAATTAAAAGAGTTGACTAAAACTAATGAAACCCTGGAAATGAAATATAAGGGAACATTATTAGAATTGGAGGAAGCAAAAACAAAGACAGCTACTGTTTTCAAAAAGTTTTCTAAGTTTGAAAACAATTCAAACTGTTTTACTGACTTTGTTGTTGAATCCAAGACCAATTCTGATGATAGAACCGGCATTGGATTTTGCCCTAAGAACAAATCTCAAAATACAAAACTTGAACCTATTAAGTTTGTGTCTGGGGCCAAAAGACCAATTGAAACATGTCCAGACTTTCATTTGATTAAAAATCAATTTGATCACAAGCAAAAACAGAAAGACATTGGAGAGTCTAGTTATTCTAATGCTGAGACTGCACTTAAGACTAAATACGTCTGTCCTTTGATCAGAAAGGCTGATTCTACCTATAAGACCATACCCCCTAGAAATAGGACTTATGAACAGAACGCTGTCAAACCTATCTTTAGAAGTTTTCCTAAGGAAATTCATCCCTCAAGCAATCAATATTGCTCTTACTGTGACATTTATGGTCACTCCTTTGAAGGTTGTTATGCTAGGCGTCTAAACACCCTTATATACAATACTTCTGTCTATAAGAACTTTAACTATTCTAGGCAAAGTCGTAACAACTATGTCCTTCCAAGACAACCTGATAAGAACTCTAACTACAGAAATAGAAAGACCAAAACTAAGAGTTCATTTAAGAGAAAGGCTCCCAGAAACTTTCCTAAACCAAAAGCTCAACTTTTTCACAACAATCAGTTTGCTGCTCCAAATGTTTTTCGACAAAAAGCGTTTCGAAAATTTTATCAAATGAGAGCAAACTTGTGCAAAATTAAAACTAGAGATATTTGGGTTAGAAAAGAGGATCTTTTACCCCAAATGAAGTGTAACGTTGTCATCACTGCTTTAAAAGCTGAACACACTTCATCTGGTTGGTACTTAGATTCCGGATGTTCCAAACATATGACAGGAGATGAAACAAAACTTCTAAACAAAACCAGATTTGCTGGTGGGAAAGTAGTTTTTGGTGATGGTGTCTCATCTCAGATCATAGGAAAAGGAACCCTAAAAGAAGAAGGAATGCCTGTTCTCGAAAATGTTCTATTAGTTAAAGGCCTTAAAGCCAACCTCCTAAGTATATCACAATTTTGTGACTCTGATCATACTGTCACCTTTTCAAAGAACAATTGTAAAATTCTAAATGATAAAGGTGAATGCATTATTACAGGATTTAGAACACTTGACAATTGTTATACTGTCAAGACTAGTTCTGAAACCTGTAACATTGTCAGAATGGATGACAATGAGATCTGGCATAATCGTATGGGTCACTTAAGTTATGATATCCTTGGTAGATTGTCTAGTCAAGAGATAGTTAGAGGTATTCCTAAAATTAAACCTATTTCAAGTGTTGTCTGTGGTCATTGCCAGGAAGGAAAAATAGTTAAGACTTCTCATAAAAAGGTTAAAGACATCCTTACCTCTAGACCTTTAGATCTCATCCATATGGACCTTATTGGTCCCTCTATAACTGTTAGTCTATGTGGACACAGTTATATCCTTGTCATGGTTGATGATTTCACACGATTCACTTGGGTTGCCTTCTTGAAACATAAATCTGACACGTTTCAGAATTTTTTGAAAATTCTTCTAAGAATTGAAAATGAGAAGGACACACAAGTCAATCGCATCCGTAGTGATAGAGGGGGAGAGTTCATAGACACAGGAATAGTTGAATATTGTGACTACAACGGTTACAAACATGAATTTAGTTCCCCTAAAACTCCTCAGCAGAATGGTATTGCTGAAAGGAAAAACCGAACTCTTCAAGAGATGGCACGTGTCATGTTGCATGCTAAATCCCTACCTAAATACTTTTGGGTAGAATCCATTAGAACTGCCTGTCACATCACTAATAGGGTCTATCTTAGGAAAAACTCTAAACAAACCCCTTATGAGTTGTGGTACGGTAAGAAACCTAATCTGAAATACCTAAGAACCTTTGGAAGTCAGTGTTATGCCTGTAAAGACAGAGAACATCTGTCTAAATTCGAAACTCGTGGTGATAAAGCCATCTTCTTAGGATGCTCACCAAACAGTCGTGCTTATCGTATATACAATATGCGTACTAAGGCCCTTATGGAATCGATAAATGTAATTGTAAGTGACACTATTGTCGAAAATAAGTATCTGAATCACCTATTGTGGTTGAATCTGAAAATGATTTCAAAACTGATTCACCAGAAATAGATGACTCATTACCTATTGAGAGCCCAGAAGTACCTGGCTGGGTCTCTAAAGATCATCCCATTGACAACGTGGTCGGTAATCCTAATGAGCCAGTTCGTACTAGATCCCAGTTAAGAAATTATGCTAATTATGCATGTTTTGTCTCCCTTGTGGATCCGAAAAATGTTAATGAAGCATTGAATGACACACACTGGATTTCTGCTATGCAGGAAGAACTTTTACGATTCGTCATTCACGAAGAAACATATGTAGAACAACCCAAAGGGTTCATTGACCCTAAATACCCTAACCATGTCTTTCGTCTAAAAAAGGCTTTGTATGGCATAAAACAAGCTCCTTGAGCTTGGTATGAACGCCTTTCCAACTTTTTGTTGGATAAGGGTTTTAAGAGAGGAGGAAATGACCAGACTCTCTTTGTCAAACATTTTGACAAAAACATTATCATCGCCCAAGTCTATGTAGACGACATCATTTTTGGGTCAACTTCAAACTCTGAAGTTAAATCCTTTTCTGCTAGTATGCATAAGGAATTTCACATGTCCCTTATGGGGGAGCTACAGCTTTTCTTAGGATTTCAAGTGAAACAGAATTCTGATGGTCTATTTGTTTCTCAAACTAAGTATGCCTTAGACCTTGTTAAGAAATTTGGCTTAGAGAATGCTAAAGTTGCCGAAACACCTATGAGTACTACCGTTAAATTAAGCAAAGATGAAAATGGTACGTCAGTAGATTCCACACTCTATCGTAGTATGATTGGTAGCCTACTCTACCTAACTGCCTCACGACCAGACATAATGTATGTTGTATGTCTGTGCGCTCATTACCAGAATAACCCTAAAGAGAGCCATTTATTGAGTGTAAAACGTATAATAAAGTATATAAAAGGCACTCTTAACCTTGGACTTAGGTACACTAAAGATACCTGTAGCACCATCATAGGGTATACTGATGTTGATTGGGCCGATTGTACTGATGATAGTAAAAGTACATCAGGTGCCTGTTATTATGTCGACAATAATTTAGTTGGTTGGAGTAGTAAAAAACAGAATTGCACATCTTTATCTATGGCTGAGTCCGAATATATAGCAGCAGAAAGTTGTTGTGCTCAATTGTTATGGATCAAACAGATGTTAAGTGATTATGGGATTAAAGAAGAACAATTACAATTGTATTGTGACAATCAAAGCGCCATTAACATATCTAAAAACCCGGTTCAATACTCGCGAACTAAACATATTAAAATAAGGCATCATTTTATTCGTGAACTTGTTGAAACTAAGGAATTAGAAATTCATTACCTGCCTACTGATTTGCAACTTGCAGACATGTTCACTAAACCTTTAGACTATAACAGATTTCTGTATTTGCGAAATTCTATAGGCATGGTATGCGCTGATTAAACTCTTAAAACTTTAAGTTTTACCCTTTGTCCATCTGAGACAAAATGAGGAGAAATTTGAGTTTTATGAAGTTCATTTTTGTTCACATTTCATCTAAACTGCTTGATCTTAGTGTGTATATTTGCAGGAATCTCTTCTTCTGATTGTCTACCGTTTCTAGGGTAAAAATTTGTAAATAGTTGAGTTATGTAATTTTTGACTTTCTAGGATATGGGTAGATAGAATCTTTTGTATAGGACTAGGTTTTATTTTTTTTGTTCCCTACGAGTTTCAAGCTAACTCAAAGGAGATTTTGTCTCATATTTCCAAAGGGGGAGATTGAAGCACCTTATACTTTGACTTGCTTAAGTCTACATTGTATAAGTGCTCAACTAATTTGGAAATATTGACAAAATTTGTAGTCCATCCTAGAAACCAAAAAGCCTCAGAACATATCTCTCTAATCCCCTTCAATGATCTATGAAGATACAAAATGAATCACACAACACACAATTAGAAGTGCATACATGTGTTCATATTACTTAAAATTGAGTGTGTGTTTAATTCCCCTTGATTTGGAGCTTTAATAATTTTTTGGGAATTTTAAATAATTTGTAAATCTTTTTAAACTTTTTTTAAACATTTTTTTAATAATTGTTTTTATTAATTAAATGGGATAATAAAGTTTTTGGGGTTAATTTACTATTTTAGAAACTTCTTTTTTCACTGAATTGTTTGGTTGGGTACGATCTCAAAGCGCTAGAGACTTCAGGGTGAGGTTTTGTAATTATTTTGACGCGCGTGTGAGAGCCTATAACCAGCCAACACTTGTCATCCTCCGGGTTAATGTATTTGTGTTTCTTATGTGAGAGGGTTGGATGGATGATTGTTGATCGTTGGATCATTTCTTATCAAGGGTCTGCATGCGTTCTTGGTTAATCCCGGTGCTATCCATTTGAACCAATTAGAATCATTTTAAACCACCGCTGTTTTAGAACCATTGAATCAAGTCAAACCTTTGAAGACTTGATCTCAACCTTTGATTTTCCTCGAATGTCCAGAACCTTCCCCAGGCACTATAAATACCCTTCACTTCTCAGCCTTAAAGAACTTTTCGCCATTCGTCTTCCAGATAGAAAAAATAAGAGAGAGAAGAGAGAAAAGAATAGAGAGAAGAGAGAGAAAGGGAAACAGTTAGCCAAAACCAAACCCTAACCCTAAACACTTCGTCTCTGAAACAAACCTTCAAATAAACCTTACCCCAAACACAACCTGAGTGTTTGAAAGAGAGAGAGAGAGAGAGTGGTTTGTTCATATTGTTGCTGTAACCTCGTGATTTCTGATCTTGTACACAACTTAAACGTTAGAGTGAAGATCTAGTTTCTTTTTCATAGAAACGTTAGATCTATACTCTGAATGTTACATTTTTCACTAGATCTGCATATTTTCAACTTGGTTTAAGAAAATCATTTCTGTTTTGGTTTTAAAAATGTTTTATAGTTTCTGTTTTTACAAAACTTAACCTGACCTAGTTGGATTCGCACTTGGAGGGTTTTCAATCTCCTAAATATTTTCAAAAGAGATTGAGAAAGGTCTTGACCGATTTCTTAAGCAAGATCTCCGTGGAATCTGGGTTATATTTAAAGGTCAAAAGGTTTTTAGTTTTGTAAGAAAGAAAAATAACAAAATCACTGCATATAGACTTTATATGTAATTTGTATAGGACTGTTTGTAAATCTAAGTGTGTGTGAGTTCATGCATGTGAATAGGATTCACTACACAAACACTTTACACACTACTACACTGGAAGTGTTGTGTTTAAGATCTGAGATCATTGAGTCGACGTAAAGAAGCTAAAGCAAAGGAAGTTAGCAAATCGGAGAACATCATCAACAAATCAGATCTATCAGAAGTTAGAAGGAGCCAAGTGGGGTATATTCCTAAACTTAGAATAGGTTGATTTGTGTGCTTGCATGTTGTGTTGTTTGTAACTGATTTTTGTTATTAATGGACTTTTGTTTTTGTGACTTAGAAGTCACCGTGGATGTTTCCTCTGTTGGGAGAGGTTTTACCACGTTAAAAATCATTGTGTTGATTATCTTCATCTACTCACCTCATTCTTTAAGTGTGCTGAATTTTTGAAACTGCCTTAGTTTTAAAAACTGATTACACAATCTTAATTAATCTCGTACATGAGTTTCTTTGTAAACAAATCTTGTTTATAATTTTTTTTTTCAAAAGAAAAGGGTTTCTCCAACAAGCATTCGGAGTTGCTTATACAGTTTAACCTTGTGTTAAACGGCATTAGCGACGTTTTTCACACGCGTATTGAACGTGTTGGATCAAAATAGTGAATTTTACTTAAGTGACTCGGATGGAGATTTCGACTCCTCCATTAGGTTCGGAATGGTCGAGATAGTCAAAATAGAGTACCCGGGGGTAGTATTTGGGTTCCGGACATTTTTGGACTAGTAGGGACTCGTAAACGAGTACACGAGTCATTTAACAATCGGGTACACACCTAATTTCGGATTTTAAAGAGGTGAAAACCCTCATTCTTTACCAAATTCCGCCCTAAGAGAGAGAAGAAAGAGAAGAAAGAAGAAGAAGAAAAGGAATTCCGGGCAAAAATTCGCGAGATTCGATACGGGATCGTCGGATTTAATCCACGAGGCAAGTGTTTACTTGATTTATAAATTTAGTGTGCTTATTTCTCATATTATAGTTGGTGTGTAAAACTATAAAGATTTTTGGGATGAGTTTTCGTGAATCAAAATGGGTTTTTCGGAATATTAACGAGTAAAACCCGAATAATATCAAATTTGAGAAATTTAGGAATTTATTTAAAATAATTGTTGGATATGGGTTCCAGGATGATTAGAACCTTTTGAATATGTGTATTTATTGAGGTTGTATGATGATGGGTGAAAAAATAAAAACCTCGGAGGTGTATTAATGGAGGTTTGGGATTTTAGAGAAGAAGGTGAATAGTGACCAACGTCACTTCTGGACTGTTTCGGACAGGAAGACAGCTGATTTAACTCTCGGTCAAAACACAAAAGTTGTAGATCTTTTCGATACGGTCATGTGGGCGCTGACCCGTATTTTTTTTATTTTTCTTCAAATTGTTATGATTTTTATAAGATGGCAGTTCCGGGGTGAAATTACCAACTCGCAAATGCACTCGAAAATTGGAAAAATAAAAGCTAAAATTCTTTGGAGATAAATATTTGGGGTTCCTAAAAATAGTGCGGGGACTTCTAAATATTTTTTTAATTAAGGTACTTATCTTGGGTTAAATGAAAGTAAACCCCAAGATTTACGCAAATAGGGGTGTTTGGGAGGAGTAACACTCGGGGTGATGTTTCGGTGAGTAAAATTTTATATAAGTAATTGTATGCCCAGAAAACACACTTATATGCCAATTTTGGTTGAGTAAAATCCTATGAGGTGACTAGGATGAAATTTAGGATACGGGCTAAAGAGAATTGAGCAGTCATTCGATACGTATATTTATGACAATTATTATAAGTGAGAGGAATGCCTATCGTTATTTATGGGACGAACAAATATATCAGTGTTGTTGGTATTGTCATCGTGCGGTACGAAAATCTTGGAAATAATATATTGAGGATTAGTCAAAATTGATAAATGCGTAGGATATTCGAGAGATAAATATACTACATAGGAAATTTATTATACGGGTTGTGCGTATGCCCGAATGCTATTATATACGTGGGTTAAATAATTACCTATGGGGAATTATGTATAGGTGAGAGAAATACCTATAATTATAATATGGTTGTGTGAATACCAAATTGATGATATATTTATATAGGTGGAATGTGTACCTATATGATTGTTTATTATGTGTATGACATACCTACCATACTTGCTATCACGGGAGATTGGCGTTCGTGCGAGGACAATCTTATCCCCTATTGCCTTCAGGGGGATTTTAGATTTCGTACCTCAAGAACATCAGACTGTGAAGGGATTATTTGTGAGTCGATAAGTCTGTTGACTATGGGAGCGTAGGTATGTATGTGACCCATGGGTATGTGAACTATGTTCGCCTCCAATATGTGTGATTTGTATTGATACGGTTCCTGAGTGATGCAGAGTGCGTGATCCTTATATGCATGATGTACAGGGATTTGATAGAAGAGTATGAGTGCATCGCAACTGAGCCTAGGGGTGCCATATATATATATATGTATATATATATATATATATATATATATATATATATATATATATATATATATATATATATATATATATATATATGTATTGTAATTAACATATATGTGTACTTGAGATAATCCATGGATGCTTAGTAAATGATAATGACTAAGCCACTTATATTATAGTTAGGTGGATGATTAATATATTTCTTGCGTATAGTATATTTTTTATATATATGAGATGAGATATCATATAAACTAACCTGGTAGAAAGTGAAAAGAATGAATAAAGTGTGATATTACTTCCGGTAGATTAATATCCGGATTTATATGAATGTGAATCATAGGTTCTAATGAGAACTGTTAATAAATACGGGATGGTATAAATATGTTATGTACTGAAGGCCTAATGGATCCCGATGATCAACATTGTCACGTAGTAGTGTATTGGGGGGGTTCCTTGTTTGGATTTTTCTTCGCGAGACACCCCACGCACGAGCATAACGTAATGTTGGGAATGAGGAGAAGTTTAGTCCTTAGTACCCAAATTGATGAGGTTTATTATAAGATGGGTAATTACATTAGTTAGACAAGGTAGCTTGACTAGGTTGTCTAAAATGGTATGCGCTAGTTGTGCGCTGCTAGAAGAGGGGTGAGGTGTATCTCATGTGAGAGCGATACCAATTTAAAATATGAGAAATAACATATTTTTAAAAAAAATATCGATTTTAATGCACTTGCTAAAATATTTTCAAAACACGAGCTCTGACTCGTTTCTCTATTTTCCCCTCTTTTGCTATATCTATATATATAGGTGTCCAGACGCAGGGACGCCTGGATGATAATTCTTTCGAGTCAGACGTTTGCTGCAGCAGCTGTGGATGCAAGCAGGTTTATATTAGACGCTTCCATCATTGAGATCTAGATATGAGGTATTGTAGAAACATTCGGGCTTATGGCCCAACTGTACTCATTTATTCTTTTATCGCCTTTTAGTGCGACATTCGATTTGGTTGTATTATTGTACCGAGTGTTCGGTTATTTTATTTTATTTCATTTCAGTTGCTGCATATAAATTGTTTTAATTGTTTTATTTGAATGGTTTGGTTAAAAAGATTGGTTAAATAAAAAAAAAATTTGATGCCGGCCTAATAGGATATTAGTAAATTGGTTTTCGATAATGATGCTAAGAATGAACCATATGAGACTCCTGTTTTAATTTGATATAGGAGTGATCGCCCGGTATTTTATTAGGCGGGGTGTCACACTTTCCCAGTTTGCTAACTTCTCCACTTTGTTCCAGTCTTTACGTCAACTCTTGTTAATTCAAGATCTTATAACCAACACTTTTGTGTTGTAGTGTGTCAAGTGTTATGATAGTGCTCTAACACATGCATGCACACACGCACACTTATTTTATACAAACAGTCCTAGCGAATTACAGATCTGATCTAAATGATGTCATTTCCAGTTTCTCTCTTCTTTAAAAAATGACAAAGACTTTATTTGACCTTTCAAATAGTCCCGAAATCCAAGGTTGCCTTGCTCGTAAGACTGCGAAGGTTATATCCAATTTCAGAGGGTTTTGAGAATGATTTTGAAATTGGAAACCACCAATTGCGATTCCAACTAAGTCAACAGTTTTGTTTCATAAGAACTAAAAACAGAAAATATATTTGTTGATTCTCACATTTTGAAAAACATTTACAGAACAGTAATCAACAAATGTTATTTCTCAAGATGACAAATAAATGTTATTTCTCAACAAATGTGTGTGCGTGTGTGAAAAGGTGTTTTAGTTGTGAGAAAAATGTGAGAATTCCCGTTGGAATTTATGAGAAAACCCTATTTTTCTTGTATTTTTTATTTTATTTATATGAAAGATAAGAGATGTGCAATAATACTAAATAAAAAGGTATATTAGGATATGTGATATGGAGAGACACTACACCAAATCTGTCGAATTATCACGATCATTGACCTTGACAATTCTGGAGCTGATAAATTTTTGTCACGGACTTATCACGGTCATTAAACGTGACAACTTCGTCGGAATTGTCACGGTCATGTCACGGGCCTTGACCGTGACAAGTTTTGTCATAGTTAAGGATCGTGACAAAACCTTGACAGTGTTTAAAAAAATTGTCACGATCAATGACCGTGACAAGCCCATGACAACGTCCTTTGTCAAGGACTTATCACGGTCAATGACCGTGACAATTCTGGGCAGAATTGAAAAAAAATCTGTTGGGCAGTATGGCCACTGCCATTGCCCAGCAGCATATATGTACCTGTTATAGCAACGTTGTACCTGTTCAAACATTATATATCCAGATAAAATAGAGATAGTGCAAATATACATTCAAAATAGAAACAATCCCGTACCTTTTCAAAACTTTAGCATTCTCCACAAAGTACCTCAACTGTTCAACTCCATTGTTCAACCCCAATCCCGTAAGTTTGATTGTCTTTAGGTGTGATCTCAAACAATCAGGTACATACCATTCCAACAAAATGAAAAACCCTAATATAAGAAGAAACAACATCACCATAAATTATCCCAGATGTACAAACTATTTAGCTGGAAGTGATGTTATTAACCCTTGACGTACCTCAAAGATAAGAACCTCTAGAAGAGGACAACTTTTGAGAAAATCCATCACTAATATCCAGTTTCGGTTCCACTATAAGAATCAACCACTGCATAAGAGTGTAGTGCCACCCAACAAACAAATATTCATAAAAATTGAAACCGAAATCGAAATTGAAATTTAAATATTCATATAAATATAAATATAAATACATTACCTGTAGTGCCACCCAAACAACTAACTTGAGGTCATATGGCACCTCCTTCCAACTAATGTACCCCGGGTGATCTTGTCAAATATAATTCCCTTCATATCTGAACACTAAGAAGTGCAATAATCCTATGGAGTTATGCTCTGCAAATTCCTTCCAATCGTTGTGTAGCCAAACATCACCAGTTGAAGTTGTTAATTCCACTTGCTATATTTTCCCATGTTTTACTAGAGGTTCCAAGTGGTGGGGTATGGAAAGTGTAATTCACAACTTCAACTGGTGATGTTTGGCTACACAACGGTTGGAAGGAATTTGCAGAGCATCACTCCATAGGATTATTGTATTTCTTAGTGTTCGGATATAAAGGATAAATGAAGAGATTCAGTCTCCTCTCCACAAATAGGACACCCCAAATAACTATGTACTAATCACCTATTAAAGGTAAGAAGCGTATATTCACGGATTAGTATAAACAAAACTTAAATTTCAAATTCAAATTCAATTTATAATAGAAAATTCCTCCAAAAATAACAACTTTAAGCCACTAAGAATACTATACAGAAATTATGTACTCCCAAACCGTCCAAACGCATTGGAATATTTCGGTACAAATTAGAATATTTATTACAAATTGAAAAATTGTTTAAAATTCAGGTCATCATAAAAAATTGATTGATATTCGGTACGAGCAGCCAAGTCATCCACACTACTATTTAGACGTTTTGGCGCGTGTTGGACAATTGATCACGGCTCGTTGTTGATATACTCCGAGTAAAACACTTGGTTAACCTTTTGAAATGCACAAACAAATGGCTCATCGCTCAAGTGGTCGTTGCTCTTCAACTTGGACAAGTCAACTATGATCAAATTGGTGACAGGATCAACTTTACAAGCATTTTTATCCTGAACTCTTACCCGGTCACAGTAAAATACAACATCTTTGAAGCTTATATAATCCAATTCAAACATATTTCAGATTACACCATAGTAAGTCATTTCAGCTTCAACGAGGTTTTTATCTTTTGCGCTCGCTCGAAAGAAAGTAAGAGCCTTCTATGAAATGTCCGAGTTCTGTACATTTTTACTTTCCTCGTACACTTTAGCGCCGAAAATGTAACCGGTCAATCGATACTTTTTGTATTCTTGTGCCACGAATAAGGGTCCAGTGGCTAGATGAGCAAGCCTTGATGTCGCATCACCCGTCTTTAAGAGCTGAGAATATAGATAAATTAATTATATTAGTTGTAAAATTTGAGTGTAATGTAACGTTATATAGCAGTCATTTTCATTATAATTACCTCTTGTGTCAACCACAACCTAAATTTGCTGTCTGATTGTACCATTATTTTTCGTCTTTTATTGTTCTCACAGGCTTCATATTTTCTGCATATTATAAAATTAATCATGTATAAAATAATCTGAAATAATGTTAAACATTATAATAATCAAAACTTACTTTTTCCATTCTTTGACATCTTCATGTGTGTCAAATAGATAATGGGCTACTTGTTCATGTTGCAAACTCACTAATTTCACTCGTTTTCCCATCACATGACCACCATCATTGACGAACTCATCAGTGTCATCAATGCTAGTCGAGTCAGGCATATATTCCTGAGTATATATTGATGACTCCACGGTTATGTATTCCTCTGCAATTGATCCTGCAATGTATCGCGTATTCTTAATGTAATCTTTAAAAACTTTCATCAATCTTTCAAACAGATACATCCACTAATATCTAACTAGATCACAAAGAAATTCCTCGTCGCATAGGTGTACCAACAAGTGAACACTTATATGAAAAAATTCTGGGGAAAGTACTTCTCCAACACACAAATTGCTTCGATCACCGCCAATTTTATGGCCACTATGTGTTCTCGATTGACTACCTTCTCACACAAGAGAGAGAAGGTAATACTAATTTGCATAATATCCCTCCACAAATCCTTGTGCTTGGAGAAACAGTGCTTAAACAATAGAGGAACCAATTGCATGATCATATGCCAATCGTGGGACTTACACTTATGTAAAACATGAGTAGCATAATTAACAATCCTTTGCAAGTTGGATGAAAAAGTATATTGGGACTTCAAATTATATATTGTGTCTAAAAGCACCTTCCTTCCCCACTCGTCAAAGTAAACGCACCATGGGAAATTATTGTCCTTCCCCTACTATCTTCTTTCAACCATAGTTGTGGATTAAGTTTCAACGATTTAAGGTTTTTTCGTTCATTTTTTCCATCCTTTGAATGACTCCCCCTAAGGCAAGTGCCCATAATATGTTCAATGAAGTTCTTCTCTGCATGCATCACATCCAATATATGGCGCACCGGGTTATTCTTCTAATAAGGAAAGTTAAATAAAATTGACTTCCTAGACCATGCCTTTCTTGTCTCAGTTTCATTCCCAGTTGGGGTCTTCTTATGCTTGAAATTCTTAAATTTGGGATTCTTACCTAGCATATTAGGGCCACATTCAGAAGATTTACTTTCAATTTCTGAACCCAAAATTTGTCTCGGCGGTATCCTATGTTCAACCCCGCCCAATAAAAAATTAGAACCTTTCTCAGATCTGAAACTATGAGCCAGGGGTAAAAACCTCCTGTGGTAATGAAATGCATTTTTTGAGCTAAATGATAGATGAAGAGATTTAGTCTCCTTTCCACAAATAGGACACCCCAAATACCCATATACTACATAACTGGATAATATCCCATAAGCTGGAAAATTATGAATTGCCCACATCAACATAGCTTTCAGCGTAAACTCTTATTTTCTAAAAAAGTTAAATTATTGCACACCCTCTTCCCATAACACATTTAATTCTTCTACCAAAGGATCCAAGTAGACGTCGATGTCATCACTTGGTGCCTTTGGCCCAGGTATTAACAAAGCCATCGTTGAAAATTCAGGTCTCATACATTGTGAAGGAGGGAGGTTGAGTGTGGCTAGGATCACTGGACATACACTCTGATTGGTGCTTAGATTTCCAAATGGATAGAAACCATCTGTTGATATAGCCAAATGACTGTTGCGTTGTTCTCGAGCCAAATCGGGATACTCATAATTCATCCTCCTCCAGGCAGTAGAATTAATAGGATGATGCATGATATTACCCCCTACTTCTGCCCTAGCATGCCAAGTCATTGTCTCTGCTATCCATGATATTGTGAAAATTTTCTTTAATCTAGGCCCAACGGGAAAATATTTCAATACTTTTTGAGGAACTTTTGAGTTTGTGCCTTCCTTACTAGTAGATTGGACATATCTAGGTTCATCGCATACCGGACAACGATTGAGATTTTCATACTCCTTTTGGTATAGTATGCAGTCATACACACAAGCATAAATCAATTTATAATTCATTACCAAACCTTTCAAACTGTTCTTCATAGAAGGATAGCTATTTGGAAGTGTATTCTCACTAGGTAATAAGCCCTTCACCCATTTCAGAATTCCTTTCACGCTATTGCTAGACAAACCGTACTGCATATTCAAACTGTGCAAACCAACCATGGAATGTAAAGTTGTTTGATCTTTCTCACAGCCAGATTATAATGGTTGGGTCTCCTTAAATTTTGAACTTTGTTAGTCATCGTCAAGTTTTATCGTGATATCTTCACAAGCACTTGAACCTTCTACATCATCAGTAACCTCATTCTCCCCTGCTTCATAAACTCCGTACGCATCATCAACTAAATCCTCTAATATATTATGATCAACTTCATCCCCTTCTACATCTATCCTACTTGTTGATGGTTGTTGTGAAGGTTGGTCGGGTACAAAAATAACTTTCAATTCACAGTGAAAAATCCAAAATCGATAACTATCTTGCATACCCGATCTTAACAAATGTAGTTATACTGTTTTCCACTCAAACACCTTACCATTCTTACACCTAGCACACGGACACGAAAACTCTTCATTATTATGACATCTATTTGCATATTTCACAAATTCATTAGCACCTCTGCGAAACACATCTCCAATTCTATTTGTCTCACCCATCCACTCTTTGTATTTCGGATATCCCATCACAGCTACCACAACTAATCACCTATTAAAGGTACGAAGCGTATATTCATGGATTAGTATAAACAAAACTTAGATTTATAGTATGTTTCATTTAATTATGTCTTATTTATATTCAAATTCAATTTATAATAGAAATCTCTATTTCCTCCATTTCCTCTAAAGGGTGAGTAGTCCTATTCCATTCAAGACCGCGTTTTTCTATAATATACTTAATAGCTCATGCACATTCTTACAATTTAAAAAACATTCGGCAGCATATCCCCGTAGTTCTCCAAGTACACGACGTAGAATGGGCAGTGTGAGTGTTATTTCAATTGATCAATTGAAATAACAGTCACACTTGTCAATCTTGTATGTACACAGAGAACATTAGGATACGACTGCAGAACTTCCTCCAAAAGTAACAACTTTAAGCCACTAGAATATTATACAAAAATTATGCAGTCCCAAACTGTCCAAACGGGACAATTCGAGAGATCTCATTACAGGGGTAATGACTCTCGAACGGGTCTAAGGGCTATTGAATGCGTACGCATAAGAACTAGAAGGCTAGTATCTATGCGCACTATATGTAATTTCAAGTATGTTTCATTTAATTATCATACTATATATATATTGTTCGATATACAAAGTAATTTTCAAAAAAAGTTAAAAAAATCCCACCCCCCGTATGGATAATAATCCAATGGTCATGCCACTTTTAAAATTAACCAACCCAACATTGATCCACTATAATCCAACAGCAATGTCAAAAACAAATGTGTATCCCATACTCCTTCTAATTCATCTACTCAATTAATTATTTTCATCAACTAAACTAACAATTAAAGTACACAATTATTAATTTACTAATTTACAATGAGGGGAATACTACTTTCATAATTAATCATATATTAATTTACTAATTTACAATGAGGGACAATCAATCAATTCGTTTCCAAGGGACATTACGCACAAACATGCACACTATATACACATATACACACACACGTAGCCCCCCACCCATCCCTGTCCCCTCCCCCCCCCACCCTGGCCCACTCCCACCCACCACACACATGTACATGCACACGCACACCCACACGCACACGCACATGCACACACACGTACATGTACACACACATACACACTCACACATGCACAACCCCCTTGCCCCACCCCCATCCTGCCCCCTCCCCCTCCCCCTCCCCCTCCCCACCCCCACCCACCACACACATACATATACACACACGCTCATATACACACACACACACACATATATATATATATATATATATATATATATATATATATATATATATATATATATATATATATATACACACATATATATAAACGGAAGAGAGAGAGAGAAAGAGAGAGAGAGAGAGAGAGAGAGAGAAAATAGCATAGAGAGAGAAAAAATGAGGGAAGAAACGGCGGGAAAAAAAAGGGGAAAGGGTTTTTTTTCTGCGACATTTGTCACGGTCGTGTCACGATCATTGACTGTGATAAGGCTAACCGCTGAAAGGGTGACAATTTACCCATTTTGGTGTAGTGAGAATAAAATTTCTAAGTAATAAAACAAGTTTATGCGAATTTAGAAGAATTTGAGAAAGTTGGACCTTCTTGGAGATCTTGAGTTTGATCTTGGATGCTGGAGAGCAAACCCTTGCACTTGGGTAGTGATGGATGGTAGTTAATTCACCAAGTTTGGTGAAAAAATTGATGAAAAGTGGGGGTTGGAAAGGGATTTGGATGTAGAAATCACGCTGACTTCGAGAGAGGTTTTCTGAGTTCGTTAACAGAGATGGATCTTAGATCTTGGGTTATTTGGAATGAGGTCAGCCCTCCTTTTTATAGGCCTAGGTCATTACCGATCAGCATGGATCTGGTCCTGCCAATCAACAGGTATTTTTAGGCACACTGCCGATAGGCAGGATTTTGAGCCTGCCGTTTGGAAGTATCTTTCAAGATCCTTTGGAAAAATGGTCGTAGAACGCAAACCGTTGATCTGAATCGTGTAATGGTTGAACCGATGGAAAGGTACTTCAGAGACCTTCGAAAGTCCTTTGGATTGCTCCCAAGTTCGGGAGTTGATTTTGGGTCAAATGTGGCTCGGAAGCGCTCATCGATCCTTTGGACGGGGGATTGTCGGACGCAAATGGATCGATCGTTCGTACGATAAGTCAGAATTATGCACAGGGCAGACCGTTGGAAAGTTTATAAGATGTACGTCAACATTACTAAGAGTTTGACTCGGTTTGGGTATTTGACTTTGATCAACCGGGCCCTGAAAGCCTTTGATGACCTTTCGGAGTAAAACAGATCGTTCGTCCGTACCGTAAATTAGAATTGGGCCCAAAATGGACCGTTGAAAAGGTGTTTCAGTGCCCTTTGAATATTCATTCATTCTCGATCGAGATGAAGAGTTGACTTTGGTTAAATAGAGCCCGAGAGCGTCCGGCTGCCTCCTGATCAAGTTTCGGGGGAAAATGGGTCATTCGTCCGCACTGTAAGTCAGAATCGCACACGGGGTGGACCGCTCGAAAGGGGGTTCAATTCCCTTCGAGGATTCATTCAGTATCGATCGACCTGAGGAGTTTGACTTTTGGTCAAACGGAGCGTGGGAGTGACCAATGGCCTCTAGGTCAGTACTCAGGGTATGACCTAGGTTCGTGGTGATGTAGGGGGTTTAGAATGGGGTGTATACAATATCAATTACATGCCTTACACTGTCAACTTTCCAATACAAAAATTCAAATAACATTGGTCGTCTAGACTATGCCTTGATATTACTAAGATCTTTAAGAACCTCCCTAGATTTTCTGTTATATCCGACAAACTGAGGGTGTTTTCCTACAAAATTATTTCTCGAAGTCACATCCTCCACCTTATCCTCGATTTAGTAACTAGGAAGATGAACAGGTTACGTCCCTATGCTCGTGAACACTATGTAAAGAGTTAGACTTATCATTCCTAAAATTTTGATTGTTTACTAGAAAGCTATGATAACTATCATAACATATCTGAGCACTATTCATTATCTAACTGGATTGAGGTTCCTCTCCGCACATAGGACCTTCATTATAACCATGAACAGTGCAATCAGACAATGTCCCATAGGTAGGGAAGTCGTGGATTGTCCACAACACCATTACTTTAATTATGAAATCTTCTCCCTTATGAGTGTCAAATTCCCTCAGGCTTTCATCCCATAAATCTTTTAATTTTTCAATTAACGGGGCTAAGAAAATATCAATATCTTTATTGAGAGACTTTGGCCCAGGTATAAACAAGGACAATAATGTGAACTTTTTTCTCATGCATAGTGTGTGGGGGAGATTTAAAGGTGCCAAGAGAACTCACCAATAACTCTAATTAGTGCTTAAATTACTGAAAGGGTTAAACCTTTTGGTATATATTCCAACGCAAACATTGTGAATTTTCTTTGCAAATTCAGGGTGTCGTGCATTTGAAAGTCTCCATATGATTGAATGAATGGGATGAAACATGAGACTCCCACCCACTTAGCTCAAGAATTCCATTTAATGGCCTCTGATATCCACCATATAGTAAAAAAAACTTTTTAACCATGGCCCGAAAGGAAAATACTTCAATACCTTCTGTGGAACTTGCGAGCAGTTGTAAAATTTAGTGGGTTTGTCATTTTCAGTCTCACAAACTCTATATCTTGGCTCATTGCATACATCACAATTATTCTTTAGTTTGTATTCTTTGTGGTACAATCTGAAATCATACTTTCACGCATGGATATATTTGTATTTTAAACCCAAACCCAAACCCTTCAATATCTTCTTGATGGTTAGATAATTATATGGTAATGTGTTCTTATTCAAAAGAATGTATTTATACTAAAAGAATTCCAATTACGTTGTTTCTCGAAAAACCGCACCGACTCTTCAAATTATGCAAAACGATCATTATATACAACATCAAGTGATCTTCGTCGTAGTTTTTAAACAAAAATCTAGACGCATCGAATTTCAACCATATGTATTACTAATTTTTAGGTAATTCAGTATCAACTTGATCATAATGAATATTATTTGAATCCATAGGCTATTGATTTTGATGGTGGTAGACTCTATAAGCATCATCAATTAGTCGGTCAAACTACGATATGCTGAAGAATCTTGGTCAGGTTCTAGTAATTCTTACGAAACATACGGTACATTCGTTTTCCTGTGGAATGTACATATTTTATATTATGGTAATGTATCCCACCTTATTAAATGCAACTCAGCGTCTTCTAAGTACTTAAATTTTCCATTCATATAACAGGTTTACGGACACGGGATCTTGTTACTATTAAGATTTTTATTTACAAATTTAAAAAATTCACAAATGCCCTTCACAGGCTTATTGAAATATCTAATACTCTTTCCCATCCACTCTTTATATTGTGTGAAATATATTAAATAGTCCTTCAAAATTCAATTTACCTATATAAATAGGTTGAAGAAAAGGTCTTATTGCATAGAAGAACTCTCAGTTTATTATTCAAGCCAATTTATTCAAACTTATTCAATCCAAGCATTCAATCAAGATGGAATAAAATCAAACAAATTAAGATTTCATTAGACCCAAAAATATTAAATTAAAACAAATTAAGATGTCATTTTTATGTCCCATGATCTGGGGAAAGTTTCTAATTATTTTAATTTCATTGCATGTCCCATGTGCAACTAACAAGTTTGTAATGTTTTATACCTAGGATATACATTCCCTCTTATACTCGATAAATAGAGCCTTATAACCTATGCTGTCAACATACACACCCTCTTATTCTCAACCATAGTAGATTTCAGCCATCAATATCTTGTGCTGACATTTTCCCAAAGAGTGACTGTGCATATGTGTTACTAGAATCATAGAAATGATCGTGTACTACCATATGAACTTGTTTTGGACAAGATCCTCATATAATACTCCTCGTGAAAGTCACCGTGCATTGACGATGATGATGCTCACAAAAAGGGGGCAATATGTGGTTGAGAGGGGAATGTTGAAGGAGGCATTTAGAAGGGGATACCTTGAGGCACAGGGGAGTGGAAACCATGAGTCATGGATTGAGATACACTTTGTTGTTGACTAAAAATTTGGAAGAATCCATTGATTTAATTTGTCAGTAGACCCAAGGTACTGTTAATAGAGCTCATGCTCTTCTTAAGACCTGACACTTCCTCTTTCACGTTCCTCATTTCTTATGCCTAGTTCGATATGTGAATCCTCACCAAAGTGAGATCATCCAATATAGGTGCGATGTGTAGTAATTTGGTCCTTGTCATCTTAGATCACACACCTATTGTCCTCCACGTTGATCTTTTACAAGTACCTTGGATATGGCATCTGAGTTAATATCATAGAGTTGCACTCCTACTAACTACTCTTCATGCATTCTATTATCTCCTATAGTATAATAAAATATTTAGGAATATAATTTTAACTTTATTTTATTATAGTATGTATATGATCATTAAATTCAAACTCACAAGGGTTGGAGCGATCTTGTCTATGAATTTTTTTAGTTTGTTTATCTTGTCGGGTATATAAATATAAGTTTATTGGATTAATGTTAGTCCTTTGTTTCGAGGTCCCCTCTGTCCTCTCCACTCATTCATCCTTCAAATCATCATATGATTTGGAGCCAATTTTATGTACATTAGCTTTCTTTGCCCCGTTATCTTTATTTTTCTCCCTCTAGGATAATTTTTCGCCTTTGGCCTCCTTCTCCAAGAAGTCATTCCATTGGCAGATGGGAATATCAACATTTTATAGAACTTAGTCTTTTAACGCCAAAATGTCAAAACTTGATGTCCCCATTGGTAAGTAATCCCTTCGGAGGTTCTTCCGATAGTTTTTCGATTTCTCACTTGGAAAATAACAAGTGTCTTCAAACTGGGTGGGAATGTAATTTTTTTACAAAATTGTCCCTATAAGTCATCCTTTATAACACGATCAACATTCTTCTAGTTATTTTTCCCCTGATGCCCACAGTCATCTTTTCGAGCATCAAAAAGTGGGTTTTAAAAATCTGAACGACATTTTTGTCACCGGTAGGATTCTAGGTAGGGGAGAACCCTATATGCTTATGTTTGGGATTCATTGGTAACGGGAGTTGGAGGAGTTGGATTAATAGGGATTTGTGGAATTTGATGACTTAGAGAGAGTGTAGTTGGAGTAGTATAATCAACCTACAGTGTTATAGAGTATTGAGAACCCACGTGTCTCGAGAATTTAGGTGGTGGATTAGGAGAGCATTGAGATAGGAGGAGTGTCGTTATTTGATTAATTATCTTTTTTACAAATTAATTTTTAAAAAAATAGTGAAGAATGCATTATGATCATGTTTAAGAACGAAGATATATATATATATATGTATGTATGTATGTATGTATATACCTCAGTAACAGATCTAAAACATGCTTGATATGTTTGATTTTCATCCACATGGTATTATATTTTAAGTGTTTGTGAAAATATGCACATGGCCAACGGGGCGAAAGGTATTTATGATTGTCGTATAAATATCCCTGATGGAAACTCAAAATCCTTTCTTCTTAAAGTTTTTGGCAAAATCACATTTAATGTGCATATGTTACGAGACATCGCAATCTGAGTTAATGATATATTTGTGAAATTGTATCCACAATGGATGAATAGTTTGATTACCTTTTTTAATAGTGTCACTAACGTCAGTGCACAATTGGGGTTATAAATGCAAAATATATTCTCTATTGCCTCATTCCAGCATTCTCATAAAGAAAATAGTATGCGATCGAACATGTATGGTTGCGAGAGATCAACTCCATGATTTATAAGGTGATTAAACTATTTAGTTTTATATTCCCATATTGATAAATTTGAGTATCGTCTATATGGGACGCACTAGTGAAAGATATTTTTAAGCGGGACAATTGTAATTTCTCAATTTTTCGTTGAATGCAATTATTACCATGATTCAATTTTTTCTTGAGAACATTTATTAAAGGAGGGGTGGAAATATGACCAGTGTTTTCTAGCGTGAATGAAAAGATGAATAGGTATAAAAAAATGTCACCACAAGTGGGATAACATATGAATACTAGGAGTAAAGCCTCCAATTAATCCTAAGATTAGTATAAGTCCACCATGTAATTAATATTTTCTAATTAATCAATCTAACAAAACAAGTACAATTTCAGTTCAATTAATTCTATAATTCATGTGTCTGCCAATGTGCAAGTCCTTCCACCAATTTGTGTTCACCCAAACAACAACCACTTATGAATGGGGTGGTCGCAGACTCAACAATTAATTAAGTATATATATAAATTAAAAAGATATAAAATAATACATTAACTCTCAATGAAGTGAAGGATTATCCTTTAAAGGAAGATTCCCTTCATCCGCACAATATCATCCACATGGAATTTTTTGTAAGTGTTTGTGAAAATATGCATGTGGCCAATGGGGCGAAAGGTATTTATGATTGTGGTATAAATATCCCTGATGGAAACTCAAAATACTTTATTCTTAAAGTTTTTGGCCACAGCACATTTAATGTGCATATGTTATGAGACATCTCAATCTGAGTTAATGATATATTTGTGAAATTGTATCCATAATGGATGGATAGTTTGTCTACCTTTTTAATAGTGTCAGTAATGTTAGTGCACAATTGGGGTTATAAATGCGAAATATATTCTCTATTGTCTCATTACAACATTCTCATAAAGAAAATAGTATGCGATCGAACATGTATGGTTGCAAGAGATCAACTCCATGATTTATAAGGGGATTAAACTATTTAGCTTTTTTATTCCCATATTGGTAAATATGAGTACCGTCTATATGGGACGCACTAGTGAAAGCGATTTTTGAGCAGGGCAATTGTAATTTCTCAATTTTTCATTGAATGTAATTATTATTACCATGATTCATTTTTTTCTTGGGAAGATTTATTAAAGGAGGGGTGGAAATATTACCAGTGTTTTCTAACGTGAATGAAAAGACGAAACAGGTATAAAAAATGTCACCACGTGTGGGATAACATACAAATACTAGGAGTAAAGCCTCCAATTTATCCTACGATTACTATAAGTCCACCATGTAATTAATATTTTATAATTAATCAATCTAACAAAACAAGTCCAATTTTAGTTCAATTAATTCTATAATTAATGTGTCTGCCAATGTGCAATTCCTTCCACTAATTTGTGTTAACCCAAACAACAACCACTTATGAATGGGGTGATCACGGACTCAATAATTAATTAAGTAGATATATAAAGTAATAAGATATAAAATAATACATGAACTCTCAATGAAATGAAGGATTATCCTTTAAAGGAAGATTCCCTTCATCCGCACAATATCATCCACATGGTATTTTTTTTAAGTGTTTGTGAAAATATGAATGTGGCCAATGGTGCGAAAGGTATTTATGATTGTGGTATAAATATCCCTGATGGAAACTCAAAATCCTTTCTTCTTAAAGTTTTTGGCCAGATAACATTTAATGTGCATATGTTAAGAGACATCTCAATCTGAGTTAATGCTCTATTTGTGAAATTGTATCCATAATGGATGGATAGTTTGTCTACCTTTTTAATAGTGTCACTAACGTTAGTGCACAATTGGGGTTATAAATGCGAAATATATTCTCTATTGTCTCATTACAGCATTCTCATAAAGAAAATAGTATGCGATCGAAGATGTATGGTTGCGAGAGATCAACTCCATGATTTATAAGGGGATTAAACTATTTAGCTTTTTTATTCCCATATTGGTAAATATGAGTACCGTCTATATGGGACGCACTAGTGAAAGCGATTTTTGAGCAGGGCAATTGTAATTTCTCAATTTTTCATTGAATGTAATTATTATTACCATGATTCATTTTTTTCTTGGGAAGATTTATTAAAGGAGGGGTGGAAATATTACCAGTGTTTTCTAACGTGAATGAAAAGACGAAACAGGTATAAAAAATGTCACCACGTGTGGGATAACATACAAATACTAGGAGTAAAGCCTCCAATTTATCCTACGATTACTATAAGTCCACCATGTAATTAATATTTTATAATTAATCAATCTAACAAAACAAGTCCAATTTTAGTTCAATTAATTCTATAATTAATGTGTCTGCCAATGTGCAATTCCTTCCACTAATTTGTGTTAACCCAAACAACAACCACTTATGAATGGGGTGATCACGGACTCAATAATTAATTAAGTAGATATATAAAGTAATAAGATATAAAATAATACATGAACTCTCAATGAAATGAAGGATTATCCTTTAAAGGAAGATTCCCTTCATCCGCACAATATCATCCACATGGTATTTTTTTTAAGTGTTTGTGAAAATATGCATGTGGCCAATGGTGCGAAAGGTATTTATGATTGTGGTATAAATATCCCTGATGGAAACTCAAAATCCTTTCTTCTTAAAGTTTTTGGCCAGATAACATTTAATGTGCATATGTTAAGAGACATCTCAATCTGAGTTAATGCTCTATTTGTGAAATTGTATCCATAATGGATGGATAGTTTGTCTACCTTTTTAATAGTGTCACTAACGTTAGTGCACAATTGGGGTTATAAATGCGAAATATATTCTCTATTGTCTCATTACAGCATTCTCATAAAGAAAATAGTATGCGATCGAAGATGTATGGTTGCGAGAGATCAACTCCATGATTTATAAGGGGATTAAACTATTTAGCTTTTTTATTCCCATATTGGTAAATATGAGTACCGTCTATATGGGACGCACTAGTGAAAGCGATTTTTGAGCAGGGCAATTGTAATTTCTCAATTTTTCATTGAATGTAATTATTACCAAGATTCAATTTTTTCTTGAGAAGATTTATTAAAGGAGGGGTGGAAATATTACCAGTGTTTTCTAACGTGAATGAAAAGACGAAACAGGTATAAAAAATGTCACCACGTGTGGGATAACATACAAATACTAGGAGTAAAGCCTCCAATTGATCCTAAGATTACTATAAGTCCACCATGTATTTAATATTTTATAATTAATCAATCTAACAAAACAAGTCCAATTTTAGTTCAATTAATTCTATAATTAATGTGTCTGCCAATGTGCAATTCCTTCCACTAATTTGTGTTCACCCAAACAACAACCACTTATGAATGGGGTGATCACAGACTCAACAATTAATTAAGTAGATATATAAAGTAATAAGATATAAAATAATACATGAACTCTGAATGAAATGAAGGATTATCCTTTAAGTGAAGATTCCCTTCATCCGCACAATATCAACATCAAGAAAGTAATGTTTATAATTAATCAACAAAACATAAGAAGTACAATGTTAGTTTAATTTTAATTCAATTAATCGTGTCCACTAATGTGTAAGCTCTTCCACCAATTTGTGTTTGGCCAAACAACAACCATTTAAAGAAGGGGTGAAAAAAACCACACTAATCAACCTATGTTACATAAGACTTGTACATAAAAAAAATATAAGTAAAATTACCTGAATAAAAAAAGCAACTAGAATCGGTTGAGCTTGAATAATTATTCACCAATTTCATGGAAACATGGAATGAGAAGGAAAAAAATGTTAACATATTATTCAATTAGAAGCAAACACTTTAATTTATTCATATTCCCAACATACACAACTATATACGTAAACAATTGAAATAATAATTATTAACATTTTTAAAAACAATTTTTTTAGAACACTGCAATTGTTTTGTTCATATTTCCAACGTACACAACTATATACATAAAAATATTCATATTCCCAATATATACAACCAATTTATTACAATTTTTAGAAATAACATTATGCCCTAACATTTTTAGAAATGACATTTTTCCATAACTAGATTTTTCTTAACATTTACACTAATTGAATACTTTTTGCAAATGTTTAAGCTTAATCCATGAAAGTCTATCAACGTACTAATGTTTAGGGTTAATTTTTTCTTTAACCCTAATGGCTCCACATACATATGAATACATGCGTATGTATACACACACACACACATACATACATACATATATATATATATATATATATATATATATATATATATATATATATATATATATATAGAGAGAGAGAGAGAGAGAGAGAGAGAGAGAGAAAGATTGGCTTGAGTGAGAAAGAGAAGGGTTGGGGGTGGAAACCGAGATAGAGGGTCGATCGGCGGTGGAAGCCAAAAGGAGGGTCGGTCGCAGAGAGAAGGAGAAAGTGAGTGAGTATTGGGGAAATGAGAATAAAACTCGTCAGGGTTTCATTTCTACCTCAAAATGGGTCACAGTTCAAGACTGTGACCCAATCTATGACCATTTTGAATTGAATTATCTGGTTATGGTCAGTCATAGTGGCAACGTTCCAAATTCTTTACCCCTAAAATTCCTCGATAACTGGTCATGGTCTAGAACCATGATCCTATTTCTATGACCATTATGAATTTAATCTTTGTCACAATTTATAGGTCATAGTTATGAACTATTACCATATTTCACATAGTTCAATCTGGGTCCTTAGTTTCTAGTTATGGTTGTGGATCATGACTAATTATGTGCCATTTTTCACACTATAAGGGTCACAACTGGATCACAGTTTTTTACAGTAACCATAATTATGGCAGTTTTGAACTATGACCAATATGTGGTATAGATCATACCTAGATGGAATTACCAACAGTGTCCCAATAAAAAATACATAGTCACAGTTTTGGGTCGAGCCACCCTGCCATGACTATTTCTAGTGTTTGACACAATGCATCACACCAGAATAAAGAAGATGGAAAATGGAAGCTGGAACAAACCAATACTTAAATATAAAATATATGCATCATAATTTATGTTCATCTCCATCTCCTATATAGACAAGAGCTCGAGATCTATCAATTAAAACCAAGAACCTTTTTGTAATAGGGTGAACTCTCATTCCCCTAACAGCTCTAGTCGCCATTGCTAACATGGCTGAAATTCCTGTAAACACGCACATCCCTCCCAAACCACCTGATGAAAATTCCATCTGGAAAAAATCGTTTGCAAGTATTCTCATGAACAATACCACGAAGGAGCCTTGTCTCAAGAAGCCATCCATGTACAAAGGAGAACCAGCGATTTTATTCTCAGAAGATGATATTTCTATATTAGCTGCCCTTTTCCAACACACAATCATAGGTAAATTTTCGCATGGAAGGCCTTCAATTGAAATTATCAGGAAAACCTTTCAAACTTTTTCATTAAAGTCTGCTTTTACAATTGGTCTGATCGACTCTAAGCACATTCTTATTCGTCTACAATGTGAGGAGGACTACGTTCGTCTTTGGGTAAGAGATCAATGGTATATAGGGAAGTTCCCAATGCGCACTTTCAAATGGACATCTGATTTTCATCCAGAAGAAGAAAGTCCCATAGTTCCAGTTTGGGTGAATCTTCCCAATCTTCCAATTCATTTTTATGTCAAGTCTTCTCTATTTTCTATTGCCCAATTGATTGGGAAACCTTTGACTATGGATGCTTCAACTGCATCCTTATCAAGACCAATCATTGCAAGAATATGTATTGAATTAAATCTTCTACACGAAAGAGTTCATAGGATCTGGATTGGATGTGGGGATAAGGGCTTTTGGCAACAGGTAACATATGAGAACATTCCATCTTATTGTCAATATTGCAAGAAAAAGGGACATCAAGAATCTAAATGTCTGATCAAATGTCCTTCTATGAATAATTCTCAAAAACAAAAGACAAAAGAAAATGTTAAGGCACCTGCTGTTATAGAAGATCTTGAAAAAGGGAACAAGCAATTATCTCCTCCAACGAATGCTGCTGCTGGAAGAAAAATTCAAGAAACAGGTCAAAATAATCATATATTGCCTCAGGGTCAAGATATTCATCTTCACACAAGGCCTTTTATGTCTCAACTCATCCCAAGTTCTTCAGGTATAAAGAAACAGCAGGTAGAGGGCATCATAGAGGTGTTACAAGATAACAACTCTGTGACAGATTCTGAAGACATCGCTACAGACCTTGTTGAAGGTGCTAAAGATATGGTTGAAAATTGGAGTCACAAAATTCAAGAAGATCCTCAATTGTACCTAAATAAAATGCATCATGGTCACTATAATTCAGAAGAAACATTGAAGGTGGATCAATTCCACCTCTCCCCAAAAGGTTCTTTATTGCCTAAATATGATAACTCGTGCAAAAATTCAAGAAATTATCACTCAGATCAAGAGGACAGAAAATATTCAGCTCCTATGGTTGAAGAACTACAAAACTTTGCCTCTTGGTTTGATGTCAAATGGAACAACTATCAGAAAAATAGAGTTGCAGCATCAAAGAAAGATAGAAGATCAGTTCCTTCCAATTCTGAAGCAGAAACCTCTATTTACACAGGTATGATTTCTAAAAAAACTCCTATAGATCCTCTTTACAGAAGATTTACTAGGTCTTTAGGCCAATCTAAAAATATTATTTCAAATCATACAAATAAATGATGAACTTTATATGCTGGAATGTTAGGGGTGTAGGTAATTCTGCAACTAATAGAAGATTAAAAAGACTGATAAAACTTTATAATATCCCTGCTATTGCTTTACTCGAGCCTAAAGTTGATTCTGCTAAAATTCCTATATACAAACTTAAGTGGAATTTCCCTAACAGTTATAGTAACTTATCCAACAAAATTTGGTTTCTTTGGTCAAATGATCTGGATGTCCTAGTCAAGTTTGATTCTGATCAACTTTTGGGCCTAGAAATTTACATAAAATGTTCGAATGTTACTATTCATCTTGCTATTGTTTATGCCAAATGCACTCCTATTGAAAGAATTAGTCTCTGGAATGATATAGGGTCTGTCACTAGTAATTCTAACATAGAGTATTGGCTTGTCATTGGTGATTTTAACACTGTTAAAGAAGATACTGAGAAATTAGGAGGTAATCCCATTGATTTTCATGCTACTGAGGACTTTAAGGATATGATAAATACTTGTTCCTTAATAGACTTAGGCTACATTGGTTCCAGGTTCACCTGGACTAATCACAGAATTTCTGGAACTATTTTTTGTAGACTTGACAGAGGTCTTGTTAATCATAACTGGATTTTGAAGTTCCCTCAAACGAGTATAAATCATCTTCATAAAACTTGCTCTGATCATAGTCCATTACTTTTATCTATCAAAAGAAATTTTGATAACTTTCCTAAACCTTTTAAGTTCCAAGATATGTGGTGTATTAAGTCAAATGTCCATGAGATTATTGAAGAACCTTGGTCTGATGAAGTCCTAGCTCCTCCTTTAGTTAAATTTGCTTTAAAGTTAAAGAAACTTAAAGTAAAATTAAAAAATTGGAACAAATGTACTTTCAAAAATGTTTTCCAATCTGTTAAAGACCTTGAAGACTTAATATTAATTAGGGAGCATGAGTTTGAAAATAACCCTTGTGATTCTTCTAGATCCAATTTATCTAAAGCTAGAGCTGAGTTAAATGTAGCTTTACAGAGAGAGGAAAGCTTCTGGAAACAAAAAAGTCACATAAAATGGCTTAAATCTGGTGATAAAAATACAAAATTCTTTCATGCTTCAGTTAAAGCTAGGCAAAGGAGATTAACTATCTCTAGAATTAAAAATAATCAAAACAATTAGGAAGAATCTATAGAAGAAATAGAACATATATTTCTTAATCATTTTAAAGAAGCTTGGTCTGCTGAATATTTATCTCTTGATTCTTCTTTTATAGAAGTCATTAGAAATGATATAGATGATTCCATGAATAACAAGCTTACTGAATACCCCTTCGAGGAAGAAATTTTTAATGCTATCTCCAACATGGATCATTCCAGCTCTCCGGGTCCTGATGGTTTTGGAGGGATATTTTATTTAAAGTTTTGGCATATTATAAAAAATGATTTGACTAAAGCTATACATTCTTTCTTTGCTGGTGCTGATCTTCCTAAAAGTTGGACAGCTACTTCTATTGCTCTTATTCCCAAAATTTCGAATCCTTCAACATGTTCCCAATTTAGACCTATAAGTTTGTGCAATTTCTCTAACAAATATTATCTAAAATTTTAAATGATAGATTGTCTCTTATCCTTCCTTCTATCATTTCTCAAAACCAAAGTGGTTTTGTTAAAAATAGAAGTATTCAAGAAAATATCCTTCTTGCTCAAGAAATGGTTCAATACATTAGTAAGAAATCTTTTGGAAGTAATGTGATAATAAAATTAGACATGGAAAAGGCTTATGATAGAGTATATTGGCCTTATCTTTGTGAAGTTCTCAGAAAATTTGGTTTTTGTGAAGTTTTTATTGACTTAATTTGGAGGCTTATATCTAATAATTGGTTTTCTATAATTTTGAATGGTAAAAGCATTGGTTTCTTTCATTCTTTAAGGGGATTAAGACAAGGAGACCCTTTGTCTCCTAGTCTTTTCATTATAGCTGCTGAAGTTTTAAGTAGACATATTGACAAAATATTTTCTATTAGGAAAGCAATTCCTTATGTTCATCCATCTAAAAGTCAACTTATATCTCATTTAGGATATACTGATGATTTGATTATTTTTATAAATGGTAGTAAACGTAGCATAAAGGCCCTTATTGATCTTTTAAAAAAATATGAAGCTTCCTCGGGTCAGAAAGTGAATTTTTCGAAAAGCTCCTTTTATACGGATAAAAAGTTATCTCATCATAGAAGAAACTCTATTGAATCTATTTCTGGATTGGCTCACAAACAATTTCCAATGAAATATCTTGGATGTCCTTTGTTTAAAGGGAAACCTAGAGCTATTCATTTTTCTAATCTAATTACTAAAATTAGGGATAGACTCCTTAATTGGTCTTCTAAATTAATCTCTCAAGCTGGTAGAGCTACTCTTATTAGATTTGTGTTACAATCTATTCCTGTTTATACTATTGCTGTTTTAAACCCTCCTAAAATCGTTATTAAAAAACTTCATAGTATATTTAGTAAATTCTATTGGGGTGTCACATCCAAAGAGAAACCATTTCAATGGACCAAATGGAATGACTTATGTTATCCATTTGAAGAGGGAGGTATTAACTTTAGGAAAATTGATGATATTGTTTCTGCTTCTAGCATGAAATTATATTGGAAATATAAATTTAAAAATGGCATTTGGTCTAGCTTTATTAGAAATAAATATAAAAATGGTCTTAGATCAAATCAAGTATCTTATTCTATGAAAAGGATAGTCTCCATTAAATATTTATCTGACTCATACATTAATGAAGATAAAGCTATATGGATGGCCTCTATTAATGGTGAGTTTTCCA
Organism: Sambucus nigra; assembly: GCA_949130495.1. Classification (NCBI taxonomy): domain Eukaryota; kingdom Viridiplantae; phylum Streptophyta; class Magnoliopsida; order Dipsacales; family Adoxaceae; genus Sambucus; species Sambucus nigra. Next base: position 90,965,251 of record OX422219.1, on the reverse strand, counting down.
TTAAATCTGCATACAATATTTGTAGACAAAGTAGGCCTTTATCCATATCTTGGAAAATAAATTGGATAAAAGAATGCCCCATGAAATTATCAAACTATACATGGAAGTTATTAAACAACTCTGTTCCTTTTGAGTCAGAAATACAAAAAGTTGGTGTGAGACTAGCATCTATTTGTAGATTTTGTAAGAATGCTGAGGATAGCCCTCACCATGTCCTTATTGAATGTACTATTGCTTTTGAGGTGTGGAATTTCTTTGCATCTATGTTTGGTTTGTCCATTGAATTTTCATCTTGCAGGACTATCCTTTTCTCTTGGTGGCTACAATGTCCTAAAAGGGATTATAATTTTTTTCTTTTTAAGGTAATCCCTAAAGTGATCTTCTGGGAAATATGGAAAGCTAGAAATAAAAACCTTTTTGAAAATTGTCAAACTTCTGCGAATTACATTATCAAAAAAGCTATCCTTTTGTCTTCGAATATTTTAGAATATTGCAAGTTTTACGACAAAATTTCTCCTAAAGATGATTTTATTGCCAAAACTTTTAATATCAATATTTTCCCGAAGAAGATTATCTTTATCAAGTGTCTCTGGAGCAAACCTTCTATTGGTATTTTCAAACTTAACATTGACGGTGCTTCTAAGAACAATCCTGGCTCAAGTGGCATTGGTGGTGTCATAAGGGATTCTCAAGGTAAATTTATTGCTTCTTTTTCTAAATCAATTGGAATCCAATCATCCTTTAATGCTAAGGCTATGGCCCTTCAAGAAGGGATTAAATTTCTTTCTTCCTTAAATATTTCTAATGTTTGCATTGAATCTGATTGTAAAACATTAGTTGATATTGTTTTAAAGATAGCAAAACCACCTTGGACTTCTCAAGATATTTTTGATAATATCACTTATCCAACGAACTTTAAAATCATCCACACTTGGAGGGAAAACAATGCAGTAGCGGATTATTTAGCTTCAAGAGCCTCGGTATCTCAAATGGATGATTATTTCTGGAGTTTCAATTCTCTTCCAACATTGGCTAAAGGTCATCTCAATATGGATAGACAAAATCTTCCAAATATTAGAACAATCATAAAGAAAATGTAATGGGGATGAGATAAATCCCCAAATTTATACATTCTTTAACTCTCTTATTGTACTGGGGATTAACCCCTATATTTTTGTTGTAAGTTCTCTTTCCTTGTAATGGGGATATTTTATAAATCCCCAAGTTTCTTTTCTCTCATTCTAGAGTAATGGACCCATCCTCTAGAACTATTTTTGCTTGGGTTTGTAAGCTTCGGAGAGGCTTTTTCTCCTTTATGGTATAAATAAAATGGGTGGGGGTACCGTCCCTCTTTGGCAAAAAAAAAAAAAGAATGGGCAAAATAATGACGTGCTCTCCCATGGCGAAGTCGTATGCCATGAGATGTTACATCCCATTATAAATCCACGCCATATACATCTACTGAATTTCCCTTGACTAAGGGTAGAAGTTCACCTACATTTGCATAACCATAAGTCCAGTATCTAAACTCAAGATCAAGCATAAAGGGTGGAAAGTAAAAATAAGCTTACATTACCACTAGTCATCCAATCCAAGACCCCCTGACCACTATTTAAGTGGTAGATATAGGGGAGGTACGATTGTATACTATCCATCCCTTCATTCGAGGCTAATCATTTGTCTTAGTCTCTTTTAAATGAATCAAACTAGTCCTTAATATGATGGTCTCATTGTATAAAATCTGCCAAAAATTCAGAAAATTCATCAGGATAACATAAATAAATAACAAATGAAATTTATGCAGACTCAAAATAATGCAAAAAATAAAGGATAGAAGTATACCTCTAGAAGATATGATGCACTAGTAAAAGTAGGATGATAACGCTTACTAAATAAATGCAGATAATGATAAAGAGTCAAGAGCATCAGGCTCTCCCAGTCATAGTTTTGGATCATGATGAAGTATTGTAGATATGGTAGAAACCACAAATGGAAATCATTGCTACTCTTATCCATCAAAGTGATCGACAAAATATCCTGTACAAAAAGGCACACTTTTTGGCGAACCTATCAAGCATCATCTATGTCAATCCTCCAAGACTAGATGTACTTCCTCGTCTCAGTAAAATATAGAGTATTCCTAAATCTGACATTCGTTCGTGGTCCAAGATTGGAAGTAATGATCGTCGAAGTCAATAGCCATGACCGATCGACTTATATATGAATACCCTTGTAATACCCCGTATTTTTATGCTATATTAATTTGGGGATTTATTAAATTTAATGTGAATTAATTATTTAAAAAAAATCCAGAAATTAATTATGTTATAATTATTAACGTGATGAGAGTTAGTAATTATGGGAAAATTTGTTGAATATTACTAATGAGCAAAGTAATATATAATAGTGGCCATATTAAATGTCACGAGTGAATAAAATGACAATTTTAAAAGTTTGAGTCGGGACGCGCCCGTGTCGCGTCGGGACTAAATATTGATAAATAAAAGTAAATATTTTATAAGTTGGTCGTATGGTCGTTTTGAGTGCGTCAACGCGTCCGGAAGGGTCGAGATAGTCAGAAAAGTATACCCGGGAGTTTGATTTGGGTCTCGGGGCGTTTTTAGGCCTAATTAGTACCCCGGGAGGGCATTTTAGTCATTTTGTATTTTTGGGTAATTAAACCCACGAAAATTAAAGGGGTTATATCAGATGTTTAGGTTATCTCCTAGGTTTAGATAACTCAAAACACTAGAACGGCCATTGGAGAGGAGAAGAGAGAGCTCTCAAGGCATTCCAAGGCTCAAAACTCATCCGTTTGCACCGCCGCCACCGCCAACGCGTAGATCGCGAGACGGGGAACGCAACCACACCAAATTCAACATCAAACCAGATTTCTGAAAATCCCAGGCAAGTGTTTATCTTGCTTATTTCTTTGATGCATCATCCATATTAGTTTAGGAGTTATTAGGATGATATTTATGGAAGAAAAACTCAATTTGAGATGGGAAATTTTCATGTAGTGATGATTTATATGATATTTTGGAAACCCTTTGTCATGTAAAGCATTATGAGTTTGATTAAGAAAAGAGTTCTAATCAGATACAAACACTAAAAAAAAATTATTCCGGACGATCAGACCGTTGGAATTGGATGAAATTTTACAGAGAATTAGCTGAAGACGATAGGAAGCTACAGAAAAAAATTCAGCTCGATCGGACCGTTCAATATTTTTTAGTATTTTTTTTTTTTGCTAGACAGTTTATGTTTTGAGGACTCTTAGAGATAATAAAAATTCAATTAAAACTCTATTTTAATTCCGATTTCGAAACCGTTTGAATTTCTCATCTTTGAAAATAAAATTCAAAATCCTTTAATATAAGGCGAAATCTATATTTTTGGGATATTTTGCATAAGGGATAATGTAAGTATATATTAAAGGGGAGAGACACGTAAGAGAGAGTTACGTTGGAACATAAATGGATATCTACTAAATTGTACATTTGGAAGAATAGAGTCCATGAGGGTTACGTAGTAAGTTGGAAAAACCCTTTGAATTAAAGTTAGAAACGAACCATTATACTTGATAAATAATAATGGAAAAATAAGGATAAATGTTGTGAATGTGGGTTATTGGATAAACCTAAATTGATATAATAAAAGTGGTATATTTATATTATTGTGTATGCATATATTATATACTTGTGAAAATCATGCCCGCGCTACTTGTTATCCCTGAGGTTTCCGCGCTGGGACGATCTTATCTCGTGTGCCTTATGGGGGATATTGACTCGTACCCTAGAAGATAGAAATCCTAGGTACAGGCTATCCAATCAGTAGTAACGGTCCTAAGAGACGTGAGGGTATGTACTGACCTCTTGGACTTGGAAACTATGCTTCGCCTCAATATTGTTTGTGTGTGTATTTATAAATTTCGAGAGTGATTCCGAACTTGTATTCCCTTTAGTACGATTGATACGGGGATTGGATAGCAGAGTATGCCCGCACCATAAAATTCTATGTGGGGTACTGTTAGAATATATATATATATATTATACGAGTATTTAATATATATATATAAACTTCCGAAATGTGGAAAACTGCCTACTGTGTTATAGTAAGTAAGACATGTATACTGACTTAAATTGGAAATACTTGTTTTGAAAAGTATAATATGATATTGTAAAACTTTATGAATCAATAAAGTTAAAATGAGCATTTTGGTACTAAATGAAATTATCCTTTTAAACCATGATGTTGTTAAATATTAAATTTTGAGAGTCACCTAAGATAAGTTAAATCCTTGGGGAAGGATAGTGTGATATATGATGAGATAAACCATTGGGAAGGTTAGTGCGATAGGAGTGCACATTAGAAGAGAGGCGAGAATTTCTCAAGAGAGTGTCGCACTAATATGTTATTGCATTGGCCTGTATCAATTTAAATACTTGCTAAACGAATTTTTAAATCATATACACTATCGGGCTCTGACCCGTTTTTATTCCTCTTTCTCTCTTGTATATATATGTATATATTACAGGTGCCCAGCCACAAGGGTGTCTTGTTTAGGATCCCTTGGAAGGAACGTGTTGCAGCTTAGGTGGAAGTTGCAGGCCACTTGCTTAGACGATTTCATTTACTTGATTCCACTTCTATCATTCTCCTTATTGGGCATGTGTCGCCCTTTCCACTATTTATCTATTTTATTGGGACATCTGTATTTCAGTTATTTCTAGTACTGTTACTTTGTGATTTATTCAGCATGTATGTTTTACTTTAAGTTTTAAATGCTGGGGTTTAGTTGTTGAATGTTTAAATTAATTGGATTATATGTTCCAGGATTATTGTGGTGTGATTCTTTAAATATTGAATTGTTGTAGATAATTAAATCTTTATTTTCAAAATAAAATTTGGAAAGTAATGTTAAAAAAATGGTTTTGACACTTAGCTTAATTAAATAGGGTGTTAAATTTGGAAAAGTTATTTTTACGACAGTGATTCTAAGAATGAACCAACTGTTCACCTTGATTTTAATTTAATGAAGGAGTGATCACCCGGTATTTAATTAGGCGGGGTGTCACAGGTAGTATCAGAGCATCAGGTTCTAGTGTCCATAGGATTTGTACGACTTATTTTCGCTTTCAGCTTAACATTTTTGCTATAGAGCCCTATTTTTAGGATTGTTGTATTTCTGCTTTTACGTTACGTCTTCAGCTATTTGAGATTTGATAATGACTGTAGACTAATAAACTACTTCACGTTTCAAATGCCTCCGAGATGTGCACCGAAGGATAGGCGTGCCCAGGCCGAGCATCCAGCAGCTCCGACACAAGGCACTATGAATGCTAATGAAGTAGCCGCCATTATTGCTTAGGCGGTGAATGCCGTGCTAACGGTGGTTCAGCAGGCTCCACCCAGATTCAGGCAGTGGCGCCAGTACCAGAACAACTTCCATCTGCATGGGAGAGGGTTAGGGATGCTTTTCAGAAGGCGCATCCCCCCTGAGTTCTCTGGTAGCTCAGATATCGTCACAGTCAGCCAATGGAAGAAAGACATCCAGCGGCATCTTCGTATGTATGTGTGCACCGACGTGCAAAGGCAGTTATTGTCTTCCTTTAAGCTGGTGGGGGCCACTTTGCAGTGGTGGGAGTCCACTACCACCTTGGAGGAGAGGGACACGGTCCCTATTCAGTCATTTTGGGAGCGGTTTGAGCGCAAGTACTTTCCACCCGCCGTGCAGATTGAGATGAGGCGGAAATTACTGAATTTGAAACAGGAGAACTCTACCGTTGCTGAGTATGAGGAGGAGTTCACAAGACTTCTCACCATAGTTCCAGATGAGGCACCTACTGATAGTAAGAAGATAATGTTATTTGTTGACGGGTTATCTTGGAGGATCCGTCGGCATCTTATAGGGAATCTATCTCTGAGTACTTTCACTGATGTACTCAATGTTGCGTTACTACATTTCCAGGATCACCGCTTCCATCTGCAGGGAATCAGGAGAGCAGGAGAGTCCAGCCAGTAGGGCAGGACCGGGGGTAGTAGTGATAGTGGGGCACCATCTCATGGACAAACTCGTCAACACGAGCAGAGTTCCCATCAGGGGGACCCTGCTAAGCGATTCCATTCAGGTGATTCCAGGCAGGGATTTGGGGGTTATAGGCAGGGCCAGCAGGGCCAGCCTAATCAACAGGGACAACAGCGTTCTAGTCAGGGCCAACAGGGCCAGTGGCAGGGAGGTAACGGCCAGCAGGTCCGTGGTCAGCAGGGTCAGAGGGGAGGTAACTTCAGAGTCCGGTGTTTTGTATGCGGAAAGCATGGTCATAAGCGCCAGGATTTCCCAGAGGGTTATAGGGCCCCACACCAGCAGGGTGCCCGTAATGAACCACAAAGACCACTTTTTCCAGCTGCCCTCCCAGCTCCAGCCCAGGTGCCAGCCCTACCAGCCATTCCAGCAGCTCCAGTGCAGCAGGTGCAGTTACAGTACGGACGTGTCTATAACGTCCACCAGGCAGCAGCTCCACAGGCACCACCCGCGATTGAGGGTATGTTTCCTATCCATAGTACTATGGGTCGGGTTTTGTTTGATACTGGGGCGACGCATTGTTTTATAGCTACGCATTCTGCGAAGACCTTAGGGTTGTTAGCCATAGCAGAGAGCACAGTGACATGTGTAGACTCACCACTAGGGAGTGGGTCGCTTATCTTCTTTATATGCCGGGGAGTGGGGGTAGAGATTGGTAGTTTGGTATTACCTACAGACATGTTAGTCTTAGATATGCATGAGCATGATGTTGTTATCGGTATGGATTGGCTCGCAACTTATAGAGCCATGATTGATTGATTCGGTGGGAGCATTGTTTTTGCCATTCCGGGGCAAGAAATGTTTGTAGTGGTGATGCCTCGCCCAGAGGGAGGTTCGACCGCTCATATGTATTATATAGAGGAGGATGCCTCTAAGGAGGTTGTGATTCCTTTAGACTCGATCCCAGTCGTTCGTGAGTATTTCGATGTATTCCAGGAGATACCAGGCCTACCCCCCAGTCGAGAGATAGACTTTATCATAGATTTATTGCCAGATACGAGACCTATGGCACTTGCTCCATACCGTATGGCTCCGGCGGAGATGCGAGAGTTACGAGATCAGATAGAGCAGCTGTTAGGTCAGGGCTTCATTCGCAGGAGTACCTAACCTTGGGGCGCTCCAGTCTTGTTTGTGAATAAGAGAGATGGTTCACTGAGGTTATGTGTGGACTACCGGGAGTTGAACAAGGTCACGATACAGAATAAGTATCCGTTGCCTCGAATCGATGATTTGTTCGACCAGTTGAGGGGAATAACTTTCTTTTCGAAGATAGATCTGAGGTCGGGGTACCATCAGCTACGTATTAGAGAGCAGGACGTTTCAAAGACTGCCTTCTTGACGAGATATGGGTCTTACGAGTTCAGAGTGATGCCATTTGGTCTCACAAATGCTCCAGCCATGTTCATGGACTTAATGAACCGAGTATTTAGAGAGTTCTTGGATCAGTTTGTAATCGTCTTCATAGATGACATTTTGATATATTCACACTCCGAGGAGGAGCATGCCGAGCACTTGAGGCAGGTTCTTCAGACTTTACGAGAGCATTAGTTGTATGCTAAGTACGAGAACTGTGGATTCTGGTTGCAAGAGGTACAGTTCTTGGGGCATGTTGTTTCTGAATAGGGGATAGCAGTTGACCCGAGTAAAGTGTCAGCGGTGAGGGAGTGGGGACAACCCACGACACCGACGGAAGTGCGTAGTTTCTTGGGGTTAGCCAGATACTAAAGGAGATTCATTCAGGGATTCTCCAAAATAGCGGGTCCATTAACGAACCTGACTCGTAAAAGAGGTACCATATGTTTGGGATGAAGCTTGTCAATTGGCTTTCGACGAGCTGAAAGACAATCTTACTTCAGCACCAGTCCTTGCTTTACTGAAGCAGGTGTGGAGTACCTGGTTTACACCAATGCCTCTTTATGGGGACTTGGGGGAGTACTTCGGCAGGAAGAGAAGGCTATAGCTTTTTCCTCCCGCAGGCTTAAGCCGCATGAGAAGAATTACCCCACCCACGACCTGGAGTTAACAGCGGTCGTCTTTGCATTGAGGATATGGAGACACTATTTATTGGGGGAGAAGTTCCGTTTGTTCACAGATCACAAATCACTGCAGTACCTGTTCACTCAGCGAGAGCAGAATCTTCGTCAGCGCAGATGGTTAGAGTTTGTGAAGGACTATCAGTTCGACATACAGTATCATCCGGGGAAAGCCAATGTAGTTGCTGATGCGTTGAGCCGAAGACCGGTAAATGAGGTAGCGGACGTCTGGAAAGTGAAGTGGAAGGAGTTAGGTCACCAGGACGCAGTAGCCCGTTCCTTCATATCTGTTATGACAGTCACACCCAAGATTGTTACGAGGGTAATACAGGCCCAAACCACAGACCCATTTTGCCAGGAGCAGATTGTATGACTTTTAGCCGAGGATGCTGAGTCCTATTCTGTTAGTTCTGATGGGGGTTTGAGGTTTAATGGGAGGTTAGTGGTTCCAGAAGGGGCAGAATTGTGTCATGTAGTGATGACCCAATCTCACGGGTCCCGATTTGCGGTACATCCTGGAGGAGATAAGATGTACCAAGATATGAGGAGGAAATACTGGTGGAGTGGGATAAAGAAGGACATTGTTGAGTTTGTGTCCAAGTGTTTTACCTGCCAGCTGGTGAAGGTGGACCATCAGAAACCATCAGGATTGCTTCAGCCATTGGAAGTACCCGCGTGGAAGTGGGAGAGTATTTCCATGGATTTTATTACAGGGTTGCCTACATCACAGCGGGGCCACGACTCTATCTGGGTGATTGTAGACCGTTTGACCAAGGTGGCTCATTTTCTGCCAGTGTGGAAAGATTATACCACAGGTCAGTATGCTCAGTTGTTCATTTTTGAGATTGTCATATTACATGGGGTGCCCCTGAATATTGTGTCAGATAGAGACAAGATTTTCGTGTCACGTTTCTGGGAAAGCTTTCAAGAGGCTATGGGTACTGAGTTGAGGCTAAGTTCATTTTATCACCCACAGACAGATGGACAGACAGAGCGTACTAATCAGATGTTAGAGGATATGCTACGCATGTGTGTTCTTGATTTTGGAGGACATCTTCCACTGGTAGAGTTTGCTTATAATAACTCTTATCAGTTTACGATTGGTATGGATCCATTTGAGGCTTTGTATAGCCGGCCTTGTCGTTCTCCAACTTGTTGGCTCGAGGTGGGGGATAACAAGTTTCTAGGACCAGAGGTAATTTAGGAAATCTCCACAAGGATTGAGATGATTAGGAGTCGCATTCGAGTAGCCCAGGACAGGCAGAAGAGCTACGCCGATGCGAAATGGTTCTTCCGGGAGTTTAATGTGGGGGACCAAGTGTTACTGCGTGTATCTCCTATGAAAGGAGTGATCAGGTTCGGGAAGAAAGGGAAATTGGCCCCGAGGTACGTAGGACCATTTCCCATTATCGAGAGGATTGGGCCGGTAGCATACAGATTTGGACTACCAGAGCATTTACATCGCATTCACGATGTATTCCACATCTCGTCGTTGAGACGGTATCTTCGGGATGATATGGCCCATACTCACATCGCGATAGATGAGATAGACTTACAGCCTGACAACTCTTACGAGGAGAGACCGGTGGCTATCCTAGACTATAGTGAGAGGAGATTGAGGTCGAAGATAGTTCCACTTGTACGGGTCCAGTGGGAGCATCATAACGTGGAGGAATCCACTTGGGAGCGCGAGGCCGATATGCGCGAGAGATATCCAGATTTGTTCTTACCAGGTATGCCTTATTTTCCGAATTTTGGGACAAAATTCCGTTATTAGGGGGAAGTATGTAATACCCCGTATTTTTATGCTATATTAATTTGGGGATTTATTAAATTTAATGTGAATTAATTATTTAATAAAAATACGAAAATTAATTATGTTATAATTATTAACGTGATGAGAGTTAGTAATTATGGGAAAATTTGTTGAATATTACTAATGAGCAACGTAATATATAATAGTGGCCACATTAAATGTCACGAGTGAATAAAATGACAATTTTAAAAATTTGAGTCGGGATGCGCCCGTGTCGCGTCGGGACTAAATATTGATAAATAAAAGTAAATATTTAATAAGTTGTTTGTATGGTCGTTTTGAGTACGCCAACGCATCCGGAAGGGTCGAGACAGTCAGAAAAGTATACCCGGGAGTTTGATTTGGGCCTCGGGGCATTTTTAGGCCTAATTAGTACCCCGGGAGGGCATTTTAGTCATTTTGTATTTTTGGGTAATTAAACACACAAAAATTAAAGGGGTTATATCATATGTTTAGGTTATCTCCTAGGGTTAGATAACTCAAAACACTAGAACGGCCATTGGAGAGGAGAAGAGAGAGCTCTCAAGGCATTTCAAGGCTCAAAACTCACATGTTTGCACCGCCGCCACCGCCAACGCATAGATCGCGAGACGGGGAACACAACCACACCAAATTCAACACCAAACTAGATTTCTGAAAATCCCAGGCAAGTGTTTATCTTGCTTATTTTGTTGATGCATCATCCATATTATTTTAGGAGTTATTAGGATGAGATTTATGGAAGAAAAACCCAATTTGAGATGGGAAATTTTCATGTAGTGATGATTTATTTGATATTCTGGAAACCTTTTGTCATGTAAAGGATTAAGAGTTTGATTAAGAAAAGAGTTCTAATCAGATACAAACACTAAAAGAAAATTTATTCCGGACGATCGGACAGTTGGAATTGGATGAAATTTTACAGAGAATTAGCTGAAGACGAGAGGAAGCTACATAAAAAAAATTCAGCTCGATCGAACCGTTCAATATTTTTTAATATCTTTTTTTTTCTAGACAGTTTTATGTTTTGAGGACTCTTAGAGATAATGAAAATTCAATTAAAACTCCATTTTAATTCCGATTTCGAAACCGTTTGAATTTCTCATCTTTGAAAATAAAATTCAAAATCCTTTAATGTAAGGCGAAATCTATATTTTTGGGATATTTTGCATAAGGGATAATATAAGTATATATTAAAGGGGAGAGACACGTAAGAGAGAGTTACATTGGAACATAAATGGATATCTACTGAATTGTACATTTGGAAGAATAGAGTCCATGAGGGTTACGTAGTAAGTTGGAAAAACCCTTCGAATTAAAGTTAGAAACGAACCATTATACTTGATAAATAATAATGGGAAAATAAGGATAAATGTTGTGAATGTGGTGTGACACCCCGACTAATTAAATACCGGGTAGCTACTCCTTTATTAAATTAAACCAAAATGCCAAGTTGGCTCAGTTAATAGCATCACTGTCGAAAACATTTTATTATTACTAACCACCTAGTATTTAAAAAGTAAGTTGCCAAATTTTAATTAAAGTCTGATTAACATTCAGTAAAAGATTTAATGCAAGAATAGTATCACCATTCACCATAACGAAGTAATAGAATAACCATCACACGATATAATAAATCCGGAGGAAAACTCCTCACAACAAACTGCACAACTGAAAAGAACAACTAAATACTGAATACTGAATCAATACATGCCAAAGTCTAAAAAAAACTGAAATGGAAAAGTCTCTAATAGAATTTGGGCAACATGCCCTACAACTGAAGAATACTGAATATGGAATCCAAATGGTAGAAGCGTCTAAAGCAAATCCCTGTAGCTTCCACAAACATCTACAGCTCGTCACCTGAATGAGGATCCTATGCATGGTGTCCTTGTGGCTGGGCACCTAAAATGGTTTTACAAAAAATAGGTTTGAAAGCAAACGGGTCAGAGCCCGAATGTGGAGATATTTTAAAAACCTGCAAGTTCTTTAAAAACATTTAAAACATTAAATGCAAAGTACATGTTAGGAAGTGCACTCACATGAAATTCTCACCTCTCGTCTAACTATGCACTCCTAACGTAAGTACCCATCTAAAATGACACAAACCACTAGCTAAGTGACATCATATCTAGCTAGACTGTCATAGGTTCTACCCTCATTACTTGGTTCCCATTAACATAAAAACGATCCCAATTAAATAGGGGTTTAACGTAAACTCAGATGCTCAATATGCAATATATTTCACTATCAGTTAACCCGTTATGTTTTTCTCGAAACAATACCGTAATTATATTCACAACATTAACATGAAGGTCCCCATTAATTAAGTGTATATTATTCACATCATAAATATACAATACAAGCACCCCGAGAACTAAGCTGCGGTATACACATACTCTGCTATCCATCCCGGTACATCACGTACATAAGAATCACATATTTCGAATCTCTCAGGAATAGTTCACAGATAACAACATCACAAATAATGGAGGCGAACACAGTCACATCACATGGGTCACGCACATACCTACGCTCCCACGATCAGCGGACTTATTAACATCCCAATAAGTCTTTCTCTGACCTATGTTCATCGAGGTAACCAGTCTAAATCCGGGCAACACAAGGATTAGAGGGACCTAAGCGAAGGCAAACCTCCCGTGATAGCAAGTATGGTAGGTATGTCATACACACAAATCATATACCAATACTAAGTAAGCACACATCTTAGTAATCACCGTAGTTTAATTGTAGTACTTATCACATTCTCGTACCAACTTAATATATATACAACTTATATAATCCCGGTCCATATTTATACGCGCCATAATTTATTCTCACGTCGCAGTAGGCACTCACGTCTAGACTCAAATGTCTATTTGATTGGATCCACACTTGTATAATTTACTCCTCATTATAACCCAAATGTCCCAAGTATACTAATACACCATCAAAGGAATGTTATCTCTATCCTCGAACAAGTTTACAAGACTCCCAAAATCAAAACAGGCCAAAAAGGCCTAAACTGCCAACTCGTTAGAAGTCTCGTTTGAACGAGGCTGTTTGAAAGAGATTTCGTTCGAACGAACTGGGCTATCTAACGAGATCTCGTTCGAACGAGATTATCGAGCGTACATCCCTATCGTTAGAACCACAAACTGTCAACTCGTTAGAAGCTCGTTCGAACGAGCTCGTTCGAACGACCTGGGTAGGTCTTCTAACGAGTGACCAGATTCAAGCCCAGAAATTCTATATTCATTTTTCACCAATTTCTACACTTCTAATCTCAACCAAAATTCGTCCCAACAATGTTTTATGGTCTCTAATCATCCCTAAACATATAAAGGTTACATACAAACGTATTTTAAAGGACCAATTCCTCCTAATCATCATCAATCCATCAAATCTCTACACTTTTCCCCAAATTTTCAAGAACATAAACCCTAAAATTTATGATCATCAATTTACTCAAATTAGATTCGTTTTTGTTACATCCAACACATATTTACATCAGGGTAATCATTTCTCTATGATTCTACATGCTATTACTCCTCAACATTCAAATTCTAAGTCCAATTAAAATGGGTTTTTATTAAACTCTCAAGAACAATTTGATTTATGTAAATTCCTACACATGGAAGATGCATTCTCTATAATAATTAAAATTAAACCACTTGCCTTGATTCAATCTCTGATTTGATGATGATTTGTTGAAGTTTTCTCTCTCTTTCTACAGAATTCCCTTCTATCTCTCTCTCTTCAAGCTTATCTCTAATAGTGGCTAGGATTTTCTTTGGGAAAGTTTTGGAAACCTAATTTGATAACCCCCGTAGCTTATTGGGTCATTAAGGGTTGGTTAGTGGGTTTAGTGGGTCAATTCCCAATCAGATAAAGACTCCTAATTTTCGTCACTTTAAATTCCCTAAAATACGAAATTACCAAAATACCCAATTGTCACACGGATATTTTTTTTTTCTGAAATACTCCGGTGAGGCCTCAAGTTTTCCCCATAAAACTTGATCAGCCAACCAATACATGAGGTTCACCAACACGGCCTGCTCTTAACACGATTATAGCAAGCAAAATAGCAAACCAAGTCACACATATGAGGTACACACACAATAGACACGAAATTACAGGAACTCAACTCCCAACCTTTATTTAATCACTCCAAGATTACAAAGGAACACTCAAATTCGTCCTAAGGCTGCCTGCTACTGCTTGCTGAAAATCACGCACACCTTGTCTCCTCAATTCAGCCTGCGCCCAAGGCTGAAGATTGGAAACGAAATTGAAGACCTTGTCTTCCTCGGACATCCCCTTAACGTCCAGCATCACTGACGTGAACTCTTTCACGTAATCCCGCACAGTCTTATCGTGCTTCACGCGTCGCAACGCCTCCCTCGCTTGCCAACCAGAATTTGCTGTCAAGAATTGATCCCGCAATTCCTTCTTTAGTTCACTCCACGAACTGATTTCAGACCTGCTTTTGTCTTCGGTCCGAGTTCTCCACCAAAGTTTTGCATCATCACATAAGTACATAGTGGTGATTGCAACCATCTCCATTTCGTTGATATGAGCAGTCTTAAAATACTGTTCCATATCATACACGAAATTCTCCAATTCCTTTGCCGACCTTGCTCCAGCAAATGCCTTCGGTTCTGGAATTCTGTATTTCTTGACACCAACACCACTGGTGTCGTTTCTCCCAGCGTGGAGCCACGCCTTTTTCAGCAATTCTTCCAACTTGACCAAGAGTGCTGTATGTGCACCATCCGTTGGAGGATTTGCAAATAATTCCTCCAATTTTTGAACCCTTTCTCGCAATTCTGCACTGCTGCCTCCTGCCATTTCTTTGCAGAATTCAAGAAAACTCTTGCCAAACTTGGGCTAACCTTGACAAATTCGGACTTCTCCCTTCAAAAACTGGCTGGAACACACCAGAATTTCGCCCCAAAACTCAGCTCTGATACTAATTGTCACACGGATATTTTTTTTTTCTGAAATACTCCGGTGAGGCATCAAGTTTTCCCCATAAAACTTGATCAGCCAACCAATACACGAGGTTCACCAACACGACCTGCTTTGAACACGATTATAGCAAGCAAAATAGCAAACCAAGTCACATATATGAGGCACACACACAATAGACACGAAATTACAGGAACTCAACTCCCAACCTTTATTTAATCGGTGTGGCCTAAAAATACCCCGGGACCCAAACTAAACTCCCATCTAGTGTTTTCTGACTATCTCGACCCTTCCGGACGCGTTGGCGCACTCAAAATGAACATACGGTTAATAGAATTTAAATTCACTTTTATAAATAAAATAATTATAATCTGACGCGACTGTCACCCGCGTCCCAATAAAATGTCCAAATTGCCGTATATCAATCTCACGACAAATTTCATAATTCAATATTCATAAATCATCATATATACTCAATATAGTCAAATACCAACTCACATCTGGCTAGTATTTTATCCGGATTAATTCTCAATTAATTCTCATTTAATTAATTAATCCCAAAATAAATATTGCCAAAAATACGGGGTATTACATACTTCCCCCCTAATAACAGAATTTCGTCCCGAAATTCGAAACTAGAAAGTACCTGGTAAGAACAACTCTGGATAATGTTCGCGCATCTCATCCTCGCACTCCCATGTGGACTCCTCGACATTATGATGTCGCCACTGAACACGCACTAACGGGACTATCTTTGACCGCAGTTTCCGCTCACTTTGGTCCAAAATAGCAATCGACCCCTCCTCATAGGAGCTATCAGGTTGGAGATCGATGTCCTCCAAAGCAATATGAGAATGATCCAAATTGTCTCTAAGATATTTCCTTAGCGAGGAAATATGAAACACATCGTGAATGCGGTGTAAATGCTCCGGTAACCCGAGTCTATACGCAACTGGTCCAATCCGCTCAATAATAGGAAATGACCCCACATACCTCGGTGCCAACTTCCCCTTCTTCCCGAAACGCATAACCCCCTTCATAGGAGATACTCTGAGCAAAACTTGGTCCCCCACTTGGAACTCCCTGAAAAACCTCTTCGGATGAGCATAACTCTTCTGTCAGTCTTGAGCTACCCGAATGCGACTCCGAATCAACTCAATCCTTGCCGAAGTATCCTGAATCACTTCCGGCCCATGTAGTTTGTTGTCCCCCACCTCTAACCAACATGCTGGGGAACGACAAGGTCTACCGTACAACGCCTCAAACGGAGCCATGCCAATAGTGAACTGGTAGGAGTTATTGTAGGCAACCCCATGATAAAGTCCATGGATATGCTCTCCCACATCCATACCGGGACCTCCAATGGCTGTAGTAGTCCTGCCGGTCTCTGATGATCCACTTTTACAAGCTGACAAGTGGCGCATTTCGAAACAAACTCAGCAATATCTTTCTTCATACCGCTCCACCAATACTGCCGTCTCATGTCTTGGTACATTTTATCCCCTCCGGGATGTACCGCGAACCGTGAGCCGTGCGACTCTGCCATCACCTCGTGTCGCAATTCCTCCCCTTCCGGAACCACTAATCTCCCATTGAAGCACAATCCCCCGTCTGAGCTAACGGTATAGGACTCGGCTCCCTCTGCTAGTAATCGAACTATCTGCTCCTGGCAGAACGAGTCATTAGCCTTGCCCGTACTACCTTCGTGACAATCTGCGGTGTAACAGTCATCACAGACATGAAAGATCGGGCCACTTCATCCTGGTGTCCCAATTCCTTCCACTTGGCCTTCCACACCTCTGCCACTTCATCTGCTGGCCTACGGCTCAACGCGTCTGCCACCACATTAGCCTTACCCGGGTGATACTGGATATCGAACTGGTAGTCTTTCATAAACTCAAGCCACCTACGCTGCCACATATTCAACTCCTTCTGCGTGAACAGGTACTGTAGGGACTTGTGGTCCTTGAACAGTTGGAACTTCTCCCCCAAAAGATAGTGCCTCCAAATCCGTATGCAAATACCACCGCCGCCAACTCCAAATCATGCGTGGGGTAATTCGTCTCATGAGGCTTAAGCTTACGGGAAGCATAAGCTATGGCTTGTCTCTCCTGCTGCAATACACTTCCAAGTCCTTGCAAAGACGCATCGGTGTAAACCAAATACTCAACTCCCGGTCTCGGTAATGCTAACATAGGTGCTGAGGTCAATTTTTCCTTTAACTCGTCAAATGCCAACTGAGAGGCATCACTCCAGATGAATGGCACACCCTTACGAGTCAGATGTGTCAAAGGACCCGCTATCTTCGAAAATCCCCGAATGAACCTCCTGTAGTACCCTGCTAGGCCCAAGAAACTACGAATCTCAGTCGGTGTCGTGGGTTGTCCCCATTCCCTCACCGCGGATACCTTCCCCGGATCAACAGATATCCCCTGGTCGGAAATAATATGTCCCAAAAATTGGACCTCCTTCAGCCAAAACCCGCACTTTTCGAACTTTGCATACAGCTCGTTCTGACGCAGCGTCTGCAAAACTTGCCTCAAATGCTCGGCGTTCTCCTCCTCTGTCTGGGAGTAAACCAGAATATCATCGATGAAGACAATGACAAACTGATCTAGGAAATCTCTGAACACTCTGTTCATCAAGTCCATAAACACAGCTGGAGCGTTGGTCAAACCAAAAGGCATAACTCGAAACTCGTAAGAACCATATCTCGACAAGAACGCAGTCTTCGAGACATCCTCCTCCCTGATACGCAACTGATTGTATCCCGATCTCAAATCAATCTTTGAGAAGAAAGAAGCTCCTCTCAACTGGTCGAATAAGTCATCGATTCGAGGCAACAGATACTTATTCCGTATCGTGACCTTATTCAACTCTCGGTAGTCCACACACAATCTCAGTGAACCGTCCCTCTTCTTTACGAACAACACAGGGGCACCCCACGGTGAAGTACTCCTCCGTATAAACCCCTGACCCAACAATTGTTCAATCTGATCCCGTAACTCCCTCATCTCAGCTGGAGCCATACGGTACGGTGCACGTGCTATAGGTCTCATACCTGGTAGTAAATCTATAACAAAGTCTATCTCTCGATTGGGGGGTAGGCCTGGTATCTCCTAAAACACATCCGAATACTCCCTGACAACTGGGATAGAATCTAAAGGAATCACAACCTCCTTAGAGGTATCCTCCTCTATGTAATACAGATGAGCGGTCGACCCTCCCTCTGGGCGAGGCATCGCCACTACAAACATCTCTTGCCCCGGAATGGAAAAAACAATTCTCCCGCTGAAGCAATCAATCATGGCCCTATAAGCTACGAGCCAATCCATACCGATAATCACATCGTGCACATGCATATCTAATACCAACATGTCTGCAGGTAATACCAAACCACCAATCTCTACCCCCACTCCCCGGCATATAAAGAATATAAGTGACCCATTCCCCAATGGTGAGTCGACACACGTCACTGTGCTCTCCACTGTGGCTAACAACCCTAAAGCCTTCACGAAATGTGTAGCTATAAAACAATGTGTAGCCCCCGTATCAAACAATACCCGACCCATAGTGCCATGGATAGGAAACGTACCCTCAATCGCAGGCGGTGCCTGTGGAACTGCTGCCTGGTGGACGTTATAGACACGTCCATACTGTAGCTACCCCTGCTGAGCTGGGACTGCTAGAATGGGTGGCAATGCTGCCATCTGTGGCGGTGCGGAGAGAGCGGCGGGAAATATAGGCCTCTGCGGCTCCTGGCGAGCACCCTGCTGCTGCTGCTGTGGGGCCCTGCCCCTATCAGGACAATCCTGTCATTTATGGCCAGTCTTGCCACAAACAAAACACTTCCCTGAGAAGTTCCCTCCTCTCTGCCCCTGCGGTCCCCAGCCCTGGTGGCCGTTACCGTTCCTCCCTTGGCCCTACTGGCCCTGCTGAAACTGCTGCCCATTCTGCCCCTGATGGCCTTTTGGACCCTGATGGCCCTGACCGAAACCTCCCTGTCTGTGCCTGTAATTCCCTGATCTGAACCTCTTCTGATCCCCCTGCTGGGAACCCTACTCACCCTGTCTCTACCCCTGAACAGATTGTGCCCCACCGGCACCATGTCCTCCAGTCCTGCCCTGATGGCTAGACTCTCCCGATCTTTTGCCCTCAGCCATATGAAAGCGATGATCCTGGAAGTGTAACAAAGCAGCGTTAACCACATCAGAATAAGTGGCCAATGAAAGGTTCCCTAACAGATGCTGACGGATCCTCTCAAACCGTCGGTGAATTTCTCAATCTTCTTCTTTTCTGTTGGTATCTCACTCGGAACGATATTCAACAGGTTCATGAACTCGGCCTCATACTCGGCCACGGTCTTACCCTCTTGCTTCAAATTCATCAGTTTCCTCCTCATTTCTGTGTGAATAGCTGACGAAAAATACTTGCGGTCGAACCGCACCCAAAAGTCCTGAATAGTGAGAGTATCCCTCTCCTCCACGGTGGTAATAGACTCCCACCACTGCAGTGCAGATCCAACTAGATTGAAAGTAGCTAGCACCTGCTTCTGAACTTCCGTGCACTCATACATCCTCAAGTGGCTCTGTATATCCTTCCTCCACTGGCTCGAGACTACCACATCTGAGCTACCTGCAAACTCTAGCGGATGCGCTTTCTGAAAAGCATCACGTACACGTTCCCAAGCGGACGAGAATGCATTTGCCTGTACTGGAACGGCAACCGGCGCCTGAGGTGGTGCCTACTGAACTACGGCAATTGCAGCATTTACCGCTTGGGCTACAATGGCTGCAAGCTCAGCGGCGTTCATCATGCCCTGAACTGGAGCGGGCTGGGGTTCGGGCGTTGCATCCCTGGGAACTCGTCGTGCACATCGTGCAGGCATCTGAAATAAGAATAAAGTTTATAAGTTCGCAGTTATAAACTTAAAATAGCTGAAGAACGAAGCATACACAAAAGAGTACAACAGTCCTAAAATATAGGGCTCTATATCAAAGAAAACTTAGCGGAAACATAATAGCCGTACAGATCCTAAAGGATGTGACACCCCGACTAATTAAATACCGGGTAGCTACTCCTTTATTAAATTAAATCAAAATGCCAAGTTGGCTCAGTTAATAGCATCACTGTCGAAAACATTTTTAAAATTACTAACCATCTAGTATTTAAAAAGTATGTGCCAAATTTTAAATTAAGTCTGATTAACATGCAAAAAGAAATAATGGAAGAACAACATAATCCATTCACCATAACGAAGTAATAGAATAACCATCACACGATATAAATAAATCCGGAGGAAAACTCCTCACAACATACTCCACAACTGAAATGAATAACTAAATACTGAATACTGAATCAATACATGCCAAAGTCTGAAAAACTGAAATGGAAAAGTATCTCTAATGGAACTGGGCAACATGCCCTAAAACTGAGGAATACTGAACATGGAATCCAAATGATAGAAGCGTCTACAAGCAAATCCCTGTAACTTCCACAAACAGCTACAGCTCGTCATCTGAATGAGTATCCTATGCATGGTGTCCTTGTGGCTGGGCACCTAAAATGGTTTTACAAGAAAAAATAGATTTGAAAGCAAACGGGTCAGAGCCCGAATGTGGAGATATTTTAAAAACCTGCAAGTGCTTTAAAAACATTTAAAACATTCAATGCAAAGTACATGTTAGGACGTGCACTCACATGAAATTCTCACCTCTCGTCTAACTGTGCACTCCTAACGCAAGTACCCATCTAGAATGACACAAACCACTAGTTAAGTGACATCATATCTAGCTAGACTGATATAGGTTCTACCCTTATTACTCGGTTCCCATTAACATAAAAATGATCTCAATTAAATAGGGGTTTAACGTAAACTCAGATGCTCAATATGCAATATATTTCACTATCAGTTAACCCGTTATGTTTTTCTCGAAACAATACCGTAATTATATTCACAACATTAACATGAAGGTTCCCATTAATTAAGTGTATATTTTTCACATCATAAATATACAATACAAGCACCCCAAGAACTAAGCTGCGGTGCACACATACTCTGCTATCCATCCCGGTACATCACGTACATAAGGATCACATATTCTGAATCTCTCAGGAATAGTTCACAGATAACAACATCACAAATAATGGAGGCGAACACAGTCACATCACATGGGTCACGCACATACCTACGCTCCCACGATCAGCGGACTTATTAACATCCCAATAAGTCTTTCTCTGACCTATGTTCATCGAGGTAACCAGTCTAAATCCGGGCAACATAAGGATTAGAGGGCCCTAAGCGAACGCAAACCTCCCGTGATAGCAAGTATGGTAGGTATGTCATACACACAAATCATATATCAATACTAAGTAAACACGCATCTTAGTAATCACCGTAATTTAATTGTAGTACATATCGCATTCTCGTACCAACTTAATATATATATAACTTATATAATCCCGGTCCACATTTATACGCGCCATAATTTATTCTCACGTCGTAGTAGGCACTCACGTCTCAATCCATAATGTCTATTTGATTCGATCCACAATTATAATTTACTCTTCATTATATCCCAAATGTCCCAAGTATACCAATTCACCATCAAAGGAATGTTATCTCTATCATCGAACAAGTTTACGGGACTCCCAAAATCAAAACAGGCCAAAAAGGCCTAAACTACCAGCTCCTTAGAAGTCTCGTTCGAACGAGGCTGTTCGAACGAGATTTCGTTCGAACGAACTGGGCTATCTAACGAGATCTCTTTCGAACGAGATTATCGAATGAACATCCCTCTCGTTAGAACCCCAAACTGTCAACTCGTTAGAAGCTCGTTCGAACAACCTGGGTAGGTCTTCTAACGAGTGACCAGATTCAAGCCCAGAAATCCTATCTCGTTTTTCACCAATTTCTACACCTCAAATCTTAACTAAAATTCGTCCAATCCATGTTTTAAGGTCTCCAATCATCCTAAAACATACTAAGGTCATATACTAACATCTTTTAAGGAATTAACACATCCTAAACATCATTGATTCATCAAATTTCTACCCTTTCCACCAAATATTCAAGAACATAAACCCTAGAATTTAATATCATCAATTTACTCAATTTAGATCCGTTTTTGTTACATCCAACATACATTAACATCAGGGTAATCATCTCTATACGATTCTACATGAAATTTCTTCTCAACATTCAAATTCTAAGTCCAATTAAAATGGGTTTTTATTAAACTCTCAAGAACAATTAGATTTATGTAAATTCCTACACATGGAAGATGCATTCTCTATAATAATTGAAATTAAACCACTTGCCTTAATTCAATCTCTTATTTGATGAAGCTCTCTCCCTCTCTTTCTGCAGAATTCCTTCTCTCTCTCTCTCTCCACAAGCCTTCTTCTCCAATGGCTATGGTGGCTAGGGTTTTCTTTGGCAAAGTTTTAGAAACCTAATCTAATAACCCCCGTAGCTTATTGGGTCATTAAGGGCTGGTTAGTGGGTTTATTGGGTAACTTCCCAATCAGATAAAACTCTTAATTTTCGTCACTTTTAATTCCCAAAAATACAAAATTACCAAAATACCCTTTATGTTGCTGGTATGGCCTAAAAATACCCCGGGACCCAAACTAAACCCCCGGCTAGTGTTTTCTGACTATCTCGACCCTTCCGGACGCGTTGGCGCACTCAAAATGACCATACGGTTAATAGAATTTAAATTCACTTTTATAATCAAAATAATTATAACCTGACGCGACTGTCACCCGCGTCCCAATAAAATGTCCAAATTGCCGTATATCAATCTCATGACAATTTCATAATTCAATATTCATAAATCATCATATATACTCAATATAGTCAAATAACAACTCACATCTCGCTAGTATTTTATCCGGATTAATTCCCAATTAATTCTCATTTAATTAATTAATCCCAAAAATAAATATTGCCAAAAATACGGGGTATTACAACGGACACCAGAACCTGATGCTCTGATACCACCTGTGACACCCCGACTAATTAAATACCGAGTAGCTACTCCTTTATTAAATTAAACCAAAATGCCAAGTTGGCTCAGTTAATAGCATCACTGTCGAAAACATTTTATTATTACTAACCACCTAGTATTTAA
The DNA here is from genome assembly GCA_949130495.1 of Sambucus nigra. Classification (NCBI taxonomy): domain Eukaryota; kingdom Viridiplantae; phylum Streptophyta; class Magnoliopsida; order Dipsacales; family Adoxaceae; genus Sambucus; species Sambucus nigra. The sequence continues at coordinate 90,942,232 of OX422219.1, read as the reverse complement.
AAAGTAAGTTGCCAAATTTTAATTAAAATCTGATTAACATGTAGTAAAAGATTTAATGCAAGAATAATATCACCATTCACCATATCGAAGTAATAGAATAACCATCACATGATATAATAAATCCGGAGGAAAACTCCTCACAACAAACTCCACAACTGAAAAGAATAACTAAATACTGAATACTGAATCAATACATGCCAAAGTCTAAAAAAAAACTGAAATGGAAAAGTCTCTAATAGAATTTGGGCAACATGCCCTACAACTGAAGAATAATGAATATGGAATCCAAATGGTAGAAGCGTCTAAAGCAAATCCCTGTAGCTTCCACAAACAGCTACAACTCGTCACCTGAATGAGGATCCTATGCATGGTGTCCTGTGGCTGGGTACCTAAAATGGTTTTACAAAAAATAGGTTTGAAAGCAAACGGGTCAGAGCCCGAATGTGGAGATATTTTAAAAACCTGCAAGTGCTTTAAAAACATTTAAAACATTAAATGCAAAGTGCATGTTAGGACGTGCACTCACATGAAATTCTCACCTCTCGTCTAACTGTGCACTCCTAACGTAAGTACCCATCTAAAATGACACAAACCACTAGCTAAGTGACATCATATCTAGCTAGACTGTCATAGGTTCTACCCTTATTACTTGGTTCCCATTAACATAAAAACGATCCCAATTAAATAGGGGTTTAACGTAAACTCAGATGCTCAATATGCAATATATTTCACTATTAGTTAACCCATTATGTTTTTCTCGAAACAATACCTTAATTATATTCACAACATTAACATGAAGGTCCCCATTAATTAAGTGTATATTATTCACATCATAAATATACAATACAAGCACCCCGAGAACTAAGCTGCGGTACACACATACTCTGCTATCCATCCCGGTACATCACGTACATAAGGATCACATATTCCGAATCTCTCAAGAATAGTTCACAGATAACAACATCACAAATAATGGAGTCGAACATAGTCACATCACATGGGTCACGCACATACCTACGCTCCCACGATCAGCGGACTTATTAACATCCCAATAAGTCTTTCTCTGACCTTTGTTCATCGAGGTAACCAGTCTAAATTCGAGCAACACAAGGATTAGAGGGCCCTAAGCGAACGCAAACCTCCTGTGATAGCAAGTATGGTAGGTATGTCATACACACAAATCATATACCAATACTAAGTAAGCACACATCTTAGTAATCACCGTAGTTTAATTGTAGTACTTATCACATTCTCGTACCAACTTAATATATATACAACTTATATAATCCCGGTCCATATTTATACGCGCCATAATTTATTCTCACGTCGTAGTAGGCACTCACTTCTCGACTCAAATGTCTATTTGATTTGATCCACACTTGTATAATTTACTCCTCATTATAACCCAAATGTCCCAAGTATACTAATACACCATCAAAGGAATGTTATCTCTATCCTCGAACAAGTTTACGGGACTCCCAAAATCAAAACAGGCCAAAAAGGCCTAAACTGCCAGCTCGTTAGAAGTCTCGTTCGAACGAGGCTGTTCGAACGAGATTTCGTTCGAACTAACTGGGATATCTAACGAAATCTCGTTCGAACGAGATTATCGAACGAACATACCTCTCGTTAGAACCCCAAACTGTCAACTCGTTAGAAGCTCGTTCGAACGACCTGGGTAGGTCTTCTAACGAGTGACCAGATTCAAGCCTAGAAATTCTATATTCATTTTTCACCAATTTCTACACTTCTAATCTCAACCAAAATTCGTCCCAACAATGTTTTATGGTCTCTAATCATCCCTAAACATATAAAGGTTACATACAAACGTATTTTAAAGGACCAATTCCTGCTAATCATCATCAATCCATTAAATCTCTACACTTTTCCCCAAATTTTCAAGAACATAAACCCTAAAATTTATGATCATCAATTTACTCAAATTAGATTCGTTTTTGTTACATCCAACACATATTTACATTAGGGTAATCATTTCTCTACGATTCTACATGCTATTACTCCTCAACATTCAAATTCTAAGTCCAATTAAAATTGGTTTTTATTAAACTCTCAAGAACAATTTGATTTATGTAAATTCGTACACATGGAAGATGCATTCTCTATCATAATTGAAATTAAACCACTTGACTTGATTCAATCTCTGATTTGATGACGATTTGTTGAAGTTCTCTCTCTCTTTCTGCAGAATTCCCTTCTATCTCTCTCTGTCCAAGCTTATCTCCAATGGTGGCTAGGGTTTTCTTTGGGAAAGTTTTGGAAACCTAATTTGATAACCCCGTAGCTTATTGGGTCATTAAGGGTTGGTTAGTGGGTTTAGTGGGTCAATTCCCAATCAGATAAAGACTCCTAATTTTCGTCACTTTAAATTCCCTAAAATACGAAATTACCAAATTACCCTTTATGTTGCTAGTGTGGCCTAAAAATACCTCGGGACCCAAACTAAACTCCCGGCTAGTGTTTTCTGACTATCTCAACCCTTCCGGACGCGTTGGCGCGCTCAAAACAACCATACGGTTAATAGAATTTAAATTCACTTTTATAAATAAAATAATTATAATCTGACGCGACTGTCACCCGCGTCCCAATAAAATGTCCAAATTGTCGTATATCAATCTCACGACAAATTTCATAATTCAATATTCATAAATCATCATATATTCTCAATATAGTCAAATACCAACTCACATCTCGCTAGTATTTTATCCGGATTAATTCCCAATTAATTCTCATTTAATTAATTAATCCCAAAATAAATATTGCCAAAAATACGGGGTATTACATGTGGGTTATTGGATAAACCTAAATTGATATAATAAAAGTGGTATATTTATATGATTGTGTATGCATATATTATATACTTGTGAAAATCATGCCCGCGCTACTTGCTATCCCTGAGGTTTCCGCGCTGGGACGATCTTATCTCGTGTGCCTTATGGGGGATATTGACTCGTACCCTAGAAGATAGAAATCCTAGGTACAGGCTATCGAATCGGTAGTCACGGTCCTAAGAGACGTGAGGGTATGTACTGACCTCTTGGACTTGGAAACTATGCTTCGCCTCAATATTGTTTGTGTATGTATTTATACAGTTCGAGAGTGATTCCGATCTTGTATTCCCTTTAGTACGATTGATACGGGGATTGGATAGCAGAGTATGCCCGCACCATAAAATTCGATGTGGGGTGCTATTAGAATATATATATTATACGAGTATTTAATATATATATGAACTTCTAAAATATGAGAAACTGCCAACTGTGTTATAGTAAGTAAGACATGTATAATGACTCAAATTGGAAATATTTGTTTTGAAAAGTATAATATGATATTGTAAAACTTTATGAATCAATAAAGTTAAAATGAGCGTTTTGGTACTAAATGAAATTATCCTTTTAAACCATGATGTTTTTAAATATTAAATTTTGAGAGTCACCTAAGATAAGTTAAATCCTTGGGGAAGGATAGTGTGATATATGATGAGATAAACCATTGGGAAGGTTAGTGCGATAGGAGTGCACATTAGAAGAGAGGCGAGAATTTCTCAAGAGAGTGTCGCACTAATATGTTGTTGCATTGGCCTGTATCAATTTAAATACTTGCTAAATGAATTTTTAAATCATATACATTATCGAGCTCTTACTCGTTTCTATTCCTCTTTCTCTCTTGTATAATATGTATATATTACAGGTGCCCAACCACAGGGGCGTCTTGTGTGGGATCCCTTGGAAGGAACGTACTGCAGCTTAGGTGGGAGTTGCAGGCCACTTGCTTAGACGATTTCATTTACTTGATTCCACTTCTATCATTCTCCTTATTGGGCATGTGTCTCCCTTTCCACTATTTATTTGTTTTATTGGGACATTTGTATTTCAGTTATTTCTAGTACTATTACTTTGGGATTTATTCAGCATGTATGTTTTACTTTAAGTTTTAAATGCTAGGGTTTAGTTATTGAATGTTTAAATTAATTGGATTATATGTTCCAGGATTATTGTGGTGTGATTCTTTAAATATTGAATTGTTGTAGATAATTAAATCTTTATTTTCAAAATAAAATTTGGAAAATAATGTTAAAAAAATGTTTTGACACTTAGCTTAATTAAATAGGGTGTTAAATTTGGAAAAGTTATTTTTACGACAGTGATGCTAAGAATGAACCAACTGTTAACCTTGATTTTAATTTAATAAAGGAGTGATCGCCCGATATTTAATTAGGGGGGGTGTCACAACCCTTTCAATCAAATCCAGTAATCTCTAGGATATTGTCACAACCCGCTAAATTTTGGGGTCGGCCGCCACCAAAACTAAGACGGGTGTGAGTAAATAAAATATCATTCTTAGCATGAGGCAGATATGAGACATATGAAATTAATTCCCAAAATAAATGATAAACAATCTCAAAAGATTAACCATCCAACTAAGCAATAAGAGATCCATCTTTATGCTACACTCAAAGTAAATCCATTCTCTAGTAATATGAAACTGAATAATATCCAATTGAATCCAGTGAAATAACTGAATAAAACCCATAACAACTTTGTAACTGAATGGCCCAATCAAAACCATAAACTGTGTCTCAAAGTGAATATAAAGGAATGGAAACTAAACTAAACTACTAAGCAGTAATATAAAATAAACTCCAGATGCACCTCCAAACGATAATCTCTCAATAATCCTATACAACTTCTCCAGACTTTTCCTGAAAAAGTTAGTCAATGCGCGAGGTCAGAACCCCAAGCATGAATACACACTACTCCCCTCAACTAGGGTCCGTGAACCCATACAGTAGAATAATACATGATAAATATCACAATGGAATATTTTAATTAAATGAGATAATTAAATGCGATTAATATAAATCACTAGCTACACTCAGAAATTCCCATTCCAAAAAACACACCAATATGATTTAAAATCCTAAGTCCCGGGATGTTAATTTAATTAAATTAACCCAGTTAACATTGTTCTCACTTTTTATTATGGCGGTCCTCCCGCCCAGGGTGGTAATCCACTAAAGTGTCACACTTTCCCTTGTTGAATGGCATCTGATCCATTTAAACTATCGATCACGCCCCATGACAAGGTTCCACACATGACACGATATAAATCGTCCGCTGACCCGTTTAAACTATTGGTCCCTGACACATTATGTCGGCACAAATTTTAATACCCATTTTTATCCTAGGCATTAATTCTCCTTTTCTCAATTTCACAATTTATAAATTACCCCGCCCTTTTAATTGATCGCCTGCTGAACCGTTTAAACTGTTGGTCCCTGACACATTATGTCAGCACACATTTTAATACACGTTTTTATCTTAGGCATTAATTTTCCTTTTCTCAATTTCACAATTTATAAATTACCCCGCCCTTTTAATTGATGTGAGATCCTCAAAATACCCCTCAGTACCATACCTAAGGGTCACCAAGTACACGTATTCCTATCCTACATATAGGATGAATTTCTAATATAAAACACGTCCTAGTCTCATGCCTAGGCTAACGCTACGCTAATAAAACATAAAAATTAGCCCACCCCCGGAATATAAAATCCCCACGAATTTACACTAACTAGTCCCATACCTAGAAAGCATAAATTATAACCAAGTCCTACCCACTAGTCCCATACCTAGTAAGCATCCTATAATTAAGGTGAGCAACATACTACCCAAAATCCCCTCGTCCCCGCTATGGCAAAAGTGTCTAAAATAAATCAAACAAAACATAATTCATAAGAACCACATGACAATTTAATCATAAGGGTCACAATTTAATTTGAATCACTTACTAACACCATCGTTGATTTAAAGACAAATAATTCCATTCAATAATGTTAAATTAATTAACCCGCAATAATATCCAAGATGACATAATCATTCTTTTTATAAATCATCAAATTTTTTTATAAGTGTGTACGTGTCCAATATAACATATAAATAATCCCATAAAATTCTACATGAGAACCCACACACACAACCATAAAAATTCAATAATCTAACCTACGCACCCAAGGGTTTCAAAGATTAATTCATATTTAAAAGTTTCATAAAAATAGTCCCATAATTAAGTGTCCACTTTCTCTAATTAAGTTACTAATTGATTTTAAGAAAAATATGTTCTTAAGTGTTTAGGTGACACTTAAAATGCATAATACTAAAGGAAAGGAATAAAGTATTCATGCCTGTGATTTAAATGAAGAAGATCTGAGTTGACAATTAGATTCCTCTTGAAAAATTAGCAAAGATACATTGTTGAACAATATTGAGAAAACCTGGTTTAAAGCTTCAAAACTTGGATTGAAAATATCTCGCTAATGGACTTAAGGTTTTGAGGGAGGAAGAAGATGTAAAAGAGGGGATTGCAACTCTTAGGGTTTAGAAGAAAGTGTTTTTAAGAGTCCTAAACCCGTCACTTTGTTTATATACCAAAAAGAATTTGAGTCCTAATCAAATACAAACACTCGAGAAATTATTACGGAAGGCCGGACTTTCAGAATGGCTTAAAATTTTAAAATGTTGTAGAGAATAGTGAGACGGGGATGTTGTGAAAAATTTAGCTCGATCAGGCAATCGAATTTCAAAAAATATTATTTTTATCCTCCTTATCTCGGATCCTCCCCTGATTTTTATACAAAACGTTATAATTTCCGATTTTAATCCCGATTTAAATTGCACTTAAAACCTTATTTTTATGTATAAAAACCAAATTATTTAATTACAAAGGAAAATTTTAATCCAATTTTTTTTTCTCGAATTTCCCACTTAATTATTTAATAACAACACGAGGTGTTACAGATATCCATGGGAGTAACTGTTGAGAGTGTGCCTCTTAACGAAAGAAACCCAAATAAAAATTAATTCACCTAATAAAATAAAAAGGTTTGTTAATTTATTATTACAAAAATGGCATAACAATGTAAAAGTCTACGTGATAGAATATTTTAATAAGTTATAGAATCTCTCGAGTTTAATCTTCTAAATTAGGAAAATGATTCAAAAAAATGCGAAAAGAGTAAAATAAGTACAAGAATGGATGTACGAGGGAAAAATCCACTAACGAAAAAATCCTGGGCAGATAAGAGTGACAAATGCACAATGATAGAGTTTTATAATAAAAAGAAATAGACTTACAACCTCATGCCTCTACAACTGACTAGACACTCTTTACCACCATATTATTTATAGAGAGTGCCAAAAGTTGGAGTACGCAGCAGAACCCTGCCCAGTTTTGGTCCGTAAGAAATGCCGTCAAAACCTATGTACAAAACTTTCTTCTTCAAAGTAGAAGCAACTTATGTTGTTCAAGGATAAAACCTTTAAACACGCAAAGTTCTACACCTAGGATATTTGGGGGAATCCTATAGATATGTGGGTTGAGTTATTTGTAAAGGTGTGGTGCTTTAAATATTAAAATGAGTGTTTTCACGTCAAGGAAGAGAAAATATTTAATCACCAATGAAGATTAAATTTTTTAACAAAGTGAGTAAATATAGATCAATTAAAAAAATGGATTGAAAGAACTCAAAGACAATATGAAAAAATGTTCTCTCAAATATATGAAATGTTTTGATCAATAAATATATTTTTTCAAATCTCTCACTCTTGGTTTGGAAGAGTAGACAACATACTATCTCATAGCGCTTGTATTTGAAAAGGTTTAAAGGATCAAATCCTAGGTGTAACACTCTTAAGGTGTCAAATAGTCACATTAGGGTCTAAGTCACCCAAAACATTATACTTAACACACTAACCAAGAAGATCTTAAATAATTTTTTTATGCAAAAGTGAATTTTAGCGCTTTCAGATACGAGTCGTCGTAGGGTCGCTGCAGCGAACTTGAAGTGATCAAGGTCACGCACCAGTCCAAACTTTTTGCATGGGGAAATAAGCAACTAGAAAGACAGTGTGGCTGCATCAAGGGGGACCATCACTGCGACGAAACTACTGCGAATCAAGTCTTGCCTTTGTCCAGATATTTTTAAAAATGGACATGAAAATGCCAATAAAAAATTTCGCTATGACAAGGCAAGCCTTCATTGTGGGGAAGCTAAGGCAAGTCGGGTTTTGCATGTGTCCAGATATTTGGTCCAGTTTTCCTTTAAAAAAAATTCAAGATATGTTTTGAGAAAAACTGCAAGTATGTTTATTTCTCGGGTGAACACTCATACTTAAAATACACAAAAAGATTCAATTCTTTATAAAAATAGATTTTCTATGTGAAAAGTATGATTGCCTTCCTATTTGATAATATTACAAAACCAAGGATTATTTAAAAAGATTTTTCAATTATAAAAATATATTAACTAAGGCGAATCAAAGTCCACTAAGTCTTATTCCTTTTCCTAAGTGGTATGCTTGAGGTTTGGTATTGAGTGAATCCGATTTGTTGATGAAGCTTTTCGATGACCTCTTGGACAAAGACTCAAGCATATTTTGGTCAAGGAATTCAGATAATATATTTTATGAAGGACATCTAGTATACTACATTTTTAAAATCCTTTGTTGAATTTCAAGACAAAATATAAAAGGAAAATTACAAGAAAGTGAAGGAAATCTACCATTTTATGGCTTGCCTGGCCAAGAGAAATATAAAAATAGAAAATAACATTTTTTGTAAGTAACTAATCATTGTAAGAGACTCAACCATCTAAATGTATAGAAAATAAGATCTTATTAAAACTTTCTAGTTACGTACTAGCAAATTCATAAAGGTACTAACTTAAAGAAATATGATTAGGAATTATGATAAATGTGAACATGTGAACATAGCATTTTTGAACATGAACATCATATCTATCTAAAACACTCAAATATACAATTCCTTTTAATAAACATGATATATCAACAAATTACTCCAAGTAACTTAGTATGCCTGGATAACCATTCCCATATTTGCAAACTTCTCCCCCCTTTTGTCACAAAAAAAATATAAAGGAAAGAACAAAGAACATAAGGGGATCAAGTTCTCGAAGTATTTTAAAAAAGTAAAACATTCTAACCAAACCAACAAATGGAGAAGATGTAATACCCCGTATTTTTATGACTTTTAATTTTGGGGATTTATAAAATTTAATTAGAGTTATTAATTTAATATTAATCCGGAAAATCATTTAAATACTTACTAGCGTGACTAGAGTTAGTAATTATTGGAAGTTTGTTGTAAATTACTTTATGATTAAAGTAAGAGGTGTATTTAAATTTAGTAAAATTATCACGAGAATCTAATTTGGTATTTTGGAAATAGCGCGTCGTGTCGAGATTAAATTCAGACTATTAAAAGTGAATAAATTATAAGTCACCTGTATGGTAATTTTGAGTGCGTCAATGTGTCTGAAAGGGTCGAGATAGTCAAAATAAGGTACCCGGGGGTTTAGTTTGGGTCTCGGGGCATTTTTAGGCCTAATTAACACCCCGGGAGGGCGTTTTAGACATTTTACATTTTTGGGCATGAAAACCCACGAAATTTCTAAGGGTATATCAGATGCTAATAGTCATCTTCTAGGGTTAGAATCACCATAAACCAAAGACGGCCATTGGAGAGGAAGAGGAGAAGTTTTCCAAGGAGTTCTAGGCTAAGAACTCCACCGTTTGCACCGCCGTCGCCGCCAAACGTTAGATCGCGCAACGAGGATCACAACCACACCAATCTCTCCACAAATCTGAACCAAGAATTCCTAGGCAAGTATCTATCTTGCTCTATTTTAGTTAATGCTTCAATAATATTAGCCTAGGAATTATTAGGACTAGTTTTTGTGAAAGAAAAACCTATTTTGGAGACTTGAATCATGATATATGGGTAATAGATGTATTATGGAAATCAAACTCACTTGTAGAGATTGAACCACGAAATTACAGTAAATTAGGAGTATGAAATTTGGTAAAAGAATGGGAAGAAACTAAACAAAGAAAATATTAGGGTTCTTGATATTTTTATGGATTATGCCCCATTTAATTCGTTATTCATGATGAAAATCCGCATGCCTGACGTAGAATATCACTTATTTGAGGATATAAAACTTATAGTATGAATTGTTGGGAGTTTGGGAATCAAAAATATTGATTTGAATGATTTTGGAAGAAGAAACCCGTAACTGGAAATTCTGCAGATTTTCCATACCTGCTTGATCGATCGATCGATGCCTCGATTGATCGAACCCCTGCCATAGATCGATTGACCCCTCCTGATATACTTTTGTTTTCCTTTTCAAATGATTAATTTCAATTTAAGTGAGTAGTAATCTTTGTACATTTCTATTAAAACATTTTGGGATGTAAAGAAGGTGTGAGAACCCGCGATCCGAGATAAGGGGTGGCCAGCCCGATACTCAAACGTAATAGGAATCATGGATGGATATCATTCTCAACATCACAAAAATAAACTGAGTATACAGGAAAACCACCCAATAAATCAGAAAACGGGTTGCCAAAAAGTTTAGAAATTTAAAACCTGTTAAGAAAATTAAATTTAAACAACCCAATCTGACAAGCAAGTGGAATTCCAAAAGAGTATATATATATATATATTACAACTAAAACGAATGTACACAAGAGGACCGAATAGGCTGTCGGTCCACAGCTACATACAAAGTATTACAACAGTTTAATATCTTACGTAATACAACCATTAATCAAATACAAAGGTTTGGTAAACACGCCCGAGTTTAAGACCCGATCATATCTAGAATACAAAGATGAAGGCGTTTAATTCAATATCCTGTAATAATCCACAAAATCTTACATCTCGTCAAAAGTGAAGGAGTTGGAAACTCAAAACGGGTGTCCTTGCGGTGGAGCACCTAAGCGGATACAATCAAGCACACAACATAGAAAGTGAACCGGTTAGGGCCGGGTTTTATATGATCACCAGAAGAATAAAAATCATGATAGGTATGAACAGTTACGCATGAATGATAAGGATGAACATCTAGCATGTCAAACTAATTATGAAATGTAAATCATTTACGCAAGAGAAATATAAATAAATATCGTTAATTTATCATATTACCATATCAATCTTACATTCCTTAATAGGAATACAATCTTTCATTCGGTTTAATCAAGAAGATAAAATTTTACTTCATTAATTAAAACCATCATTTCCATTTTATCTTTCCATTCCTTATCATGAATATAATTTATATCAAGTGCCCTTTATGGCACATATCCATGCTCTTTATGGCATTTATCATACGCTCTTTGTGGCGTTTATCAACCATCAAGTCCCACTTGGTGAAAAATAGTTATATTCATATACATATAACGATTCTAAGGCCTCCCCTCCGAGTTTCCCCACTGGGCCCGCCACTAAATGACCATCATCTTCCAGGGTCTATCATATAAGACAACTTGGGCACCTATCGCAACACGTTGGGAAGCGGCCATGTGCCTGCGGGGTAGTCATAACCACACCCGGAATTACCTACCCATCGCAGAAAAATATATATACATAACAGCGCTCACATGGCCTAGGACTAATCCACCCTGCATTCATTAGCCAGGGGGTTTCACCTCACTCGCGGACTTCCCTTATGATGTCATTTAGAGAGGTGTGTTCAAGTAAATTATCATTTACATTTTTAAATCTCATTGTCATATTAAATTTTTCATTATCAATAACCATTTCCATTATCCATGTGCTTGGTTCATTTTATTCGAACCCAACACCTTTTAAATAACCTGGTTCATTTTATTCGAACCTAATACCTTTGAATAATTTTAGTTCATTTTATGCGAACCTATCACCATCGAATATTATCCTTAATATTCCTCAAATTACGAAGTCCCGACTAAATCTCCAAATAATCATAACGATTCTACAATTCCCCAAAGTTTATATAACTTCGATAAGCCCCTAAAGTCTCCAAGCTTGGGCATTCAAACTCCTAACTTCTAAAAACTCAATAAAGGAAGTAATGCCTTAACATTACTTTAAACCTCCCCGGAATGAACCCTAGATAACCCAATTCTAGTCTAGGGTGGCGACCAAACTCAACTAATACTCTAGGAATCTAAGTTTACTCCATTCAAGAAGGTTCCTCGGCCCTAACCTTAAAGAAAAAGATTAAAAGTTAAAGAGGAAAATGACTCAAAACTGCAGGACCCGAATCGATTTGCCCAAGTGAATCGATTCGCTCTGAAAGTGAATCAGTTCGGAAGACAAACTCAAGTTTCTGCAAATGCCGAATCAATTCGGACTTAACCTGAATCGATTCGGGTACTCAGACCTGGAAAGCTGCTTCTAAGCGAATCGATTCTCCCTAAGGGCCGAATCGATTCGCCCCTGCGAAAATGCCAAGAATGGCTATGGAGTCTTGAACTCCAAATCTCTCCTTAAACCTAAAAATAACTAAACCAAAATCATTTGCTGCAATTACTACACCATAAATACATCTAACTACCAACATTATCATTATTTATCATCCAAATCCATTTACAAGGGTTAACCCCCAATAATCTAACAAAGCCCTAAAATGTTAAACCATAACAATTCTATAACTATCAAAACTAATTATTCTTCTTAAATCACATAATTGCTAGATTACTTGCCTTAATGTAGGAAAATCAGATTTGATTTGGTGGAGACAACAATCTAAGCTCCAATCTCCAATTCTCTCTATTTTTCTCCCAAGTTCTCTTCCTCTCTCTCTCTCTCTCTCTCTCTCTCTCTCTCTCTCTCTCTCTCTCTCTCTATCTATCTATCTCTCTCTAAGTCTAGAAGTGTGTAATGGAAGAATGGGAATAGGGTAGGGGAGATAAAACGTGGCTTAAGTCTAAAAATCCCACTTAAATGACTAATACGCGATATAATTACTCGCAACTACACATTTAAGCTATAACCAGTCAAAAGTACCCGGAATGACAAAATATAATACGGCACTTATTTTGACTGTCTCGCACCTACCAGGACTAACTACACCCTCCAAATTATCATTTGGAAATTTTATAACTCATTTTACTTCCGATTTCATATTAAACCAAAATGTCATTTTATATCTTATGACACCATAAATCACCACGTGGATATTTTTACTTACTCAACAGGTATACATACAACATTTCAATAAATATTAACCTTTTTCATATTAAATTAATATTTACACTACTTCCATCATTTTATAATTAATTACTACACATAGTAAATAAATATAAAATAGGATATCGAAAGTGAGGGTTGTTACAGAAGGCAGTACGACTTTATAAAATTATGGAACCTTTAATGTAAAATGAGATTAACATTTCATGGGGGTGTTTTACACATAAGGGACAATGGGAACATGCGTTAAATGGTGAGACTCGTAAGGAAGTTACGTTGTAAAATATGAGTACCTACTGAAATTACACTTGGGAAGATAAGAATGCACGAGTGTTTGGTAGTACGTTGGAATAATTCCATAAAAAAGAATAAAAGAGATGAACCATTATACGGGATAATAAAATAATGTGCGATAAGAATAAATATCATAATTATGAGTCATGAGAGTGAACCTAAATTTGATATGGGAATAGTAATATACATATATGACTGTGATTGTGCATATACTATATACGTGTGAAAATCATGCCCGCGCTACTTGCTATCCCTGAGGTTACCGCACTGGGACAGTCTTATCTTAATGGGACCTTTATGGGGGATATTGACTTGTACCCTAGAACATAGGAATCCTTGGTACAGGCTATCGGATCGATAGTCAAACGGTCCTAAGAGACGTGAGGGTATGTGCTGACCTCTTAGTGACTTGGAACTATGTTTCGCCTCAATTTTTATATGTTTTGTGTTAATACGGTTCGAGAGTGATTCCGAACTAGTATATCCCTTAGTACGAATGATATGGGGACTGGATAGCAGAGTATGCCAGCACTATAAATTGTATGGGGGGTGCCGTTGGTATATATATTATATGTGTAGATAATATATATTTAAACTTGAATTTTGGAAACTACCTACTGCAACTAATAGAATGTAAGTAATAAATAATTATTTCAACTTGGGAATAAGTGTTTGAAAAGTAGGATTCATTACTGAGAAACTTTAAAATCAAATGAGGCTTATGTGAGAACCTTGCTTTTTAATAAAATTAACTTCCTTAACATTTGAGAAATGTCAGCATGGAATATTGTGAGTATCTTAAGATAAGCTAATTTATTGGGAGTATTAGTGCGATAGGTGTGCACATTAGAAGGCAGGTGAGAATTTCTCAAGAGAGTGCCACACTAATATGATTGTTGCATTAGCCGGTAACCATTTTAAATACTTGCTAAACTAATTTTAAACTGTTTTACAATCAGGCTCTGACCCGTTTCCTATTTCCTCTTCTCTCTTGTATATATTACAGGTGCCCAGCCACATGGGCGTCTTGCATAGAGTCCTTTGAAAGGAACGCGTTGCAGCTTAGGTGGGAGTTACAGGCCTTTTGCTTAGACGACCTTATTATTGATTCTACTTCTAGCTCTATTTGATCTAGTTCGGCATGTGTCGCCCTTTTCCATTATTCAGATGTTTTTATCAGAGATTGTGATTCGTTTATTTCCAGTATTTATAGTTTGGGATTATTACTGTCAGGATGTTTTCCTTAAATTTTTAAAGTTTGAATTATATAGTTGGATGTTTAATTGTTTGGATTATATGTTCAAGTATAGTTGTTGTGAAATTCTTAAACTATGGATTTTGTAAGGTTTTAAATATTGGTTTTAAATTAAATTTGGAAATTGAAGTCTAAAAATGGTTTTGTCACTTAGCTTAATTATTTAGGGTGTTTAATTGGAAAAGTTATTTTTGCGACAGTGATGCTAAGAATGAACCAACCGTTCACCTTGATTATAATTTAATAAAGGACTGATCACCGGGTATTTAATTAGGCGGGGTGTCACAGGTGGTATCAGAGCATCAGGTTCTATTGTCCTTTAGAATCTGTACGGCTTATTTCGCTTTCAGCTTAGCGTTCTTGCTATAGAGCCCTATTTTAGGATTGTTGTATTCTTGCTTTTACGATTACGTCTTCAGCTATTTGAGATTTGATAATAACTATAGACTAATAAATTTCTTTACATTCCAGATGCCTCCGAGATGCGCACCTAAGGATAGTCATGCCCAAGCCGAGCAGCCAGTAGCTCTGGCTCAGGCAATGATGAACGCAATCGAGGTATTCGCTATCGTTGCTCAGGTGGTGAATTCCACGCTAGCGATAGTACAACAGGCTCCACCCCACGTTCAGGCAGTGGCATCAGTACCGGCACAACTTCCATCTGCATGGGAGCAAGTTAGGGATGCCTTCCAGAAGGTACATCCCCCAGAGTTTGTGGGCAGTTAAGATATTATTGTAGCTAGCCAATGAAAGAAAGATATCCAGAGGCATCTGTGCATGTACGAGTGCACGAACGTGAAGAAATAACTGTTGGCTTCCTTTAAGCTGGTAGGGGCCGCTTTGCATTGGTGGGAATCCACTACCACCTTGGAGGAGTGGGATATTATCACTGTTCAGTCATTTTGAACGTGGTTTGATGACAAATACTTCCCATCCACCGTGCAGACTGAGATGAGGAGGAAGTTACTGAGTCTGAAATAGGAGAATTCGACTGTTGCCGAGTACGAAGAGGATTTCACTAGACTTCTCACTATAGTGCCAGATGAGGCACCCACTGAGGGAAAGAAGATACTATTATTTATGGATGGGTTGGCTTGGAGGATCCGTCAGCACCACAAAGGCAACCTGTCACTGAGTACCTACATGGACGTACTCAATGCTGCTTTGTTACACTGCCAGGATCACCGCTTCCATCTACAGGGAAGCAAGCGAGCAGGAGAGTCCAGCTAGCAGGGCAGGGAAGGACAAGGGGTAGTGGTGCTAGTGGAGCATCGACATCTCAGGGGTAGACTCGTCAGCATAAGCAGAGTTCCCATCAGGGGGACCCTGCCAAGCGGTTTCGATCAGGTGACTCCAAGCAGGGATTCGGGGGATTTAGGCAAGGTCAGCAGGGCCAACATCGTCAGCCGCAGGGTCAACTGTAGGGCCATCAGGGCCAATGGCGGGCTGGTAACGGCCAGTAGGGCCGTAATCAGTAGGGATAGAGGGGAGGAAATTTCAGGGGCCGATGCTTCGGGTGTGGTAAAAATGGCCATAAGCGCTAGGATTGTCTAGAGGGAGATAGGGACCCACAGCAGCAGGGTACCCATAATGAGCCACAGAGGCCACTTTTTCCAGCCGCCCTCCCAGCACCAGATCAGGTACCAGCCCTACCAGCCATTCTAGCAGCTTCAGTGCAGCCATTCTAGCAGGGGCAGTTACAGTACGGACGTGTCTATAACGTGCACCAGGAAGCAGCCCCACAGGCACCACCCGTGATTGAGGGTACGCTTCCTATCCATGGCACTATGGGTCGAGTTTTATTTGATACTGGGGCGACACACTATTTTATAGCTACCCATTTTACGAAGGCCTTAGGGTTATTAGCCACGACAGAGAGCACTGTGACATGTGTAGACTCACCACTAGGGAATGGATCTTTAATTTTCTTTATATGTCGAGGCATGGGAGTAGAGATTGGTAGCTTGATATTACCAGCAGACATGTTAGTCTTAGATATGCATGAGCACGACGTTATTATTGGTATGGATTGGCTCGCAGCATATAGAGCCATGATAGATTATTTCGGTGGGAGTATTGTCTTTTCCATTAGGGGGCAAGAGATGTTTGTAGTGGCGATGCCTTAACCAGAGGGAGGCTCTACCGCTCATTTGTACTACATAGAGGAGGATACCTCTAAGGAGGTCGTGATTCCCTTAGACTCGATCCCAGTTGTTCGTGAGTATTCTGATGTATTTCAGGAGATACCATGCCTACCCCCGAGTCGAGAGATAGACTTTCGATCGATAGCACGCGCTCCATACTGTATGGCTCCGGCCGAAATGTGAGAGTTACGAGACCAGATAGAACAGCTGTTAGGTTAGGGCTTCATTCGTAGGAGTACCTCACCTTGGGGCGCTCCAGTTTTGTTTGTGAAAAAGATAGATGGTTCACTAAGGCTATAGCTTTTGCCTCCCGTAAGCTTAAGTTGCACTAGAAGAATTATCCCACACACGACCTAGAGTTAGCAGCGATCGTCTTTGCATTTAGGATATGGAGACACTATTTATTGGGGGAGAAATTCCGCTTGTTCACAGACTATAAGTCACTGCAGTACCTGTTCACTCAGCGAGAGCTAAATATGCGTCAACACAGGTGGTTAGAGTTTATGAAAGACTATCAGTTCGACATACAGTACCATCCGGGGAAGGCTAACGTAGTTGCTGATGCGTTAAGCCGTAGGCTGGTTAATGATTTAGTAGACATCTGGAAAGCAAAGTGGAAAAAGTTGGGTCACCAAGATGCGGTAGCCCATTCCTTCATATCTGATATAACAGTGACACCCGAGATTGTTACAAGGGTAATACAGGCACAGACAGCAAACCCATTTTGCCAGGAGCACATTGTAAAACTTTTAGCTGAGGGTGTTGAGTCCTATTCTGTTAGTTTTAATAGGGGTTTGAGGTTTAATGGGAGATTGGTGGTTCCCGAAGGAGCAGACTTACGTCATGAAGTAATGACCCAGTCTCACGGGTCCCGATTTACAGTGCATCCTGGGGGAGATAAGATGTACCAGGATATGAGGCGACAATACTGGTGGAGTGGGATGAAAAAGGACATTGCTGAGTTCGTGTCCAAGTGTTCTATATGCCAGCTGGTAAAGGTGGACCACCAGAAACCGTCGGGGCTGCTTCAACCATTGAAAATACCCGCGTGGGGGAGAGTATTTACATGGATTTTATTACTGGGTTGCCTACATCACAGCGAGGCCACGACTCCATCTGGGTGATTATGGACTGTTTGACCAAGGTGGCTCATTTTCTGCCAGTGCGGACAGACTATACCACGGGTTAATATGCTTAGTTGTTCATTGCTGAGATTATCAAATTACATGGGGTGCCCCTGAATATTATGTCAGATAGAGACAAGATTTTCGTGTCACATTTTTGGGAAAGCTTTCAGGAGGCCATGGGTACAAAGTTGAGGTTGAGTTCAGCTTATCACCCGCAGACAAATGGACAAACAGAGCGTACCAACCAGATGTTGGAGGATATTCTACACATGTGTGTCTTTGATTTTGGAGGAGGTTGGGAGCCACATCTTCCACTGGTAGAGTTTGCTTATAATAACTCTTATCAGTTCATGATTGGCATGGCCCCATTTGAGGCATTGTATGGTAGGCCTTGTCGTTCCCCAACTTGTTAGCTAGAGGTGGGGGATAACAAGTTACTCGGACCAGAGGTGATTCAGGAAACCTCCGCTAGGATTGAGATTATCAGGAGTCGCATTCGGGTAGCCCAGGACAGGAAAAAAAGCTACGTTGATGCAAAATGGTTCTTTCGAGAATTTAATGTGGGGGACCAAGTATTACTACGTGTATCTCCTATGATAGGAGTGATGAGTTTTGGGAAGAAAGGTAAATTGGCCCCGAGGTACGTGGGGCCATTTCCCATTATCGAGAGGGTTGGGCCGGTAGCATACAGATTGGGACTGTCTGAGCACTTACATCACATTCACGATGTATTCCACATCTCGTCGTTGAGACGATACCTTCGGGATGACATGACCCATACCCATATCGCGATTGAGGAGATTGACTTACAGCTCAAGAGCTCTTACGAGGAGAGGCATGTGGCTATCCTAAACCATAGCGAAAGGAGATTGAGGTCGAAAGTAGTCCCACCTGTAAGGGTCCAGTGGGAGCATCATAATGTGGAGCAATCCACTTGGAAGCATGAGGAAGACATGCGTGAGAAGTACCCAGAGCTATTCTTGCCAGGTAAACCTTATTTTTTTCGAATTTCGGGATGAAATTCCGTTATTAGGGGGAAGTATGTAATACCCCATATTTTTATGACTTTTAATTTTAGGGATTTATTAAATTTAATTAGAGTTATTAATTTAATATTAATCTGGAAAATCATTTAAATAATTACTAGCGTGACTAGAGTTAGTAATTATTGGAAGTTTGTTGTAAGTTACTTTATGAGTAAAGTAAGAGGTGTATTTAAATTTAGTAAAATTATCACGAGAATCTAAATTAGTAATTTTGGAAATTTATCGGGACGTGCTTGTATCGTGTCGGGATTAAATACGGACTATTAAAAGTGAATAAATTAAGTCACCCATATGGTCATTTTGAGTGCTTCAATGTGTCTGGAAGGGTCGAGATAGTCAAAATAAGGTACCCGGGGGTTTAGTTTGGGTCTCGGGGCATTTTTAGGCCTAATTAACACCTCGGGAGGTCATTTTGTATATTTTACATTTTTGGGCATGAAAAACCACGAAAATTCTAAGGGTATATCAGATGCTAAGAGTCATCTTCTAGGGTTTGAATCACCATAAACCAAAGACGACCATTGGAGAGGAAGAGGAGAAGATTTCCATGGAGTTCTAGGCCAAGAACTCCACCGTTTGCACCGCCGTCGCCGCCAAACGTTAGATCGCGCAACGAGGATCACAACCACACCAATCTCTCCATAAATTTGAACCAATAATTCCCAGGCAAGTATCTCTCTTGCTTTATTTCAGTTAATGCTTCAATAATATTAGCCTAGGAATGATTAACTAGTTTTTGTGAAAGAAAACCCTATTTTGGAGACTTGAATTGCATGATATATGGGTAATAGATGTATTTTGGAAATCAAACTCACATGTAGAGATTGAAACCATGAAATTACAGTAAATTAGGAGTATGAAATTTGCTAAAAGAATGGGAAGAAACTGAACAAACAAAATATTAGGGATCTTGATATTTTTATGGATTATGCCCCATTTAATTCGTTATTCATGATGAAAATCCGCATGCCTGACGTTGAATATCACTTATTTGAGGATATAAATCTTGTAGTATGAATTTTTGGGAGTTTGGGAATAAAAAATATTGATTTGGATGATTTTGGAAGAAGAAACCCGTAACTGGAAATTCTGCAGATTTGCCATACCTGCTTGATCGATCGATCGACCCAACAGCATCGATCGATCGATGCCTCGATCGATCGAACCCCCCTGCCATAGATCGATCGACCCCTCCTGGCACACTTTTATTTTCCTTTTTAAATGATTAATTTCAATTTAAGTGAGTAGTAATCTTTGGACATTTCTATTAAAACATTTTGGGATGTAAAGAAGGCAGTTGGACTTTATAAAATTATGGAACCTTAAATGTAAAATGAGATTAACATTTCATGGGGGTGTTTTACACATAAGGGACAATGGGAACATGCGTTAAACGGTGAGACTCGTAAGGAAGTTACGTTGTAAAATATGAGTACCTACTGAAATTACACTTGGGAAGATAGGAATGCACGAGTGTTACGTAGTAAGTTGGAATAATTCCATAAATAAGAATAAAAGAGATGAACCATTTTACGGGATAATCATATAATGTGCGATAAGAATAAATATCATAATTATGAGTTGTGAGAGTGTACCTAAATTTGATATGGGAATAGTAATATACATATATGACTATGATTGTGCATATACTATATATGTGTGAAAATCATGCCCGCGCTACTTGCTATCCCTGAGGTTACCGCACTGGGACAGCCTTATCTCGATGGGACCTTTATGGGAGATATTGACTTGTACCCTAGAATATAGGAATCCTTGGTACAGGCTATCAGATCAATAGTCAGATGGTCCTAAGAGACGTGAGGGTATGTGCTGACCTCTTAGTGACTTGGAACTATGCTTCGCCCCAATTTTTATGTGTTTTGTGTTAATACGGTTTGAGAGTGATTCCGAACTAGTATTTCCCTTAGTATGAGTGATACGGGGACTGGATAGTAGAGTATGCCAGCAATATAAATTGTATGTGGGGTGTCGTTGGTATATATATTATATGTGTAGATAATATATATTTAAACTTGAATTTTGGAAAATACCTAGTGCGACTAATAGAACGTAAGTAATAAATAATTATTTCAACTTGGGAATAAGTGTTTGAAAAGTATGATGCGTTACTGAAAAACTTTAAAATCAAATGAGGCTTATGTGAGAACCTTGCTTTTTAATAAAATTAACTTCTAGTGCGATAGGTGTGCACATTAGAAGGGAGGTGAGAATTTCTCAAGAGAGTGCCGAACTAATATGATTTTTGCATTAGCCGGTAAGCATTTTAAATACTTGCTAAACTAATTGTAAACTGTTTTACAATCGGGCTCTGACCCGTTTCCTATTTCCTCTTCTATCTTGTATATATATGTATATATTACAGGTGCCCAGCCACATGGGCGTCTTGCATAGAATACTTTGGAAGGAACGCGTTGCAGCTTAGGTGGGAGTTGCAGGCCTTTTGCTTAGACGACCTCATTATTGATTCTACTTCTAGCTCTATTTGATCCAGTTGGGCATGTGTCGCCCTTTTCCATTATTCAGATGTTTTTATCAGAGATTGTGATTCATTTATTTCCAGTATTTATACTTTGGGATTATTACTGTCAGGATGTTTTCCTTAAAGTTTTAAAGTTTGAATTATCTAGTTGGATGTTTAATTGTTTGGATTATATGTTCCAATATAGTTGTTGTGAAATTCTTAAACTATGGATTTTGTAAAGTTTTAAATATTGGTTTTAAATTAAATTTGGAAATTGGAGTCTAAAAATGGTTTTGTCACTTAGCTTAATTATTTAGGGTGTTTAATTGGAAAATTTATTTTTGTGACAGTGATGCTAAGAATGAACCAACCGTTCACCTTGATTATAATTTAATAAATGACTGATCACCCGATATTTTATTAGGCGGGGTGTCACAGAAGAATAATGTAATGATGGAATAATTTAAATGTTAGTCTAGGCAAGATATAATCATGATTGTAATAGGCCTAATATCAATAATTTAAACTACACATGGGAAGATAAAATATATTAAACAAAGATATATGGAATGATAAAAGATGATGGACATTCAAAAGTTAAGAGTTTTTAAGGATTGCAATGAGTATGATCAATATAAAAAAAAAATCTGAATAACTCTAAACTAAACCCACGAAAATAATAGTTACATCCCTTCTTCTTCCTTTTTAACATCCCAAAGACACACAAATAAATAAGCTCACTATTAGCATTATGAAAGGCATCCCTAAAATTCTTCGCATGCATATCAAACTAATGTTGAAGGTCATCGTGGAAGGAAGAATTCATCTAACCAAACGATGATAAAAAAACTATAACCCAGTTGTGTAGATATCCTAGACATGGTATAATCCAACTCACTTTCAGTTAGAGGGCATGAACTAGATAATAAATGTTGGGGCAAGATAAGGAGGTGGTGGAGGAGAGACACGTGATCGTATAGAGGGCTAATTAAGGTAGCTAAGATGATAAATTAACTTAAAATATGAATGAATAGTCTATGTAGACTTCATCTTTTCCTCAAATTCCCTTGGAAGCAAAAGAACTCCACACTCTAAAAGAAAACGCATGATCAAATAACCATAGGTAAAAGCATGAGCTTTGAAATTGTCCTTAATGTGATCATAAATCTAGTCCATGATCAAGTCACACAAACACATGATAAACCCGAGCTAATGGCATACAAAAATGTGCACATTTGAAAGCTACGCTGTGAGGGTCGTATGTGAGAAAATACAAGATCAAACAACCATATTTAGGTTGTAAATGTCTTTATCAAGATAAAAATGCGAAAAATTTCTACCGTTTCATTCCTGACAATAGTTTTCGCTCAAAAGAGTAATAGCATCCCGGTTGCTAGGTCCACTCACATACTTCTCGTAAGGATATTTGGGATACATTTCTTCTGGAACACTAATGTGGTTGATTATCAACTTAGATAAAAGTTTCACTTGGATTTCCCATACTTTGGCATAAAGAATTCTTTTGCCATCCACATCCTTTCCATTTATAAGAGTAGAATAAACTTCTCTCACCATGTTGGGGTAGCATGGTCCAGTTTTAGAGCAAATACCAAACCAATAAAAACTCGTGTAAACATGTGTCAAAAAATATACAAAATCTATTGACCTTTCTTAATGCACGGAATGTGTGGCAAAAAGTTCATAAAATCTACAGTGTTTGGAGGAAGTTGAGGCACATGATGAGCAATAAGATAGCCTAAAATCACATACCAAGACACATGTAAATAAAAGTATATAATAGAAATGAAATCCAAGGACCCTATACAAAAATTATGAGTACCCCCCCCCCCCCAAAAAAAAAAATGTAAAGCAAAGGCTATACACACTAAAAGATACTGAATAAATTCAATCTAAACTCAAGATGAGTGAAAACTCATCAATCATAGATAAGATTTTATCAAAATATAGAAAAATAACTCTCACCAAGCCCTAGTTATAAAAAGTAGTAAATCAAAAAATTTATGGAACAAAAACTTACCAAGATGACAACTAATCCAGTAGAGTGAGGTAAAGACAACCTAAAAGACTTTAAAGATGACAAAAAAAGAAGGAAAGTTGGGGGGTTCTTTTAACGGTGAAAGATATTTTGAGAGAAAAGTGGGTAAAATATTGAAAATCATGATTTGGGTTTTATTTATTCCCGGGTGTTACGGATGCAGCCAACAAGTTCTTGTAGGTTGTGCCATCATTACTGGAGCAAAGCTCCGTGACATAAGTCAGCTAGCTTCCAATATTAAAAAAATGTACAAATATAACTAGGGGTGGGCGCGGTCCGGTCCGGTTCGGGTTTTGATCATTTTTAGTGTCGGACCGCATTATTCGGTCCTTTAATTGGGAAGACCGAATTCGGACCGATTTAATCGGTTTAGCCTATATATTCGGTCTATGCTATTTTCGATCCGGTTCGGCTAGTAATCGGTCTAGATTTACATTTCTTTAGTGATTTTTTTCGATAAAATAGAGGTTGTTTTGTACCTTTAAGTTTATTGAATAGAGATTTAGCAAAATAAAAAAACTAGATCTAGCAAAATTAAAAAAAAAAAAAAAAAAGTAGATCCAGCAAAATAATAGGTTCTGCAGGTTATACCCCCATCACACAAATAAGTTTACTGAATAGAGTAAGATAACTTCTCAAAACTCTGTGATGATTTCGTAGATAATAGGCAGGTTATACTAACTGTGATAATTTTTTTTGCCAAAGTAGAGATCGAGCCAAATAAAAAAAATATATGTATTGCTAAAAAAAATGTTAAAACAGTAATGGAATATATCTTACCGGTGCGTATAGTTAAAGGAGGAGGGAGGTGGAGGGACCGGTGTATTATCAGCGCCGACAGCGGAATCAGGTGGAGGGTATGGTCATTTTCGGCTTTTGATCCCCCTATCCAAGCTGTCGTAGATCATTGGAGAGCAGGGTCTTCGACCAAAGGCTGTTCAGACCAGGTCGTTGAGTACGGGCACTTATCTGCATAAATGGCTCCATGGGGACGTGGGTTAGATCAGGGCTTTGGGATGGAGTGGGTTTTGCCAGATCTTCAGTTGTGTTGCTGGGTTAGGCGTTGGGGAATCTTGTATTTTGGTTTCAGTAAAGTAGTGGGGATAAGAGAGTATGGTATTAAATTAATTGGTATATATATATATATATATATATATATATATATATATATATATATATATATAAAATATATAATAATGCGGTCCTGTCCGGTCTAGGGACTGAATTAAAAATGCTGCCCGAGGACCGACCCGAATAATGCGGGTCTTTTGAAATAAAGACCGAATTTGGACCGAATAAAAAAATAGCCCATATAAGTGGGTTCGGTCCGGTCCGGTCTAACCGGTCCAATCGGTTCGGGTTATTTTTTGTCCACCCCTAAATATAACACAAACTAAAACAAATATACGTATAGATTCTTAGTTATAAAGAAGGTTCATTTTAAACCCCAAAATACCATTTTGAATGACGAAACAAGCTATAGAAGGATCATACAATGGCTCTTTGTTATGCTAAATACTCTACAAAAAGAATGGTTAGCATTCAATAGTCTAAGGTATAAATCCATAAAATTTATAGTGATTTAAAGACATAATTCGTGACAAAAAGTGAGTAGAATGAAATTAACCCATAAAATTGAAGAATAAACATCAATGTTTGAACTCACTTTTGATTTTTTCTGACTTTATGCAATAAATTTTTAAAAAAAATCAATTATCATTTTTCTCCCTCAAATAGCGATTTATGATTCAAACCTTTTAAGTTTCCTATTCTCGATGTTATTCAATTTTGGATAGATAAATTCTTTTAGGACATCTCTTCTAATAAAATGTGTAGTGAATTTCGCTCAATCATTACAAAGGGTGGGGAACTATTTTCAATTTTTTAAAGGTAACTCCCACGAACAAAAGTTGCAGCCCTTAGCACATCAGCACTCATGATTTTGAATATATACATATTTTCAACTCCAACCATGATCATAAAAACTCTCATACATAAAAGGATTAACAATGACACCCTTTCATCAAAACATCATATAAAACTTTTAATTTTCGATAAAAATAAAAAACAAATCCTTTTATTATAATTATTTTGTGGAAATGCTCAGTTTATTTTGCGATGTAAAAGTTCATGAGTTGTGACAAATACTATAAAATAGGAAGATCAATTTATCAAGATAAATTAAGCTATAAAGATTATTCATAGAATATTAAAAGTCATAAATAGAACCGTTGGTACAATAACTAAGCATATAGGCTTGCATTTAAGTTTATGGAATACAATAATACCTAACAAGCATAAAATACCAATATCGTACAAGGCCAAAATATAAAATTTTGAACAAAAGAAAGATCATAACTAGAGAAAATAAAAGGTGATAGAGAGGAATCAAGATATATATCATAAAAGAGTAAATCAAACACTGTATGATACCTAAACCAAAAAAATCTCTTTTTTTTTTTACAAGGACCAAACCTTGGCATGTTTTTCTAAGGATTCTATCTCTTCTCTATCGATAATTTACTTCGGTCCCTATCCGGATTAATTCTCAAGGAGTTGGATCAAGGAGCTAAATTGGAAAGTGTGGGAGGATCAATCATTTTCACTTTCCCCTTTCTTTTAGAAGAAACATTTTGAGGGGCTTCCACCCTTTTCTTCCCCTTTCTCTTAGCCTTTCTACCCTTATCAAAATCACCTAAATGTGACATGGGTTGAAGTAAAACACTAAATTACTTTAGATGTCCTAATTTATGACAACGTGTGCACCTAAAGGGTTATGGATCAATGGGACGCTTAATTTTTTTCTTCCTAAGTGTAAAAAAAAATCCTTCATTTCGTTATTACAATAGGAACACAAGAAAGTCACCTTCCCTTGACTTTATTCTGGTATACAATGAGTTAAAGATTCATTAATGGGAGATGGAAAAATGGATTGGGATGCTATGAAAGCTTAGTTAGACATAGAATCATTACTTTCAAAATTGAGTTCTCGTTTATTTATAGTGGATAACTTGGCACCAAAAAGCATATTATCTAACTATTGAGAACTACACGCCATATTCATCTTAAAAGTGGTCACGGATAATGGCTTGGCCTCAAAAAAAGAGATTTGGTTCTCTAGGATAATTCTTGAATTTTCACTCTTGGTAGTAATGTCCCAAGGAACTGAATATCATACGAAGAAATTTTATGGAACTTCCTTCAAAATGTGGTGCACTACTCACCACATGAGTAGCAATAAAATCACCCACACAACTCTCACTCACCATAGCCATTTGGTTCTCGGCATTGGCTAACTTGGTGGAGAGTCCCACAATATGATTTTTGAGGTCTATGGACTCCTTGTAATGCCTAACATGGTCGACTTAAATATTATTTTTCTATTCTTCCTCAATAGTGCTAAAAAGGGGTTAAGAATAGTCATTTCTTCAATAGGTAGAAGAGGGACATCTAAATCCTATAAATTATCCAAATCATCAAATTTATGTCTTGCCATATATACGACATAGTTGCATTCTTAAGAGTTATCTTCAAATTTCGAGTCATAAACACTAAAAGTTTATTAATATGCATTTTTTCCACCATGATAAATCGTATATGAAGGACATTGCTTCGACAAATGTGCTCGACCACCATAAGTAAAACACGTGATGGTCCTTGGAGATTCATTATTATTTTCTCCACTTCCATGACCAATCTCAAGCCTGTGCAAATATTTTTTGGGTACGTGATACGTTACGAATATTGCATATGTGCGCCCATTATCTTTACGCATTCTAACACTTTTTTGTGTTCCTTGTGCTTATATTTATGATTGTTAACCAGACAATCTCGATTTTGGTTATATATATATGTATATATATATATATATATATATATATATATATATATATATATATATATATATATATATATATATATATATATATATATATATATGTGTGTGTGTGTGTGTGTGTGTGTGTGTGTGTGTGTGTGTGTGTGTGTGTGTTATACATGGCTTAATTGTTCTTTTGTATGTATTAGAGGGCTTAAAGTGAGGATTGGCTGCATTTTGGAGAAGTTTCGTCATCGAACGTAACTTCAAGGACATTTTAGACATTTCACACTTCATCTCCAACTCAATAAAATTCCACGAAAGCGTAGTTCGTTAATTTAGCTTTGAGTGTCCATAACTGACACATCATTTGGAGTCCGGATGATCAAGATAAAGTTGTTTTATTGAATACTTTTGCTCCCATGTGAAGACAAAAGAAGGCCAAAAAATAGGGGACCGGTCAACCGGCCTTGGGATCTCGGCTGATCGATGATTTCAGATTTTCCCACAATCGAAGATAGTGCCCATACCTTCTCGAGTGAATCAATTCATTCTAATTTTGAATCGATTCGGTTTTGTTCAGCTTTGAAGACCCCCCCCCCCTTTTCGAATCGATTCGGGGTCTAGTCCAATCGATTCGATTTGGTTCAGCCAACGCTTTTGCTCATTTTATTTCATTTTCCATTTTTTCTTTTCTTCTTTTCTCGCTTACTATATAAGCAAACCTTTGTTTATTTTTTAATATATCTATTATTTTCACTTACTTTGTTAGTTATATTAAGGAAGCTAGGGTTTGGAGGTGGTTTTGGGTGTGCCACTATACATCATGTTCTCCATCAATCCAAGCTTCCATTTCTTTATTTATTGCTTACTTGTTTATTTAGTTTCTTTATAACTTAGGTTTATTGCTTTCATTTATTTCTTACATTTAAATACATGTCTTCCATTATGTTATGTAGCTAATTTAGCCTACATTGTTATTGATTGAACTCACCTTAATTTTAATTGGTTGCTTTACTTTGGTGATGGAATTTATGCATTTAATTAGATTGGGTTGTTCTTGTTATTATGCCTAGGAGATTTAATGGGGTATATCATATATGCTCCGTATTTACGACCTTGCATGTGTAAATTTTGGGGTATTTGTTTACGCCAAAATCATATTAGGCTTTTATGCAAATTTAGGGGTGACAACTCTAGATTTAATTGATTGTTTAAATAAGATCCAATCTTACTAAATTCGTAGTCCCATGTAGCCATTTATGCGCATTAAACCGATGTGAAGGATATTAGTTGCGACACTATAGTTTATATTCCTTTTATAATCTTAGTGTAAATACATATGACCAGATTATCTTTTCTTTTTGTTAACATAAATCTTTTACACATTTATTGAGAAGACTTAAATCAATATAATTCTAGCAACATTTCTCTGTGGATTCGATAACCGTACTGGTCGATGTACTTCCTTAAAACAGTGTAGTCAATAGTATAGGTTTTTGCATAGCGGTGGGAGTCAAGAATAATGACCAACGTATATCTTTATACACTTGCGCTGCAGTATCTCCCCTGCGTGTCAAAATGGCACCGTTTGGGGGGATTTATTTGTTTTAGAATTCAATTGATTTAGTATTTCGTAGTATTTTTTTATTTGTATTCTTTGTTAACTATTTTTCTAAGATTTTTATATTTGAGCGCCAAGAAACGCTTGAATTTTTTTGACGCGCAAACTTTTTGGATTTTTCTATCTTCAGCCACTTTTTGGGTAAGCATGTCTTATTCTAATTTTTTCGACAATCGTGGTGATAAGTCTCAAAATCCTCCTAAACATATGACTTTTGGTGAATACTCACAAGCCCCAAAAAATGAAATATCTAAAATGTCTTTGGGTGAGTATTACCAAAGTCAAGTTATGGATTACAAGAATTTTGAGAATGATTATACCGATTTTGGGCCTCAAAATCCTTATGATAAGACTGTTGAAATGATTTGAAATGGCTTTCAAAATTCTTATGATAATGATTTTGATTGTTGTTCCGAGGATAGTTTTTAAACTTCTCATTGTCAAGAATTCGTGCCTCCATCTATGACTTTCCATGAGGGCTTACGCATGCTTGAAAATTCAAAATTTAAAAACCGTTATCCGGAAGAAAATCATTGTTAGGAGTAAGATTTTGATGCATTATTCGAATCCAACGACAATTTATCTTTCGAGACTTTTGAAGCCGAGGACTGTTTTGAACCAAATGAGGATTTTGTGCCTACTTTGGAATAAACCATTCTTGACTTGGCCCATGGTATCACAGGAATGAAAATGAGGAAGAAATGGACGTAGTGTAATGAAATCATTTCTTCTTTGATCCCCAAAGAATAATATTTAATTGAAAAGGATCTTATATCCTTAGAAACTCAATCTTCAAGCGCTGATGAATCATATCTTGAGTTTTAATTTCTTTCTTCCCCATCTTTATTCTATATTGTCGAACCGATACAAGTATCCAATGAATCGGTTACAAAAATTAAAATGTTTAACCCTTTCACCGATGAGGATAACTAGCTCGAGGTGCTTTTCACGAAGGCAAGTTTTCCTCCATGTGCTCCACCTCCCATTCTAATTGCAAAACTTTGGGATGAAATTATGTTATTTTTGGATCCCAAGTGTATTCGTCACCCATTCAATCCAAATCCCCCATCATCCCTCCAAAAATTTTAATTGATGATCGTTCATTTCTTCCGCTTTACACATGCCTTCTGTCGTTTGAACGAAATTCCTATTTTTCGAAAGGTATGCATGAAAGGAGGGTCCCCCGTTGATCCTCCAATGTAAAATCGTATTTTGGGTAGACCCTTAAACAATTCAACTTCTAGTGTATAGTTAGTTAGAAGTTAAAATTGTAGGTCATAAATAGTTAGTTTTTATTATTTTCCTTATTTTTCTTTATTCTTACTTATTGTCTAGTGTAATTAGTCATAGTTTTATTTTTTATTTTTGTCATTCTTGGTGCTAACATATTTTGTAGGATCATTAGACTTATACTTTCATGAGATCGATGATAAGCACCCAATAGTGTTTTAATAAAACCCCAAATTGACGATTTTTAATTGCTAATTCTCGATAAAATGGGTCTTATGCGCGATCATGTTTATTTTGTAGGTCAAACACTAATTGCGGATTTAATAGCTATATTTCGAGGCAAATATGTGTTAAAAAGAGGGTAAACCTAATCCTCATACCTATTACCATGTCCCTAAACCCTAGCCTAAACCTACATCGAGCCCAGACCATCCATGTTCTGTCCCGAACCTAGTGTGTGTTTAGTTTTCACCTTTTAGAATTTAATTTTTTAGAGTTTTTATTTGATTGATTTTATATTTTGTTTAGAGTCTTGTATATTTTTAGGATTTATTATGTGTTATCTATTTTTATACTTTTTATATAGATGTGAGTTTTATATTTATTTGATTATACTTTTTTTAGTTTTATTAATATTATATTTTATTTTTATTAGGATAGGTTTATTAGTATTATTCTTTTAAGTCTTTTTATTTTTTAGATAAGGGAATTATATTTTTTTAATTGATTTTATTTCTTAGATTTGTAAATATTTTTAGGAGTTTAATTTTTAATAGATTTAATTTTTTTTAGTCTTAGATTTCATTTTTAGGTTATAAATATTTTTTTTTATTTGCAAACTAAACATACACACACCCCACTATCCTGCACCCCACCTTACACCCATACACCTTATCATACCTAGGACTACCCCTCACCATCTTCCACCTCACTTTCTCTCCTACCTCTGTAACCAATCAATTTTAAACCACCCTACCGATTCCACAAACTCCAAACTAAGCATAAATCCAATTCCGACAATGCCCATTTTAACTCGGATCTCCAACCCGTTTCAACCCAAAGCCATACCCTTCTACCTGAGAAACCCAGCATCCCCTTCAACCCGAAACCCGGATTCACGACCAGTATTCTGGTGGCGACCCTTAATAGGTCCAAACCTAGTTCCTACCAACTAGACCTGCTGAAAATCCCACAAGCCGTTATACCTATCAAGGCAGCCCCACTCCGGCTTAGATCCAACCCATGAACCCATCTCCAAACACTAACCCGATTCCGAAATCAACCCATTTTGGCCTGCCTTACTCGCCCAATCCCAATACTCGAAAACTCGACTTCACCATTACCTGACCTCCCTCCACTCAACCCAACCCCAATAATTTCTATGCCCAATCCCACTACCACTTTCAAACCCAAGATGATAACCCATTAACCCACTTACAAAATCCCATCACCCCACTTTATCCTCCTAAACCCAATTCTGTCCATTTTTCAATTTAAAACCAAAATAAACTATTGACCAAAAAAATAAAGAACACACATGTCTTAAACCTTAGCCCCTTATTCAAATTTCCCCTTATCACCCCATTATCCCATTATCCTCACTCTATTTAACCTTTATGCCTCTATCACACCTCCCCATTATCATGCACACCTTAGCCTTCCTATTTTACCCCTTAGCTCCTCATGCCACATTATAAAACTAAGAAATGCCCATTTGTAGAGAGAAATAAGAGAGAGAGAGAGAGAGAAACACCTTGTAAATAGTTTTCTTTATTTATTTTTATTTTATTTAGAGAGTTTGTGAGAATTAAATTGTGAGTGCTTGGATTGTATTGAAGAGTTTAGAGCTCAACTTGCAATTCAAGGAGACTTGATTCTAAGATTTGTTCTCTTGTCTCTACTTTTTTTTAACTTCATTCTTATTTTGTTGATAATATTACATTTGTTATGTTTTATCACCTTGTTAGGCTAGAAACTCCTTTCAAGGGGTGGGGTGATCCCATTATTTCATGTTAATCCCACTTTAACTAGTTTATTTATATGAAATGTCTCTTTAATAATTAACTTTGCACTCTTACATTTTGATTTACGCCTCGAGAGAGGGTAAATGATTTTCGAGATAAAATTAAATTCTTGTCTTTTTTCCATTTTATAATCGAACTAAAGATTGTTTTTTTCTAAAATGTGAATTTGTTTCTTTGAATTTCAACTCTAAGCTACTTTTCATGATTTAAACTAATTTAATAAATCGATCATAGCGGGTGATTCATTAAATGAAGTTTGGATCTACTTTTCAAGAGTTGTAGGAGTGTTGAATTAAATTTTTTAAAAGGTTATTATTAAAATTACATTTGTGACGAGAGTTGATTTTTAATTTTGATACTAACTTGGGACAATTAATTCGAATGAATTAATAAATAAGATCAACTAGAATATATGGTGTAATCTCATCTCTTGTTAGCCTCGCTTTTATTTCCTCACTCATCTCACATTTTACATTTTTATTTAGTTATATTTCACTCACTTTCATCACACACTTTTTAGTATTTCCTTACACTTTCTTTATAGTTTAATTACTTTTTCTCATTTAGTTTAGTTAATTCACCATCCTCACAACATTGTTTTAGTATTAAAAAAATCCATAACAAAGTATAAAACAAAAAAACCAAAAAAAAAAATTAAAAAATTGAATTTCATGACTTTTCTTGTGTTTCACTCCTTAGAGTTGGATTGACACCCTTGATTACCTCTATACAAGTTATTATTATTTTTTGTAGGTTTTCAAGGATTTTGATTAGAGAGGCTTTCCCACAACAACATATCAGAATATAATCTATCAAATGGTGCCATTGTCGGGTATATAAAAAAGTTAATCTATCAAATGACGTCGTTTCTAATCTCGAGTGTTTGAGACTCTTGCGAAGATTTTGTATTGTAATTCATTTGTTTTATCTTTTTTTCATTTTTAATACCATTTCTTATTTCATTAGAAGTTTTGTAGTAGGATTTTATTTTTGGCTTGTATTGCGGTACTTAGAGACACCATTTGAAAATTTATCAAAATAGTACTTCTTTTGAAAATTTTGTTAAGAACAAGTCATTTTTATAATTTTTATGCAGTTTAACTCATATTTTTTATGACATAAAATGTCTATCATCCCTCTTTTAAAAATCTCAGATTACCCTTGTTCGTGCCCTAATTACGCTATTACCATAACATTACATAGTACCTCTTAAGGCGTATTTGCACTATGAATTCCTAAGCTTAGCAAATTTATAGTTTCACGTTCATAATTAAAAGTTAAAGAATAAATACATTCTCAAGAGAGCCCTAAAAGATAACTTGTGGAGACTTAAACCCGTGAGATTTGAGCTATTCACCTTTTTAGGGTTTTTACGTGTCTCCGAGTCACAAGATGACTCAAATTTCTTTAGGTACCACATTGAGTCATTGCATGATCTCATTATTCTTCATCTTTGGTGTAACCATTGAGAATGACATCACTTTTTAGTCATAAGAAACATGTTCCTTGTAGTTTATCTCAAGCACCAAACCCTTCTTCACCATACACTCACAATTTTCCCATATAACATTACCATTCACATCATTTATTACTGTCCACATATACTCCTCACGACATCTATATATCATCCATCAATTTATTTTTGAGAAAAAGAGTGTTTGAAGGTCCAAATGTAAAATGTCTTCATTGTTTGTTTAAAAAGTGAAATGCATCGCAAAAAAATAGTAGAAAACAGGAAACAAATAGAAAATTAATAGGGCAAATAAAAAAATGCGATCAAAGTTTCATAAAATGAAGGCATTGGTTATTTAGAATGTGTTCACTCTTCTCAAAAACCCTACCATCATATCATTCATCTTCTTCTTCTCATTCCAGTTGCCTTACATAAACCCCATTTTCATCCTTGGTGAGGTGTTCGGGCAATCAAGAAGTCTCTATGGTGAATGACTCGACATTCTCAAAATAGTGGTTAGCATTCGTCCTTGAGATCATTTTTTTCATGTATCCGTTATTTATTATAAGTGTGTGAGACGTTTGAACGTGTTTACATTTACTCACCTCCTCACACACTAGAGAGATACACTTACCCAAATCTCAAAGAGTTTAATTAAGCGAGACATATCTAGTGATATTTGAAGTCAAAGCATTGATTCTATAAAGGGCAATCTAAGAACAAGATACTTAAGATTGTTTCATACTACACACGTTGAGATTTTTAGGAAGGATTATGCCTTTATTATTAAGTAATTTTATGTCATTCATTGATAGTTGAACGTTGTACTCCGTGAAGTCTTTATAAATGGGTTGTATAGTTTTTCATCGTCAAATAAGAGAGTGCCTTTCAATAAATTATTTTCATTAAATTTTTGAATTTTGTGGGTACATTCACTGCAAACCTTCATGAGATAATACTCATCCTGTAGGGAAACCTATAGGTTCAAAGGCTTAATGCACATGCTAAGTGCAATCACAACTGCTCGCAAAAGTGGTACACTTTTGGTTTCTTATCTTTTTATTTTTTTTATATTTGCTCGAGGACTAACAATCTTCTATTGGGGGTGGTGTGATAAGAACCCAAAAGTGTTTAAATAAAACCCCAAATTGATGGTTTTTAATTGCTAATTCTCGATAAAATGGGTCTTATGCGCGTTCATGTTTATTTTGTAGGTCAAACGCTACTTGCGTATTAAAAGGATGTATTTCGAGGAAAAGGTGTGTTAAAAAGAGGGTAAACCGAATCCCCGTACCTATTACCCTGTCCCCAAACCCTAGCATAAACCTACACCGAGCCTAGACCATCCCTATTTCATCCCGAGCCTCGTATGTGTTTAGTTTGTACCTTTTAGATTTTAATTTTTTAGAGTTTTATTTTAGTTGTTTTTAAGTTTTAGAATTTGTTTTATATTTTTTTTAGAGACTTGTATATTTTTAAGATTTATTATGTGTTGGCTATTTTTATATAGGTGTGAGTTTTATTTTTATTTAATTTAATTTTTTTAGTTTTATCAATATTATATTTTATTTTTATTAGGATAGGTTTATTAGTATTATTCTTTTAAGTCTTTTTATTTTTTATATTAGGGAATTATATTTTTTAATTTCTTTTATTTCATAGATTTGTAAATATTTTTAGGATTTTAATTTTTAATAGGTTTAATATTTTTTAGTCTTAGATTTTATTTTTATTTATAAAACTAAACATATGCCCCCCCCCCCCCCCCCCCCCCCACTATCCTACACTCTACCTTACAGCCATACACCTTACCATACCTAAGAATACCCCTCACCATCTTCCACCTCATTTTCTCTCCTACCTCCATAACCAATAAATTTTAAACCACCCTACCAATTCTCCCAACCCGAACCCATTATTAATAGGGTGATCCCATTATTGGTGGAATTGGTAGGGTCGTTTAAACTAGAAAAAATGTGTAAAGAAATACTAAAAAGTGTGATGAAAGTGAGTGAAATATAACTAAATAAAAATATAAACTATGAGATGAGTGAGGAAATAAAAGTGAGTCTAACAAGAGATGGGATTACACCATATATTCTAGTTGAGCTTATTAATTAATTGACCCAACTTAGTATCAAAATTACAAATCAACCCTCGTCACATATGTAATTTTAATAATCACCTTTAAAAAAAAATCAACACTCCTACAACTCTTGAAAAGTAGATCCAAACTTCATTTAATGAATCACCCGCTAGGATCGATTTAGTAAATTAGTTTAAATCATAAAAAAAGTATCATACAGTTGAATTTCAAAGAAAAAGATTCACATTTTAGAAAAACTTGTGTCTAGTTCGATTCTAAAATGGAAAATAAGAGTTGAATTTTGATTTTCTCTCGAAAATCATTTACCCTCTCTTGAGGTGTAAATCAAAATGTAAGAGTGCAAAGTTAATTATCAAAGGGATATTTAATATAAATAAACTAATTAAAGTGAGATTAACATCAAATAATGGGATCACCCCACCCCTTGAATGGGGTTTCTAGCCTAACATCAAAATTTTAATAGGTTTAAGAACACCATACATCATCTTCTCCATCAATCCAAGATTTTGTTTCTTTATTTATTGCTTCGTATTTTATTTACTTTCTTTGTAACTTAGGTTTATTGCTTTCATTTATTTCTTTCATTTAAATACATGTCTTCCATTATGTCGTGTAGCTAATTTAGCCTAGGTTGTGATTGATTGAACTCACCTTGGTTTTAATGGGTGCTTTGCTTTGGTGATGGATTATATGCATATAATTCGATTGGGTTGTTCTTATTATTACGCTTAGGAGATTTAATGGCGTATATCATGTATGATCCATATTTACGACCTTGCATGTGTAATTTTCGCTGTATTTGTCGACGCCAAAATTATATTAGGCTTTTATACAAATTTAGGGGATGACAACTCTAGATTTAATTGATTGTTGAAATGAGATCCAATCTTACTAAATTCGTAGTCCCATGTAACCATTAGCAAGCATTAAACTGACGTGAAGGATATTAGTTGAAACATATAGTTTTCATTCCTTTTTGTAATGTTAGTTTAAATACACATGCCTAAATTATCCTTTCTTTTTGTTAACATTAATCTTTTACACTTTTATTGAGAAGAATTAAATCAATATAATTCTAGCAACATTTCTATGTGGATTCGATAACCGTACTGGACTGATGGTCGGCATAGTCAATTAATAATCAACACTACATTTATTATTGTTATTCAAACCTAATGAATGGTTCGTAAATATATTTTTCTCTAATAATGCAGGATCATTCATAATATTTACCAGATCCTCTAAAAAAATTCCTCGATGAGTGCTCAGGCACAATTTATTTTCTTCCAAAACGCCCCAACGGATGGTTAGTATTTATATTATGTGGTCATCACAGTTTAACCCCAACGAATATTTGGGTATTATCATTATCATTATGATTCAACCCTAATGGATAGTTTGTAAATTTGTTTTTCACTAACATTACAGGATCATTTGTAATATCTGCTCGGTCCCTTAATTTTTTCCTCGACGGATGCTCAGACATCATTTATCTTATCAATGCTCCGACATATGCTCGAATATGGATCGTTCGCAATATATCCTGGGTCTTTTACAATTTTGCCTCGACGAACTCTCAGCCATCATTTATTTCCTTCAAAATCCTATTAATGCGCGGACATGCTGACTTTAATTTTAGTTCTTTGAAATTCTTATCAGTCTCGATGCATAGTCAACACAAGTTATATTATGTGATCATTTATTAAGACGGTTGGGCAATGCAATTCTTATTTAATTCAACCTCGACTAATGGGTGCAGGGCCTTTTATTAGCTAGTTTTATATTGTTGCAATCACATATACTGGTTGTTTAACCTCATCTATTAAAGACCTAATAGGAAGTTGGGTAAGATAATTCTTATTTATATCCAGCTCGATGAATGGTCGATGCGATATTCTTTGACACAACAAAGCCCCGAGGAACGGTCGACGATACGTATTGTCTCGGTTATTCCAAATGATCAAAATTAAACTGAATCGAAGACCCGATGGATGGTCGGGTGTTATCATTAGCCAAACTTCTATTTACCGCTCGATTGGGGGCTCCATGGCAATGTTGACATGTGAATAGATTCACTGCAACATTAGTCAAGCAAGAAAGACACAAGTTCTTTATAGGCTAGTGGTCGGACTCTCCAATTGGACCATATAAAAATACTAATGTAGGGTGATACCCAAACTAGGTAAACTCCCGAGTGAGACTCGGCGCATAGGCCTGTGTTCGTCCTCTCCAATTGGACCATATAAAAACCCTAAAGCTAGGTGATACCCTAACTAGGTAAACGTCCAATTAATCCTCGGTGCATAGGATTGTGGTCAACCTCTCTAATTTGACCATATAAAAATCCAAAAGTTGGGTCATACCCTAGGGTAAGTGCATGCCTGAGCGAGCCTCGGCGCATGAGGGCTTCACAGGATGTGATCGACTTCTCCAATTGGACCATGTACAGATCCTAATACAGAGTCATAACCTAGAGTAGGTTCACACCCGTGCAAGCCTCAGCGCATGAGTGTTTCATAGGCATGTGGTCGGCCTCTCCAATTGGACCATACAAAATCAAAATGCAGGGTGATACCTTAAACTTGGTGCACACCCGAGCAATCCTCGGTGCACGAATGCCTAATAGGCCTGTGGTTGGCCTCACCAATTAGTCCATATGATAAAATAAGACATTCAACTATGAACGACTTGATCCCATGAGGGTACGTAGGTAGCTCGACATGCTCAAGTCCGGTTCCTATATCGATTGAACGATTATCAACTCAAGCCAAGCATTCATCTAAATCCTCACAAAGGCAAGCGGATCAACCAAAGAATGCTTAAAATTTGAACGAAAACTCAAAGGATGCCAGTCCAATTCATATCGACAACTACACACATTTGAAGATATTGTGGACCAGCTCCCAGATCATCTCCAAATCAACTTAGCTGAACTGTGACATGTGAGGCTATTGGGCGAGAAAAAATCCACCTATGAAAATAGGGTGCACGTGGTGAGCACACTAGTCAAAATGGTGAGCAGCATACGCTCCAATAAGATAAGTACGACTAGAATCCTTGATAAACTATAAGATTGAGGAATAATATTTTATTTAAATCAAACTCTACAAGGATAGTTTTTATCTAATCGTAACCCCTAACTCTATTCAAAGGGACTTCACCCATTGTGAAAGTGGGCTCAGAGGCTAAAGAAACACTCTTATGTAAACTCTCTCATTATTATAGGGAAACACCTTTGAAGCCCCATGGACGTAGGTCATTGATGGTCGAATCACGTAAATCTTTGTCTCTTTCTCATTTATTATTATTCATGTATCGTGATGAATTCACACCTCCCTATGGATTAATTTTTTTGTTCACACACACACATATATATATTCTGTAACAAATTTTCCACTTTTATATCTATTTTACAACTTTTGTTTTTAATAGAAAATGTGGAAAATTGATGATTTTCCAACTTGTATCAAACGGACACATGTTGAAAAATATTCATTCGCCTTGAAATTGGTTTCTCTAGAATTAAATGCCCTGAAATCATTTGCATTTTCCTAGTTTTCTATCAAACGGACCCTTAGTATAATTCTATACCTTCGTTCAAAAAATAACTCCAACAACTACAATGACTTTAAAAAAAATAGATGAGGTACAAAAGCAAAGTTAAAAAAAAAACATAACGAATAACACATATCCCTCTCCTCTCATCCCTTCCTCTGAGACCTCTAAGCGTCGTCTCCCTCTCCTCTCAGTGCTTCCAACTTCATCTTCTTTTACCAGATGGATTTTCCCACCTCCTTAGCGCTGGCTTCCTCTCGGTGCATTTTTGTCTTTGCTTCCATGGATAAAAGCAAAAGGGAAAACCCTTCCTAAATCCCATCATCAAATGTAACTGCAGTGAATATGAGAAAGAAGTCAAAAATCATTAAAACACCAAACAATCTACAAGATGAATCTAATGAGGATCATTATCAAGTTAAATTTTTTTTGTATAGATTTATTGTATTTGGATTTGTTGGGTATCTGATCTATTACGATTCTTGGATTCAAATGTTGGGTATAGTGGGGGTGTTTTTATTC
Organism: Sambucus nigra; assembly: GCA_949130495.1. Taxonomy (NCBI): domain Eukaryota; kingdom Viridiplantae; phylum Streptophyta; class Magnoliopsida; order Dipsacales; family Adoxaceae; genus Sambucus; species Sambucus nigra. The sequence goes on along the minus strand of OX422219.1, from coordinate 90,902,443 downwards.
ATGTAATTTTTGGTAATTTTTAGTCTAAACTATTACGATTTTTTGTTACATATTTTTTTTAAGGTGGGGGTGTTCATATGTGATCTGTTACGAATGAGGATATCCTACGATTCTTGGCTTCGAAGGAAAAAACTTTGAAAGTTTTGTTATATGTCATTTTTATGACTCTCCTCTACTTTGAATCCTCTAGGCTCCATTTGTTTGACGGGAAAGTTAAGCAGAAAAATAATTTTTTAGAAAAGTTAGGTGAAGTGAATTAAAGAGAAAGGAAAATCATTTTCCCGTGTGTAATTGGTTGACGCCAGTTTCTTGTAGGAAAATTAAAGATTTGTATGTTTGGTTGTCAGGAAATTTGCAGGAAAGTGGTATATTTTCAATTAAATAAATAATGTTCAACACACCACAAGTAATTATCAAAATAATAAATTATTAAACTACATTAAACATATTAAAAACGAGGTTCAAATCCAACTGACAAATCATTCAAAAGGATATAATAAACATGCTAACATCAATAAATTGAGAAACTTGACTAATTAAAGGAAATCATAAACATTCTAACATCAATAAGTTCTTAAGCAACAAAATTAAATTGCAAACTTTTTATAACCAACATGCACATATATCATATAAAGTAAATAAATTCTTAAACTAAAAAATAATTAAAATATAAAAAAAGAACAACAGAAAGAAACATTTCCAGAATTGAAAAAAGGGTAAGCGTAACAAAAAGAAAAAAAATCCAAACTTGAAAAAAAACCCAAAATGCAACTATTATTTTTTCCTGCATTCAAAAATATATTTTATGCAAAAAAGTTAAATATAAAAGAACATAATTAAATCCATGTACAGATATAATAATTTGGTACACCCACATGTAAAATCAGATAGTCATAGATATACATGTGTGTGTGTGTTATGTGTGTAGTTATATAACATCAAATGATTTTTTTTGGAGATGAAGAACTGATCGTTTGGACGATTTCAACGATAAGTTGAGAAGGATGTGTGAAATTGAAGGTGAGATTGCTATTTATTTGTTGGAAATTGAAACACTTTAATATTTTTTATGATTCTTCCAAATTTATTTGGATTTCATTCAACTCTTGATAATTTCAAATATTTTTCAGTTTTTTGCTGAATTCAAAGGGAGCTATTGTGATTTTAAGAGATATTTGTGAAAGATGCTTAAATGGTTGTTTTGAGGAGGGTTTAAGGCGTTGCATTTTTCCCGTGATACAAAATTCGAGCATTTTGGTCGGACAAGTTTTGTGGGAAAACAAATCAAGCAGGGAATTTATTTTTAACTAGTTCCCACATTTTTCTTACAAACCAAACGAGCAAAAAAACACAATAAATACATTTTCTTTTCCTTTTCGCCACTTTTCATATCTTCCAAACACATCCCTGGTGTTTTTTTTAACTTTAATCTATTTTTAAAATTGTATTAAGTTCTATAACTATTCAAAACTGTCCATAACTACTCTGTAACCGTCCATCATTTTTTTCTGTAGAAAATGACACTTGTCACATAATGATTACAATAGACCAACAACTAAAAAAATAAAGACATGGGAGTGGACTAATTGTTATACCTTTCAATTCAGCTTATTATGACACTTGCAAACTCAAAAGTCATATTTGTAACCGAATTTTTAATTGGATTTCAAGAATCAAATTAAAAACCAAAGAGTTAAAGTTGAGTTGTGGATCTTAATCTGGTGGAAATCATGTTAAACCATAACTAACGTACTAAATGGATGATTCTAAAAATCCCACAAAGTTATTAAACTAGTTCATTAATAGTTGAGACAGACACATTTGTACCCTAGAAGCACGTAACATATGAATATGGTTTTTAAATGAATGTGAGCATTAAAATAACACATATTTATATTAAATTAATTGATCCCGTAGCTAAAACAGTAAAACCTTTTTAATTTGACGAATTAGCGTTATGGGACGTGTAAATCATTCCAAATAAAAATTAACAGAAATCGACGAGTTATCATGTCAATCATGCCAAATTGGCATGATTTTTTTATCATGCTACTCGTGTTAACGAGTCGTGTTCGTGGTAGCCCTAAAACACGACATCTTGTCGTGTCGTGTCATGTCGTGTCGTGTCGTGTCGTGTTCGTGATGGATAATATCAAGTCATGTCATGTCAGGACATACCCAAACATGACCCATTATCCCGAATTTCCACTCCTATCGATAGGTAGGCTAGCTACCGTGCAGACTCACAAATATTTGTAAGGAAACTAAGTCATCCCCCCTCCCCCCCCCCAGGGTTCTTTTATATAAAGAACACATAACCTCATACTCAGACATATCTAACACAAGCATATCGGCAGGTAAAATAAGTCTCCCAATCTCTATGATAACACCCTGACAGATAAAGAAAATAAGTGTCCCATTTCCCAACATCGAGTCTACATATGTAACGGTACTATCGGCTGTGTCTAATAGCCCCGCGGCTCATGCAATTCTAGTGGCAATAAAAGAGTATGAAGCCCCCGTGTCAAACGAAATATGCCCCATAGTCTCTTTGATAGAAAACATATCCTCAACTGTGGGCGGAGCTTGTGGAACTGCTACCTAGTGGACGTTAAAAATATGCCCATACTTTAGCCATCCCTACTGAGGTGGAAGGACATGAATCTAAAAAACAACATAAACGTTTGCCTCTTTAAGACCTAAATATTCTCCCATTTTCTCATATTCCTTACATTATTATTTAACATTCCCCCATCCATATCGCTCATACATCATCCTAGTGTAGATTTTTTAGTAAACTTGAAAGCTTTTTCTAAAGGATTTACAAGCACAACTTCACTTTTAAAGGTTAAAGGGTGATTTTAAACCCTTAGTTACCTCATATTTAACTTAGAAGTGCCTATCATTCGTATACATCATATGTGTTTACTTTATCAATATTCACCATATTCACCATATTATTTTAGCATATACCACTCAAACTATCTTTTATAAATTCTAAAAAATAATAAATTGAGATATTTTACATATTCACCCATTCAGAGTTGCTTGGTGTTTTCTCACACTAAAAGGGGTTCATACCCATTTTTACATTACCAGTAATTCTTAAATCAGAAATATGACATAAATCGCCATACTTTTTTTATTCAAACTATTTGGACTTTGACTCCCTGTCATAAGGATACATAGGTATCCCAGATTCATTTTAGGATTTAAGTCCTTATATATTTATTTCTCACTTTTTTCTTACTTTGTTTGTTTATTCATCTTGATATGTTCTTTATATTCTTCTGATTATTGTTTATTTATATCCATATTATGATTCATGTGGTGTATTTAGTTTTGTTTATCCTCTTTTATCTCTCCACAGATACTCATGCTTATTTATGTGATCAATCTAGTTTTAGTCCTCACATATTCAGTTTTTCACTTAGTCACACTTATACATGTTTGAACTCATTTTCTCACTCATTCACAGCAATTCATGTTTGCATACACTTTTTCACTTAGTAACACTTATTCTTATTTTAACATATTTTCCCACATAGTCATACTTACTCATTTATGCACGCACTTTTTCACTTAGTCACACTTGTTCTTACGTTCACACACATTCCCACATATTCACACTTAATCATATTTTCACACATTTTTCCACATAGTCACACATATTCTTATTTACATACCTTTTCACATAGTCACACTTATTTATGTTGACATACACTTTTTCACATCGTCATAGATGTTTATGTTTGTACCAACTTTATTGATTACTCACACATTCATCTTCATACATTATTCACTTTCACACATATTCACAAACACACACACATAAAGGAGAGAGGGAGAATACGTATAACTTATAAGAGATAAAAAGGGAAGAGTGGTTGCCTAAATTTTTCCATCTCCATATCTTAGTCCTTGATCCCATTCTCTTTGGTTTTGCAATGATCATTTACCTTACTAGTCCGGTTTTGGGCTTAAAAGTTAGAATGCATTTTTCATGCATTATGTAAGAGTGAAAATACAAGTTTTTCCTTTTTGGGATAACGGGATTCAACCTCCTATTAAGTTTTATTTGTATAATAAATAGATTTTTTATACCCGCATATAAATACGAATCATTGTAATACTAACTTCTCCACATGAGACTACTAGATACAAGTACTGATTTACACTAAAGATAAGCCTTGAAAGTAATGGTGCCAAGAGAAGATACACTTTTATCTCCTGAAATACTTTGTAAGAGAAAGATTTTATAATTGCTCATATCTTAGTTATTTTTGCGTATCCCGTTACTAACCGTGGCTACAAATCGAAGACTATATCTGCTTATGCTTCCACGATCATTTGAAGATGAGTCAAATGACTGAGCTTTGTGTTTGAGAATCAAAATGTTGGAATCGTCACGAACAGTTTATGGAGCTATACGAACTTGTGATTGATTTTACTCAGTCAAATTATTCTGGGATGTTTGCTTTTTACTCGAGGCATTCTTAATAACTCCATTTGTTAAATGAATTGGATTAAAAAATTTAGTTCGTTGGATTGAGATTCCAATTTCATTAGAACGAGATCCTTTTCTCATTTGAATGAGATCAAATCTCGTTGGAACGAAGTGCTATTTTCGTAAGAATGTAATTCTAATGAACTTCAAATGAAAGGGGTTTTGTTTGACAAAACCACGCTCGTTGGAAAATCATTAAAAGGACGATGAAATGAAATAGGCATCTCTTTCGAACTAGTGTCCATTTTTGTTCAAACGAAACTGCCGCCTAGAAAAATATTTTTTATTATAAAAAAGATTCTTTTAATCAATTTTACGCACTCCTTTTGGCGAAAATCAATTGCAATACCTACACCAAAAAATTTCGTTTCTGTATTACTTAAAAACAATTTGGTTTTCCAAATTATGCATCACTTATATGATTTGTTGAGTTTTGTCAAACCCAAGTTTCCATACTCTACATCAAACCCTTGTAGAGTTTTTGTAATACCCCACATTTTTATGATTTAAATAATTATGGGATTATTTATTACGGTGGGATTAATTAAATTTAAATGTGAAGAATTAAATTGTTAATTAATCCGAATCAAATAAAAATAAATATTAACTAGCATGCTACGGGTTAATACTTATAGTTTAATATTATTGTGCGTTATGTAATATGTAACTATGTACTTTGATAAATTGTCGAGAGATAGTGATACGACAGTTTAGTGAATTAAGTCAGACGCTCGTGTGAGTCGTGTCGGGACTAAATTGGTGGAATAAATATATAAATTATTTTTAGAAAATTGTATGATGATTTAGAGTGTACCGTTGAGTCAGGAAGGGTCGAAATAATCGAAATATTATACTCGGATGTTTAGTTTGGGTCCCGGGACAATTTCAGGCCTAACCGGCACCCCGAAAGGGCATTATGGTAAATTGGATTTTTAGGCCCAATTAATGGACAAAAATTAGGACTTAATTAATTAACCAAAAACAATTTCATTAGGGTTAGAAAGCTGGAGAAAGCAAGAACGGCCATAGGAAGTGTGAGGGAAGACTTTTCCAAGAGAAGAGGGCTAAATCGACATCACCTTGCACCACCACCACCACCACCACCACCACCACCACCGTGTAGATCGGGACGAGGGGAACACACCCATACCAAAAACATCCGGAGATCAGACTACTCACTCAAGGCAAGTGTTTATAACTTGTTGTATTTCGGTATTAATCTGATTCATGTTAGTGTAGGATTGTTAGGATTATGTTATAGGTGATAAAAATGGTGAAATTAAGGGATTTGAATGTGTAAATAAATTTTGTGATTAATTAGATCGAAACCCTTAATAAATGTAGACTGGAAATTACATTTTGAGGAATTTGCATGTAGAACAAATCTGGAAATTATGGCTTCTTGAACATAAATTGGATGAACTAGGGTTTTGATAAATTTAAATTGGGGATTTCACATTTTATGAATGATTCATAATGAATTAATGATCTTAGGATGTTAGAATTCATGTGTTATTTATGGGATCCGATGTATAACTGTTTATTTGGATTTTGGGGTGTTGAAGAGAAGATTTGAGGTTAAAAATTGTGGAAAACGTAGAAAATTTTGGGTAGGGGACGAACATCGAATTCTCACGCGAAGTCGCTCGAAGTCGTTCGAGTGAGATTGCCATCTCGCGCAAGGTCATTCGAGCGGCACGTGGAAGTTGTTCAAACGACTTAACACCTCGTTCGAGCGACAGAGTGAAGTTTTGATAATTTCTTTTAAGGCTAGTTTTGAGTTTATTAGTTCAGAAATGAGAAATATATTTTCTAATAATAAACTAAAGTAAGGTAGAATTTCGGAAGAAGTATGAGAAGATAAATACTTTAATGAATTAGGTATGAAGAGAATGTACCGTAGAGATTTCGAGAGGGAGAATAACCCAATAACTAATATGAAATGTTGGAATTAAAATGTGTAAGAGAAGCATATGTAGGTAAGGGAAATACCCATTATTATAATAGGATGTGTGTATGCCTATTATGTATTATTACTATTAAAAGCACTAATGGGTGATAACCCGGGGGTGTGAGGACCTTATGATTATAAGTGTACTAATGGGTGACAACCCGGGTGTAGGAATATGTATTGTAAGTGTACTAATGGGTGATAACCCAGGGGTACAAGATTATTTAATTAAGTGTACTAAAGGGTGATAACTTGGGGGTACATAATTGATTAAGTGCACTAATGGGATATAGCCCGGGGTGCAGTATCATGATATATATATATATATATATCATGATACTGCACCCCGGGCTATATCATATATATATATATATATATATATATATATATATATATAGGGCAGACGTGACTATATGTATATATATATATATATATATATATATATATATATATATATATAAGAATTGTAAATCAATCTAGTGTGTATAGTAATGAATATGGGCATGGAAATTTGTTAAGAAAATTCTAATCGAATACTTTACTTATTATGGAAATGGAAAATATATTAATTATCTTTTCGTCATAGGCTAATTGGTTAACGTATTGTATGGGCGATACGGGCATACTAATAGTGAGGGTAAATACTAGTAGGATGGATTTAGACTAGTTATATTGGGGGGTATAGCTAAGGAGAATATTTAGATGCGTGTTAGGCGTGCACATTAGAAGATGGGTGATAATCTCAAGAGAGAGTTCGAACTAACATGTAATTAATACTTTCTTTACTGCAAATTTTAAATACTTGCTTAAACAAATATTTTTACACATCGGGCTCTGACCCGTATCTTGCATCTTCTCTCTCTTGCTATATATATATATATATATATATATATATATATATATGTCTTATATCAGGTGCTCAGCCGCAGGGACATCAGGCTTAGAGTTTCAGATTTGTGTGGTATGATGTAGCTGTTATGGGAGTGAAGGACCTTGTTTAGACGCCTCGATTATTTCATTCCTATTCATTATGACATTTTCTGTAGGGCATGTGTCGCCCCTTCCTTAGACATTCAGAGATTATGTTTACTCTATTAATCGTTTACTTTCATTTGGATTGATGGGTACTATTGTTTTGGTTTAGTGTTTTTAACTGGGATGTTTTATCCAGTCTTATTTATTTCAGCATGTGATTCTGATTTAGTATTTGTATTAATTAATTGTGAGTGGATGTTTTATATTAAATTACTTGGTTTGGTAATTAAAAATGGTTTTAAATAAATAAGAAAAATGTTTTGACACTTAGTTTAATTATATTAGGTGATTAAATAAGCTATTATGTTTTCGACAGTGATGCTAAGAATGAACCAACCGAATATTCTATTTTAAATTTTATAAAGAACTGATCACCCGATATTTAATTGGGCGGTGTGTCACAGGTGGTATCAGAGCATCAGGTTCTAGTGTCCATTAGGATCTGTACGGCTTACTATGTCTTCAGCTTTGCGTCCTTTGATATAGAGCCCTATTTTTAGGACTGTTGTGATCTTATATTTTGCGGTTACGTCTTCAGCTATTTGAGATTTTGAAATAACTGTGGACTAATAATATTCTTTCTCATCTCAGATGCCTCCTCGACGTGCACCAAGAGACCGACAGGCCCAGCTAGAACAGCCGGCCATATAAGATCAGGGGACAATGAACGTAACGGAAGTTGCCACGATCGTTGCACAAGTGGTAAATGCAGCCTAAGCGGTGGTGCAGCAGGCCCCACCTCAGGTTCAGGCGGTATCACCAGTTCCAGTGCATTCGTTTCCCACTGCATGGGAGAGAGTTAGAGAATCCTTTCGGAGGGCTTGTCCCCCAGAGTTCTCGGGCAGTTCCGATGTGGTTACCGCGAGTCAGTGGAAAAAAGACATATAGCGGCATCTTCGCATGTATGAGTGCTCAGAGGTTCAGAGGCAAGTTTTGGCTACCTTCAAGCTGAAAGGGGCAGCCTTACAGTGGTGGGAGTCCACTACTACTACTACCGAGGAGCGAGATGGGATGACTATCAACGATTTCTGGGTGTGGTTTGACTGCAAGTATTTTCCTTTCGCCGTCAAGACTGAGATGAGACGGAGACTTTTAGACCTCACCCAGGAAGGGAAGACCATTGCAAAATATGAGGAAGGGTTTACACGATTGACAAACATGGTACCGGAGGAGGTGTCTACTGAGGAGAAGCGCATTCAGATGTTCATGGATGGCTTGACTTGGAAGATACGACAACATTTATTGGGTAACCTTTCCCTACACTCATATACCGACGTTCTGAATGCAGCCTTATTGCATTGTCAGGACAATCGCTTTCATGCTAAGGGAAGTAAGCGAGGGGGAGATCCCAACCAGTTAGGAAAGACAGGGGGAGGTAATTCCAGTGGAGCACCAGTTGAGCAGAGTCAGAGGTAGGGTTCCCAACATGGGGAGTCTGCTAAGAGGTTTTGTTCTAGAGGGTTCAGGCATGGTCATGGGGGTTGGATATAGGGCCACTAGGGCCAGCAGCAGGGCCAGCTACAAAATCAGCAGCAGGGAGGACAACAGGGCCAACAGGGCCAAGGTAGAGGTGGTAACGGCCAACCGGGCCGAGGCTACCAGGGTAAGAGAGGAGGAAACTTCATTGGGAAGTGTTATACTTGTGGCAAGACTGGCCATAAGAAGCAGGAGTGCTCGGATAGGGACAGAGTTCCTCAACAGCAGGGTGCTCACCAGGAGCCCTAGAGACCCATTTTTCCGATCGCCCTACCAGCGCCGACTCCAGTTCCATCTTTACCCACAGTTCCGATGCAGCAGGGACAGTTGCAGTATGGACTTGTTTATAACGTCCACCAGGCCGCAGTTCCGCAGGCACCACTCGCAGTGGAGGGTAAGTTTTCTATCCATGGCACTTTGGGTCGCGTCTTGTTTGACACGGGGGCATCACACTCTTTTATAGCCACTAGCTTTGCAAAGGCCACTGGGTTGTTAAGAATGGCAGAGAGTAAAGTTACTTGTGTAGACTCACCACTGGGTAATGGGTCATTGGTTTTCTTTATATGCCGGGGAGTAGGCATTGAAATTGGTAGTTTAATCTTACCGGCTGATATGCTAGTATTAGATATGTTCGAGTAAGACGCCATTACTGGTATGGATTGGTTAGCCGAGTATAGGGTTATGATTGATTGCTTTAGTAGGAGTATTGTGTTCTCCATTCTGGGTCAATAGATATTCTTAGTGTCGATACCTCGCTCGAAGGGAGGGTCGTCCACCCACTTGTTATATATAGAGGATGAGACCTCTACAGTCGTAGTTCCACTCGATTCGATTTCAGTCGTCTGCGAGTTTGTTGATGTATTTCAGGATACACCAGGGTTACCTCCGAGTAGGGAGATCGAATTTATGATAGACTTAGCACCAGGCACTCGTTCGATAGCACGTGCACCTTACTGTATGGCTTCGGCAGAGATGAGGGAGCTACGGGATCAGATAGAATAGTTGTTGGGACAGGGCTTCATCTATTGGAGTACCTCGTCATGGGTGCCCCAGTTCTGTTTGTAAAGAAAAGGGATGGGTCCCTACGGCTTTGTATTGATTATCAGGAGCTTAACAAAGTCACGATACGGAATAAGTATCTGTTGCCTCGGATCGATGACTTATTTGATCAGCTAAGATGAGCGGCCCACTTCTATAAGATAGATTTGAGATTCGGGTACCATCAGCTGCACATCAGGGAGCAGGACGTGGCCAAGACTGCTTTTCTGGCGAGGTATGGATTGTACGAATTTAGGGTTATGCCATTTGGGCTGACCAATGCCGCAGCAGTATTCATGGACTTAATGAACGGAGTATTCAGAGAGTTCCTAGATCAGTTCATCATCGTCTTCGTAGATGACATCCTGATTTATTCTTGCACTGAAGGAGAACATGTCGATCATTTATGTATGGTTTTACAGACCCTACGAGAGCATGAGTCGTATGCCAAATATGAAAAGTGCAAGTTTTGGTAGCAGGAGGTACAGTTTTTGGGACACATTATATCAGAAAAAGGGGTATCTGTAGACCCTAGTAAGGTGTCAGCGGTGAGGGAGTGGGGATAGCCCACGACACCAGCGGAGGTGCGAAGCTTTCTGGGATTGGCCGGATACTAAAGACGGTTTATTCGAGTATTCTCGAAGATTACGAGTCCTATGACAAATTTAACTCGTAAGGGCGTACCGTTTGTTTGGGACGATGCATGTTAGTTGGCATTTGATGAGCTGAAGGACAAGTTAACTTCAGCACCCATTCTAGCACTTCCCAGAGCGGGGTTGGAATACCTGGTCTATATGGACGCATCATTAAAGGGGCTTGGGGGAGTACTTCAGCAAGAGGAGAAGGCCATAGCTTTTGCTTCCCGAAAGCTTAAGCCTCATGAAAGGAATTACCCCACCCACGGCTTAGAGTTGGCAGCAGTTGTGTTTACGCTTCGTATTTGGAGGCATTACTTATTGGGAGAACGGCTTCGCTTATTTACAGACCATAAGTCACTACAGTACTTGTTCACGCAGAAGGATTTGAATATGCATCAACGCCGGTGGCTTGAGTTTGTAAAATATTACCAGTTCGAAATACACTATCACCCGGGAAAGGCTAATGTGGTTGCTGATGCATTGAGCCGCACGCCGGTCGATGAGACGACCGAGGTGTGGAAAGCTAAATAGAAGGAATTGGGACATCAGGATGCTGTGGCCCAGTCATTCATGGCTGCGATGATAGTTACACCTCAGATCATTACGCAAACAGTACAGGCACAGGCAGCGGATTCGTTCTGTCAAGATTGGATTAGGCAACTTTTGTCCGGGGGAGACGAGTCTTATTAAATAAGTTCTGAGGGTGGTTTGCACTTCAATGGGAGACTTATTGTTCCAGAGCGGGAGGAACTTAGATATGCAGTAATGACGGAGTCGCATGGGTCCCGATTTGTGGTACATCCCGGTGGGGACAAAATGTACCAGGATATGAGGCGGCAGTATTGGTGGAGAAGGATGAAAAAGGATATCGCAGAGTTCGTATCCAAGTGTACCACTTGTCATCTAGTGAAAGTGGACCATCAGAGACCACCAGGTTTACTTCAGCCATTGGAGATTCCTACCTGGAAATGGGAAAGCATTTCTATGGATTTTATCATCGGGTTGCCCACTTCGCATAGGGGGAACGATTCTATATGGGTTATTGTAGATCGGTTGACGAATGGAGCCCACTTCTTGCCCATCAGGACAGACTACACAGCAGGACAGTATGCTCAGTTATTTATTTCAGAGATAGTGAGACTGCATGGTGTACCTCTTAACATCGTGTCAGATAGAGATAAGACATTTGTATCTCATTTTTGGGAAAGCTTCCAGGAAGCTATGGGTACCGAGTTGCGATTGAGTATGGCGTATCACCCGCAGACCGATGGGTAGACTGAACGCACTAATCAGATGCTCGAGGACATGTTACGCATGTGTATCCTTGATTTTGAGAGAGGTTGGGAGCAATATCTTCCACTGGTAGATTTTGCTTATAATAACTCCTATCAGTTTACGATTGGCATGGCCCCGTTTGAAGCATTGTATGGCAGACCTTGTCGTTCCCCAGTTTGTTGGCTAGAGATAGGAGACAACAAGCTACTCGGGTCAGAAGTGATTCAGGATACGTCGAGCAAGATCGAGATGATTCGAAATCTCATACGGGTAGCCCAGGACAGGCAAAAAAGCTACGCCGATGCAAAAAGGTTCTTTCGTGAGTTCGCAGTGGGAGACCAGGTTTTATTGAGAGTATCTCCGATGAAGGGGTAATGAGATTTGGGAAGAAAGGGAAGTTGGCTCCGAGATATGTGGGACCATTTCCTATTATATAGAGGGTCGGACCAGTGGCATACCGATTGGGACTACCAGAGCACTTACATCGTATCCATAATGTGTTCCATATTTCGTCACTAAGGCAATACCTTCGAGATGAGTTAGCACACAGTCACATTGCAATTGAGGAGATTGAACTACATCCAGATAGTTCATATGAGGAGAGACTGGTAGCTATTCTAGATTATAGTTAGAGGAGGCTAAGGTTAAAGATAGTTCCACTTGTTCGGGTGTAGTGGCAGCATCACAATGTGGAGGAGTCTACTTGGGAGCGTGAGGCGGATATGCGTGAGAAATATTCGGATTTATTCACACCAGGTATGCCTTATTTTTTTTGAATTTCGGGACGAAATTCCTTTATTAGGGGGGAAGTATGTAATACCCCACATTTTTTATGATTTAAATAATTATGGGATTATTTAGTACTGTGGGATTAATTAAATTTAAATGTGAAGAATTAAATTGTTAATTAATCCGAATCAAATAAAAATAAATATTAACTAGCGTGCAACGGGTTAATACTTATTAGTTTAATATTACTGTGCGTTATGTAATATGTAACTATGTACTTTGATAAATTGTCGAGAGATAGAGATATGACAGTTTAGTGAATTAAGTCAGACGCGCGTGTGAGTCGTTTCGGGACTAAATTGGTGGAATAAATATATAAATTATTTTTAGTAACTCATATGATGATTTCAAGTGTACCGTTGAGTCTAGAAGGGTCGAAATAGTCGAAACAGTATACTCGGATGTTTAGTTTGGTTCCTGGGGCAATTTTAGGCCTAACCGGCACCTCGAAAGGGCATTATGGTAAATTAGATTTTTAGGCCCAATTAATGGACGAAAATTAGGACTTAATTAATCAGTCAAAAATAATTTCATTAGGGTTAGAAAGCTGGAGAAAGCAAGAACGGCCATAGGAAGTGTGAGGGAAGACTTTTGCCAAGAGAAGAGGGTTAAATCGACATCACCTTGCACCACCACCACCACCACCACCGTGTCGATAGGGACGAGGGGAACACACCCATACCAACAACATCCGGAGATCAGACTACTCACTCAAGGCAAGTGTTTATAACTTGTTGTATTTCGGTATCAATCTGATTCATGTTAGTGTAGGATTGTTAGGATTATGTTATAGGTGATAAAAATGGTGAAATTGAGGAATTTGAATGTGTAAATAAATTATGTGATTAATTAGATCGAAACCCTTAATGAATGTAGACTGGAAATTACGTTTTGAGGAATTTGCATGTAGAACAAATCTGGAAATTATGTCTTCTTGAACATAAATTGGAAGAACTAGGGTTTTGATAAATTTAAATTGGGGATTTCATGTTTTATGAATGATTCATAATGAATTAATGATCTTAGGATGTTAGAATTCATATGTTATTGATGGGATCTGATGTATAACTGTTTATATGGAGTTTGGGATGTTGAAGGAGAATATTTGAGGTTAAAAATGGTATAAAACGTAGAAAATTCTGGGTAGGGGACGAACAGCGAATTCTCGCGCGAAGTCGTTCGAGCAAGATTGCCATCTCGCGCGAAGTCGTTCGAGCCACACGTGGCAGTTATTCAAACGATTTGACACCTCATTCGAGCGACAGAGTGAAGTTTTGATAATTTCTTTTAAGGCCAGTTTTGAGTTTATTAGTTCAGAAATGAGAAATATATTTTCTAATAATAAACTTAAGTAAGGCAGAATTTCGGAAGAAGTATGAGAAGCTAAATACTTTAGTGAATTAGGTATGAAGAGAATGTACCGTAGAGATTTCGAGAGGGAGAATAACCCAATAACTAATATGAAATGTTGGAATTAAAATGCGTAAGAGAAGCATATGTAGGTAAGGGAAATACCTATTTATTATAATAGGATGTGTACCTATTATGTATTATTACTATTAAAAGCACTAATGGGTGATAACCCGGGGGTGTGAGGACCTTATGATTATAAGTGTACTAATGGGTGACAACCCGGGGGTAGGAATATGTATTGTAAGTGTACTAATGGGTGATAACCCGGGGCTACAAGATTATTTAATTAAGTGTACTAAAGGGTGATAACCGGGGGGTACAGAATTGATTAAGTGCACTAATGGGATATAGCCCGGGGGTGCAGTATCATGTTATATATATATATATATATATATATATATATATATAAGAATTGTAAATCAATCTAGTGTGTATAGTAATGAATATGGGCATGGAAATTTGTTAAGAAAATTCTAATCGAATACTTGACTTATTATGGAAATGGAAAATGTATTAATTAGCTTTTCGTCATAGGCTAATTGGTTAACGTATTGTATGGGCGATACGGGCATACTAATGGTGAGGGTAAATACTATTAGGATGGATTCAGACTAGTTATATTGGGGGGTATAGCTAAGGAGAAAATTTAGATGCGTGTTAGGCGTGCACATTAGAAGAGGGGTGAGAATCTCAAGAGAGAGTTCGAACTAACATGTAATTAATACTTTCTTTACTGAAAATTTTAAATACTTGCTTAAACAAATATTTTTACACATCGGGCTCTGACCCGTATCTTGCATTTTCTCTCTCTTACTATATATATATGTATTATATCAGGTGCTCCGCCGCAGGGACATCAGGCTTAGAGTTTCAGATTTGTGTGGTATGCTGTAGCTGTTATGGGAGCTGCATGACCTTGTTTAGACGCTTCGATTATTTCATTCCTATTCATTATGACATTTTCTATAGGGCATGTCTCGCCCCTTCCTTAGATAGTCAGAGATTATGTTTACTCTATTTCTCGTTTACTTTCATTTAGATTGATGGGTACTATTGTTTTGGTTTAGTGTTTTTAACTGGGATGTTTTATCCAGTCTTATTTATTTCAGCATGTGGTTCTGATTTAGTATTTTTATTAATTAATTGTATGTGGATGTTTTATATTAAATTACTTGGTTTGGTAATTAAAAATGGTTTTAAATAAATAAGAAAAATGTTTTGACACTTAGTTTAATTATATTAGGTGATTAAATAAGCTATTATGTTTTCGACAGTGATGCTAAGAATGAACCAACCGAACATTCTGTTTTAAATTTTATAAAGGACTGATCACCCGATATTTAATTGGGCGAGGTGTCACAGTTGTCTAGTGCTGATTTGTGGAGATGAGGCTCTAAGGTCGGAGAGGAAAGGATTTCGATACCCTGAGGATGATCCGTTGTTACCGAAGGAAGAGCTACTTTCTGTGGACGTTATTGGACTATATCGTATCTGTTGAAGATTTTTAGAACTATGTGTTATACGTAGTGGAGTTCTATGTAGTCTATAAGTCATCGATTCTGTCAGACTCTTTAACAGTGATTGGTTAAAAATTATTCCAATCAATAGTGCTGAAATCTAGGTTTTGCCTGAAAGGAATTTTTCCTTAATTTTTTCTTCTATGCCTTTAATTTCATTATGTTAATTGGAACATTTAATTTAAACTTTATCTTCCATGCACACCTTAATATAATCAAGATAAAAATTGGATCTTGTGTGTGCATATTCTAAGATACAAATAATTTCATATAGCCCTAAACTTGTAGCTTGAAATTCGTATCAGAATATGTTACACTAAGTTTTTGTGTGATCTTTTAAAATTTGGGTTTTTATGGATAATTCGTATAATAAGCCACCAATTTTCGATAGGTCTAATTATGCTTATTAAGAATCTTAAATAAGGTCGGCTTTGAAAGAGAATGACAAACACGCCTGGCTTGTTTGTGAAAGAGGGTAGACACACCCGCTGTAACTAACGCGTCACCACTTGGACGAAGAATGAAGTAAAATGGAGTAATTTTAACTCTTGCTATTTAAGTGCCATTTTTGGAGTCATCACTCCTAACGAGTTATGTCGCATCATGACGTGCACTACGTCTAAGGAAGAGTGGAATATCCTCCAACTCACTCATGAGGGTACCAACGCTGTGAAAGCTTCTAAGCTACAAAATCTCACCACACAGTTTGAGACTATTACCATGCTAGAGACTGAGTCATTTGATGAATTTTATGCACGATTGTTAGATATCGTTAACTGTAGTTTTAATTTGGGTGAGAGAATTCCTAAGATGCGTGTTCCGTCCCAATTTATTTCAAAGGTCATTGTTTTGAATTTTGTGGGAATTTTAGATAGATAAGCTTAGGTTAGAAGAACTCGTAGGAGACCTTCAGACTTCTAAAATTTATATGTTTCCCAAAATTATTAAACCAAAGGAAACATGAATTGCTTTCAAAGTTCAATCTAAAAAGAAAGAAACGATTTCTTCTGACTCTGAGTATGATTTTAATCTAGATGATCTTGCCCTTTTTGCTAAAAAAATCTCAAGCTAAGAAAATAAAATACTTTAGAAGAAAACAAAAGTTTTAAGAAAGATAAAACATTTAAATCGAGGTAGAAAAGTTTTGAAAAAACGAGAGGAGAGTACCCTAAGAAACATGAGGGAAGATGCTATGAATGTGAGGGTAAAGGTCAAAAAGCTCACGGGTGTGCTAAAAAATTAAAGAGACAAGGCAAATGAAAAGATTCCTTTAATGCCACGCTTAGTGATAATGATGTTGAGTCGGTGGATTTCGTGGGCGAATCACCACATGGACATAACTTCACTGCATTCATGGCAAGTCATATCAGTATATCGAGTACAGCGCGTGCCGATGAGGAATTTTCTAAACATGATAACCTCGACTGTAAGCCTAATCATTCCGGAGAGTGTGAGGGAGATGAAATTTTGAGTGATGGGGAGATTGATCTTCAAAGCACTTATGCCAAGATTTACACCGAGTCATTTAAAACAAAACAGCGAAATAAAAGTTTGGCGCTTAGGGTTTTTGCTTTAGAGAAGGAATTGAGAGACTCAAAAGAGAGCGAGTCCTTGGTAAGAGTGTCTTTGGGAGAGAGATTAGTTTTAGTGGAAAGGAAAAATGGTGACATGACCAACAAAGTGGATAATTTTACGAGAGATCTTCAAGCTTCATTGGAGACTCGTAAAAAACTTAAAGCCCCTGTATCCTAAATCGAAAAAGATCTCGAACGTGCCCGGGAGGTTAAGTTCATTATAGAGGATACATAGAAGAAGGTAGTAAAGATGTTCCTTTGCCCCGCTTTAGGCTTTAGGTAGAGGCAAGGAATAGGTTGTGATGGTGCATCCACTTCCCATGTCGCACCAAATTCGATTCTTAAATTTTTAGTAGATCCTTATGGCCTCGACCTATGCCACAAAATTAAAACTTTAACCTAAATGAGTGAGCCAAGTTAGACCCACACAAGTCTATGCTTGCACCTATTACAAAAGAAGAGGTCACTTTAGGTAATTTTACTACAAATTAGGGAGAACTAAACGTGCAAATACTCCCATGCACCGCTATAGGAACTTTCTAGTCTTAAAGAGTAAGTTGAGTTCCTAGTTGCAACTTCTTAAAGCTTAATGGAAGAATTTAAAAGGATGACTATGCCTCTTGAGAAAATTTTCAAAGTTATGACTAGAGCTGACAACGATAAGGGCAAACAAATGGTTACCTCCGCGTGGGTGCCTAAGAAAGATGACAAATCCCTTATTGTTCACATTGCTCTTAATGTTCAAAATACTTCTTAATGGTATTTTAGTAGTGGGTGATCTAGGCAAATGACTGGTGATAAGTCATATTTTACCGACCTTTTGGATCATAAGGAAGGCAAAGTCGCCTTTGGAGATAGGAGTAGGTCTATTATTTTAGGATGAGGTTGTGTCGAGATGCCAAGATTTCCTAAAATAGACAATGTGTTGTACGTCAAAGGGTTGAAAGCAAACTTTATTAGCATAAGCCGACTTTGTGATGTAAACTTTGTAGTAAATTTTGACCAGTCTGACTGTAACGTATATGATCAATCTAGTGAACTATTACTTCAAGAAGTGAGAACCAACTATAATTGCTACGGGATCATTCCCAAGTCTCCTTGTGTGTAATAATGCCATGGTCTCCTCTATGGACCTTTGGCATCAATGATTGGGTTATGTGAACTTTAGAGACATTAAAAGATTAGTGAAATAGACCTATTTCGTGGCTTACCATGGCTTGGAAAACCAACTTCCTCAGTGTGTGGCCCTTGTCAATAAGAAAAAAAAATTGAAGTTCCTATAGGAAGTTGAATACCATTACCACTTATAGTATGTTGGATTTGATACATATATATCTTAGTGGTAATACTCATACGGAGAGTATAGGTGGTAAGAGATACATTTTTATGATGGTCGATGACTTTTCAAGTTACTCCATCATGGGGTTTCTTAGAAAAAAGTCTGATGCGATTGAATTCCTAACAACCAAGTGTGATGTCTTATAAAACCAACACGTTGTCACTGTTATTCAGATGCATAGTGATAATGGAACTGAATTTAAAGAGGCCTAAGTCGGTAGCTATTGTGATGGAGTGGTAATAAAACATGAGTTTTTGGCCATTTGTACTCCTCAACAAAATGGGATAGCTGAGGAAAAATAGGACGAAAAGATGGCCAGATCCATGCTTCTTGAGAGAAATGAACCTATATATTTTTGGGCAGAGGTAGTTAATACCTCATGCTATATAGTGAATCGAGTATATCTTCGTCCAAATACATTACACGCCCCATATGAGTTGTGCGTGGGGAAAAAACCCAACCAATCGTGTTTTCGTGTCTTTAGGAGTACTTCCTACATCTTCAAAGATAGAGATCACTTAGAAAAGATTAACTCTCAAAGCGATGAGGGGATATTTTTAGGTTATTCATCAGCTAATAGGGCTTATAGTGTGTTTAACCTTGAAATATTTTAGGTTATGGAGTCAATAAACGTCATAATTAGAGATGACGAGCCACTGGCATTTATTAACCATACCCCCGAGTGTGAAGATGATGCATCCCTGGTGACGATCCCATTATTCTTCGTACTACTTTGGTGGACCCCACACTAGATTTAGAGGATCCACCTTCTTGGGTTTGAAAGAGTCATGACCCTTTTTCTATACTTGGTGATCCCACTCTATGTGTCAAGACTCTCACTCAAGTTGAGAATGTGGTTAGCTACTTTTTCTTCACCTCCTTAGTCGAGCCCAATTATGTGAAGGAAGCACCCAAGGATGAATATTGGATATTCGTTATGCAATATTAGTTTCTTCAGTTTTCTAAGAATGGTGTATGGGAGTTAGTCGCCTATCCTATAAAGACTAATGTGATTGGTACGAAGTGGATTTTTAAGAATATGATGGATGATAATGGTACCATAGTTCATAATAAGGCTAGGTTGGTTGCTAAAGGCTACACAAAAATTAAAGGTGTAGACTTTGACACAACATTTTCTCCTGTTGTTAACCCTGAGTCCATTTGCTTACTATTCACCATGGCATGTCATCTGTGCTGCAAGTTATATCAAGTGGATGTCAAGAGTGCCTTCCTTAATGGAATTCCATCGGAGGAAGTTTATGTGGAACACCAAATAGGTTTGAAGATCCAAACCACCGACACGACTTTTATTTTAAGAAGGCCTTATTTAGTTTGAATCAATCACCTTATGCTTGGTATGAAAGGCTAACTTCTTATCTCTTAGCTCGTGGCGTCAAGAGAAGGGGAGTAAATAAGACGTTATTTGTGAAGAGAGAGAATGGTGATATATTGGTTGCCCAAGTCTATGAGGATGACATAGCATTTTGATCCAAGTACCCCGACATGCAAAAAATATTGAGGAGGAGATGAAGAGCGAGTTTGTGATGTGCACGATTAGTGAGCTTACATTCTTCTCAGGTCTTCAGGTGCGTCAACTTGAGGATGGGATATTCATATCTCAATCCATATATGATAGGTACATAGTGAAGAAGTTTGTCTTAGACTCCGCTAAGAACTCATGCACCCCTATGAGTACATCGACTAAGCATAGAAAAGATGCTTTAGGCAAGGATGTAGAGCAAACCCTTTATAATAGCATTAGGGGTAATCTTCTTTACTTTACCTCAAGTCCTTCCGACAATGACTTTAGAATTAGTGTTTGTGAATGTAACCAAATGATCAAGCGCGAAAAGTAGCGTCATGTAGGAACTCTAATCGTTATTTTCGTTTCGCCAACTCAATAAAAAAAAAACTAAACTATACCTACACTTGACAAGCAAGCACAACGGTAAGTCGGGTATCGAGAATCCACAGGGAGTGATTGTGTTTTAGATTTTAAATATTTTACTACTTCAAAAATAAAAGTGTAAAAGGTGATAGGGTTTTAAAGAAAGAAAAGGAAAAAATTAAGAAGTTAACACTAAATTACAACTAATTAAAATGAGAGTCGGAATCGCATCCCCACCATGGGCTAAAAAACTAATAATTAGAATTTCGGTTCAAAAATATTTAATCGAGCATTTTTAATTAATCATAAACATCACCCAAGAAGAAATTTAACTCAAAGTTGCGAGATAAAACATTTAATCAAAAATGGTCACACGCGTCTTAAATTCGAGTTATCATAATAAACACTAACGTTGCGTGGCAAAGAAAGTTAATCGCATAAAAAACCATTTTTAACACGTGAGGTTTCAATTAAATAAAATTTTACACAAAACCTAATTTTCGGAGCTTGACACCAATCAATGGCGGACAGACGACCCAAACCCTATTTAACTACTCACACAACATGATTAAGATAATTATACAAGTAATTAATAATTAAAATAAAAAATAATTAAACTACAATATTTATCTAGGCATGGAGATAATTAACAAAGCATGAAAAATCAAGGAAATGAAGCATGTACGAAAGGAAGATGATGATGAATAGTAAAGTATACTTGCAAAATAGGTATGAACCCAAAGAGAGGAGAGGGAACACTCCCAACAAAAATCCCCAAAAACTAACCTAAAATGAATATTCTCAAGTCTAAAAATGATTCCCCCCTTTAATATAATATTTTCATACATATACCCAACCAAAACCAACTTAAAAAATAAATTTTGCAGACTTTCACCCGAATCGATTCACAAGGTGCAAATCGATTCGCTCTTGACAGTGCTGAATTCTCAGCTTTGTCCACCTTTACGGAAAATACCGTAACTTATTCGTTATAACTCGAAATTAGGCACAGTCGGAGGCTAAGCGAAGATAACTTTGAGGCATAAAACATCCAAGAGACATTAGGCCAAAAAACCAAATTATGAAATGACTAAAATTCCCTTGAATGTGACCTTGAGTGTGAGTTTGAAGATAAAACCATTCCAAAAATGCCATAACTCCCTCATTATACATCGTAATCATGCACCGCCGGTGTCCACGTGAATAGAAATCAAAGGGATTCAACTTCCATCCAGAATTCGAGATTAAAATCCAAATGATGGAAATACTAAAATGCCCCCGAAGCTGAAATAAGCAACGGAACTTTTTTGAAAAGCATCTGAACTTCATACTAAGCATACAAATCCTACAAAAGCTCAATTAACCCCTCCAAAGCATTTATATATAGAAATTCGAGGTTTTCTGGTTAACGAGCATAAGTATAGTTATTAAGATACCTGAGGGGGCTAATAACGCATAGTTTAACGGGTGAAATACGCAATATTTTTGTCGTATCACACCCCATAACTTACACATTGCTAGTCCCTTACAATAAAGTACAAAGCTAGAAGAACAAGAAGAAAATTTCAAAATAGGAGATATATACCAAAGAGATAAAAAGATAAAGGCCACTTTTGCAGGTGATCGATTGCATTTAGCGTATGCAATAAGCCGTTACACCCCTAGGTTACCCTAGTGGATGAGTGTCATCTCGTGAGGGTTTTCAGGGATGAAACCCACAAACATCATATAGTTTCCTCAAAATATGCCCAACCCAACACACGACAAACTCAAAAAAATGAAAAAGATTTCAAACATTTATTAGCATAGCAAACGATTTCACATGAAAAGTCCATAGTTTTTAACATTATAGAACGAACTTCATAAAATTGAAACCAAAAAATTGGGAGGGGAGCGAGCACATGTAAAGTGTGATTTGGAATAAACTTAAATAAACCGAATAAACATAAAGTGTGCATAAATTCAATCCTCATGGGAATTACACTCATCAAATGAATTCACTCGAAATAGGGAGGTAATATATGGGACATGCGGGCATAAAGAGTAAATGTAAATGGAAACAAGGCCTCGCACATGTCACTAATGAAGAACATCATACATAAAATGAAAAATAGTAATCTCAATGAAAGATACCGTACATTAAATGAGGCAAAATGCATTTTCACAGATTATCAAAACTATTTAAACTTTTAAATTAAATTCACCCTAAGATCACATAGGACTTGTATGGGGTTATAATATAGGCTAGGATATGGTACGAAATAAAAGGTATATGTACGTATTCAAAGTTGTTCGGAATGAAAACTTAGAATAATGGTAAATAGTGGGAAATTCCAAAATTGGAAAACAAGTTCCAAAAGAAGCATTAAATATGAATTGGAGAGTAATCAAAGCTTATTCGAACTATATACATTACATATACAACTTTCTCTTTATTTTCTTCTTTTTCTCATGTTTTCTTTTCTTTTCTTTTCTTTTCCATTTCTTTCTTTTCTTCACTTTTATCACTCTTTCCATGCTTAATTGCAACCGCGGGACAATAACATCATTTAATCCCATGTATCATTCCAGACAAGGGTATGGAAAGTAATATTTATTGTTTATAACTCCAATGTGGAGTTTGTTATGACATTTTTGGGTTATAAATTGCAAGGCAATATTTAGGCTCAAAGGGGTTGACTACGGAAATATATAAGGTGAGGTCAAGGCTAATATGGGTGATATAACAAAGATGGCATATGATCATATTCTAAAATTTTCGCATTTCTCGAGTCAAAATAAATTTTGAAAATCATGCTCAAGTAACACATTTAAAAAATGAACTCAATTAATTAACGATCAAATAAAAGAATAGGGAGATTACAAATGAAATCAACGTTTTCAATAAGGAAAGAATAGTGTAGAAAACTCACAAATTAAAGTATGTCTCGAATCTCACTCAGTGTAAGTATATACAATGCAACAAAAGATTACCGAGATATAAAAATCTTAAACTAAATCAATAAAACAAGAAAAGTGCACGTGCTCATGGGATAAAGTTTAATTCAAGAAGTTATTCATAATATCAACGATTTGAGGACTAAAGTCTAATAAATTCTAAAATCGAGAACATGCATCACTGGGTTGTCTATTGGTTCGGGCAATTATTGAAATTTATTATCGAAAACAAGGCAAAATGCCTAACAAAGGAGAAAAAAGAAAAAAAATATTGTTAAAAATTTTCAATTTTTAACAAAAAGGATGATTTGTAACTAACATGTGATAAAATCCATGGACTAAACATGAAATGGATAAAATATCCAACACTCCCTAACTTAAATTTTGCATTGTCCTCAATGCGCATTAAGAACACAACACAAAGATAGGAAAAGAACGATATTACCCAAAATTGGATCGATCCTTGATAAGCACGAGTCCAAAGAATCTGCGAAACAAGTTTGTATGTGCATTGCAAAAAGAATAACCAAAAAGTTAACTAATTACACTAAACTAAACTAAAAAGGAAAAAAAATAAAGAAAGAAAATTAAAAATATAACTATTTAGAACCTACTATTTAGGCTTCACACTACCTATACACTAGAAGTCTAAATAGTTGAGGGTCCACCCAAAAAGGGATTTGACTTTGAAAGGTCAACGGTGGACCCTCCAAAGAAAATATGCCTCCTAAAAAATAGGAATTCCGTTTGAAAAACGGAAGGCATGTGTAAGGCATAAGAAATGAACTATTATCAATTAAAAGTTTGAGAGGGATGATGGGGGTTTTTCATTTAAGGGAGACAAGACTACATTAATGTCGAAAAAATTAAAATCACATCCCCAAGGTTCTTCAATTGGAAGGGGAGGTGGGGCTAGTGCAAGTGAATAGCCCATGCGATGAAGCATCTTAAAATAATATTCCCGTTCAAGAATCGGGTCAAAATCCTCAAGAATTTTAACCAATTCTTGTGATAAATTTAACGGTTTGAGAATAGTAAGGAATAAAGGAAAAGAAGGACCATCAACCTTAATACAATCGAAAGAATTAGTAAGAGTCTGAAATTCAAAATTTCTAAAGCTTGGATCACTCTCAATTATTTCTTCATTAAAAAGGGATGGAGGCAAAACGCAAGTTTCAACCTCGATTCGATTTTGTAAAGAAATGATCTCATCGAGCATGGAATCAGTCTCCAAAAACCAAGCTTGAGAACTTTCGGAACGGTCACTTATTTCTATCATTAACTCATGACCAAACGAACAAGAAGACATAACATCTTCTTGTGAGGTTTGCTCATACCTAACGGGATCCCCGCTTTCCAAATTACATTCCTAAGGCGATGAGGGACTACTTACAACTTCTTGAACTTCACGCTCAAGGCGTTCATTTTCAAGAATTTCTAGGCATTCTCTCATTATTTTGAGAGTATAACTTGGAAACTATTCTGAGAACAATTAAAGTTATCTAAAGAGTTATAGAGAGACATTTCAAAATAAGCTAATTCAATAAAATGACAAGAGCCAAAATTTCAATTTCTCGTAACAATCTAGCGCAAGTCAAAAGAAAGGATAGAATTAAGAATACAAATACAAAAGAAAAATAAATACTACGAAATAATAAAACAATTACAATCTAAAATACACTCCCCGATAACGGAACCATATTGATCAAGCGCGAAAAGTAGCGTCGCGTAGGAACACTAATCGTTGTTTTCGTTTCGCCAACTCAATACAAAAAAAACTAAACTACAACTACACTTGACAAGCAAGCACAGCGGTAAGTCGGGTATCGAGAATCCACAAGGAGTGATTGAATTTTAGATTTTAATTATTTTACTACTTCAAAAATAAAAGTGTAAAAGGCGATAGGGTTTAAAAGAAACAAAAGGTAAAAATTAAGAAGTTAACACTAAATTACAACTAATTAAAACGATATTCGGGATCGCATCCCTGCCATGGGCAAAACAATTAATAATGAGAATTTCGGTTCAAAAATATTTAATTGAGAATTTTTAATTAATCAACACATCATGCAAGAATAAATTTAACTCAAAGTTACGAGATAAAACATTTAATAAAAAATGGTCACATGCGTCTTAAATTCGGGTTATCTCTATAAACATTAACGTTGCATGACAAAGAAAGTTAAATGCATAATAAACCAGTTTTAATACGCGAGGTTTCAATTAAATGCAATTTTACACAAAACCAAATTTTCGGAGCTCGACGCCCATCAATGGCGGACACATGACCCAAACCTTATTTAACTACTCACACAACATGATTAATCTAATTAAAAAACTAATTAATAATTAAAATAAGAAATAATTAAACTACAAAATTTATCTAGGCATGGAAATAATTAACAAAGAATGAAAATTCAAGAAAATAAAACATGTATGAAAGGAATATGATGATGAATAGTAAAGTATACTTACAAAGTTGGTATGAACCTAAAGAGAGGAGAGGGAAATCTCTCAACAAAAATCCCCAAAAACTAACCTAAAATGAATCTTCTCAAGTCTAAAAATGATTCCCCCCTTTAATACAATATTTTTATACATATACCCAACCAAAAACCAACTTAAAAAATGAAATTTGCGAACTTTCACCCGAATCAATTCGCATGGTATGAATCGATTCCCACCTGACAGTGCTGAATTCTCAACTTTGTCCAACTTTACGAAAAATACCGTAAATTCTTCGTTATAACTCGGAATTAGGCACAACCGGAGCCTAATCGAATATAACGCAGAGAACTAAACACATCCAAGAATACATTAGGCCAAAAAACCAAATTATGAAATGACAAAAATTCTTGAATGTGACGTTGAGTGTGATTTTGAAGAGAAAACCATCCAAAAAATGCCATAACTCCCTCAATATGCATCCAAATCATGCACCGCCGGCGTTCCCATGAAGAAAATCAAAGGGCTTCAACTTTCGTGAGAGTTCGGAATTAAATACAAATACTAAAATTACTAAAATGCCCCCGAAGCTGCAATAAGCAGCGAAACTTTTTCGGAATGCGTCTGAACTTCATGCTAAGCATCCAAATACCTATAAAAGGTCAATTAACACCTACAAAGCATGTATATATAGACATCCGAGATTTTTTGGTTAACGAGAATAAGTGTAAGGATTAAGATACCTGAGGGGGCTAATAACGCGTAGGTTAACAGGTGAAATACGCAATATTTGCGTCGTATTACACCCCCTAACTTACACGTTGCCAGTCCCTAGCAATGAAGTACAAAGCAAGAAGAACAACAAGAAAATCACAAATTAGGAGATATATACAAAAGAGATAAAAAGATAAAGTTCACTTTCGCGGGAGAATGATTGCATTTAGCGTATGCAATAAGCCGTTAAACCCGTAGGTTACCCTAGTGGACGAGTGTCTTCTCATGGGGGTTTTCATGGATGAAACCCACAAACATCATATAGTTTCCTCAAAATATGCCCAACCAAACATGTGAAAAACTCAACAACAACGAAAAAGATTTCAAACATTTATTAGCATAGCAAAAGAATTCACATGAAAAGTCCACAATTATTAACATTATAGAATGAACTTCATATAATTGAAACCTCAAAAGTGGGAGGGGAGAGAGAACATGCAAAGTGTGATTTCAAAAAAACTTAAATAAATCGAATAAATAGAAAGTGTGCATATATTCAATCCTCATGGGCATTACACTCATCAAATGAATTCACTCGAAACAGGGAGGTAATACACGGGACATGCGGGCATTAGAGTAAATGTAAATGGAAACAAGGCCGCGCATATGTCACTAATAAAGAACGCTATATATAAAATAAAAAATTGTAATCTCAATGAAAGATACCATACATTAAAAGAGGCGAAATTCATTTTCACAGATTATCAAAACTATTTAAACTTTTAAATTAAATTCAGCCTAAGATCATATATGAGTTGTATAGGGGTATAATGTAGGCTAGGATAGGGTATGAAATGAAAGGTATATGTACGTATTCAATGTTGTTAGGAATGAAAACTTAGAATAATGGTAAATAGTGGGAAATTCCAAAATTGGAAAAAAAGTTCCAAAACAAGCATTAAATATGAATTGGAGAGTAATCAAAGCTTATTCGAACTATATACATCACATATACAACTTTCCCTTTCTTTTATTATTTTTCTCATGTTTTCTTTTCATTTCGTTTGCTTTTTTCTTTTCTTTTATTTTTCACTTGTTTCTTTTCTTCACTTTTCTCACTCTTTCCATGCTTAATTGCGACCGCCGGACAATAACATCATTTAATCCCATGTATCATTCCAAACAAAGGTATGGAAAGTAATATGTTTTGTTTATAACTCCAATCTGGAGTTGGTTTTGGGATTTTTTGGTTATGAAATGAAAGGCTATATTTAAGCTCAAAGGGGTTGACTACATAAATATATAAGGTGAGGTCAAGGCTAATACAGGTGATATAACAAAGATGGCTTATGATCATTTCCTAAATTTTTTGCAATTCTCGAGTCAAAATAAATTATAAAAATCATGCTCAAGTAACACATTTAAAAAATGAACTCAATTAATGAACGATCAAATGCAAGAATAGTGAGACGAAATCAACGTTTTCAATGAGGAAAGAATAGTGTATAACACTCACAAATTAAAGTATGTCTCGAATCTCACTCGGTGTAAGTATATACAATGCAACAAAAGATTACTGAGTTATAAAAATATTAAACCAAATCAATAAAATAAGAAAAGTGCCCATGCTCATGGGATAAAGTTTAATTCATGAAGTTATTCATAATATCAATGATTTCAGGACTAAAGTCTATTAACTTCTAAAATCTAGAACATGCATCATTGGGTTGTCTATTGTATCGGGCAATTATTGAAATTTATCATCGAAAACAAGAAAAAATGCCTAACAAAGGAGAAAAAAGAAAACAATTATTTTGACAATTTTCAATTTGTAACAAAAGGCATGCTTTGTAACTAACATGTGATAAAATCCATGGAGTAAACATGAAATGGATAAAATATCTTACACCCCTTAACTTAAATGTTGCATTGTCCTCAATGTGCATTAAGAACACAATACAAAGAGAGGAAAAGAACGATATTACCCAAAATTGGAGCGATCCCCGATAAGCACGAGTCCAAAGAATCTGCAAAACAAGTTAGTACCGAGCATGGCAAAAAGAATAACCAAAAAGTTAACTAATTACACTAGACTAAACTAAAAAAGAAAAATAAAATAAAGAAAGAAATTTAAAAAGCTACCTATTTACAACCTAATATTTAGGCTTCACACTAACTATACACTAAAAGTCTAAATAGTTAAGGGTCCACCCAAGAAGGGATTTGACTTTGAAAGATCAATGGTGGATCCTCCAAAGAAAATATGCCTCCCAAAAAATAGGAATTCCGTTTGAAAAATGGAAGGCATGTGTAAGGTGTAAGAAATGAACCATCATGAATTAAAAGTTTGAGAGGGATGATGGGGGTTTTGGATTTTAAGTGAGACAAGACTACATTAATCTCGAGAAAATTAAAATCACATCCCCAGGGTTCTTCAATTGGAAGGGGAGGTGGGACCAGTGAAGTGAATAGCTCATGATATGAAGCATCTCAAAATAACATTCTTGTTCAAGAATTGGGTCAAAGTACTCAAGACTTTCAACCAATTCATGTGATAAATTTAACGGCTCGAGAATAGTAGGGAATAAAGGAAAAGAACGACCATCAACCTTAAAACAATCGGAAGAATTAATAAGAAGTTAAAATTCCAAAGTGCTAAATCTTGGAACACTCTCAATTAACTATTCATAAAAAGGGGTGGAGGTGAAACGCAAGTTTCAACCTCGACCCGATTTTGTAAAGAAATGATCTCATCGAGCATGGCATCAGTCTCCAAAACCAAGCTTGATAACTTTCAAAACGGTAATTTATTTCCTTTATCATTAATTCATAATCAAACGAACAAGAAGACATAACATCTTCTTGGGAGGTTTGTTCATAGCTAACGGGATCCCCGCTTTCCAAATTACACTCCCAAGGTGATGAGGGACAACTTACAACTTCTTGAACTTCATGCTCAAGGCGTTCATTTTCAAGAATTTGTAGGCATTCTCTCATTGTTTTGGGAGTATAACTTGGAAAACTATTATGAGAAAATTTAAAGTTATCTAAAGAGTTATAGCGAGACATTTCAAAATAAGCTAATTCAATAAAATGACAAGAGCCAAAATTTTAATTTCTCGAAACAATCTAGCACAAGTTAAAAGAAAGGATAAAATAAAAAATACAAATACAAAAGAAAAAAAATACTACGAAATAATAAAACAATTACAATCTAAAACACACTTCCGACAACGGATTCATTTTGATCGAGCTCGAAAAGTAGAATCGCATAGGAATGCTAATCGTTATTTTCATTCCTCTAACTCAATACAAAAAAAAAACTAAACTACAACTACACTTGACAAGTAAGCATAGCGGCTAGTCGGGTATCGAGAATCCACGGGGAGTGATTGAATTTTAGATTTTAATTATTTTACTACTTCAAAAATAAAAGTGTAAAAGGTGATATGGTTTAAAAGAAAGAAAAGGAAAAAATTAAGAAGTTAACACTAAATTACAACTAATTAAAACGAGTCTTGGGATCGCATCCAATTTCAATACACGAGGTTTTAATTAAATATAATTTTACACAAAACCTAATTTTGGGAGCTCGACGCCCATCAATGGCAGACACACGATCCAAACCTTATTTAACTACTCACACAACATGATTAAGCTAATTAAATAACTAATTAATAATTAAAACACGAAATAATTAAACTACAACATTTATCTAGGCATGAAAATAATTAACAAAGCATGAAAAATCAAGGAAATAAATCTTGTATGAAAGAAAGATGATGATGAATAGTAAAGTTTACTTACAAAGTAGGTATGAACCCAAAGAGAGGAGAGGGAAAGCTCCTAACAAAAATCACCAAAAACTAACCTAAAATGAATCTTCTCAAGTCTAAAAATGATTCCGCCCTTTAATACATTGTTTTCATACATATACCCAACCAAAAACCAACTTAATAAATGAAATTTGCGGACTTTCACCCGAATCGATTCGCAAGGTGCGAATCGATTCGCACCTGACAGTGTTGAATTCTCAGCTTTGTCCAACTTTACGGAAAATGCCATAACATCTTCATTATAACTCGAAATTAGGTACGGTCGAAGGCTACACGAAGATAAATCAGGGGGATAAAACATCCAAGAAGATATCAGGCCAAAAAACCAAATTATGAAATGACTAAAATGCCTTTGAATGTGACCTTGAGTGATTTTGAAGATAAAACCATCCCAAAAATTCCATAACTCCATCATTATACATTGAAATCATTTACCGTCAGTGGCCACACAAAGAGAAATCAAAGGGATTAAACTTATGTGAAGAGTTCTGGAGTAGAATCGGAATGCTGAAATTATTAAAATTCCCCCGAAACTACAATAATCAACAGATTTTTCCGGAAAGCGTCTGAACTTCTTGCTAAGCATCTAAATACCTACAAAAGATCAATTAACCCCTACAAAGCATGTATTTTATAGATGTTTAACGAGCATAAGTATATGGATTAAGATACCCAAGGGGGCTAATAATGCGTAGGTTGGCGGGTGAAATACGCAATATTTGCGTCGTATCACCAAGCGTCCGCAAAAGACTCACAGTTGCTTGCACTTAAATGTATCATTAAATACGCGACTCGCACACTTTCCTAATATATTTGGTATTCTTTCGATACCGATAATCATTTGTCTACCTATTTAGATATCAATTGGGTAACGGATGTTGATGGTTGTAGGAGCACCTCAGGTGGATGTTTTACTTTAGGAGTGTTATTGTCTCTTGGTTGAGCAAGAATCAAAACTCCATATTTTTATTTGTGACGGAGACCGAGTATATAGCCACCGGGAGTTGTTACATGCAACTCTTATGGATGAAGCAAATGTTGGAAGATTATGGAATTTTTAAGGAACAATAACTATTTCATGTGATAATACGATAGCAATTCATATATCCCTTAATTTGGTCTAACATATCTGCACGGATCATATTAGGATATGTGAGCATTTTATTCCTGATCTAGTTGAGGAGAATGTTGTGTCCTTCAGCTTTGTGAGTACCAAATGTCAATTAGCCGATATTTTCACGAAATCTTTAGATGCACTTAGATTCTAGAATCTTAGGAAGTATTTGGGTATTTATTCCGTTGATTGAGTTCGGGTACTTTATCTAGTGTCGAGTTATTATCATGTTAATATCTTTCATCTCTATTACTAGATTTTTCTATTTATTTATATACATGAATTTTCTTTTTGATATAATTTTGAAAATCCAAATAAAAAATATTTTTGATAAATTTTGGAAAAAGACAAAAAGATTTTTTATATTTTCATATTTCATCATATATAAATGTACATTTAAGATATTCGGATCACACCTACATTCCATCCATTCACGTGACTTTTTTCATGTTGTTTAAGACAGGGATTCATTTCGTTAATGTGCTTAATATTGTGTGGATAGCATATCTTTATTCATTGATGATTACTTTCTTTATGCTAGACTCTTTATAACCTTTATTATACACATGTGCATACTTTTTGAATATTGTGCTTTCTTACCATATGTCAAATATGGTGTTCTCATATCAATCATGCTTAAAAACAAACCAAATGTAAAAAAGAGATAAGTTGTCCTTGTAATAACCATTGCCTGGATTTCATTTTCCAAAAAGATAGCTATATATTAAGCAGTGCAAATGGGCAACAAAAGATCAAAATTCTCTTTGCGTTTAAAGTTACCCTATGTAAAAAGAGCCTAAAAGATTAACAATACATAAAAATAAAAGTGACAAGGCCAATTTTGTATTTGTTTGATACTTCGCTACGCCATTATGATATCTCCAAAAATTTCAGAGTTAATTCTTATATATGTGAAATTTTGAGGATGTTATAAAGCAGAAGATCAATGGGTTTGCACAACGAACTCTCTTGAAAAGTATTAAATAGTTTAGCACTGTTGATTTTAGAATAATTTAAATTCATGGCATGTTGCATAAGTCGATTCTATTTCATTTAAGTTCAAAATTTTTACACCTAAGTTTGAAATCGAGTTCTTTCTTTAGAAGCTCATTGATTTCGTGGACCTATGTTATGAATGCCTATGTTGATTTATCGTGGAAAATGTTCACACAATCACATTTTGCTTTCATGATTTACTTATTTTCATTCTATCCCATGGTGCTATGTCTTTTGTAACTATATGTACTTTTTATACCTATGCCTATTATACTTGAAAATTTTGAAAAGTTTCAAAAAAAGTTGGCTTTGGGATTCGTGTGATGCTTACAATTCATAATTAGTTTTTAACCCTTTGTTTATTATGGATAAAAAGGGGAGAACAAATTGGGAGGGAGTTTTATATTTTTGAAAAACATGTACGCGTCATGATATTCTTTTGTTTCATGTGTGTAGGTCTCTTCATTTTTTATGATGATCTCATGGACTATACAAGATGAAGAATTTTAGTTGAAGACAACCTCGAATGTCATTCCATTTTGAGATTAGGGAGGACATTAATATACATTGTCAAAGGAGTTTTATTGTAATTTGGTTTTGTAACACCCCACCGGCCCGGGAAGAGCATCTAAATAAACCCACAATAATATAAATCAAGTAATCTCAATCTCTTCAAATACAACAAGTCTCTCGAATAAATACAACATCTAACTCGAAAAATAAATACAAATCTTCAATGCTCTATACATCAAAATAATACAAATCTTGCCTAAACAATCCTCGCTAAAATCAATCTCCATAGCGCCCCAAAATCCGCGCTAACCTGCCACTAAAAGAAAATATAGGGACGTACACAATACGACAGGAAAGATGCTCAACAAATATGAATTAGCATTGAATAAAGTGTAACAACACGAGTACGAATATTCAAATCAAAATGAAAATCTCAAAGCATTTATCAATATGATTTCTCAACAACACTTTAATCGGGTAACCAAGCCTCACCCCATTTGCACATGCTTTATCAAGCCATAGCCGCGAATAGGTATTTTGGCAGGTACTCAATATCCGTGCCATATTAAAATCTCATGACAACGTGCTCATCAACAATATAGTGATACCACATGAATCAAAATAATTTCAACAATTATTTTCCAGATTTCAAGGAATTTATCAATTCAAATATGAGTTCAATTAATAAGAATTCAAAGAGAATGGCACTCGCGAGATTTAAGGAGCATATTGTGTAAAACCCCATACCTCAAACCATGATGAGAAACCAACAATCATATCCTCAAGATCAACACAAAAGATCTACAGAAGCTCCTCCAAAAACCTTTAACAAAATAGCCCCAATAACACATCTAATCTAAGGTTGGAACTCACAAATCTCAAGGGCCAATGTGTATATAAAAACAAGAGGAGTATAAAATATATTTGTTGCCAAAATTTGTGCCAAAAGTAGGTTAAAAAGTTTTCCCATGGCTTCCTTTTATAATACAAAGAAATGAAGAGTTGGAATCCAAAAGACTCCATTAAATAAGGCAAAGAAATGAAGAGTTGGAAGTTAAAACAACTCCAAGAGTTAAAAATATTTAAAAATCATTTTAAAATCCGTTTTAACTCCGATTTCGAAACCATTTGAAATTCTCGCCTTTAAAAATAATAACCAATATATTTGAGAAATAAAAATAATTTTATCTGAAACTTTATTTTCCTCCATTTTCCAAAAATTAATTAAAATAGCCCAAAATTATGCGGGTTGTTACACTTCCCCACTAATAATGGAATTTCGCCCTCGAAATTTGCCGAATGCCTAACTCTCAAAAATCAGGCCAACAATCTCCAAAAATAATCTTGTCTCCAAAAATAATTCCTTACCTCTAATCTCGAAACCAATCACGAATATCACCTAAAATTTTCTATCTCCATATATTGCTAACCACGTAATGAACCCAAAACCCAAGCCCCGAGGATTGTCGTATACCTAAGCTCTGATACCATTTGTAACACCCCGCCCGCCCGGGGAGAGCGAACGGAGCACTAATGCGATAAAATAAATCCAAATCTATAAGTGACACGGTATAGAGCATCTAAATAAACCCACAATAATATAAATTAACTAATCTCAATCTCTTCAAATACAACAAGTCTCTCGAATAAATACAACATCTAACTTGAAAAATAAATACAAATCTTCAATGCTCTATAAATCAAAATAATACAAATCTTTCCCAAACAATCCTCTCTAAAATCAATCTCCATAGTGCCCCAAAATCTGCGCTAACCTGCCACTAAAAGAAAATATGGGGAAGTACACAATACGACAGAAAAGATGCTCAATAAATATGAATTAGCATTGAATAAAGTGTAACAACACGAGTACGAATATTCAAATCAAAATGCAAATCTCAAATCATTTATCAATATAATTTATCAAAAACACTTTAATCGGGTAACTAGGCCTCACCCTATTCGCATATGCTTTATCAAGCCATAGTCGGGAATAGGTATTTTTGCGGGTACTCAACATCCGTGCCATATTAAAATCTCATGACAACGTGCTCATCAACAATATAATGATACCAAATGAATCAAAATAATTTCAACAATTATTTTCCAGATTTCAATGAATTTATCAATTCAAATATGAGTTCAATTAATAAGAATTCAAAGAGAATGACACTCGCGAGATTTAAGGAGCATATTGTGTAAAACCCCATACCTCAAACCATGATGAGAAACCAATGATCACATCCTCAAGATCAACACAAAAGATCTACAGAAGCTCCTCCAAGAACCACCAATAAAATAGCCCCAAGAACACATCTAATCTAAGGTTGGAACTCACAAATCTCAAGGGCCAATGTGTATATAAAAACAAGAGGAATATAAAATATATTTGTTGCCAAAATTTGTGCCAAAAGTAGGTTAAAAAGTTTGCCCACGACTTCCTTTTATAATGAAAAGAAATGAAGAGTTGGAATCCAAAAGACTCCTTTAAATAAGGCAAAGAAATGAAGAGTTGGAAGTCAAAACAACTCCAAGAGTTAAAAATATTTAAAAATCATTTTAAAATCCGTTTTAACTCCGATTTCAAAACCGTTTGAAATTATCTCCATTAAAAATAATAACCAACATATTTGAGCAATAAAAATAATTTAATCTAAAACTTTATTTTCCTCCATTTTCCAAAAATTAATTAAAATAGCCCAAAATTACGCGGGTTGTTACAGGTTTTCAATTTTTGTTTTATTACGGAATATCCAAATGCGGAAATTTGAAAGAGAATTTTTTTATAATTTCTTATAGCTTAGTTATTTTGGCATAACCCGTTACAAAAAATCAAAGATTACATTTGCTTATTCTTTCACAATCATTTGAAGATGAGTTAAGTGACCAAGCTTCGTGTCTGAGATTAAAGCCGTTGGAATTGTCACGAATAATTTAAGGAGGTATACAAACTTCTAGTTTTGATTTTACTTGGTCAAATTATTCTAGGATGTCTGTTTTTAACTCGAGGCATTCTTTATAAATCCATTTTTAATTTTTTTTTTTTTAAATTTTAGTTACTTGGAATGAGATACCAATCTCTTTATAACGAGTTCCTTTTCTCATTCGAACGAGTTCCTTTTCTCATTCGAACGAGATCAAATCTCGTTGGACTGACGTGTTTTCTTTATTAAAATGAACTTCAAACAAAAGGGGCTATGTTTGATGGAACCAGACTCCTTAGAAGGTCGTTGGAACAAAATAGGCATCTTATTCGAATGGAACTTCACCTCGTTAGAACATAACTTGAATATTCATTCGAACGAGAGTCCATTTTCATTCAAATTAAATCTCTTATAAAAAGGATTCTTTTGATCAGTTTTTCACAATTATTTTTGCAAATATAAATTGCAATACCTGCACCAAACGTTTTCATCTTTGTGTTACTCAAAAACACTTTTATTTTTCAAATCAGGCATCCCTTATATGATTTATTGAGTTTTATCTGACTCAAGCTTCCATACACTACATCAAACCCTTGTAAAGTTTATTCTACTACTGATTTGTGGAGCCGAGGCTCTATTGTTGAAAAAGGAAGGATTCGCATATTCTAAGGTTGATCGATGGATACCGAGAGAAGAATTGCTTCCCCCAGACGGTGATGGACTGCATCGTATCTATTGAAGATTTGAAGACCTGTGCATTATAATTAATGGAGATCTAAGTTGTCATTAAGTCAACAAGTCTGTCAAACCCATAAATAGTGATGAAACCAAGGGTTTGCTCGAAAAGTATTTTTCCTCTGTTTCTTCTTGTTTGATTGTGATGATTGAAACATTTAATTTATACTTTATCTTGGATGCACGCCTAAATAATCAAGATAAAATTTGATTAAAAATTAGATCTTGTGTGTGCATACCCTATTAATTCCATATATCCCTAAACTTATAGTTTCATACTATTTGACATTTATCATTCCATTCGAAGGCCTTCCTTAACACTCTGAAAAATGGATAGCAATTTCTACTGGATCTTGAGACGAACGTATTTATGGCCTCTAAATTCCCTAATAACATATGCACTTACTTTTTTTCCCTAGGATTTAATTTCAATCATTGATTTGATTTTGTCTAGGTTAGCTAAGAGTGCCCTCTGGTTAACAATAAAACCAAGGAATTTTCAAGAGCCGACTCCAAAGACACACCTAGTCGGGTTAATGTTCATTTGGTGTTTATCCAATGTGTAAAAGTTTTTTACCAAATCTTTAGTATGATCCTCAACCCTTGGTGAGCATATCATCTACGTAGATTTCTTTAGTCTTAGTGATTTGATCTTTAATGATTTTTGTAACCAGCCTCTAGTAAGTGGCTCTCGCATTCTTGAAGACAAAGGAATAACTTTATAGTAGCAGGTTCCCTTATTTGTGATGTGTAGACATATTAAACTTCAACTATGTCTCATTTTCGTAGTGTAGATATTCACTTTGAAGTGTACATATTTAAAGACTACTTTCAAAATTTCTCATCATTGAGCTAATCATTATGTTCTCACCCTAAGAGGGCTGATTAAAACTGATAAAAGTAAGTACGACACATAAACACACTTTTCCCACATTTTCATTTGTTTTAACAAAAGTATTATTGATTAGGGTTAATCCAGACTATTTGAGAATGTCAAAGTTAAAAGTCGAATTAACCCTCAACACTTATTCGAGCAAACATTTTCATCTCAATTTACGGCACCCACAGAGTCGTGTTTTGTCGAAATACATATTAAAACACCGTCATTTCATTAGGTACTTCTACATAAGAAAAAAG
This sequence comes from Sambucus nigra, assembly GCA_949130495.1. Taxonomy (NCBI): domain Eukaryota; kingdom Viridiplantae; phylum Streptophyta; class Magnoliopsida; order Dipsacales; family Adoxaceae; genus Sambucus; species Sambucus nigra. Next base: position 90,864,652 of record OX422219.1, on the reverse strand, counting down.
AGTGTTTTAATTCAGTACAAAAATGATATAAAAAGGACTGGGCTCCTTCAATATTATAATCACATAACATTCATACTTGATATCCTAAAGCCCATACATGTAAATAAAACCCCCGATTAAAATTACATAGGCTTTGATCCCATGTATCCATGGGTACGTTGAGACAATACCCCCCCCCCCCCCCCCACACACACACAAATTTGTGTGCCCAAGCCTTCTATAGGTATGCCTCCGCCTTTAGTCCACACCCTCTCGACTGTATCTGTATATATAAGACATCCCTCATATTATGTGGTCATCCTAAAGTAACCTGGGGACCATGAAACCTTCGAGATATAAGTCATATGATAAGAGATAAAAAGACATATGTCTGTGACTTTTTGTCCACTCTAGTTCAAAAAAACTACATTAGAGTCATCTTTCGGGCTTTAAAACATGAAACCCTCCACACCATCCTTAAGCCCTATATCTTACAGGAACTTTCCAAATGTCCAAACATACATTCTCCCTCCCCATCTAAGTCCTTACACTTACACACACATCACATTGGAATACATACCATGAGGTAAACTCACATCTCGAACTACGTAGGCATTGATCTCATTGCTACAAGATTATTTAGGTGAAAAAATCGAAGCTCACCTTGTGAACACAAGCCTCAACACCCATATACGTTAGTGGATTCTCGTTACACACCCACTCACATTAATGTCTTCCCATTAGATACTCTCATGTACTCAACAACATTGTACACTAATGACCTTCATTTACACACATCCACACACCTTAACAGACTCCAGTTGCACACATACATATTTGTACATGGACACTCTTGCGTACCCATATACCTATTAGTGATGTTCCTATACCTGCCACTAATATCATTCCTTATACATAAAAATATGTCTACATTTAAGGGATTCTCATAAATTAAGGTCTCTTTGCAGGTTCCAAAAGAAAACTAAAAGTAATTATAAAGTATAATATGGTAATAAGTATATTAATACGGAAACATAAAGAATAAGTGGGTTGCTTGACACCTTCCCCACTCGTAACCCAGTTCCCAGACCCATACCATGAATCTCTAGACCGTTTGTAAGCCCCAATAGGTTTTAGGGTAAGCCTTGTAGCTTTACCCAATCCATTTTGTTTATTTTTATATTAAATTAAATAGCGACTCTGAACAATGGAAAAGCCCTTTGGGTGAAAAGTCTTAGGTCAAAAAGGGCTTGCACAAAAACTCGATATGGTATCTAATAGCTTCCAGTAGGGGTGACAATTCGGATCAACGGGTCGTGTTTCGGCCTGACACGACACGACACGAAAAGGTTTTTTCGGACATGAACATGACACGACACGACACGAATTCATGTTTTTTAGCTGACACGAACACGACCCGAATAAAAAATAACACGGCACGACACGACACGACACGATACGACAACCATAATTTCTTAAATTTTAGGCCTAAAAAACACGATAACTCGACACGACACGACTCATAATTAAGACACGAACACGACACGAAACGACTTCGTGTCAAAAAAATACGACACAAACACGAAACATCGTGTCAATTTCGGGTCAATTTCGTGTCGTTCTGTGTTATTTTTTGTGTCATTTCTAAAATTGCCACCCCTAGCTTCCAGGTACCTAACAAATAAATCAAATTTCCTAGGAAATGGAGCAACCTCACCTCTAGATCATAAAATCTTGCAACACCGCATGATAAAGGATGTTTTCTCATCATCATCTTTGTTAATTTAAATTTGGTTATAACCATTGTATGCATCCATGAAGCTTATTGGATCAAATCTTGTTATAACATCCACCATCTGATCTATCCTTAGAAAATGTAAGTAATATTTGAGGAAGGACTTATTCATATTTGTGAAATATATACACATGCAATATTTCCCTTTTAATTTGGACACTAATACCACATTCGACACCCAAGATGGATACTTAATCTCTTCAACGAATCCTACTATTAGCATATTTTTAACTTCCTTTTGGATGATCAAATAAAGCAAAATTTCTTTTCTTTTACTCGACTTCTTTAGTAAGAGGGTTCATATACAAATAGTGGCAAATAGTTTCATTGTCTATCCTGACATTTCTTTATGCTACCAAGCACATATGTCCCTATGCTTTTTCAAAAGGTCAAGTATCTTCTTTATAATGTTGGTTTTTAAGGACAAGCTAATTTCCATGGGTTTCTAAAATCTTCTTCATCGAGAATGACTGATTTTACCTGCTCGATTTTGCATACCCTTCTTCAAGTTCTCTTCATCTTGGGGTCAAGAGTGTCGATATTGTAAGAGATATAAGACTCTATTTTTTAGTTGAAATGAAGTATCACTCTGTCTTTCATTTGGTCACCCGTGATTTAGCCTTCCTCTAATAGGCCTCTTTTTGTCCATTTCAAGTAAAGTAGAACTCTTTGGATTTGATATGGTTACCTATGACTTCCCATACCGACAAATGGGATGGACATAATCATTTGATGGACCATGGATATGATAGATTCAAATTAATTCATTGATACTCAACCTAAGATAATTTTATACTTAGAAATCATGTTCTGGTCTATGATGAAGATATCAAATTGTTTCATAAGGTAGGTCAGCCATTTTCCCATACATACATCAAACTCGACCACTAAAAGAGGGAATAAATTTTCAATGTTTAAACCAATCAAAGGTTAATAATAGGGCTTTAAATGTTTGACATTGAGATTATAAGGCCTTTGAGATAACCTAAAATATTAAATCAACTAAACTTCCTCCATCCATAAGGATTATGGAGACATTGTATTTATAGACTACGAGGATCTACACTAGAGGATCATCATGTGAGTAAAAAGTGTCTTTAAAATTAAGCCAAGAGAAGTGAACAATCAAACGATCAATGTTCACTTTTTTGGATTGGATATATTTTTATCCTCTTTATTTTGATTTACATACATACGTTGAAAGCCAACATTATCCTCTACAATGCAAGCTCTCCTATTTACAGGTTATGTTCCTCCCCCTTAAACTCCTTTCCAAATCATGGTCAAATTGACTTTAGGGTATTTGGTTTTCTTTAGAAGTTCTATATAACTTCTTCATTTTCTTTAGAGATGCCTTCATTTTTTGGTTTCTTTCCTTACTTCTTACGAGATTTATCCTGAGTAGTTGACCCCTGCCTCCTCCTCTTTATATTGATTTCATCCATTCTAGTCCCCAAAACTTTTCATTTCATCTCTCTTAATAGGCTTTTCGATATCATCCTTGAGGGTGTAGCGGTTGTTATTTTCATTCCTATAGTCATGTGTAATATTCAAAGTAATTGTAATTGTTCCTCTAATTCAGCGGGGATTTTTTCCTTTCTAGACATTTAACATCTTCATAATCCTTGATCTCATTAAGTATGTGACACACATTAATGGAGAGGTAAGTGTAACTATTGAATTTTTATCTTTAACTTGTCTTGAGGCTTCTTACACCTTATCCTCATTCTGGACATATTTCCCAGATCATTCTTTCTTTAATTCCCTTATCTTTGCGGCCATCAAATCCTCGATTGCCGTGAACTTCGTATCCTCAACTATAACTTCTCTTATATGGTCATGCGAGGTTCATTTTGTAGGTTCCAATATAGATGACTAGGTTGGAGGCCATTGATAAGCGTGGTCATTGCAATCTTTTAATCATAATTGACCACTTTTAATTTTCTTTCTTGGATTGAGAGATAAAACACCCAAGGGACTTCATTTATCCTATTATATGTTAATGAGACGAGTCACCCTCTTAGTAGGTTTTAGTATGAAGAAAAAGTTATGTATGAATTTATCTCTTAACTCTTTGAAGTTTATCATTTAACCCCTTAATAAGCTAGTGTACCATATATGAGTCACCCTAGTGAGAGTACTGGAGAAGGATTTGTATCCAATTTCACCTACCATCGAGTATATATCATATGGTGATTGATATATTTTAAAATAGTGGATGGGGTTTGAGATTACGTCATACTTAGGAGTCACCATAGGCGGTTTAAATTTATCCAGTGTTGGAAAACTTATGATTTTAGGAATTAAAGGAGAACCTTCCATGAATCCTCTCTTTAAGGTATTTTTATTCTTCTTTATATCACTACAATTCTTTTTATTCCTATGAACTGAGTTTTTTTTAGGGTTTTCACTTTTAGTGACATGATCCTTTCTTTATCGACTCCCTTTGTCTCTTGTTAGTTAAGGTATAAGATAGATCGTGACGTCTAACATTAGCTGACCCCCTTGGGTTTTGTGTTTTCCTATGTTCCTCAATATGTTGCCTTATATCAAATTGACTTTAAGCGGAATAAGGGACAATATTTCAAGGGACGATCTTATCAGATGCTAAACGCTTTGTGAGTCTAGTGAAATCACTAGCCCTTTATTATGAAAGTTTCCTAGTCCCTGTAGCTCGTACTATTTTTAGAATAAAGGAAGTTATACTAGGCATATAGAAATATTATTTGGTTCTTGGCTGAGATTATACCTCAACCTTTTCCTCATCGGCTAATGGTATATCCTCATTGGGTTTTTCCTCTTCATACCCCATCTCTAGTTCACATGATTTGACGATGTTTTGCTACCGCATCTCATATGGACTAACCATCCTAAGGGCTTACAATAACTCTTTTGGAGGATTTTGGATGCATCTCACAGTCGAAGCGTGAGGATTAACTACCCCTTTTGTGCTCTACCAACTAGTGTTTAGGTAAGGGCCAACATTTGAGATTGTATTATTTACTCATTTTCTGTCATCTACTTTAGAACTTAGGCAAGCACAACCATATTTGAAGATAATTTCAAATGATAGAATGGATAGGAATAAGGTGGGTTGGGGGATAAATCCCTATCCATGCCTACTTCCTCATTTTTTTGGGGCGGGGAATCTCCGTCGAAGATTTTTTGGTGATCGGGTTCCTAGGTGGACCCGATTTGGCAAAAAAAATATTTATTTATTATTTTCACCAATTTTAATGCTAATTTAAAATCAACTATATGTGCAAAAATAGTATGTAACTAATTTAAATAATAATACTTATATATATAATGAATTAAAAATATACAAATATCGAGGAATCCCCATGGAGGATATAGCGGGGATCCCATTACCTATCCCCACACTGAACTCGAATCAAGGATTGAAACCAATCTCGTTCCTCGCCCCCGCCTTTGAATCTGAACCTACAAGGAATTTTTCCATTTCTAAATAACAAATTTGTTGATCTAGTATGAAAATTGACGCAAAAATTCGTAATTGAAGGTGATGAACAAGAGCAATCGGTTTATGAGATCGAATTTGGAAAATTCTTTAGAAAGTTAAAAATTAGAAGAAAAAAAATATTTGATAACGATCTAGATAATCAATGATCAAATTAACAATAATAAAAGGATGTAAATTAATTCTTTACCCATAATTTTACCCAAAATTGTACCCATATGAACATCAAATAGAAGATAAAGTATGAACATGAATAATCCCTATATTTAATCATTTAGGTTATAAATTTTGATCTAAGTTAACCCAAATCTATGCATATAACTCGAATTAAAATGATTTCACTCAGTGAGAATGATCGAGCTCAATAGTTTCCCATAGATTGAGCCAAATTAATGATGCTCTATTTTGAGTTTAACTCGATTAATGAAGATGGTGAATAGTAATTCAATAAAATAAGAAGGACGTGATATATTTGGGTAAGAGCATGGATATAGAAAGATAAAATAGATCAAAACACACCAAAATAAGTGGTTTAGCCTCCATCCACTATCATAAACTTGTTTTCCACTAGATGTGGTGGGAAATTACCATGATTGTAATATTACATGAGTTGAGTTATCTCTTTATATATCTAAAGTTTGATAGAGTTTCAGTAGGGCTTACAATAAACTGTTTAACTTGGAGTAGAAACGAATGAACATTGGGCTTATATATGGGGCTTGGAGTATAATGTGCAAAGAAAGATTCAATGAAGTTGCCATCTATGCTTTTAAAAAATGTGTAGGGATGATGTTGGGGATTTAAATTAAGAAAAAAAGTATGCCTTAAAACTTTGATTGATCATGGATTATAAAGTAAGAACAAAAACTAGGTTTAAATCATAAACCCGTGGATTGAAATCATGATATCTTTTCTGATCTTATAGGTGATCCGAATGAGAATTTGTGGAATATGAAGATGATGATTCCTTACCCTCCAAAATCTTTTTAAAACTCTCTAAAAGCCTTGAATATTTCCAGTATATTATCCTTCCAAAGTATTCCTAGTGTGTGATCATTCCAAAGGTGAAAACTTGGTGAAATATAAGAGAAATCACATTCTCTCTCCTCACTCTTTCCAAAAATGTGAATAGTCTCTCTATCTCTCTCTCTCTCTCTCTCTCTCTCTCTCTCTATCTATCTATCTATCTATCTATCTATCTATCTATCTATCTCTATCTCTATCTCCCTCTCAGGATATGTTATGTAGCTTAAAACCCTAACTCATATATGTAGGTGCTCAAAGTTCGCTTGGGATAATTAGGGTTCCAGAGATTATCGATCTACTACTTGGGTAATGAACTATTCTAGGGACCCAAGACCAAAAATTAAATTGCCTTCCAACCAGAAATATAAAATCCTATATTACTTCTCGTAATATATTTTATTTCGCATTTAATTATAATTAATTCCACTATATAATTATAACTTCATTCAAATTTAATTATCTCAGAATAAAGTGAATAATGAAGTATTACAAAGTTAGTAGCGCACGATGTGATTCCTTGCTTAAATCATACAATAACCACTTAGTCAAATTCAAATATTTGCTAATTGATTTTCACCAACATCTTATTTATTTCTTGATCTAAATCTTAAGTTTTTTAAGAAACTACTAGACAATAAATAATCAACTAATGATGTTTACTAGTAGAATCAAAACTTATAAGTTTATTAGGGGGTATCACAATTATGGATATCTTCCTAACGTGATATCATCATGAATATGATCCCAGACATGTACACACGATGATTGCCCAACTTGTCGAGATTTAGACCCAAAAAATTAGATCGCACTCATAACAATGAAAATAATAATTCTATGCACATTTCAATTCCCACAATCCTTGTGATTAAGAATCTGTCCACCCTTTGTAAGCGATGTGAGATTTTGCAAGTCCAATTTGGTCAAAACCTAGACTTGAATCTCACCTTTCTCCCATTCAATAAATTCATGGTGTATCAATACGATCCTCTTATAAGTTCCTAAAACATTAGACAGGTTCATATAATCAATATAAACTACTAAGATCATAATCTTAGCTTTATTGATGGGATGCTGACTCCCCGTCTAGGTTGTGAACTGTTTAATTGAACTTGAATCGAAATTTCAATCTTCTGTTATCAGACCGAACCCAACTCACCAGAATACCTACTACGTTCAATTTCATAAAATATATTTGAAAAAAATATAAGGCATTTTTATAAACATTATTTCCTTTTAACAAACCTTTTTTAATAAATAAATGTCTACATGCCCCCCAACAGATTCATTATTATTCCCTCGTGTGTTATTTTTCTCATTACTCATGTTAATGGAGGTAGAAAATGCTTAAAATACTCTTTCTGGAGACATCTACGAATTTTATGATGTCTGATGAAAAATGGTCGACCCTACTATGGTTGAGGGTAAATGACTGAGGGTATATGGCCGAGTGTCACTTTCACTCTTTATATATATATAAGGCCAATACTGGGATCATTAGTGATGTTTAATTTTTATATGTTTAGTAAGAGTGTTTTATCGAGTTTTTGGAAATATTTATTGCACTATTATTATCACAAAATAGAGTTATTTGAGTTTCAAAAATGACATAATCATTTAATATATGTTTAATCCATAATAGCTTAGCATAACACCTACTAACTATTATATACTCGGCGTCAGTAGTGGAATTCCCCAAATGGGTCACTTGACTCACTTTTTTTTATTTGTACATTAAAAATCACTTATTTTTACTTGTATTTTTATGTAGGTATCACTTATTTATGCCTATATTTGTATAGATTCTCCTAAAACCTCATTCGACCCTTCCTCCCTCTCCCCTGAATATATACCAAATCCCGTGTCTTATTCCAACATAAACTAACTATAAGAGATACCTTTTGTTATTTATTAAGCACCATGCCTAACAACCTCAGAATATGACCATTATTACGAAAGATCAATGCAGTATGATTTATGATAAAGTCTAAGAGCTTTAATCAATAACATGCATGCCTATGCCTTTTCTTAAAAATTCAAATCTTACATTGTCCAAAGGTTTGGTAAATAGGTAATATAGTTGTTGTTTAGTATTAACGTATCCAATTTGAAGTTTTTTCAGTCTGCTAAATCTCTAATGAAATGATGTTTGGTTTTCATATGTTTAGTACGAGAATGTTGTATAGAGTTTTTGATAATACTTACTACATTCTGATTATCACAAAATAAATTTATTTGGGTTTCAAATATGCCATAGTCCCTGAACTTTTGTTTAATCCATAATACTTCATCACAATAGTGATAAGTCTTTATATACTCGGCCTCAGAGGTGGATAGAAAGATATAATTTTGTTTCTTATAAGACTATCCAACTAACTTGTTTTCTAAGTAATAACATCTACCAAATGTGCCTTTGCTATCATATGAGCATCCAACACATTATGAGTCATTATATCCTATTATATTATTACTAGTGTCGTCAGTGTAAAAATGACCATAGTTTTGAATTTCCATAACATATTTTATTTTATGTTTAACATCATTAAGATGTAAGTCTTTAGGGTTGACTGATACCTAGCATATACGCATAACAAACATTCTATCAAACTTCTATAAAGTGTAGAGCCATTGGGTGTGTCATTTGTATCTTTTAAAAGTTTAATTATTGTACTCATGGGAGTGCACGTTCATTTAGCATTTTCAAGTCTAATTTTCATATTTGGAGATTTAGTTTAGAAATTGTGACAATTTTTAACACATTTTGAGAAATTACTTTTTGAATATTTATCATATATGTTATCTAATTTATAATATGAAATACCATGGTACCTTATGTTTGAAATACTCAATATATTAATCTTAATGTGAAATTAACCCTAGAAATAACTACTAAAAATAATACAAACTATGTATATTACACTATTTAATCTTAATTGTATAATTATAACAACAACAAATAATGATTGTACTAAGAATTTAGTAACATTTAGGGTTTATTAAACTTTCATATAAGTTTGAATGGGTTGCCTCCCTCCTCGATCTCAAGGAGCTCCACCATTTTATGTATATCTATAGATAAAGTTATTTATTATTTATAATTATCACAATAGTGTAACTACACCCATTTTTTCATGTAAAGGTTGGCCAGACACAGTACGCCGAAGATTGTACGTTCCTATCAATTATTACCATTATCATTCTCAGCATCAAACCATATGAAATAATTATTTGTAAGCCACAATTGAATTTAAAGTAATAACCATGATGGTGATAAAATCAAACATCCACAAAATGAAAATGAAACCCAACATAATCATAAATGTCTCAAACCAACATGAAGTAAATAGACTTAGGGATTTTTCCCATACAGTAATTCAAAAGTAAAAAAACTGAAGTAGAGTAGTAACCTCATCTAGAATCAACAATAAAAATTAGGTACGCGAAGTGAGACTTCAAGGCTAATATGTCAACAATTCTATTATGCCTATTTAGGAGCACCTAGCGGGAAAAAAAATTATAATTTGGGTCAGAGCCCTAGACTTGAAAGAATTAACTTATTGAATTTAAAGTTCAATAATACAGTGAATTCAAAGTAAATATCCCCCATCGCCATTCACATACGTTAAATATCTCACCACTCATCTAAGTGTGATATTTTCCATATGACTGAGCAATTCCCAAGATAATAAATGATAACCCTGCCAATTTAATGTAATATGCATCTAGTATAATTATTATACCTAAATGTAATCATATCCATTCATATTAGCACTGCCTAACGTATCCTAGTCGTATTACTCGTAAAAGTGACATAAATATCTATTATGCACAGTACATAGTTTTGGGTATGTAATTTATTGTCTACATTCTTAGACAAACGAATTAATCTCATTTATTTTTTATGATTGTAAATATGTCCTTTCATATATGTGACACTCAAAAGGCATTTACCAGTAGTGTCTCGTTCGTGCTCCATCGGTAAGTCCAAAGGAATTTCTTATACAATCAGACATCACAAAACACATGCAAGAGGGGTGGTCCTTATGAAGTGAACCATTTCACTGTCCATACCCAGCAGTGACAAAGGATATCAGCATCTACACCTACCTCTCGTAAGTAGCGCTGCTACTTAATACCTATAATAATGACCTACGCAATGTTTATCCCACCTGTGCCGACGTGTGCTATGGTTCCGAACGTGCATAACCCCTAGGACCGTCCATGAATATAGGTATGTCACACAATAAATACAAGTGCAAATTATTCTCATATAATATGTATAGGCAGTTATTCCATAATTACCCAAAATATCCTGAATGATTACCCATAAACATTCCTAAAATAATATCGACCAACTAGTTAATTATTAATTTCTTCCTCTTTATAAGAACGCTTAACCATCTAGTTAAATATAAATTCTCATTCAATATTTTTTCCACAAAACCATTTTTAGTAAAACCCTCACTTATCCAAACACCCTCCCACCAACTTGCATAGTTTCTTAAAAATCCCTTTGATCCATCACTGATCACTGTTTATCTTGCCCTAGGGGCCCAATTGATTCGCCTTTTGGTTCCGAATAGATTCTCCTTAGGAGGACGAATCGATTCGTATCTGGGCAGAAACCCAGATCTGCTACGTTTTGTTAACAATCAATTCCTTAACTCAACCCCAAAGCTCATTCTAAAGATTTATACAATTGTAACAACATACGATCAGGTTCCCATGTCTTAGTCTTTCATCTTAGAATAGTTTATTACATATATTAATATCAATTTCATTCCCAATAATCCAGAATTTACATTAATGGACATATTTAATTATCCAGAATTTCCATCTCAAAATCATCTTGATTTTAATCATGTGTTAACATAACATATGGGTAATAGTTCTCTAAATTCCCAGATCTTAACATGAGTTCTAATCCTTTACATGTACAACAAGATTTCTAATTTATTCAAGATCCCTAAGGCATGAGTTCTATCATACAAATCAAATTCATAATCATCCTAAGTTTCTGGGTTAAGGCCACTAATTTTATATTAGTTTCTTAATACAAGGGATCAAATCCTACCATTTAATAACCCATTGCATACTAGAACCTAGAAATTATATGGGGTTTACTAAAATGAATTAATAAATACATTGAACATTTAAATTAAGCAAGAAAATTCTTGCCTGAATATAGTGATTTGATTATTTCCTCTTGAATCATTTGCCTCCTATCCTCTTTGGCCTTTGTTCCTTTCTCCCTTGACTTATGGCTGCTAGGTTTAGATTTTGATTAAGTGTGAGGAGTTATTAATCGTTATCCTAAACATATATTAATTCCAATTTCGGAGTTAAACCTAATTTTTTTATTTTTGGACCCCCAAATGGGCCCAAACCCATAACTGAACTAGCCCAATAACGGCCAAACTTATATACCCATACCTTGGGACCATTTCTAAACATCTGTGACACCCCGACTAATTAAACACCGGGTAGCTACTCCTTTATAAAATTAATTCAAAATGCCAAGTTGGCTCAGTTAATAGCATCACTGTCGAAAACGTTTTATTATTACTAACCACCTAGTATTTAAAAAGTAAGTGCCAAATTATATTCAAATCTGATTAACATGCAACAAGAGTAATGAATAACTAAATAACACCATTCACCATACTGAAGTAAAACGAATGACCATCACAATAGAGTAAATAAAGTCTGGAGGAAAAACTCCTCAATACAAATCCCACAACTGATAAGTAAACTGAAGTAAATAACTAAAACTGAATACTGAGCAATACATGCTAGAGTCTGAAAACTGAAATGTAAAAATGTCTAATAGAATTGGGCAACATGCCCTACAACTGATAGATGCTGAGACTGGAATCCAAATGAGAGAGGCGTCTAAAAGCAAGTCCCTGCAGCTTCCACAAACAGCTACAGCTCGTCACCTGAATGAGAATCCTATGCTTGGTGTCCTTGTGGCTGGGCACCTAAAATGGTTTTACAAGAAAATATATTTGAAAGCAAATGGGTCAGAGCCCGAAAGTGGAAATCATTTTAAAAACCTACAAGTGCTTTAAAAACATTTAAAACATTACATGCAAAGTACATGTTAGGACGTGCACTCACATTAAATTCTCACCTCTCGACTAACTGTGCACTCCTAACGTAAGTACCCATCTATAACGACCCATACTACTAGCTAACTGACAACATAACTAGCTGAACTGCCAAAAGTTCTACCCATATTACTCGGTTCCATTTATCATAACAACGCTCGTAATTAAATAGAGGTTTAACGTAAACTCAATTACTAAATATGCCATTGATATAACTATCAGTTAACTCATTATATATCTCGAAACAATACCGTAATATTTTTACAACATTAACATGAAAGTTCCCATTAAATTAAATGTATATTATTCACATCATAAATATACACTATAAGCACCCCGAGAACTAAGCTGCGGTGCACACATACTCTGCTATCCATCCCGGTACATCACGTACATAAGGATCACATATTCCGAATCTCTCAGGAATAGTTCTCAGATAACAACATCACAAATAATGGAGGCGAACACAGTCACCATCACATGGGTCACGCACATACCTACGCTCCCATGATCAGCGGACTTATTAATATCACAATAAGTCTTTCAATGACCTATGTTCATCAAGGTACCAGTCTATATCCCCCCCGTAGGCACACAAGGATTAGAGGGTCCTAAGCGAATGCAAACCTCCCCCGTGATAGCAAGTATGGTAGGTATGTTATACACATAAACTATATACTAAGCATTCACCCATCTTAGATATTACCATATTAATAAGGTATTTTCTACATCATCATACCATTATCCCAAACTTATATATTTCAAGTAATCCGATAATATATAATTTAAATAGTCGACACGTCTCACGTCGTAATTCCTTAAACTTAAAACCTATCTCGAATAGACTACTAAGTTCCCATAATTCTCACATATGATATCTTTATGCCTAAGGTCTTTACTTCTGCCCCAAACCTTATTTCATCAACTTATTCAAATTTGTACTATTAACCCAAATATTAACTCACATAACGAATTTCATTTATTTAGAATAATTCCTCAAATTACATTCTGATTAAAGTCCCACTTCATAATCATGCCTACTGGTCTTCCTTAAAGCTAAGGGTATTCATAAGTTCTCCAAACATATTCTCCGAGGGTTTCCGCCATTAAAATCAAATTAAGGAAAATTTTACTCATTCTGGGAAGGTCGATCGATCGACCTATGAATATCGATCGATCGATCTAGTCGATCGATCGACTGATGAATGTCGATCGATCGATCGAACAGGTATGGCTACGGACTGCTTCGTTCTGCAGATTTGAAAACGTCCCAAAACTTATTTCTAACGTATGATTCTCAGATATAACGTTATAGTAATGTCATATAACAATCCTACAATATTACTAACGTCCACAAACCACTAATTCAACATCTAAAGGCTACATGTGGGTCAAACTTCATCAAAAACCTAGTTTCCAGATTTTATCTCAAGAACATTCATAAACTTCATCTTAAATCCATTTTTTGTATAACAAAAGTCGATAATTCTCTTAATATAATCTTCCAGTAACATTCTACATGCAACCTATATCCCAAAATTTAAACTAATAACTCCAATCTTATGGGTTTTTCATTATCTTCCAAGAACATACAAAATTTATGAATAATCTAACATGGAAGAAGCATTCTCTGAAATTTAAATGGAATAAATCACTTGCCTTGATTTGATTTCGGATTTGGTGTTGATTTGGTGAAGAATCTCTGCAGAATTCCTCTCCCTCTCTCCTTCTCCAAGCTTTCTTCTTCCAAAGATGGCTATGGTGGCTAGGGTTTTCTTTGGGAGAGTTGGAAGACTAAATGATAACCTACGTAGCTTATGGGGTTAATAAAGGGTTGGTTGGGTCAATTCCTTATCAGATTACAACTCTTCATTTTCGTCACTTTTAATTTCCCAAAAATACCAAATTACTAAAATACCCTTTAAGTTGTCGGTATGGCCTAAAAATACCCCGGGACCCAAACTATACCCCCGGCTAGTGTTTTCTGACTATCTCGACCCTTCCGGACGCGTTGGCGCACTCAAAACGACCATACGGATTATAGATTTTAAATTCACTTTTATTAACAAAATAATATACCGTGACGCGGCGGTCCCACGCGTCTCAACAAAATTTCTAAAATGCCGTTTATAAATCTCACGACAAATTTTATAATACCAAGTTCATATATAATCATATATGCACATAATCAAATACTAACTCGCATCACATTAGTATTTATAACCCGGATTAATTTCCAATTAATACGCAATTTAATTAATTAATCCCTAAATAAATATAGTAAAAAATACGGGGTATTACATACTTCCCCCCTAATAACAGAATTTCGTCCCGAAATTCGAAACTAGAAAGTACCTGCTAAAAACAGTTCTGGATAACGTTCGCGCATCTCATCCTCGCGCTCCCATGTGTACTCCTCGACATTGTGATGTCGCCACTGAACACGCACTAACGGAACTATCTTTGACCGCAGTTTCCTCTCGCTTCGGTCCAAAATAGCAATTGGCCCCTCCTCATAAGAGCTATCCGGCTGGAGATCGATGTCCTCCACAGCAATGTGCGAATGAGCCAAATTGTCCCTAAGGTATTTCCTCAGCGAGGAAATATGGAACACGTCGTGAATCCGATGCAAATGTTCCGGTAGTCCAAGTCTATATGCAACCGGTCCTATCCGCTCAATAATAGGAAACGGCCCCACATACCTCGGTGCCAACTTCCCCTTCTTCCCGAAACGCATAATCCCCTTCATCGGAGATACCCTGAGCAAAACCTGGTCCCCCACTTAGAACTCCCTGAAAAATCTCTTCGCATCAGCATAACTCTTCTGCCTGTCTTGAGCTACCCGAATGCGACTCCGAATCAACTCAATCCTTGCTGAAGTATCCTGGATCACTTCTGGCCCAAGTAATTTGTTGTCCCCCACCTCCAACCAACATGCTGGGGAACGACAAGGTCTACCGTACAATGCCTCAAACGGAGCCATGCCAATCGTGAACTGATAGGAGTTGTTGTAAGCAAACTCCACCAGTGGAAGGTACTGCTCCCATCCACCCCCGAAGTCAATAATGCACATGCGTAGCATGTCCTCCAACATCTGGTTGGTGCGCTCTGTCTGCCCATCGGTCTGCGGGTGATAAGCCGTACTCAACCGCAATTTCGTGCCCATGGCCTCCTGGAAACTCTCCCAAAACCTCGAAACAAATATCTTGTCTCTGTCAGACACGATATTCAGGGGCACACCGTGAAGTCTCACAATCTCTGAAATGAAAAGCTGGGCATACTGTCCCGTAGTGTAGTCAGTCCTTACGGGTAAGAAGTGAGTGACCTTGGACAACCTGTCCACAATTACCCAAACGGAGTCGTGACCCCTCTACGACGTAGGCAACCCCGTGACAAAATCCATGGATATGCTCTCCCACATCCACACCGGAACCTCCAACGGCTGTAGCAATCCTGCTGGTCTCTGATGATCCACTTTTACAAGCTGACAAGTGGCGCATTTCGAGACAAACTCAGCGATATCTCTCTTCATACCGCTCCACCAATACTGGCGTCTCATGTCCTGGTACATTTTGTCCCCTCTGGGATGTACCGCGAACCGTGAGCCGTGCGAATCTGCCATAACATCGTGCCGTAATTCTTCCCCTTCCGGAACTACCAACCTCCCATTGAAGCGCAATCCCCCGTCTGAGCTAACGGTATAGGACTCGGCTCCCTCTGCTAGTAATCGAACTATCTGCTCCTGACATAACGAGTCATCGGCCTATGCCCGTACTACCTTCGTGACAATCTGCGGTGTAACGGTCATCACAGACATGAAAGATCGGGCCACTGCATCCTGGTGTCCCAATTCCTTCCACTTAGCCTTCCACACCTCTGCCACCTCATCTGCTGGCCTGCGGCTCAACGCGTCTGCTACCACGTTAGCCTTACCCGGGTGGTACTGGATGTCGAACTGGTAGTCCTTCACAAACTCAAGCCACCTACGCTGCCGCATATTCAACTCTTTCTGCGTGAACAGATACTGTAGGGACTTGTGGTCTGTGAACAGCTGAAACTTCTCCCCCAAAAGATAGTGCCTCCAAATCCGTAAGGCAAATACCACTGCTGCCAACTCCAAATCATGCGTGGGGTAATTCTTCTCATGAGGCTTAAGCTTACGGGAAGCATAAGCTATGGCCTGTCTCTCCTGCTGCAAAACACCTCCAAGCCCTTGCAAAGATGCATCGGTGTAAACCAAATACTCAACGCCCGGTCTCGGCAATGCTAACACAGGCGCTGAGGTCAATTTGTCCTTCAATTCATCGAATGCCAACTGACAGGCATCACTCCAGATATATGGCACACCCTTACGAGTAAGATGTGTCAAAGGACCTGCTATCTCCGAGAAACCCCGAATAAACCTCCTGTAGTATCCTGCTAAGCCCAAGAAACTACGAATCTCTGTTGGTGTCGTGGGCTGTCCCCACTCCCTCACCGCTGTCACCTTCCCCGGATCGACAGATATTCCCTGGTCGGAAATAATGTGACCCAAGAACTGGACCTCCTTCAGCCAAAACCCGCACTTCTCATATTTTGCATACAGCTCGTTCTGACGAAGTGTCTGCAAAACCTGCCTCAAATGCTCGGCGTGCTCCTCCTCTGTCCGAGAGTAGACCAGAATGTCATCAATGAAGACAATGACAAACTGATCGAGGAAATCTCTGAACACCCTGTTCATCAAGTCCATAAACACTGCTGGAGTGTCGGTCAAGCCGAAAGGCATAACTCGAAACTCATAAGAACCATATCTCGACAAGAACGCAGTCTTCGAGACATCCTCCTCCCTGATACGCAACTGATGGTATCCTGACCTCAAGTCAATCTTCGAGAAGAAAGAAGCTCCTCTCAACTGGTCGAATAAGTCATCGATTCGAGGCAACGGATACTTATTCCGTATCGTGACCTTATTCAACTCTCGGTAGTCCACACACAATCTCAGTGAACCGTCCCTCTTCTTCACGAACAACACAGGGGCACCCCACGGTGAAGTACTCCTCCGTATAAACCCCTGACCCAACAATTGTTCAATCTGATCCCGTAGCTCTCGCATACATGTTAGGACGTGCTCTCACATGATATACTCGCCTCTCATCTTACTGTGCACTCCTAACGTTCCTGTACCCATTCG
This sequence comes from Sambucus nigra, assembly GCA_949130495.1. NCBI lineage: Eukaryota > Viridiplantae > Streptophyta > Magnoliopsida > Dipsacales > Adoxaceae > Sambucus > Sambucus nigra. Next base: position 90,847,094 of record OX422219.1, on the reverse strand, counting down.
TATGTTATCGCATAACTATCTAAAGAGTTTCTAACACTGCTACTCGGTTCTCGTTATAAGTTCCGTCATTAACAATTAAATAGAGAGTTCTACTTTAATTCCCAAGTTCCCAATTATTAACCAAACCATTTCTTTGATAAAAGATCTCTTTTTATCTTTCAAAACATTACCATAATTATACTCACAATTTATTATAGTAAATTCCTTCTCGATTAACCGTATATTTTTCACATCATAAATATACAATATAAGCACCCAAAGGCTAAGCTGCGGTGCACGCATACTCTGCTATCCATCCCGGTACATCACGTACATAAGGATTACAAATTCCGAATCTCTCAGGAATTGTTGGAATCAACACCACACACATAAATGGAGGCGAACATAATTCAATCATATCCATGGTCACGTACATACCTACGCTCCATAGTCAGCTGGCTTATTAACTCACAAATAAGTCATTCTCTTGAACTATGTCCTCTAGGCACCAATCTAAATCCGGGCAACACAAGGATAAGAAGGTCCTAAGCGAACGTAACCTCCCGTGATAGCAAGTATGGTAGGTATGTCATACATATACAAAGTTATATACTAAGCATTCACACATCTTAGATATATCAATATTAATAAGGGTATTCTCTACATCATTATACCATTATTCCCAATTCATATATTTCAAGTGTCCCGACAATATATAAATTAAATAGTCGACACGCCTCACGTCGTAATATCTTAAACTTAAAACCTGTCTCGAATAGACTATTAAGTTCCCATAATTCCCTCATATAACATCGCTATACTTAAGGTCCTTACTTCTGCCCCAAACCTTATTTCATCAAATTATTCAAATTTGTACTATTAACCCAAATATTATCTCACGTAACGAATCTCATTAATTTAGAATAATTCCTCAAATTAAATTCCAATTAAAGTCCAATCTCATAATCATGCCTACTGGTCTTCCCTAAAGTTAAGGGTAATCACAATGTCTCCAATAATATTAATCAAGGGTTAACACCATTAAAATCCAATTTAAGGAAAACTTTATTCATTCTGGGAAGGTCGATCGATCGACCTTGACCTTCGATCGATCGACTGTGGTCGATCGATCGACGGATGAATGTCGATCGATCGATTACACAGGTCTGTTACGGGCTGCTTCGTTTTGCAGTTACAGTTTCGTCCCAAAACTCCATTTTTAAGCATGAAACTCCAAGGTAAGGTTACTATAACATGATACTAACATTCTACAACGGTTTTAACATTCTAAGTCTCATAATTCATCATTTAAAAGCTTAGTTTAGATCAAAACTACATCAAACTATTTTCCAGAATTCTTCCATTCAAGAACATTATGAAATTCCTTCTAATTCCACTTTTAGATCATCATAGGTTCTGTTTATCACATATAAATTCGTCCAGAATATACTACATGCAATTCCTACATAAATCATGGCTTTTAACTTTCAATTCATGGGTCTAATTTATCTCCAAAAGTCAATTTCGAAAATTCCTACACATGGATACATATCTTGAATTAAAGGAGTTTAAATCACTTGCCTTAATTATCTCAGAATTTGGTGTAGAATCTTTGTAACTAAGTTGTTCCTCCTCTTTCTTTTCTGCAGAATTCTTCCCTTCTCTCTCTCTCTCTCAAGCTCTTCTCAAGGTTCCCTTCTCTCTCTCTCTCAAGCTTTTCCCAAGGTTGAAGATGATGGAATATGGAGGTGAGTAATGGTTTGTGGAAGTTGAAATGCTATATCAACTTCTCCCGTAGCCCATAATGACATATAGTGGGGTTAGTGGTTTAAGTGGGTTGAGAAATAGTCAGATTTTTAATTCCCATTTTCGTCACTTTTTAATTCCCCAAAAATGCAATTTACCAAAATGCCCTTTATGATGCCGGTATGGCCCACAAATATCCCAGGACCCAAACTAAACTACCGGCTAGTGTTTTCTGACTATCTCGACCCTTCCGGACGCGTTGGCGCAGTCAAAACGACCATACGGTTAATGGAACTAAAATTCACTTTTTAATTATGTAACACAATACCATGACGTGGCGGTCACACGCGTCAAGCAAAATTCCCAAATTGCCGTATTTATGTCTCACGACAATATCAATATTACCAATATTCATATAATGCCAAGTATGCACATTATATTAAAATACTAACTCACATCTCGTTAATATTATTATCCGTATTAATTTCCAATTAATAAACATTTAATTCCATTAATCCCCAAAAATAAATAACGCAGAAAATACGGGGTATTACATACTCCCCCCCTAATAACTGAATTTCGTCCCGAAATTCGGAACTAGCAAGTACCTGGTAAGAATAACTCTGGATAACGTTCGCGCATCTCATCCTCGCGCTCCCATGTGGACTCCTCGACATTATGATGTCGCCACTGAACACGCACTAACGGAACTATCTTTGACCGCAGTTTCCGCTCACTTCGGTCCAAAATAGCTATCGGCCCCTCCTCGTAGGAGCTATTCGGCTGGAGATCAATGTCCTCTATAGCAATGAGAGAATGTGCCAAATCATCTCTAAGGTATTTCCTAAGCGAGGAAATATGAAACACATCGTGAATCCGATGTAAATGCTCCGGTAACCCAAGTCTATACGCAACTGGTCCGATCCGCTCAATAATAGGAAATGGTCCCACATATCTCGGTGCCAACTTCCCTTTCTTCCCGAAACGCATAATCCCCTTCATAGGAGATACCCTGAGCAAAACCTGGTCCCCACTTGTAACTCTCTGAAGAATCTCTTCGCATCAGCATAACTCTTTTGTCTGTCCTGAGCCACTCGGATGCGACTGCGAATCAATTATATCCTTGCCAAAGTATCCTGAATCACTTCCGGCCCAAGTAGTTTGTTGTCCCCCACCTCCAACCAACATGCTGGGGAACGACAAGGTCTACCGTACAATGCCTCAAATGGAGCCATGCCAATGGTGAACTGATAGGAGTTGTTGTAAGCAAACTCCACCAGTGGAAGATACTGCTCCCATCCACCCTCAAAGTCAATGGTGCACATACGTAGCATGTCCTCCAACACCTGATTTGTGCATTCGGTCTGTCCGTCGGTCTGTGGGTGGTACGCCGTACTCAACCGCAACTCCGTGCCCATGGCCTGCTGAAAACTCTCCCAAAACCGTGAAACAAATACCTTGTCTCGGTCAGACACGATATTTAAGGGCACCCCGTGAAGTCTCACTATCTCTGAAATAAAGAGCTGGGCATACTGTCCCGCATTGTAATCTGTCCTGACGGGTAGAAAATGAGCGACCATCGACAACCTGTCCACAATCACCCAAATGGAGTCGTGCCCTCTCTGCGACGTAGGCAACCCCGTGATAAAGTCAATAGAGATGCTCTCCCACATCCACATCGGGACTTCTAATGGCTGTAGCAGTCCTGCTGGTCTCTGATGATCCACTTTTACGAGCTGACAAGTGGCGCATTTTGAGACAAACTCGGCAATTTCCCTCTTCATCCCGCTCAACCAATACTGACGTCTCATATCTTGGTACATTTTGTCCCCTCCGGGATGTACCGCGAACCGTGAGCCGTGCGACTCTGCCATCACCTCATGCCGCAATTCCTCCCCCTCCGGAATTACTAATCTCCCATTGAAGCGTAATCCCCCGTCTGAGCTAACGGTATAGGATTCGGCTCCCTCTGCTAATAATCGAACTATCTGCTCCTGACAGAACGAATCATTTGCCTGTGCCTTCACCACCCTCGTGACAATCTGTGGTGTAACAGTCATCACAGACATGAATGATCGGGCCACTGCATCCTGGTGTCCCAATTCTTTCCACTTGGCCTTCCATACATCTGCCACCTCATCTACCGGTCTACGGCTCAACGCGTCTGCCACCACGTTAGCCTTACCCGGGTGGTATTGGATATCGTAAAATAAATCCAAATCCACAAGTGACAAGGTATAGAGCATCTAAATAAACCCACAATAATATAAATCCACTAATCTCAATCTCTTCAATTACAACAAGTCTCTCGAATTAAAATTACAACTATCTAACTCGAAAAATAAATACAAATCTTCAATGCTCTATACATCAAAATAATACAAATCTTTCCCAAACAATCCTCGCTAAAATCAATCTCCATAGCGCCCCAAAATCCGTGCTAACCTGCCACTAAAAGAAAATATGGGGAAGTACACAATACGACAGGAAAGATGCTCAACAAATATATGTTAGCGATGAATAAAACGTAACAACACGAGTATGAATATTCAAATCAAAATGCAAATCTCAAAGCATTTATCAATATAATTTATCAACAACACTTTAACCGGATCACCAGGCCTCACCACATCTGTATATGCTTTATCAAGCCATAACCCGGGAAACAGGAATTTTGGCGGGTGCCCAACATCTGTGCCATATTAAAATCGCATGACAACGTGCTCATCAACAATATAATGATACCACATGAATAAAAATAATTTCAACAATTATTTTCCAGATTTCAATGAATTTAACAATTCAAACATGAGTTCAATTAACAAGAATTCAAAGAGAATGACACTCGCGAGATTTAAGGAGCATATTGTGTAAAACCCCATACCTCAAACCATGATGAGAAACCAATGATCACATCCTAAAGATCAACACAAAAGACCTACAAAATCTTCTCCAAGAACCTCCAACAAAATAGCCCCAAGAACACCTCTAATCTAAGGTTGGAAGTCACAAATCTCAAGGGCCAAAGTATAATTAAAAAGAAGAGGAATATAAAATATATTTGCTGCCAAAATTTGTGCCAAAAGTATGTTAAAAGGCTTGCCCATGACTTATCAGAGCTTAGGTATACGGCAACCCTCGGGGCTTGAGTTTTGGGTTCATTGCGTGGTTAGCAATTTTTGGAGATAACAAATTTTAGGTGATATTCGTGATAGGTTTCGAGATTAGATGTGAGGAATTTATTTTTGGGAGACGTGATTTATTTTTGGAGTTAGTGTAGTGGCCTGATTTTGAGAGTTAGGCATTCGGCGAATTTCGAGGGCGAAATTCCATTGTTAGTGGGGAAGTGTAACAACCCGCGTAATTTTGGGCTATTTTAATTAATTTTTGGAAAATGGAGGAAAATAAAGTTTTTGATAAAATTATTTTTATTGCTCAAATATGTTGGTTATTATTTTTAAAGGCGAGAATTTCAAACGGTTTCGAAAACGGAGTTAAAACGGATTTTAAAATGATTTTTAAATGTTTTTAACTCTTGGAGTTGTTTTGACTTCCAACTCTTCATTTCTTTGCCTTATTTAAAGGAGTCTTTTGGATTCCAACTCTTCATTTCTTTACATTATAAAAGGGAGTCGCGGGCAACCTTTTTAACATACTTTTGGCACAAATTTTGGCAGCAAATATATTTTATATTCCTCTTCTTTTTATATACACATTGGCCCTTGAGATTTATGAGTTTCAACCTTAGATTAGAGGTGTTCTTGGGGCTATTTTGTTGGAGGTTCTTGGAGGAGCTTCTTTAGATATTTTGTGTTGATCTTGAGGATGTGATCGTTGGTTTCTCATCATGGTTTGAGGTATGGAATTTTACACAATATGCTCCTTAAATCTCGCGAGTGTCATTCTCTTTGAATTCTTATTAATTGAACTCATATTTGAATTGTTAAATTCATTGAAATCTGGAAAATAATTGTTGAAATTATTTTGATTCATGTTGTATCATTATATTGTTGGTGAGCACGTTGTCATGAGATTTTAATATGGCACGGATGTTGGGCACCCGCCAAAATTCCTGTTTCCCGGGCTATGTCTTGATAAAGCATATGCGGATGGGGTGAGGCCTGGTGACCTGGTTAAAGTGTTGTTGAGAAATTATATTGATAAATGCTTTGAGATTTTCATTTCGATTTGAATATTCGTACTCGTGTCGTTACGCTTTGTTCATCGTTAATATAATTGTTGAGCATCTTTCTTGTCGTATTGTGTACTTCCCCATATTTTCTTTTAGTTGGCAGGTTAGCACGGATTTTGGGGCACTATGGAGATTGATTTTAGCGAGGATAGTTTGGAAAAGATTTGTATTATTTTGATGTATAGAGCTTTGGAGATTTGTATTTTATTTTCGAGTTAGTTGTTGTATGTAATTCGAGAGATTGTTGTATTTAATTTGAAGAGATTGAGATTTGTAGTTTCTCTTTTGTTGTTGTGGGACTTAGATGCTCTATACCTTGTGATTTATGGATTTGGATTTATTTTATCGCATTAGCGACTAATTAAACACCGGGTAGCTACTCCTTTATAAAATTAATTCAAAATGCCAAGTTGGCTCAGTTAATAGCATCACTGTCGAAAACGTTTTATTATTACTAACCACCTAGTATTTAAAAAGTAAGTGCCAAATTATATTCAAATCTGATTAACATGCAACAAGAGTAATGAATAACTAAATAACACCATTCACCATAATGAAGTAAAACGAATGACCATCACAATAGAGTAAATAAAGTCTGGAGGAAAAACTCCTCAATACAAATCCCACAACTGATAAGTAAACTGAAGTAAATAACTAAAACTGAATACTGAGCAATACATGCTAGAGTCTGAAAACTGAAATGTAAAAATGTCTAATAGAATTGGGCAACATGCCCTACAACTGATAGATGCTGAGACTGGAATCCAAATGAGAGAGGCGTCTAAAAGCAAGTCCCTGTAGCTTCCACAAACAGCTACAACTCGTCACCTGAATGAGAATCCTATGCTTGGTGTCCTTGTGGCTGGGCACCTAAAATGGTTTTACAAGAAAATATATTTGAAAGCAAATGGGTCAGAGCCCGAAAGTGGAAATCATTTTAAAAACCTGCAAGTGCTTTAAAAACATTTAAAACATTAAATGCAAAGTACATGTTAGGACGTGCACTCACATTAAATTCTCACCTCTCGACTAACTGTGCACTCCTAACGTAAGTACCCATCTATAACGACCCATACTACTAGCTAACTGACAACATAACTAGCTGAACTGCCAAAAGTTCTACCCATATTACTCGGTTCCATTTATCATAACAACGCTCGTAATTAAATAGAGGTTTAACGTAAACTCAATTACTAAATATGCCATTGATATAACTATCAGTTAACTCATTATATATCTCGAAACAATACCGTAATATTTTTACAACATTAACATGAAAGTTCCCATTAAATTAAATGTATATTATTCACATCATAAATATACACTATAAGCACCCCGAGAACTAAGCTGCGGTGCACACATACTCTGCTATCCATCCCGGTACATCACGTACATAAGGATCACATATTCCGAATCTCTCAGGAATAGTTCTCAGATAACAACATCACAAATAATGGAGGCGAACACAGTCACCATCACATGGGTCACGCACATACCTACGCTCCCATGATCAGCGGACTTATTAATATCACAATAAGTCTTTCAATGACCTATGTTCATCAAGGTACCAGTCTATATCCCCCCCGTAGGCACACAAGGATTAGAGGGTCCTAAGCGAACGCAAACCTCCCCCGTGATAGCAAGTATGGTAGGTATGTTATACACATAAACTATATACTAAGCATTCACCCATCTTAGATATTACCATATTAATAAGGTATTTTCTACATCATCATACCATTATCCCAAACTTATATATTTCAAGTAATCCGATAATATATAATTTAAATAGTCGACACGTCTCACGTCGTAATTCCTTAAACTTAAAACCTATCTCGAATAGACTACTACGTTCCCATAATTCTCACATATGATATCTTGATGCCTAAGGTCTTTACTTCTGCCCCAAACCTTATTTCATCAACTTATTCAAATTTGTACTATTAACCCAAATATTAACTCACATAACGAATTTCATTTATTTAGAATAATTCCTCAAATTACATTCTGATTAAAGTCCCACTTCATAATCATGCCTACTGGTCTTCCTTAAAGCTAAGGGTATTCATAAGTTCTCCAAACATATTCTCCGAGGGTTTCCGCCATTAAAATCAAATTAAGGAAAATTTTACTCATTCTGGGAAGGTCGATCGATCGACCTATGAATATCGATCGATCGATCTAGTCGATCGATCGACTGATGAATGTCGATCGATCGATCGAACAGGTATGGCTGCGGACTGCTTCGTTCTGCAAATTTGAAAACGTCCCAAAACTTATTTCTAACGTATGATTCTCAGATATAACGTTATAGTAATGTCATATAACAATCCTACAATATTACTAACGTCCACAAACCACTAATTCAACATCTAAAGGCTACATATGGGTCAAACTTCATCAAAAACCTAGTTTCCAGATTTTATCTCAAGAACATTCATAAACTTCATCTTAAATCCGTTTTTGGTATAACAAAAGTCGATAATTCTCTTAATATAATCTTCCAGTAACATTCTACATGCAACCTATATCCCAAAATTTAAACTAATAACTCCAATCTTATGGGTTTTTCATTATCTTCCAAGAACATACAAAATTTATGAATAATCTAACATGGAAGAAGCATTCTCTGAAATTTAAATGGAATAAATCACTTGCCTTGATTTGATTTCGGATTTGGTGTTGATTTGGTGAAGAATCTCTGCAGAATTCCTCTCCCTCTCTCCTTCTCCAAGCTTTCTTCTTCCAAAGATGGCTATGGTGGCTAGGGTTTTCTTTGGGAGAGTTGGAAGACTAAATGATAACCTACGTAGCTTATGGGGTTAATAAAGGGTTGGTTGGGTCAATTCCTTATCAGATTACAACTCTTCATTTTCGTCACTTTTAATTTCCCAAAAATACCAAATTACTAAAATACCCTTTAAGTTGCCGGTATGGCCTAAAAATACCCCGGGACCCAAACTATACCCCCGGCTAGTGTTTTCTGACTATCTCGACCCTTCCGGACGCGTTGGCACACTCAAAACGACCATACGGATTATAGATTTTAAATTCACTTTTATTAACAAAATAATATCAAGTGACGCGGCGATCCCACGCGTCTCAACAAAATTTCTAAAATGCCGTATATAAATCTCACGAGAAATTTTATAATACCAAGTTCATATATAATCATATATGCACATAATCAAATACTAACTCGCATCACATTAGTATTTATAACCCGGATTAATTTCCAATTAATACGCAATTTAATTAATTAATCCCAAAATAAATATAGTCAAAAATACGGGGTATTACAACATCTAAAAGGCCTACATGAGACCATAAAGCCTTTCGAAATGTGTTTCAATTATTTTTATTCAATTAGTATATTTTCAGTTGTGTCACACGTCATATATTAATTTTAACGCGCCGACCCGAATTTAAGGATTAAATAAGGATCAACCCGATTCGGCTCGCCTCTTAGTTGTGAAGTGAAATGGAACGACCTAAATAATGTTTCAAACCCAGTTTTATTATTATTATTATTATTATTTAACGTTACACTTATTAGCACGTGATTCCAATTTTCATCAAACTATGTGATGTGACCCAGGGGGTGCCTCCAAGGCCAAGTAAACAAAGCTACTAATGTAAATAAAAATTAAGTACTTACCTGTATATTTCTCTTAAAATATAAGATAGCATACAACCTGCCATATCAAAAAGAGGGAGTGGGCTGAATGCTCAGTAGGAACTTATACAAATGAAGCATAAAAACGAACGATAGAAAGAATACTCACACGTTACAACTATATGCATGTGAAAATACATATACATCTACATATATACCTTTGAAAATATATATCCCAATGTATTAAACCATTTTATTCCAAAATCTTTATTTGGTAACGTTTATTTTCCTTTTCTTTACAAAATAATCATTTGTATCTTTATGCTTACAACTAGCATTCTTTCCCAATAACGCATATGGTTAAACAATTAGAAATTGTTGGGAAAATATTTCATTTACTTTCAAAACGTTTATTACTCAATGTTCCTTAATTCACACCAGAGTTGCTTAATCATTACCTAAGACTTTGTTTCAACACGTGCACACGTCGTGTTAGAAAATATTCATAAAAATTGAAAGCCTTATATAACATGCACACTTCTGTCATTATGGGTTTAAACCTTATTAGGATTTTTACTTACCCATTTAGTCATCTTACTTAATTGTTTCTCTCTTCTTATGGACATTAGTTATTATTCTCAATTTACTTACCCATATTATAAGCCAAACGGATAATTTATCATTTCATATAAATTAGGTTATTTCCATCACACAACCCTTTTTTTAACATGTTCCAATTAATACCATTATCTTTTCTTAGAATCCTCCAAAATTCCTGGACTTCACAGAATCTACACAGTCGGTTTCGATCATTATATGCTAACTGCGCAGTGGGTTTGGGGTTTTCCAGCACTAGGGACGTAATGCCCTTCTTAATTATTTTTCGGCACCATCTAAGTGTTACTTTATCTTCACATGCATTTTAACATTTTACCAAATATCTACATTATAACTCATTTGACCTTTTTACTAGCGAAAGCCAAAACCCGGACTTAACCGCCCGTTTTTCCATTTACACTTGGAAAATCGTTTCTTTAACTTTAAGTCCCTTTTATTCATACTTAACGTTGATTTTTATACCAAATTCAATTACGTCTTAAGGACTTATTAAAATTTCATCCAAAATAATGTAACACCATTCGTTAACATTTTTATGTGTTCCACTTTACGCAAATTTATCAATTTACCCTTTTATTGCCAACTTGTAATTTAGTCCTTTAACAAGTGTTATTTCTCAGAATGGTTATTAAGTTTTCAACTTAACATTTAAAACACTCTTAACAATTTTTAACATTTGTTCAATACCCCATTTCACCAAACTTTGACATATGTCACTTTAATGTAATACCCCGTATTTTTGACGATTTAAATAATTATGTGATTAATTATTATTATGGGAATAAATATGCAATTAATTATTATTATTATTGGATTAATTAAATTAAAATGTGAGAAATTAATTTGTTATTAATCCGAATTTAAATAATTATTAACTAGCATGCCAAGGGTTAATACTTATTGTTGTGAACTATTGAATATTACTATGTGATGTGTAATATGGAATTATGACATTTAATAAATTGTCGGAAGTGAGAAATACGGCAGTTTGGTAATTTAAGTCTGACACGCGTGTGAGTCGTGTCGGGACTAATTGAATAGAATAAAAAGAGAATTTATGTTTATTAACTCTTATGGTCATTTTGAGTGCGCCATTGAGTCCGAAAGGGTCGAGATAGTCAAAATAGCATACCCGGGTGTTTAGTTTGGGTCCCGGGGTGATTTTTGGTCTAACAGGCACCCCGTAGGGGTAGTTTTGTAATTTTGATTTTTGAGCTAAATTAATGGACGAAAATTGGGATTGATTATATCAGATAAGGAAAGTCCATTAGGGTTAAGAAGTGACAGGAAGGTAGAATGGCCATGGAGGGTGTGAGGGAGAACCAAATTCCAAGAGAGAAGGCTCATTTGGCATCACCTTGCATAACTGTGACCATCAACGCGTAGATCGAGAGGAGAGGAACGCGTGTATACCAACATCACCAATGGATCAGACCATCATATTCGAGAAAAGTGTTTATTACTTGCTTTCTTTTAGCAATAATCATGCTCATGTTAGTATAGGTGGATTTAATCATGATTTATATGTTAATTGGGTGAAAATTGGAGATTTAAATTATAATTAAGGATTGGTTTAATTAGTGGCTGAATTTCCTTCATGTATGTAGAGGATTAATCACGGAATTTTATTAAATATTGATAAACGAATCTAGGTTGATTAGGTTCTTTAATTGGAATTTTTGGAAACTAGGGTTCATGTGAATTAATTTGGGGGTTTTATGTAATTATGATGATTAATAACGAATTAAGGATCCTAGGATGATAGAAATGATCTATAACCTGTTAGGGGTTGATGGGTATTGATGATGAGTTGTTGGGAATTGAATCTTAGAGGTTTTTAGGTTCAAAAATGGAGGGAAAACGCTGAAATTTGGTGAAGAAGACGAATAGTGCAATCTCGAGCGAAGTCACGTGAAGTGGTTCAAACGAGATGAGGATCTCGCGCGAAGTGGTTCGAACAACATTGGAAGTGGTTCGAACGACATGTCTTATGGTTTGAACGACATATCTTTTGGTTCAAACAACATGTCTTCTGGTTCTAACGACATGCATTCTGGTTCAAACCACATGTCATTCTGGTTCAATCCACATATCACTCTGGTCCAAACCACAAGGTGAATTTCTGGGAATTTACTTAGAGCCCAGTTTGGAGTTTATCGGTTTATTGGAGTGAGAGAAACTACCAAATAGTAAATTCAAATAAAAAGGAATTTTGGGAAAAGTATGTGGGAATTAATACTTTAATTATTTCGGTATAGAGTGAATGTACCTTGGAGATTACGAGAGAGATAGTAATCTAATTATTTATACTATACGTAGTAATGAGGTTAAAATACATATGGGGAGTATATATGTAGGTTGGAGAAATACCTATAAATTATAATAGGATGTGTGTATGCCTATTATGTGATATTATAGTTAAGAGCACTAATGATGATAACTCGGGGGTGCAGAAACTCAATAATTAAGTGTACTAATGGGTGATAACCCGGGGGTACAAAGATGGTTATTGTTTGGCGCACTAATGGGTGAAACCCGGGGGTGCTGGATTAATATTGATAGGTGCATTAATGGGTGCTAACCTGGGGATGCAATATTATATTTTTAGGCTCACTAATGGGTGATAACCCGGGGGTGCTGAATTATTATTGATAGGCGTATTAATGGGTGCTAACCCGAGGATGCATGATTTCCAGAATATGTGCACTAATGGGTCTTAGCCGGGGGTGCAGGATTAGTATATATATATATATATATGTATAGGGATGACTATTTATATATATGTGGACTTGTGAATATTGCTACTGTGTGAAATTAGTAGACTTGGTAATAATAATAATTGTTACATTGCACCAAGTGGTCTTAACCTAAGGGGGAAGGATTAGTATATATATATAGGGATGATGAGACTATATATATGTATGAGTGTAATTAAGCAATTTTCTACTTTGTGATACTAGTAGATAAGAATGAAAATGAGAAGTAAAATAATCTTAGTGAATAAAAGATTAACCATTCAAACGGTGAACAATGAAATTTAGTATGTGATATAAACTATCTGAATAGCGTATTATATGGGCGATACGGGAATACTACTAGTGAGCATAGTTAGTATTAGTATGGTTTCTGACTAGTTAGACTGGGAGGTATAACTAGGGGAGATTAGATGTACGTTAGGAGTACACAATAGACGAGAGGTGAGAAACTCATGTGAGAGTTTAATAACTAACATGCGTATAAGACTTGTTTTAAGAACCAGTTTTAAATACTTGCTAAATCATTTTTACACATCGGGCTCTGACCCGTTTCTTGTATCTCTTATCTCTTTTGATATATATATGCATTATATCAGGTGCTCAGCCACAGGAGTATCAGATTTAGAGATTTGGATTGCTTGACGTGCTGCAGCTGTTGTGGAAGCTGTAGGTCTTTGCAGTAGACGTATCTATCCTTTCCATTCAGTTTCATCTAGACTTTTTGTATAGGGAATATGTCTCCCACTTCTAATCTTTCATCAGAGTTATTGTATTCAGTTTATTGTATGGTTTGGAGTTTTGAACTGGGAGGTTTTATCCAGTCTTATTTATTTCAGTACTTGAATTATGTTCAGTATTTATTTACATTCCTATGTGTTGTGAATGGTTTATATTTTAAGATGAAAAGAAATGGATTTACTTGGTTTTATTAAATTGGAAATGTTTTGACACTTAGCTTAATTTTATATTAGGTGATTAATATGTTTAAAAGTTTTTCGACGGTGATGCTGAGAATGAACCAACTGAATATCATGTTTTAAATTGATAGAGGACTGATCACCCTATATTTAATTGGGCGGGATGTCACAGGTGGTATCAGAGCATCAGGTTCTAGTGTCCTTAGGATCTGTTCGGCTTATTACATTTCAGCGTATCATTCTTTGATGTAGAGGCTTATGATAGGATTGGTGTGTCCCCTTACGTATGCGACTTACGTTCTCCTGCTATGAATTACAATGGATGTGACTCATTATACGAAATTCAGTGTGATTCAAACACCGAACATTTTAGAATGACCAGCGAGAGCCGTAAGAAGAACTGCTGGAGGAGAAGCTCAATAGAAGACATAGAGAAATCGGGTAAGAGTGATTGGGACAAAAATCACAGTGAGAATTACTTAAGTAAGAGAGTGTAAAAATTGTCACTCGAGAACTGTGGGTTCCCAGGACACAGTCGTAAATAATGGTGGAGTGATTTCAGGACCACCTAATATAGTCGATAAAGGGGAAATCAGAGGGAATCCTTTGAAACCCCATCGGTGAAGATGCAGAAAAGAAAATGAGAAAGTGTAACAGAACAGCGGAGGTAGAAAATTCGAAGGCAATTGTGTAGAGTGGGTTTTGACGACACTCATTATTAAATTTAGAGTTAAAAGCTATAGCTCTTAGAAGCATCGTGTAGTGATTAGAGGCAATCACCATATATGAAGAAGTGTGTTTGAAATTTAGAGAGAAATTTTAGTACGATTTGACTGTGAAGTCTTTCATTCGGTGTGGTACCAAAATGTGAGTGAAACTTTGATGTTTAGCACAATGGGTAAGATAGAAAACGATCGTGAGAGAAAGGTTGAATTGCATGATGAACTTCGTGCCTAGTAGAAGGGTATAAATTATCCAAAGGGTCTATACATGATAAGGGACCCATGAGTAGAATACAAGTATGGATGAGAAATCCAGCAAGGATGACAAATATTGATGTCATCAAGGTTATACGGTGACTAGTTCTTGCGTTCTTTCCAGAAAAAGCAAGCCAGGAAGGTTAGAGAATCTGTCTGAAGGGCAGAATTGAACATAACGGTGTTAGTGAAACACCACATGGGAGTATACCCAATAGGGAACTCAATTAGATGATTTTAAGTGATTAACTTCAAGAAGATGATGAAGTCAATCAGGATGTAGAGTCCAACCATAGTTCTGAATAGCTAGCGTAGCCAAAGGGACAACGGAAGAATAATAGTGAGTTGAGACTGTCGGTCTGAGAGAAGGACATTTCCCAAAATGGTGAGTGGGACCAGTGACGGGAAATAGTTTGTGAAGCTTTCCTTATGTGAAGGAAGTAGAACTACAAGTGTTGAATGTGTCCATAATTGAGAAGTGAGACCGAAGAGATTAGAAATGGTAAATTGTGCCAGTTAGGCATAACAACTAGAGGGGTGAGACTTCCAGTGAAGGAATTCGGGGTTAAGAGAATTAGGCCCAGGAAATTTATAACCCGAGAATGATGGGTTCAGGCTGGACCAGTAGAGTTCTCATTTATAGTAGCATACAGTATGTCAGAGACTACGGGACCCGAGATGTAAACGGGAGTTTTATAAAGCTATAATTGAGGCCTGTAGAGTTTGGGCCAACATTTCAATAATGGGCATGAAATCCACATGATGGAATAAATTGCCCATGGTGAGAGGGGACAACTATAGGATGAAATCCTAGAATGTATGACAATTGTAGATGTTCATGGGTCGTGATGGCAGCCACGTGCTGAGACCCTGTGATTTGGCGAGACTGGTGAGGTTTTGCTTCTTCCTTACGAGTAAAGGATAGATTCTAGTGACACGGGTGTGCCACAACTTTTATGTAAATTAGAAACCCTAAACTTTGCATGCGGGTCGAGTTTAGTGAGAACATTAGTTTTAACAGACTTGTTACAAACGTATTTCCCTTTGTTAGCAGGGCATTTTGATGATTGCTCGTGAGTGAACCGGGCGGGACTTAAGAATGTGTTTTGTTATTATAATTTCCTACTGCAGTGAGTCAGCTTTAGTAGAGTTTATTATGGTAATGTGTATTGATTAATTACCGTATGGTTAAACGATAGTAAATATGTAGTGTTATGACTGTCGTGTTGAATACTTCGGGAGGAGTGATCTTAGTTTTGTGCAGCGCCACCTGAAATAGGGTTGGGCCCAGATATGACTATATATGAAACTTTCATGGTAATATAGACCTCAGCGAGTGTAGTGTCTAATTATATGTGATTCCCGAGCATAGGGATTTATTTGTCTGTTAAGACTTAGAATACATTGTGTTCTTATCGAGCGGCGAAAAATAGCTCGTTATATATTTATAGCGCCAAGTACTTGGGATAGTTAGGGCGACGTGCTTCATGTTACCTTTTAAGGACATGAGAGTGGACGAGTAAACTTTTATGTCACAATAAGTATATAGTGGGAAAGTACATAGTAGGTTCAAAAGGCCTTACGGACCTCAACAACCGACTAGGTTAGATAGTAATGTACTGGGGGGTTCCTTGTTTGGATTTCGCTTTGCGAGACATCCCAGGCATGAAACTAGCGAATGTCGGGAGTTGGAGAGAAGTTTGGTCGATAGTACATAAGTTTTGTATGTTGGTTATTGTACCTATAGGAGAATATATTTGAGAGTTAATAATTCTTTTATAACTTAAGGCCAATAGAGTAGCCTAGCATTAGTATTATTCGGAATAGATGAATGATGCCATTGAAGGATTGATTAAGTTTTGACTAGTGGGGTGGTTGAGTGTACCTCTACCACATCAGCATACCAAGTGTGCAAGAATTGAGGTAAGAAAATTTTAATGTCTTTGTATAATGATGCGCGAGGCATAGGGTGTATGGGCGCCCTGGGTGATTGAATCAGGTAGTGGATTATAATTAGCATGTGAATTCGATAACATGTAGTCATGTAAGACGAAGCTTATTAATGAAGTTTTGTCAGAGACTTACGTTACAAGATAAATTGAAATTCATTCAAGAAAGACAAGATGTGTCAGAATACAAACAACAGTGGTGATGGGTTTAATGTAGAGTAACCTTCAAAGTTAGTCTGCAGTGGGTCAGCTGACTGTTAGAAAAAGGGCGGACAATTTGAAACCGGTAGGGGCTTCTTCCACTCGAGAATGGAAGAGTATCCCCAAGGATCTTCTCATTTGGCTTAGATGGGGAGATTATAGGTACTAAGATGCGATTGAGTAGAGCCTAATACCCACAGAGGGATGGGTAAGGACAAGCATATAACCGGATGCGGGAGAGAAAATTTTATGTGAACCCTGAGATGTTAGAGGAGGATGGGAGTAGTACCTTACACTAGTGGAGTTTGTGTCCAAATAACTCCTATAAGTTCACGTTCGGCCAGAGTGCTAGTGGAAGTAGGGCATGATAAACTTGGTTACGGTCCTACTTTTGATAGTCAAAGGTGGGAGACCAGTTATGATTACAAATGTCGGAGAAGAATCGATATTATATTATATATTGTGTGTGAAATATATATTGCACAACGAATTTACTTGTATGCACGACACAAGAAAAAGTCGTATGTATATGAAAAGAGGATATATCTACTAAGGTGTAAATAGTAGAAAGCTAGATAGTGAATAGCTAAAATAATGTTGAAGTAGTGAAACTTAAGCAGAAAGGCTTTGGCAAGAGCCTATATGACAGGGTAACCTGGAGTTTAAAGAAAACACATGTGTAGTGTTCATTATTAAGGGTATTCGATAGCGTACTATATGGGTGGTACGGAGTAGCTTATTTGTGAGCGCTGGGATGTGATGCGCAATATTTTTACAGCGTTGTCTGTACCTAGTATACTTTTTCCGAATTTCGGGACGAAATTCCATTGTAAGGGGGGAAGTATGTAATACCCCGTATTTATGACGATTTAAATAATTATTTGATTAATTATTATTATGGGAATAAATATGCAAATAATTATTGTTGTTGGATTAATTAAATTAAAATGTGAGAAATTAATTTGTTATTAATCCGGATTTAAATAATTATTAACTAGCGTGCCAAGAGTTAATACTTATTGTTGTGAACTATTGAATATTAATATGTGATATGTAATATGGAATTATGACATTTAATAAATTGTCGAAAGTGAGAAATACGGCAGTTTGGTAATTTAAGTCTGACACGCGTGTGAGTCGTGTCGGGACTAATTGAATAGAATAAAAAGAGAATTTATTTTTATTAACTCGTATGGTCATTTCGAGTGGGCCATTGAATTCGAAAGGGTCGAGATAGTCAAAACAGTATACCCGGGTGTTTAGTTTGAGTCCCGGGGCGATTTTTGGCCTAATCGGCACCCCGTAGGGGTAGTTTTGTAATTTGGATTTTTGGGCTAAATTAATGGACGAAAATTGGGATTGATTATATCAGCTAAGGAAAGTCCATAAGGGTCATGAAGTGATAGGAAGTTAGAACGGCCATGGAGGGTGTGAGGGAGAACCAAATTCCAAGAGAGAAGGCTCATTTGGCATCACCTTGCATAACTGTGACTATCAACGCGTAGATCGAGAGGAGAGGAACGCGTGTATACCAACATCACCAACGGATCAAACCATCATATTCGAGAAAAGTGTTTATTACTTGCTTTCTTTTATCAATAATCATGCTCATGTTAGTATAGGTGGATTTAATCACGATTTATATGTTAATTGGGTGAAAATTGGAGATTTAAATTATGATTAAGGATTGGTTTAATTAGTGGCTAAATTTCCTCCATGTATGTAGAGTATTAATCATGGTATTTTATTATATATTGATGAACGAATCTGGGTTGATTAGGTTCTTTAATTGGAATTTTTGAAACTAGGGTTTATGTGAATTAACTTGGGGGTTTTATGTAATTATGATGATTAATAACGAATTAAGGATCCTAGGATGATAGAAATGATCTATAACCTGTAAGGGTTTGATGGGTATTGATGATGAGTTGTTAGGAATTGAATCTTAGAGGTTTTTAGGTTCAAGAATGGAGGGAAAACGCTGAAATTTGGTGAAGAAAATGAACAGTGCAATCTCGCGCGAAGTGGTTCAAACGAGATGGGGATCTCGCGCGAAGTGGTTTGAACGACATGTCTTCTGGTTCGAACGACTTGCATTCTGGTTCAAACCACAGGTCATTCTGGTTCAAACCACATGTCACTCTGGTTCAAACCACAGGGTGAATTTCTGGGAATTTGCTTAGAGCCCAGTTTGGAGTTAATTGGTTTATTGGAGTGAGAGAAACTACCAAATAGTAAATTCAAATAAAAAGGAATTTTGGGAAAAGTATGTGGGAATTAATATTTTAATTATTTCGGTATAGAGAGAATGTACCTTGGAGATTACGAGAGAGATAGTAATCTAATTATTTATACTATACGTAGTAATGAGGTTAAAATACGTATAGGGAGTATATATGTAGGTTGGAGAAACACCTATAAATTATAATAGGATGTGTGTATACCTATTATGTGATATTATAGTTAAGAGTACTAATGATGATAACTCAGGGATGCAGAAACTCTATTATTAAGTGTACTAATGGGTGATAACCAGGGGGTACAAAGATGATTATTGTTTTGCGCACTAATGGGTGATAACCCAGGGGTGTTGGATTAATATTGATAGGTGCATTAATGGGTGATAACCCGGGGATGCAATATTATATTCCTAGGCGCACTAATGGGTGATAACCCGAGGGTGCTGAATTATTAATTATAGGCGCATTAATGGGTGCTAACTCGGGGATGCATGATTTCCAGAATATGTGCACTAATGGGTCTTAGCCGGGGGTGCAGGATTAGTATATATATATATATATATATATATATATATATATAATATATATATATATATATATATATATATATATATATATATGTATAGGGATGACTATTTATATATATGTGGACTTGTGAATATTGCTACTGTGTGAAATTAGTAGACTTGGTAATAATAATAATTGTTACATTGCACCAAGTGGTCTTAACCTAAGGGGGAAGGATTAGTATATATATATAGTGATGATGAGACTATATATATGTATGAGTGTAATTAAGCAATTTTCTACTTTGTGATACTAGTAGATAAGAATGAAAATGAGAAGTAAAATAATCTTAGTGAATAAAAGATTAACCATTCAAACGGTGAACAATGAAATTTAGTATGTGATATAAACTATCTGAATAGCGTATTATATGGGCGATACGGGAATACTACTAGTGAGCATAGTTAGTATTAGTATGGTTTCTGACTAGTTAGACTGGGAGGTATAACTAGGGGAGATTAGATGTACGTTAGGAGTACACAATAGACGAGAGGTGAGAAACTCATGTGAGAGTTTAATAACTAACATGCGTATAAGACTTGTTTTAAGAACCAGTTTTAAATACTTGCTAAATCATTTTTACACATCGGGCTCTGACCCGTTTCTTGTATCTCTTATCTCTTTTGATATATATATGCATTATATCAGGTGCTCAGCCACAGGAGTATCAGATTTAGAGATTTGGATTGCTTGACGTGCTGCAGCTGTTGTGGAAGCTGTAGGTCTTTGCAGTAGACGTATCTATCCTTTCCATTCAGTTTCATCTAGACTTTTTGTATAGGGAATATGTCTCCCACTTCTAATCTTTCATCAGAGTTATTGTATTCAGTTTATTGTATGGTTTGGAGTTTTGAACTGGGAGGTTTTATCCAGTCTTATTTATTTCAGTACTTGAATTATGTTCAGTATTTATTTACATTCCTATGTGTTGTGAATGGTTTATATTTTAAGATGAAAAGAAATGGATTTACTTGGTTTTATTAAATTGGAAATGTTTTGACACTTAGCTTAATTTTATATTAGGTGATTAATATGTTTAAAAGTTTTTCGACGGTGATGCTGAGAATGAACCAACTGAATATCATGTTTTAAATTGATAGAGGACTGATCACCCTATATTTAATTGGGCGGGATGTCACAGGTGGTATCAGAGCATCAGGTTCTAGTGTCCTTAGGATCTGTTCGGCTTATTACATTTCAGCGTATCATTCTTTGATGTAGAGGCTTATGATAGGATTGGTGTGTCCCCTTACGTATGCGACTTACGTTCTCCTGCTATGAATTACAATGGATGTGACTCATTATACGAAATTCAGTGTGATTCAAACACCGAACATTTTAGAATGACCAGCGAGAGCCGTAAGAAGAACTGCTGGAGGAGAAGCTCAATAGAAGACATAGAGAAATCGGGTAAGAGTGATTGGGACAAAAATCACAGTGAGAATTACTTAAGTAAGAGAGTGTAAAAATTGTCACTCGAGAACTGTGGGTTCCCAGGACACAGTCGTAAATAATGGTGGAGTGATTTCAGGACCACCTAATATAGTCGATAAAGGGGAAATCAGAGGGAATCCTTTGAAACCCCATCGGTGAAGATGCAGAAAAGAAAATGAGAAAGTGTAACAGAACAGCGGAGGTAGAAAATTCGAAGGCAATTGTGTAGAGTGGGTTTTGACGACACTCATTATTAAATTTAGAGTTAAAAGCTATAGCTCTTAGAAGCATCGTGTAGTGATTAGAGGCAATCACCATATATGAAGAAGTGTGTTTGAAATTTAGAGAGAAATTTTAGTACGATTTGACTGTGAAGTCTTTCATTCGGTGTGGTACCAAAATGTGAGTGAAACTTTGATGTTTAGCACAATGGGTAAGATAGAAAACGATCGTGAGAGAAAGGTTGAATTGCATGATGAACTTCGTGCCTAGTAGAAGGGTATAAATTATCCAAAGGGTCTATACATGATAAGGGACCCATGAGTAGAATACAAGTATGGATGAGAAATCCAGCAAGGATGACAAATATTGATGTCATCAAGGTTATACGGTGACTAGTTCTTGCGTTCTTTCCAGAAAAAGCAAGCCAGGAAGGTTAGAGAATCTGTCTGAAGGGCAGAATTGAACATAACGGTGTTAGTGAAACACCACATGGGAGTATACCCAATAGGGAACTCAATTAGATGATTTTAAGTGATTAACTTCAAGAAGATGATGAAGTCAATCAGGATGTAGAGTCCAACCATAGTTCTGAATAGCTAGCGTAGCCAAAGGGACAACGGAAGAATAATAGTGAGTTGAGACTGTCGGTCTGAGAGAAGGACATTTCCCAAAATGGTGAGTGGGACCAGTGACGGGAAATAGTTTGTGAAGCTTTCCTTATGTGAAGGAAGTAGAACTACAAGTGTTGAATGTGTCCATAATTGAGAAGTGAGACCGAAGAGATTAGAAATGGTAAATTGTGCCAGTTAGGCATAACAACTAGAGGGGTGAGACTTCCAGTGAAGGAATTCGGGGTCAAGAGAATTAGGCCCAGGAAATTTATAACCCGAGAATGATGGGTTCAGGCTGGACCAGTAGAGTTCTCATTTATAGTAGCATACAGTATGTCAGAGACTACGGGACCCGGGATGTAAACGGGAGTTTTATAAAGCTATAATTGAGGCCTGTAGAGTTTGGGCCAACATTTCAATAATGGGCATGAAATCCACATGATGGAATAAATTGCCCATGGTGAGAGGGGACAACTATAGGATGAAATCCTAGGATGTATGACAATTGTTGATGTTCATGGGTCGTGATGGCAGCCACGTGCTGAGACCCTGTGATTTGGCGAGACTGGTGAGGTTTTGCTTCTTCCTTACGAGTAAAGGATAGATTCTAGTGACAAGGGTGTGCCACAACTTTTATGTAAATTAGAAACCCTAAACTTCGCATGCGGGTCGAGTTTAGTGAGAACATTAGTTTTAACAGACTTGTTACAAACGTATTTCCCTTTGTTAGCAGGGCATTTTGATGATTGCTCGTGAGTGAACCGGGCGGGACTTAAGAATGTGTTTTGTTATTATAATTTCCTACTGCAGTGAGTCAGCTTTAGTAGAGTTTATTATGGTAATGTGTATTGATTAATTACCGTATGGTTAAACGATAGTAAATATGTAGTGTTATGACTGTCGTGTTGAATACTTCGGGAGGAGTGATCTTAGTTTTGTGCAGCGCCACCTGAAATAGGGTTGGGCCCAGATATGACTATATATGAAACTTTCATGGTAATATAGACCTCAGCGAGTGTAGTGTCTAATTATATGTGATTCCCGAGCATAGGGATTTATTTGTCTATTAAGACTTAGAATACATTGTGTTCTTATCGAGCGGCGAAAAATAGCTCGTTATATATTTATAGCGCCAAGTACTTGGGATAGTTAGGGCGACGTGCTTCATGTTACCTTTTAAGGACATGAGAGTGGACGAGTAAACTTTTATGTCACAATAAGTATATAGTGGGAAAGTACATAGTAGGTTCAAAAGGCCTTACGGACCTCAACAACCGACTAGGTTAGATAGTAATGTACTGGGGGGTTCCTTGTTTGGATTTCGCTTTGCGAGACATCCCAGGCATGAAACTAGCGAATGTCGGGAGTTGGAGAGAAGTTTGGTCGATAGTACATAAGTTTTGTATGTTGGTTATTGTACCTATAGGAGAATATATTTGAGAGTTAATAATTCTTTTATAACTTAAGGCCAATAGAGTAGCCTAGCATTAGTATTATTCGGAATAGATGAATGATGCCATTGAAGGATTGATTAAGTTTTGACTAGTGGGGTGGTTGAGTGTACCCCTACCACATCAGCATACCAAGTGTGCAAGAATTGAGGTAAGAAAATTTTAATGTCTTTGTATAATGATGCGCGAGGCATAGGGTGTATGGGCGCCCTGGGTGATTGAATCAGGTAGTGGATTATAATTAGCATGTGAATTCGATAACATGTAGTCATGTAAGACGAAGCTTATTAATGAAGTTTTGTCAGAGACTTACGTTTCAAGATAAATTGAAATTAATTCAAGAAAGACAAGATGTGTCAGAATACAAACAACAGTGGTGATGGGTTTAATGTAGAGTAACCTTCAAAGTTAGTCTGCAGTGGGTCAGCTGACTGTTAGAAAAAGGGCGGACAATTTGAAACCGGTAGGGGCTTCTTCCACTCGAGAATGGAAGAGTATCCCCAAGGATCTTCTCATTTGGCTTAGATGGGGAGATTATAGGTACTAAGATGCGATTGAGTAGAGCCTAATACCCACAGAGGGATGGGTAAGGACAAGCATATAACCGGATGCGGGAGAGAAAATTTTATGTGAACCCTGAGATGTTAGAGGAGGATGGGAGTAGTACCTTACACTAGTGGAGTTTGTGTCCAAATAACTCCTATAAGTTCACGTTCGGCCAGAGTGCTAGTGGAAGTAGGGCATGATAAACTTGGTTACGGTCCTACTTTTGATAGTCAAAGGTGGGAGACCAGTTATGATTACAAATGTCGGAGAAGAATCGATATTATATTATATATTGTGTGTGAAATATATATTGCACAACGAATTTACTTGTATGCACGACACAAGAAAAAGTCGTATGTATATGAAAAGAGGATATATCTACTAAGGTGTAAATAGTAGAAAGCTAGATAGTGAATAGCTAAAATAATGTTGAAGTAGTGAAACTTAAGCAGAAAGGCTTTGGCAAGAGCCTATATGACAGGGTAACCTGGAGTTTAAAGAAAACACATGTGTAGTGTTCATTATTAAGGGTATTCGATAGCGTACTATATGGGTGGTACGGAGTAGCTTATTTGTGAGCGCTGGGATGTGATGCGCAATATTTTTACAGCGTTGTCTGTACCTAGTATACTTTTTCCGAATTTCGGGACGAAATTCCATTGTAAGGGAGGAAGTATGTAATACCCCGTATTTATGACGATTTAAATAATTATTTGATTAATTATTATTATGGGAATAAATATGCAACTAATTATTGTTGTTGGATTAATTAAATTAAAATGTGAGAAATTAATTTGTTATTAATCCGGATTTAAATAATTATTAACTAGCGTGCCAAGAGTTAATACTTATTGTTGTGAACTATTGAATATTAATATGTGATATGTAATATGGAATTATGACATTTAATAAATTGTCGAAAGTGAGAAATACGGCAGTTTGGTAATTTAAGTCTGACACGCGTGTGAGTCGTGTCGGGACTAATTGAATAGAATAAAAAGAGAATTTATTTTTATTAACTCGTATGGTCATTTCGAGTGGGCCATTGAGTTCGAAAGGGTCGAGATAGTCAAAACAGTATACCCGGGTGTTTAGTTTGGGTCCCGGGGCGATTTTTGGCCTAATCGCACCCCGTAGGGGTAGTTTTGTAATTTGGATTTTTGGGCTAAATTAATGGACGAAAATTGGGATCAGCTAAGGAAATTCCATAAGGGTCATGAAGTGATAGGAAGTTAGAACGGCCATGGAGGGTGTGAGGGAGAACCAAATTCCAAGAGAGAAGGCTCATTTGGCATCACCTTGCATAACTGTGACTATCAACGCGTAGATCGAGAGGAGAGGAACGCGTGTATACCAACATCACCAACGGATCAAACCATCATATTCGAGAAAAGTGTTTATTACTTGCTTTCTTTTATCAATAATCATGCTCATGTTAGTATAGGTGGATTTAATCACGATTTATATGTTAATTGGGTGAAAATTGGAGATTTAAATTATGATTAAGGATTGGTTTAATTAGTGGCTAAATTTCCTCCATGTATGTAGAGGATTAATCATGGTATTTTATTATATATTGATGAACGAATCTGGGTTGATTAGGTTCTTTAATTGGAATTTTGGAAACTAGGGTTTATGTGAATTAATTTGGGGGTTTTATGTAATTATGATGATTAATAACGAATTAAGGATCCTAGGATGATAGAAATGATCTATAACCTGTAAGGGTTTGATGGGTATTGATGATGAGTTGTTAGGAATTGAATCTTAGAGGTTTTTAGGTTCAAGAATGGAGGGAAAAGGCTGAAATTTGGTGAAGAAGACGAACAGTGCAATCTCGCGCGAAGTGGTTCAAACGAGATGGGGATCTCGCGCGAAGTGGTTTGAACGACATGTCTTCTGGTTCGAACGACTTGCATTCTGGTTCAAACCACAGGTCATTCTGGTTCAAACCACATGTCACTCTGGTTCAAACCACAGGGTGAATTTCTGGGAATTTGCTTAGAGCCCAGTTTGGAGTTAATTGGTTTATTGGAGTGAGAGAAACTACCAAATAGTAAATTCAAATAAAAAGGAATTTTGGGAAAAGTATGTGGGAATTAATATTTTAATTATTTCGGTATAGAGAGAATGTACCTTGGAGATTACGAGAGAGATAGTAATCTAATTATTTATACTATACGTAGTAATGAGGTTAAAATACGTATAGGGAGTATATATGTAGGTTGGAGAAACACCTATAAATTATAATAGGATGTGTGTATACCTATTATGTGATATTATAGTTAAGAGTACTAATGATGATAACTCAGGGATGCAGAAACTCTATTATTAAGTGTACTAATGGGTGATAACCAGGGGGTACAAAGATGATTATTGTTTTGCGCACTAATGGGTGATAACCCAGGGGTGTTGGATTAATATTGATAGGTGCATTAATGGGTGCTAACCCGGGGATGCAATATTATATTCCTAGGCGCACTAATGGGTGATAACCCGAGGGTGCTGAATTATTAATTATAGGCGCATTAATGGGTGCTAACTCGGGGATGCATGATTTCCAGAATATGTGCACTAATGGGTCTTAGCCGGGGGTGCAGGATTAGTATATATATATATATATATATATATATATATATATATATATATATATGTATAGGGATGACTATTTATATATATGTGGACTTGTGAATATTGCTACTGTGTGAAATTAGTAGACTTGGTAATAATAATAATTGCTACATTGCACCAAGTGGTCTTAACCTAAGGGGGAAGGATTAATATATATATATATAGGGATGATGAGACTATATATATGTATGAGTGTAATTAAGCAATTTTCTACTTTGTGATACTAGTAGATAAGAATGAAAATGAGAAGTAAAATAATATTAGTGAATAAAAGATTAACCATTCAAATGGTGAACAATGAAATTTAGTATGTGATATAAACTATCTGAATAGCGTATTGTATGGGCGATACAGGAATACTACTAGTGAGCATAGTTAGTATTAGTATGATTTCTGACTAGTTAGACTGGGAGGTATAACTAGGGGGAGATTCGATGTACTTTAGGCATGCACAATAAATGAGAGGTGAGAAACTCATGTGAGAGTTCGATAACTATCATGCGTATAAGACTTGTTTTAAGAACCAGTTTTAAATACTTGCTAAATCATTTTTACCCATCGGGCTCTGACCCGTTTCTTGTATCTCTTCTCTCTTTTGCTATATATATGTATTATATGAGGTGCTCAGCCACATGAGTATTAGATTTAGAGATTTGGATTGCTTGACGTGCTGTAACTGTTGTGGAATCTGTAGGTCCTTGCAGTAGACGCATCTATCCTTTCCATTCAGTTTCATCTAGACTTCTTGTTTAGGGCATATGTCGCCCACTTCTAGTCTTTCATCAGAGTTATTGTATTCAGTTTATTGTATGGTTTGGAGTTTTGAACTGGGAGGTTTTATCCAGTCTTATTTATTTTAGTACTTGAATTATGTTCAGTATTTATTTACATTCCTATGTGTGGTGAATGGTTTATATTTTAGGATGAAAAGAAATGGATTTACTTGGTTTTATTAAATTGGAAATGTTTTGACACTTAGCTTAATTTTATATTAGGTGATTAATATGTTAAAAAGTTTTTCGACGGTGATGCTGAGAATGAACCAACTGAATATCCTATATTAAATTGATAGAGGACTGATCACCCTATATTTAATTGGGCGGGGTGTCACATTTAACACCTTTAATATATAAAATAACACCTTTTTATATATAAAACACCCATTTTTAATACATTTTCAATACATTATTTAAGGGAATTTGCATCTTAACACCCCCTTTGCTACTATTTACACATTTGAAACCTTAACTTCCATTATTAACTTTTGTAGAAGGAGGTTCAGGCTTAAAGTTTATTAAAACAACACCAACACTTTACAAGAAAAAATAGGGATGTTGCTATCACAAAGATGACATTCCTCGAACGATCATGTAAAAAAGGTGGCCTGCATGAAGACAAGTTGCTCGAACGATCATGTAAAAAAGGTGGCTCGAAAGAAGGCAAGTTGCTCGAACGATCATTTAAAGAAGGTTGCTTGCACAAAGATAAGCTGCTCTAAGGACCTCCCATAAATACCAAGACCGGGAGATAAATTTAAAAAACACAAATTGTAATAGAAAGATTGATGTACTTATATTTATCCCTCTTTATACATATAGCAATTACTTCGTAAAGCTTTGAGGTTGCTTAGTATGTTCGAGGGACCATATCTGGTTGTACATGGGAGAGCTTAGATGCTCTATCGAGTAACCTCATTCTGGGTATCTCGCAGGGATTTGGTTTAGAGGATTAGGTGCAAGGCAATGTTGGGAGAGACTAACCCCTTTAGGATGTTTAGGCACCTTGGTTTATACATAACATGGCAAGTAGTATCTCGAGATACCATCTCTGGGAACCCATTCCAGGTTCCTAAGTCCTAAACAGTTGTCCAAAAGATTAACCTCTAAAGTTTACACACACCACAGGTTGTTTGAATAGTCATTAGTCGAACAACCTTCAATTCGATGAACTAACTTTTTGAGTGATGTGATAACACATCCCTCGCAGGTTACTATTTACCAACTCTTTGATGTCAGCATGTCTGACATTCAGGAACTCGATAAAATAGCACTTAAGTGAAAATATTCCTAGGATAGTAAGTCCATAGCTGGCACATCACTTCTTATTTAATACGTTCACAACTCTAAAGAGTCTAAACAGTGTTCCCGTTAAAATATCATGTCTGGCTCAATTAATGCAATATCTTTGTCATTAAATGCACAAGATTATTAACATCAAGAGGGGTCAAATGCATTTATTCAGTATGGTCACTCGAGTGATCTAGCTCCCCTATAAAATACCTCCAAATTTATACTATTTGGGGATCGCACTTTTCGAGCCAATAATTGCTGCCAAAATACTCCCATACAAGAGAGTTTATAGTTAGAACATTCTTTAAGAGACAAACACCATTTACTCGATTTGTGTTTAAGGTTACTGCCTTGCCTTTAGTTCCCAAAAGGTGCTTATTCCCACTCTCTCCGACCAAGTCAACTGTGGGATCTCCTCCATTGATTATTTTACTATATCATTTATATTGAAAGAACATATTTAATACAAGAGTTTTGTATATTGAATGTGACAACTTGAGACTTGCATTTATTGTTGTCATTGATTGTTCTAAGATCATAATTACCATCTTGATAAGGGGTTACGCCTCCCTTGATATTAATATCATTTCAATAACTCACCTCCTACATTTGGCGACTCCGTTGAGGAGGTATTCTCTTTTGAGAGATGGCTAACGATTATATGGCAATGAACATTGACTTCGACGCTATACAGCGTGAAGAGGAGGACATTTCACCAACTTTCTGGACAGGGAGTTATTAGGGTGGATGAAGACTATCGTGCCCACTGATAGTGGGACGATTGACATAGGTTCTACATAAGTGGCAGGGCTAATAAGCCTGTTCACTGAGTGAATCAAGACTCCGACAGCTCAGGCGGTGTTAGAGGCTGCAATGGGCTCCAATTCATTCGTGACCCCACTAGTGACTTTACCAGCTCCCTTTATCCCGGGGGAGTGTCTTAGAAAACTACTAACAGAACGGCCCCGCCAACACCACCTTTGAATGCTCCCTCCGCTGTGGGGGGAGGAACACATAGCACTATGGTGCCAACTTTCCCCCCGGATGTGTATCCACGCAATGGCGCACCGATTGCGCCATCAGTAGTAAGACCAGTGACGATGATCCCTGCACAACATAACTCAGCTTCACCTACGATGGAGGAGAGAAAATGGAGCTTTTGAAAATGATGGTGGCCTCTAAGGTGGGAGGAGAAGCTTCTTCGGTATACGATAATTTTCGTACTCCGTATCTAGAGGAATACAATAACAAACCCTACTTGGTGGGGTATATTCCCCCTATCTTTGAGAAATATATAGAAAATGGTGGGAAACCCAAGGAGCACATTAAAAGGTTCATGAAGAACCTTGAGGACCACTGTAATAACAAGAAGATAAGGTTGAGAGAATTTTCTAATTCTCTAACTAAGAAACCTTACACGTGGTACTCCCATATGGCTCAAGGAAGTGTGGCCACGTGAGAGGATCTTTAGGTTCAGTTCGTACAGAAATTCTTCTTGGCTGAAGATGAATTTACTCTTTCACAACTGGCTCGAGAGAAACAGAAGCCTAGCGAGGATGTAGTGACGTACATTAGGAGATTTTACGAGCACTCTTTGGATGTGATAGAAGAGGCATGACATGATAATCTCTTAAAGGTTCGTGTAGAAGGCTTGTTGCCTGAGTATATATGACATTTGATAAATGAAACTCGTGAGGGTACATTTTCTTCGTTCCTTAAATGTATGAGAAATATTTCCTTGGTGGTGGAGACACTACCAGCACCCTCGCCTGCCTTATCAAGTTTGTTAATTTAGCCGTCAAGTAGCTCGGGTAGAGGGATACCTCCTCATGTGAACTATGTTAATGATGAAGGTGGAAAGCACGAGGGAGGAAATTGTGGACAAATGGTAAAGGGAAGCAAGAGGAAGTTCGAAAATGATGACCCTCTGGAGTTGCCTTGCTCGATGGAGCAGGCTATTAAAACCTATGATCTCATGATTCAAGATAACATAAGTGGTCGATACAACACCCATCACTCAAGAAGACAGAGAGGACCCAAAGTTTTACGCAGTACACAATAGGGTGGGATATCCAACGAGCAAGCATTTTTCTCTCAAAAAGATAATAGACAGACATGTCATGAGAGGAGATATCAAGCTGTCGCAAGTCAACGTCAACAATAATCCTTTACCAACACACAGGGCAAACATGGTCTGTGGTTTTGACTTGGAAGTAGAACGGATGATGGTGGAGAATAGATTCCTGGAGGAATAATTTTGCAAATTCTGTGGAAGAGTGTTTGTCGCAAATGTCTTGTTTGATGATGGAAGAGGAAATAGAAGACGAGTTGAGTCTAATAAACGATTAGAGCAGAAAACTGGAGGATTTCTCCTTAAGGGGAATGAATGTAGTGATAACATATGACGAATCGGATTACAAAGATTTGGAGGATGTTTATTATCTAGAAGAGGAGCGAGCTGCAGTATCAATATCGCAGAAGTTTAGTTGGTTTTTTTACCTAGTCGGACTACCGGAGTATTTTTGCCTAGAGGTTACTCGAGCAATCTTGGAAATCTCCAAGAAAAACATGGCCCTAAACTTGTGATGGAAAGCCCTATGGCTAAGATAGTAAAGAAATTCCTTTCAAACGTTACTTTTTTCAAGGCAGGTCGATTGTTTATGTATCCCCAGAACATGCCACTTTATGTGACGGCGAACGTGAATGGGTATAGCTTTAATCGTGTCTTGATGGATGGGGGGAACATCAATCAACATTATGCCTATAGTGTCATCCTATGTCAGCAATATGTCTGAGACAAGGATTGTGTAAAGTCCATTGTCCATAGCAGGATATAATAACCAGTCGAGCAAGTCGATAGGTTATGTGAATATGGGGATCACAATGGGGAACATCACTTCCCATATTAAATTCCACCTCAAGTACTGTGAACTGTCTTACCAGCTACTTGTGGGGAGGGTATGGATTCATAACCATGGTTTGGTGACTTCCTCATATCACCAGTGTGGAAAGGCCAATGTCAAAGGAAAGGAAGTAGTCATTCAAGCATCCAAAAAGCCTTTCGCGAGGGAGGAAGCTCATTTGGGGGATGCATCCTTCTATAGATAGTTAGCTATAAAATCTATTGTTCTCACTCGATAAATAAGGGAGTCAAGATCCCAAGTACTAAGGAGAGGGTACGTGCACCTTCTCACCCCGTAGTGGCTTATGAGGATCAAGAAAGGGCGCACGAGATAGTTAGGCCTACCGAACTTTCAAGACATCTTCGTGACCGGATGATGCCACGAATCGATCCAATCAAACATCAAGTCCAGCAGGAAAGTGTGGTCAATAGAGTTTCAATGAGGGAGTTAGAAGATAATACACACAAAGATCTTGCTAAGAGGAGAAACTACACCAACGCAAAAGAGTGGTTTTGGCCAATGGCAAGATTATTTACAAACTCTGAAGGTGTGATCGGGTAGGCAAAGGCCTAGATGATGAGGTTGACTTGGTCTAGGAATGATTTTTAGTGGATAGTTTAGGTCAATGCCTGATGATTGATAACTCCAACATCCACGAATTTATGGAGGAGGTTGAAGAAAAACCAGAGTGCATGAAGAATGGGCTAAGATCCCAAGTCTAAGAACTAGAGCAGATAAACATAATTGATGAAGGGGATGACCTGAGACCAATGTTTATCTCGAAAGACCTTGAGGAAGTTACTAAATGAGCACTGGGGGAGATACTGGGGGAGATACTGAGGGAATCCAAGGATGTGTTCGCGTGGAAATATACTGAGGTTCCCAGGGTAGACCAAGAAGTAAGCTGCCACAGATTGATGTTATGCCATCAATGATACCAATAAAGTAGGTCACTCAAACGTATAAGCCGAAGCTAAACTTGAAGATAAAAGAAGAGGCCCAGAGGTTACTCGCGATAAGTTTTATTACCCCCATACATCACCCCATTTGGTTGTCCAACATTGTGCCTATAGGGAAGAAGGATAAGAACTAAATTTGAATTTATGTGGACTCTAGATACCTAAATCGAGCATGTCTAGATAAGTCTCATAGATGAAAGATGAGCCTCTTCAAAAAGATGTATAGATTTCACGAGATTGTAGAGTTTTATGTCTATTATTTGGTGATAAAGTCCAAGGTATATGCCACCCACTTAGAAGATTTGAGGAGGGTGTTCCAGAGGTGTAGGAAGTACAAGTTAAAGATGAATCCCTTAAAATGTGTATTCGAAATAACTAATGGCAAGTTCCTGGGATTCATAGTGAACATACAAGGGGAGAAATTGGATCTACACATATGAGAAATCATCCTCAACATGCCAAAACCAAAAGTTTTATGGGGAAATTTTCTTACTTGAGGAGATTCATGCCTAGGCTCGAAGTTACTCACCCACTATTGGAGCTTCTGCGAGCCAAGGCAAAGTTCATATGGGAGCAGTCACACGAAGCATCTTTTGACCAATTTAAGAAGTTATTGACATCGCCCTCGAGTAGGTATTCCTTTACATCTCTACTTCACGACCACTAAAAGATCAATAGGGGCATTATTGGATCAAGAGGTGGAGGGCGTGGAAAAACCTTCATATTATCTAAGTTGAATCATACATGGGCTTGAGGCTAGATGTACAAGCATTGAGAGACATTGTTTATCTTTACTGTTCGTTGCTCAAAAGCTTAGGCATTACATATTATCTTTCACGATTCACATTATTACTAGATGTGACCCCATAAAAATTTTGCTAGCTAGAATTATGTTAATAAGCAGAGATGGTCGATGGTTCAAGATTCTTTCAGAGTATGATCTTAAGTGTGAGGTTCCTAGAGCGATCAAAAGTCAAGCTTATGCAAATCTGCTGGCCATATTCCCTTAGGGAACGTTCGAGCCACCCATTGAGGAGCTGCCTGGAGATAATCTCGAAGCCAACTATCTAGAAGAATGGAGCATTCAGTTTTATGGCTCTTCGAGCGAAAACATATGAGGGGCATGAGTGATTTTACTTTAAGGGAAGAAAAAGTATGATTGTCCTAAAACATAGATTTCAAATGTTCAAACAACGAAGATCAGTACGAGGCTTTAGTATTAGGGTTGTTAGAGGCTCTACGCAGGGGTATACAGGTGCTAATAATAAAAGGAGATTCCAATCTGGTAGTACAACAGGTGAATGGTGAGTATGCTCTCAAGCACCTGGCCTTGTCACCTTATCGAAAAATTATACGGAGGTTGATCGGCCAATTACATAAAGTTAAGATCAAGAGACATCCAAGAATGGTGAACAAACATGCGGCTGCTTATGCCACAATAGCCCAAAAAAATTCATTTGACAGAGAGTCGACAGTTGTTCGAATCAAAAATAGAATAGCACCCTCAAATATATTAGAAATGTTTCCTTATAATGATATCAATAATTGGAGGGGGTAAACACGAAAACAACTGGAAATGGGGCCAGGACCACTGGCATTGGTCGAGTTGGCACAATACTTTACCACCTTGGTCAATCTATACTTTAAAAACAATGAGGTATGGTTATCTAGGTGCATTGGACCTGAAGAAGAAAAGCAGATGTTGATAGAGATACATAAGAAATGCTGTGAGACAACAGAAATCTCTTTTGTATAGAAAAATTCAGAGGGTAGGGTACTTTTGGCCAACGATGAAATAAGACGTTGTACTACTACATAGAGAATATGGGAAATTCCTACTGTATTACCAAGCCGGGGAATGTAACTGCATAGATTATCTGTCAGATTAGAGGAAGCCATACCCATACATGTTGGTTGATGGATTATTCCCATGGATAAAGACGACGCCACAAGACTGAGATGACGAGTGTCCAGGTATTACGTCTAGGATGGGCAACTTTATCGAAAAAGTTACCAATATAGGCCCCTAAGATTTATTATAATGGAGGAAGCAAACGAGGTACTAAAGAAAGCACATGAGCTAGGATACATTATAGGAGAAAAAATTTATGACCAACTAATGACGTTGGAGTATTTTTGGACAACCATTGAGAAAGTGCAACACCCCGCTCAATTAAATAACGGGTGATCAGTCATATACCCAATTGAAACAAAATTTATAGTTGGTTCATTCTTAGCATCATCGTCGAAAAGCATTTTCTTTTTAATAATCACATAATATCCAACTAAGCAGCTGTTAAAAAGACTTTTCCAATTTTTTTTTATAAAATTTAATTTTAACAAAAAAAACAGTTTAACATATTATCCATTATTCAACAATGAATAATGACTAGATAACATCTCCACTGAATATATATAATTGGAATAAAACTCTCCAGTTTAAATGTCTCAACACAATAAACTCCAATAAAACCAAATGTATCCAAAACTGTCATAAGTAATGAACTGTCTGATACAGAATAGGAATAACTATAAATCCTCTTGGGCAACATGCCCTAAATGAAAGATCAACTACACAATATGAATCAATGAATATGAAAGTGTCTAAAGAAAGTCCAAAATTCCATAGCATCCACAGCTCGTCAAAAATCTTAATCCTCTATGGTTGGTGTCCATGCGGCTGGATACCTGGTATAGGAGATACAAAGGAGAAGAGAATATGTAAGAAAACGGGTCAGAGCCCGGCGTAAAAATAGTTTACAAAACAACAAGTGAACAAATGCTATATTCAACAATTATTATATACATGTTAGATTATTTGACTCTCTCTTAAGATTCTCACCTCTCATCTAGAGTGCACACATAACGTACCTCTAAGTCAAACTAGTTACAGTTCCCATGCTAATTAGTTCATATCAGTGCCAACTAACCATAGCCCATATCTTTCCCACGTATTTTTCTCGTAATACAGGTAATACATGTATATCCAATTTCTCTTTAACATGGATAATCCCTTTTTCAATTCAATATAATTAAGTTTTCACTAACTTAATTCATTTCATATTTCATTATCTTTCATGTCTACTTAATTCACCCAGTGAACACTATCATAAGTATATATACACATTCACTATATTATATATATGTAATGTTGCACCCCGAGGCTCAGATGCAGTACGCATATACTCTGCTATCATGTCCGGGTATATCTAGTCACTGTATAATGGACTGTTGGTTTGGTGTATCCCTCGAACCATAAATATCAAAATACACATATTGGAGGTGAACATAGCCCTAACACTTTGGGCTACGCACAGACCTACGAACCCAAATGACCGATCACACGCTTATTCATAAAAGTGGTGCTCAATTCCTAAGTTCTATTTCTCGAGGTAACAAGTCAAAAATCCCCCATATGGCTCATCAGTATATGACTGCCCTCTACGTGCAAACCTCCCATTTATATCAAGTAGGCTAGGTATGTCGTACACATAAATTAATAAGCAATACGTATACACATCAACATATATAAAATTCGGTATGGACTCGATAAATATCATATTAGGATTTCATCCTACCCCAAGTACCCGTTGTATTTTCTCGAATGCCACCTATACTTGTTAATCATGATTATCATCGTATATTTATTAAGTAGCTATCACTCACATAATCCCAAGTACCCCGTACATATATATCACCAATATTAATCCGTACTTGACCATGACGATTATTCATCTCTTAATCGTATTATTATTATGTAGATATCTCTCAAAGAATTTCATTCCTCAATTCCATATAATTTTCTGACATTAATCCAAGTTCCTCACTCCTTGTTAATGTACCAAAATTAATCGAATCTTATCGTGGGCCAAATTACCATTTTCAAACTTTTTTGAGCTGAAAATAGGACTTCTGAATTCTTGTTAGAAGTCCCATAATTCTCGAACGATGAAATTTCTTTTGAAGTCACATTATTAATATCGTTCGAACAAGCTCCCCAGTTCGTTCGAACGACTTAGCAGTGGCTCAAAAACAACCCCCAGATTTCTGCGTTGTTTCATAGTTTCTCACACCCAAAGTCTCATGGATTTTATTCTGCCCAAAACCCACATATTCTAACATTGTTCTAACATGTTCAAGAGTAATTTTCACATAAGAGAAACATCAAATCCATATGTTCATTTGGGTATCATCATCAAACCCATTAAATGCTTAGTATTTCAATTTATCTAAATTCTCCATTTTTATACCTCTAACAAACCCAGAATTTAGAACTATCATTTCAT